>CM059431.1:40874743-41505312 GCA_030390025.1 Squalus acanthias | reverse complement strand
CCAAATATATTACCTCTACTGCATTACCCTTGTCTATTCTGTTACTTCTTCAAATAATTCAAGCATGACCGTCCTTTTTGAAATCCGTGCTCATACTCTTATTTTTGGTTTCTAGATATTTTTCTACCTGAAAATGAGGTGCCTACCTCCTGAACACAGGAGTACATGCATACTAAAAAGCAAAAGCAGCATGCTATAGACAGAGCTAAGTAATCCCACAAACAACAGATAAGGTCAAAGCTCTGCAACCTGCCACATCCAGTCATGAATGGTTGTGGTAAATTAAGCAACTAACGGGAGGAGGAAGCTCCATGAACTTCCCCATTCCAAACGACAATGGAGTTGTGCAAAAGACAAGGCTTAAGCATTTACAACCATCTTCAGCCAGAAATACCGAGTGAATGATGTGTGATGTGGTATGAGTGGATGATCCTTGTTGGCCTCCTCCTGAGGGTCCCACAATCACAGATGTCAGACCTCAACCAGTTCGATTCACTCCACGTGACATCAAGAAATGGCTGAGTGCACTAGACGCAGCATAGGCTATTAGCCTTGACAACATCCTGACTGTAGTGCTGAACACCTGTTCTGCATAACTAGCTGTGCCTCGTGCCTAAGCTGTTCCAGTACAGCTACAACACTGGCATCTACCTCACAATGTGGAAAAATTGTCCAGGTATGTCTTGTCCACAAAATTCAGGACAATCCCACCCGGCCAATTATCGTCCTACCAGCCTACTCCCAATCATCAGCAAAGTGATGGAAAGAGTCATCAACAGTGCTATCAAGTAGCACTTACTCACCAATAGCCCACTAACCTGTACTTAGATTAGGTTCCACCAGGACCACAATTCCACATCTCATTACAGCCTTGGTCTACACAGGGACAAAAGAACTGAATTCCAGAGTGACTGCAGTTGACATCATTCGATCGAGTGTGGCACCAAGGAGCCCTAATAAAACTGAAGTCAATGGGGATCAATGGGAAAACTCTCCAGTGTCTAAAGTCATACTGGGCACAAATGGAAATTTGTGGTTGTTGGAGGCCAATCATCTTGGCCCAAGGATATCGCTGCAGGAGTTCCTCAAAGACAGTATCCTAGGCCCAACTATCTTCAGCTGCTCCATCATATGGTCAGAAGTGGGGCTGTTCACAGATGATTACTCTATTCACAGTGGATAAGGATTATTATTCCTCAGATAATGAAGCAGTCCATGCCCACGTGCAGCAAGACCTGCACAACCAGGCTTGGACTGATAAATGGCAAATAACATTTGTCACACACAACTGCCAGGCAATTACCACCTCCCAATGACATTACACCATCCTGACTTGGACGCATATTTCCATTTCTTCAGTCATTGGGTCAAAATCCTGGAACTCGAATATATCTAAAAATATCTAAGTCCCCATCAACAACATTCTGGGGGTCACCATTGACCAGAAATTCAACTGGACCAGCCACATAAATGCTGTGGCAACTACAGCAGGTCAGAGTCTAGGTATTCCATGGAGAGGGTCTTATTTCCCAAAGGCTCTCCACCATGTATAAGGCACAAGTCAGGAGTATGATGGAACACTCTCCACTTGCCTGGATGGGCACAGCTGCAACAACACAAGAGTCTGACATCATTCAGCAGAAAGCAGTCCACTTGATCAGTAACTCATCCACTAGCCTAAACATCCACCCCCTCCACCACCGTGTGTACTAACTACAGGATGCACTGCAGCAACTCGCCACAGCTTCTTTGGCAACACCTCCCAAATCCAGGACCTCCAACTAGAAGGACAAGGGCAGCAGATGCATGGGAACCCAATTACCTTCAAGTTCCCCTCAAAGTTATACACCATCCTGACTTGGACGCATATTTCCGTTTCTTCAGTCATTGGGTCAAAATCCTGGAACTCAAATATATCTAAAAATATCTAGATAGTTTTCATAATTCAGACAGTGAATACAACCGTTTAGAATTTCTTTTTGCTCAAAAAGAAAAGGAATCTAGGTTGCACATATATTTAAAAAATAGCAGCTTCAAGCAGTAGTCAGTTATGAAGCAGTGCTTTCATTAACTTGTCAATAATAGTGTGTGTGCAATAGGCACAATGTTCAACAAACAGTTACTTAAAGAGCTTCTAACAATGGTCCCAAAAAGCTGCTTGGGAGGTAGTGGGGGAGGGATGTGGAAGAAAATGGGGAAATCAGCATTTGGCTATTCAGAGTAACATTCCAATAGGAATAAAGGATCGCATAACAGATGGATACAATTTTCAAGACAGACATGAAGACTTGTGCATATGGCGTCAAAATAAGTACAATTGACTGATTCTTCATTTTAGACAAGCAATTCACCAGTTTTCCAGGAAGAGCAAATTGTACTAAAAATCGTTTCAACACATTACGCAATAATCAAATCTGTTACATGGTCAACAGTACAGTCACTTTAAAAACTAGGAGCGTAACCAATCGCTAGTGCTAAGTTTCATCTATCAAACAGTTTCCGTGCTCATTTGATCAGATTCAAGTTTCTTTAGTAGATGGCTTTTCTCTACAGCCCAGTTCTTGCTCCCTGACTCCAGATAGAACTGTGGATTTGAGGCAATAAAACTCAAAGCTTCATAATTCAAATATTGAGATTAGTTACTCCTAAAATGAATCTGCATAGCTGCATATAAAGTAATAGTAGGAGTCTGAAAATGTAACCTAGAACACTAATTATATAATTTAAATCCAGTTTTTAAAATCAGGAAGTGGAACCACATGACTAACTTTAAAACTGTGAGATCTAATAGGCCATATTTGTTGCATCACGAGCAAGAAAAATAGCTTACTGGTGACATTTTTAAATCGGCAAGTCGAATGTCAAATCGTCCACTCAAAAAGTTTAAGCAAACCATACTCTGAGGCAACCAGGATTTCTGCTTAAATACTTAACATCTTTAACAGCTTCTTTAACTGGGAAAAAACATATTTTTTGTACCTGCACTTATAATTGATTAGAAATAACCCAGTCCTCAAATGGCTCAGTGAGTCATCAAATGAGCTATTGATCCATATAAACCATTGAGGTCTCAAATTCAAAATCTCAGTCTCTGCTGAGTTAAGTGATCGCAGTTGAAGTAGTGGTATTTGCATTGCAACTGGATTAGGGAAGGGGAAAAAAAGTGAGGATTTCAGGTGCTGATTTTTGTGCCTTTGAACAATTCGTGAAAATAGGGTTGAGCTTGGCTATGATGCCCTATGCCATAGAAGAGCCTTCCACTGCTCACCTTTGAGGCTTACATATGACCAATAGTCACTTGGGTGATGTATCAGTGGACAGCTGCATCCTGGGGTACAGTTCCACAAAGCAGCAGAGGAGAAATTCAGAGGAAGGAATAGAGTGTGGGAGAAGAAAGAAACAGGGACATGAAAAGATCAGAGTGCAGTGTTATTCTAAGACTTGCCATAGAATCATTTATCCCATTGAATTAAAAGGTCCACATGACATCGAATTTCACTGTGAAGAGAGCTCTAATGATTAATAAGACCAATCTCTTCCCCATAAATCAGCAGTAAACTCTGAATTGTATCAAAAACATACATTGGGACTACAGCTCATAACAGCCTCGCTCCCATTTGAGCAATTAGTAACAAATCTCTAGTTATTGATTTTTTGACTTAACCCACTCTCAAATATCAAAATAATTATGAAATTACACTGGCATATGGGAAAAGATACCACATTCCTAGGGTTAATATTGCCAGGCAGCATAAGGCAACAGCACTCCATCACACTGCCACAGCACAACCATGATTCTCTCAAACTAAGTTAACAATCTGCTCTGCCATCAAAGGGAAGAAAAACCAAAGTCACAATGAAGCACAACCCAGGAGTAAGTTATACAGCAGCAGAGGTGTAAAAGCAGGTTACATGTTCACACTGTAACTGTTGCTAAAACAGTACGTCACATAACTAAAAAATGCAATACAACTGCATGAGGCAGCTGTGGGTTCAGAGTTGTATGATCAATTTCCCAAAGTAACTGTGCGTGTTTGGGGGTTCAACTGATTTATAAGATCCCTCGAACGTGACTCCAAAGCTTTAGATGATATTTTAAGCAAGGTTAGTTTTAAGCAAGGTTATGAGATATTACTACAAAACCTACTTGAACATAATTTGCAAAGTGACAACATGGTAATTAATCAGAGGCAGTTTCACTCAAGATTTGTTTGGTTTGTATTTTGGAATTCTAAGTTGTAAAGTACGTAATAAAAACCTGACTGTTATATTCTATTCATCCACATTTGTTGCTTTATCTTGTTACCAAAAATTAAAAAACCAAAACTGTACACAATATAGATTTTCAATGTACTCTTGGTTTGAATGTTGACTCGAAGATAATTTTTTGAATCCAGATTAATGCAGAATCGTTTTATATTTTGTTATTTTTTCCAAATTTAATTGAAAACACTTAAAATTTTCAAAGGTTTCATCATGTGTCTATTGGTAAAACACACAAATCAATAAGTTTTTCTAATCAATGACTTTGCAAAAAAATGAACTCAAAATGTTAATGAAGTGAGATGATATTAATTACAGCACCCAAAAGTAACTGCACATTCAAGATCACTTTACAGTAGCAAAAATATTGCATATTTTTCATGTAATTTTCTTTTTCAGGATGTGGATGATGCTGGTAATGCAGCAATTAATCCTAGTTTCCCCGAGAGGGTGATGGGGGAAGCTTCAAATGGCATTAAGAGTCAACCACATATTGTAGGACTGAAATCACATGTAGACCAGACCAGGTACGAATAGTAGGCTCCCCTTCCCTAAAGGGGGACCGAGTGAACCAGTGGATTTTAATGACAAGCTGGCAGCTTTTAAAAAAAAATATTTCTCTGGTGCTAGCCCACAAATTACCAGATTTATTGAGATCAATTTCACAACTTCCCATCAAGGGACTTGAACTCAACCTCTGGGAGGCAAGTCCACTACCATAACCACGAGACTATCACATTCTATAATCGATTTTTGAATGGGATCTAGAATGTCATAAGAAGTTGTTCATGTTCAGTGGTGGATGTATGCTGGTGAAGCAACATTTAGGCTCAATTCTTTACTGCCCCCCAATTATAGAAATGACTTCCTGGAAAAGTTGTACTGCAGGATTAACTGACCAGTAGTTTATTCCCTTTTTCTGGAGATGTTTTATTTTATAGGCAAGGAAACTTCGTGACACCTGCCGAATTGAGCAAGTGGATTCACAGTTTGGCTCCGGTTCCAGCTCCACGTCCGTCTCTAATACACCAATATTCAACTTAGTGAGGATGATCATTCAGCTCAGAAGTTTGCTGCTGCTCCCAGTTGTCTGTTCAGCAAGCTCCATCAGGAATGCTATAACAGTACGCAGTCCTCTTCCACTGGTCACTCTCTTGATCTCATGCAGCATCTGGTGGATTGCCATTCCAAGCGAGAACTTGTCCTTCAGGGAAGTGCTTAAAAGAGAGTTATCATGCCCCATACCCATTACTAAATTTTTAACAACTGGAGTTCCACTAAAATCTATGATGGCAAAAACACTAATTGAGAGAGTCTGTGGCATGGTACACCTAATCTTAACCAATTCTGTATTATGAATAGCAACGGTTTTAAACAGTTTATTAAAAACACACTAACTGGTAAAGTACAGAAAGGCTAAGAAAAAAATCCTAAATGTTGCATTTCCACTTGAGCAAATCAATGCAATGGACTCCAATCTTTGCTTGAGCATTTCCAAGAAAAGGAGAAAGCACATAAAATGATACATAAGCATTAAAAGTGATCAAAAGTACTGTCAACAATAACAAACACAAGAATAACTACCATTTTCTCATACTTTTAGTACATCCACTTTAAAATATCTAAAACAAAAATGAAGGAAAATTGGTAGAGCTAAGCTTATAGCAGACATTTATTCAAGTAACAATTTCATATTTTATTGCTGTATTTGCAAGTAATTTAACATGTAGGTGAACATTCAATAATATGCATTGCCTGAACTTGTTTAATACTTTTTCTACAACCACTGATCCAAGTTTATACATATTTTGTAAATGTTATTCCTATGTCCAATATTGGTTGGTACCATAATGGAAATTTCATAGATTTCTTCCATCACTATGTTTTACAGCTGATACAAGTATTCAATCTTCGTAAGAAAAATATTTAATTGCATCTGAAATACTTAATAGCAACTCTTACCACTCAGCATATATCAGTCAAAACCAGGCTTTAAACGCCCATTATCGGCACTTAGACATAGAAATTACTTATTAATACAGCAATATAAAGGAGAGTGTTCAGGTTGGAAGAATAATGAAAAACAAAATACAATTTCTTGCTGTAAACAAAATTTGTACTGAGTTGCAGAAATGATTCATGGGCCAAGTAATAAAATTAATAGATGGAAAGAATCAGACACCCAACTGAGACTAATCTAAAGTGTCAGTCTATTTTCCAATGAAAATACATGACTGATCAAAATATTAATCTATAGAATGCATCTGATGTGCCTTTTAGACAATGCTGTATCAAACCATTTAAGCAGCACAAGAAATAGGTTTCTTTCTCAAGTTACTGCAAATCAATAGGAGAGACTGCCACAGGCAGGAAAATCTAAAAATACACTTTTAAATAAACCCCCTCTAACCTCAAAAGTCTCTTCACTTGACCGTTTTGAGACTGCTAGTAAAAATGTACGTTATTTAATTTTGATTACAGTCCTGAAATGAACAAATGTTTTAAAAAAGTTAGTACATATACTATGGTATCGTTCACAGGTTTGTACAGATCAGACTCTTACCTGTATCTCAGCTGCTAGTGGCCAGAAGAATTATGCTTTTTTAAAAACACATTACCTCTGCTTGTGCAGTGTGATTGGGGCCACGAGTGAGGGACATTTCACCCTGAGCCCTGTGAGGGTACAACATCTGGGCAGCGGTTTAAGCAGACAGAAAACAGTCAGAGAGTGTACCTCATTTTTTGTAAAATTGGTGAATCAAAAAAAAAAGCAAAAGGCAATTGGTTAAAGCAAGAAATAAAAAGACACAACCAAAGAAAATTAGACCAATTTTATTGGATATATTAGAAATCTGACTGTTCAGAAAACTCTCAAAATAGATTTAATGCATTGCTATTCATATCTGATGGAAGATTTAAAAAAAAAACAGCAGCTCAAGTCAAGCAGCATCTTGGCTCAAGTACTGGAAGTACATATCAAAAATAAGATCTTCATTCATCAAATGGACAGTATCCAGCAAAGCCTGTGTTATCAACAAGGAGAATCAAAGAATTTAGGCATCCTTTAAAAATCTGAGCAGCGAAGTCCTTCTGGATGTAGGAGTGCCTGTGTCATTGGGCAGGTTCCCTTTTGAGCATCACCAGTTCTTTTCTCAGGTTAAGCAAACCAAATAAATTGTCAGCCAATTGTCTGATATGCACAAAAACCCATCATCATACTTGGAAGTCGCCACACAGTTTTAGTTCATCGGATAAGGATACCCCACCTCCTGAAAGAGCTTAAATGCAGAATGGCAAAAGAAAGGTTCAGGGACCCCAAATTGGTACAAGAGTACTGGTGAAGTTTTACCAGCAAAGATCATCGGTGGCTTCCTGTTGTTTTGTCTAACTAGGACCAACTTACTTATGATGGCCTTGGCTTCTAGGATTATCTGGAGCTGAAGGGGAAGAATCTGGGAGTACTGTGGAATTACCTGGCTCAGGTATCAGATGATTGAATCTGCTGTGGGGGACTAACTCAATCTTCCATCATCATCAGGCATGTCATTATGATTCTGTTCGCCAGCTCCCACCCCGTGGAGATATAATCACGAATTGGTTATTAGGCAACTATATAAATGTATACTCAACATAGCAATATCCAAACTATTTGAATAACTAAACAAATTTTCAGGCTGAAGGGGGGGACTCACACAATATTTAGGTTTTATTTTGATTAACGGAGTGGCTGATGCACACAAAAACACATCACCATGTTAAGAATCACCAAATCAAGTTACTGAGAAATCCACACCCATCTGTAGGGTGTCTATTTACCAAATATGGAATGCACATACTTTCTCTTCCCCACCACCCAATAGGGTCTTATCCCTTGTATCCCAATTCAGTGGGAGGCACAGCCCAGGCTTAGGGACCCCATATTCAGATCCAATAGAAACATAGAAACATAGAATCCAGGAGCAGGAGTAGGCCATTCGGCCCGTCGAGCCTGCTCCACCATTCAATACGATCATGGCTGATCATCCAAATCCAGTACCCTGTCCCTGCTTTAATCCCCACAGTACACATATCCCACCCTACCCCCGTAACCCCACGTATTTAATTCCCCCTAACATATCCCATCCTATCCCCATAACCCCACATATTTAATCCCCCCCTAACACTAAGGGTCAATTTATCATAGCCAAATCAACCTAACCCGCACATTTTTGGACTGTGGGAGGAAACCGGAGCACCCGGAGGAAACCCACGCAGACACGGGGAGAATGTGCAAACTCCACACAGACAGTCACCCGAGGTCAGATTCGAACCCGGGTCTCTGGCGCTGTGAGGCACCAGTGCTAACCACTATGCCACCGTGCCATCGTTCCATCTCAAGGCCTCTCTACCCCCATGGTTTTGATCAGACAAGGCCATCCCCAACTACTTCCTGCATCCTTCACCACCCAATATTCCTCTACCCACTTCCAACCACACATCCTTCTGCATCCGCCCCTAGAAAAAAACTCTCTCCCAAGTCACTTACAATTGACTCTGTATCCTTGCCACTGGTTCAAAATTCATCCCCAGCCACTGTTGAACCAGACTGATCACAACCTCTGCATCCTATTTGACCTAGAGCCAAGCTTCTGACCTCATACCCCCTCCATCACAAGGACTGCTACTTCCACCTCCGTAACACTGTCCCTGCCACTGAAAAACTCATCTATGCCTTAGTGACCGCCACATACTCACTTCGCTATCTCTAACCTCACCCAGCCCTACAAACTCCATGCCAGAAACCTCTGTTTTTCTAACTTTTGTGCATCCCCCCCTTTTGCCCACTCATTGGCGGTCATGCCTTCAACCATCTAGGCTCCATGCTCCGAAATGTCCCCCACAACCCATCCACCTTCATAATCCCCTCTTCAATTTAACCCTCCTTAAAACCTTCCTCTTTGACCAAACTTTGTCAACTCCAAATATCTCCTTTGGTTCAGCATTCATTTTTGTCTGATTATACTTCTGTGTCCCGTTAGAATATTTTTCGATGTTAAAGGTGCTATATAAATGTAAGTTATCATAATTTGCACAAGGCCTTCTGGACCTTCAGAAATGCAGCCGTTTAGGTATTTTGCATAAATATCTGCCTCTTGTTCTGCAAAAGGCATCGATTAATTTCCACTAAAACTCATTCAAAATGGTAAGCCTCGCAGGGTAATGCAATGAACAGTGTCAAACTCGAATTGGAGGTATAACTCAGTCTCGAGGAGAGCAGAGTTGATTTAGCACTATCCCAAAAGTCCTAAAACCCTTTTTATCAAAAGGAATCCAAGAAACCCAAGACAACTGGAAGTTGAAATTTACAAACGCAATGCAGTGGCAGTGTCCCTTTTACATGTTGTAGCTGATGGAACATGTAATTATTCGATGACTTCAAAGGACTTCATGGAGAGATTAAGTACAGACTCTTCTTTCAATTATCAAATTCTTAGCTCATCACTTAACCGGGTAAGATGACTTAACTGGTTAAGACAGAAGCTGAACCATAGAGATTAAAAATGTCTCAAGTTTGTTCCTCGACATTTACTGAGCGCACATGAAGAACAGACAATAGGACAAAGTACTCGAGGGCACCCAGCATGGGAGGAACTGCACTGCAGACAGCAGTCAATACCATAAGGGGAGAGAGATGACAAGAGAAAATTGGCAGAAAAAAAGGCAAATAATCTTTCTGCACATGCATAACAGAGTTTGAGACTTCAAGACACCCAAACAGGGGTGTGTAAGAAATTAGGGGGCCTAAAATGTATATGTTATGCGAATGAAATTGTGACGCGAATAGTACTGTGTTTAGAGGACTGTATTAGAACTTGAGACAAAAGTATCTTCAGACTAGTATTGGAATAGCTGGATAGATGCTTAGAATTTCCTTATGTTTTTGGTTCCCTGCGGATGTTATAATATTCTGCACCGTGACAAGTCATATATGACCTTGCTTCCCAGGCTAGCTGTCTGCTTTTTGTATGCTGGGAAGGTTGTTGACTGTATCTTTGATTTGACTAACTAAGGCTCAACGCCCATGTTTCTTCCATTATTGCTAATAACCATATTATAATGCTAAGTTAGGATTTTGACTTTGTTTAACAAAGCCACTTTAAAATGTGTAAGTTAACCAGTGTGTGAGAATAGAATAGAGGGTATCTTTGGGAATTTAATGATTCATTCTATGGTACAATAGTCTGATCATGGAATGAAAGTTAGTTTTGCATAGCTAAAGCTACATGAACAGTGTGAACATAATTAACGGATAACAAGCAGCTACGAACATCTGAAGGCCGAGAATGGCATGTCTGACTTCAAACTTGGGAGGATAAGAAGGAGCGATAAGAGGAATTCAGATGGATGGGCCTTCAGAAGGTATAAAACAGGAAAGACATGCGAGGAAAGAGCATGAGACCCCTTAGGGGAGGGCTTTCATCTGAAAGTTAAGACAAAGAACTCGACATACCATTGTCCCAGGCCAACCCCTACAAGAAGGGTATAAGAGAATGACGTGAAAAGCCTTTAGCGCAGACGGTGGAGTGAGAACTCCCAAGGGTGGACCACACACACACACACAGACACAGACACACAGAGACAGACAGACAGAGAGAGAGAGAGAGACATGCGAGACAAGAACGAGAGCTGTTCGCGCACACCAGCCGTCTGTCCGATCGGGACCAGTACCAGCTGCTTGTGACGGTCATATGTTTTTGCTGTATAACTAGTGTGTTATATTCCGTCTTAAACTCCAATTAAACACAATATACCCACCATATTGGTTTGCACTCAATCCTGATTATTTGAAAGACCAGAGATAAGCTAATATCAACAAATTGGCTAATCTCAACAACTGTAAACGGTCAGGTACCCGATATCTAGCTAGACATCTCCATTACCTTGGATATAAGAAGTGGATCACAAGACAGTGGATCACACCACAAAGCTGGCTCTGTACACAGAGCTTCAGAATAGGCTTTTCCTTGTCAGCACTAGCCAAGTCGTGCTTTCAAGTTTTTAAAACAACTCCAGGAGTTTGTTGGACTTTTTAGGTACCAATTCCTTAGTCTGGTTCTTGGATATGAAATAATATACACAAGAAACTTAAATCCCTGCACAACAGCATTCAAAACTACCCACTCGAGTAGCTCCCTGGACAGCTTATAAGGGATACCAAGAGCTAGGCCTGAGGGGGAATACAATGACAAAATTCACAGACTTGCGTCAAGCTTCCATGGTATTGCTCAAAGTCTCAATATAGTTCCTCAGGATAGCTTCTAATCTTACCAAGTCATTTTGAAATATATTGTTCATTTGAATCTTCCATGTGGAATAAAGAGTTCTTAGCATCCTGGACATGCAGTTGCAGAAATCTGCAAATCATGGCCCGGAATTTGCAGTCAGCAGCGAAACAAAGGCGTTTGCCGCTGGCCTCGAAAAAAGCTGCCCATAGAGATCTCGCGATCTCTATGGCAAGAAGTTCGCCTTTTTCGACACACAAGTGATTTCACTGCAGTGTAGTGGGAATTCCCCAACATGATCTGCTGTGACGTCGATAAGCTGTTTAAGCAGCCAATCACATTGCAGAATTCTCACAGACAGGGAAGCAGGAAATGAGGACCTTTTAAAAATGAGAGAGCAAAACAAAGATTGGGGCTCTCATATGGGGATAGGTAGAACCTGAAATATCATGAATAAACATTTTAAAAATGTTTTTTTTTTTAAAGTTTCTTAAAAATGGAATTTTTAAATCATAATGGAGAAAGTTGACACTCCACAAAATTAAAATTAGTTTTTCAGGGCCATAACATTTGTTTAGCAGTCAATACACTGTTAAAACCCCAGTTACACCTAATCCAACAAGGCCTAACACTTAATGGGGTATTTAACAGCGATATTACCACAGAAAGGCCCAAGTTTGTCAGTTTAACTGATTTCACTGATTGCCGGCTTCAGCTGGGGGCCGGGGGGGAGGGGGAAGAGAAGAGGGGGCCACAGCGTATCCAGTGTTGGAGCAGTGAATGACTGACCGTAACTTTGGGATTTCCGCGATTTAGATGCGCACATGCTACATCCTGAAGTTGCGGTCAGATTCAAAGAAGTAAATAACGGCGAACGCTGTTAGTTCGCCATTATTACCCACCGCAAATTCTGGCCCACAATTACTGAGTATAATGGAAAGTCAGAAGAAATATCAAGCCAGGTTAGGTGGGAAACCACTGCCTTTAAAGCTCTTACCATGGATGAAGTATCTTTTGCAGAAACTTAGCACACAGCTACCAAAGATTTGGTTGTTGCTACAGATCAGGAGGCATAAGTTAGTTCCACACAGATTCAGAGTTAGAAAAATACATATGCAGACTGCTGGGCATATTTTTTTTTTTTTTTTTTAAAGTGCTGATCTAAGGCAGTGTTAGAGCAGTGAGTAAAAACAAGAAAACATCCAAGTTCATCACCAGTGGTTTGCTGTTTTTCTAAATAAAATCTGATGCATTCTCCAACTGCGCTTCCTTAGTTAACCAATCTCTGTTGGGGTAATACAGTTGGCCTAAGTGATTGGAAGAGGGGAGAGACAAAAAAAAGACAGCCAGGGTTCGTGCTCTTGATTGGTATCATGTGTGGACATGGTTACCACTGCTGTTGCATAGTGAAAACATTGGAGAAGATAGGACTCCAAGGTGATGCCTCCCCCCAATATCACACCCACTGCTGAGGCACAAATATGATGGCCAGTCAACTGACATATGGGAGGATGACCAATGCAGTGGAGCCATAAACCCAGTAAGGAGTTAACCCCATTAAGGAAGGAGGGTGAAGAGAAAAACTAATCGAAAAATGAAAGAAAATCTGGTAACCAGAGTTGATTCATATCGTCATCAGTTGACTTGGACAACTAGCACCCGGGAGTAGATTTATCCACCACCTGGATATAAACAGATTGTAATAATGTACTGGGATTCCAGTGGATCCTGTAATTACCAGCTACAGAACATGAATTGTGTGTCCATCTCAGTGTACTGAGAAGCACTTCAAAATTACAGGACAGAAATGTTAAAATGTAATAGTTATTGTTGACAATTTCGGCAGGAAAAAAAAAAAATCTATTAACTCATGGACATCCAGGAACGTTGACTGTGCAACAGAAATGACTTGGGTAAAATGAAAATGATGTAGCCAAATTAATTTAAAAGACATCCAAGTATTTTAAGCACTATATCCAATGGCGCAGAACCATATACATATCAAAGTAGAAACATGATTATAGGACTGTTTTGAGTTACATCATTTACAGGCTTGTACAACAGTACTGGTGCAAAATGTTTGACTTTGAATGCACAAGAAATCTTATAAACAAAGTAATTCACTCAACATACATGAAGTTGTAACTCTAATAATTAAATTTAAAAAAAAGGTGAGTTACTGCATGTTCATCTAAGCTACAAAGTATTTTGAGCCACATATCCAACCATAATCCATAGCAAGCTACTGAAGTTGAAGTGGAGTTTATAGCACATGTACCATTTGAGTAAATATACACAAAACCTTTTGCACAAACCCTACTGTATATAGAAACAATATATTTGCAACACAACTGGTTTTGTCACTATTGAGCACAACCCTTTATTGATAAATCACAATTTAAAATATATTCCAGCATGCAAACTTAACCAGTAAGAAATCAGGTTTCTGAAAAAGAAACAATGCTTTATCCAATTTGCTCGATGGATGAAATCAGCCTCGGTCTGCTAAAAGTGTATTTTTTTTCCAGTAATGACTTATGGGCAGTTACATTTTAGCTGTTCTTATAAATAGATCACAGCAGATGTGTTTAACCATTTAATCTCCTGGATACTACTTCCATTCTCAAATAAGAAATTCGCAGGATGCTAGGCATACACAAATACCAAGTATCAAACCCTACATGGATGTGGAAAAGGCACAATCAGTAGTTTACAAGAGTAATCATCAGGCTTTCAGATAGATAATAGTCAACTGACATTTTACTATAAATGAAAATATACATCTTTAATCAACCACCACTTTTCCAGGTATTGCAGTGACTTGAGGTGAAGATCCACAATGAAAAATACTCTGCAAATGTTGGTACTGAGGTTTCCACCCAAATTAGCATGTTCACCCAAAAGTTTTCTTACTTTTAAAAACAAAATGTAACTGAGGTCATAAATCCATAGCTGTCAAAACTGAACATTTTACAGTGAAATGATTTATAAATATGCTTAAAAGCATACAGGTATACACTATAGGTGCAAGATGTTGAACTGGCAAGAAAATTGGTAGAAATATAACAGAAACAAAGGAAAACTAAAACTATGAGGAATCCCAAGACAGCACTGAAAAAAAGGATTGTGCACAACTGCAGTAGTGATGGCAAGTCTTTTTGCAGTTAAGTTAGTCGTCAAGGACTATATTGGTCCTTCAAGGGATTTGTCAGGACAAGTTAGATACAAACATAAGTATATGGCTGAGGAGTTAAAATATATCTTTTGCATCATTTTTTACTTCTGAAAGCAGTCACAGTCCCAAGAATATTGTAGGAAAGATGTGGAGCTAAAATTGCTTCATTAGAATTAACTGCTGAAATGGTTTTAGATAAGATTCATGCATTTATGCATGAATCCCATTTACCCCAAAAAGTTCAGGGAACTGGGGAAGTAAAGCACTGCTTAGACAGCTACTGCAATAAAAAAAATCACAGGATTATAGGATAACTATTAAGTTGAGTAAGTAGTTCGTTGCTATGACAAACAGAAGGTTGAAGATCGTTATTAATGGATCTGATTGAGCTTTGGTTATGTATTGAGTGTCACAGGATTTGAGAGGTGTTCAAAATCATGAAGGGTTCATGAGTTCATGCAAGCCACTGGATCATACATTCAGGAGCTCGTGAGGTTCAGGTTGATTCCCATAGATTGGAGGTTGGCTCAAGTGATCCAATCATTTAAGAAAAAGAAGAAATTGCACCTTGGCAATTAAGCTTTTGTGTTTAACTTCTGTAATAGTGAAATTGTTGGAAAGCATCATATGGGATACAATATGCACTTGGAGAACTCAGCCATTATTCAGAAGATCCTACATGGTATCACACAGATTCGGCCTCATTAATCTAACCGAGTTCTTTAAAAGTGACCAGAATGATGTTGTACACCTCGACTTCTAAGAGCATTTAGTAAAGCACTGCTTAGACGGCTACTGCAAAAAAAACCCCAGATCACACAGGATTGTAGGATAACTATTACATCGACTAAGTAGTTGGTTACTATCACATAAGCAGAGGGTTGAGGATCGTTATTAATGGATCTGATTGAGCTTTGGCTATGTATGGAGTGTAATAGGATTTGAGGTGTTGAGAAACTGTCCCCAGCGGTAGAAGGATCGATAACCAGAGGACCCAGATTTAAGGTTATTAGCAAACCCACCCGAGGTGAGATAAGGATGATTTTATTTTATTTTATTTTTTACACACAGCGAGTTCTGATGATCTGGAATGCACTGCCTGAAAGGGTGGTGGAAGCAGATTCAGTAATAACCTTCAAAAGCGAATTGGATAAATACTTGAAGAGGAATGATTTCTAGGGCTAGGGGAAAGGGACTAATCGGATAGCTCTTTCAAAGAGCTGGCACAGGCACGATGGGCCGAATGGTCCCCTTCTGTGCTGTTATCATTCTATAATGTTTACAAAGCAGTGTGTCATGCACTCCAAGTTGGGAAACTCCACCATGCATCTGTTAAAGGTTACAGAACAAGAAAAAGACATAGCGAGGGGGTATCAACTTGATCATTTCTTAAAAAGGTGCAGTGTGAGAGGGTCATAGATAATACTAATAGCGTTTTTAGGTACTTTAGGACAACAAAAAGGTTCAAAAATGAAGAGCATCATGCTTAGGCTACACAAGCTGCTAGTATGCCTGCACTTAAAGTATTATCTCCAGTTTTGGTCCCTGTGCACAGTGAGGAGTATTAAAGCTCAGAAGAAGATGCAATGGAGGGTAGCCAGAATAACAACAAATCTTAAGAGTTCAAGTGAGGATACGCGCCAGGGGTTATTTGCTTTGGAGAAACGCAGAGATAGAGAGGATATGATTTGAGGTTTTTAATGATAACACGATTGGATACAGTTAAATTAGATTATTTGAAATAGATTGGGATGGTAGGGCTAGAGGCCATGTCTATAAAATCCATAGGCAAAGGGTTAGAGGTCAGGAATAAATTGCCAAGATAGGTGGCAAGAAAGGAATCACTAGTCATTCAAATGGGAACTTGAGAGATTCCTAAAAGAAGAGGATATTTCCATTTATAGGGTGAGTTGCCAGTCAGCTGCGATTAGAATGTGCACAGGCTACCACAATCTTCAGGAGTTTGCTTGATTGCCTTTGGGAGTTGGAGAGGAATTTTCCAGTTTTCCCTGAATTGGCTGCACATTTTTCTCTCTCATTAAGACAGCTCAACTAGGGAATGGGTGAATGAAGCACATTTACTGATTGAGGTGAGCTTGATGAGACTGAAGATCATTTCTCACCCTTTTCTTTTTTAAAAAAAAGGCCATAGCCAAACACTTGGCATAACCTAAAAGAGTGAAGCCTTCTTATTAATATACCAAATTTACTGGAAAAATAGATGAACCAGAGAACACCGAAACCTTCAACTTTCATGTTGATTACAAAAATTATTTCCACTTTGTTGAGATGTCCAAACAGGGTGGAAATGTAGGGCATAGCAACCAAGATGCAAAAATGAATTTAATTAAGAGTTCATACAAGGAATCAAAAACTGGTTAACTATTGAAAATCAAGGCAACAAATGGTTAAAAGAGATCTATACTAAAGTCACAGATATTTCCAGGCATGAATGACACTGCTCAACTTCAACAAAATTAGTACCGAGGACGAGCACGTAGGTTTAACGTAAAACATTACTATTTAAAAAAAAGTGTGTCTGTAGTTCCTCTCTGCTACACGTAACCAACAAATACCTTGAATATCTGATGACATTCTAATCAGTTCCAAGAAATCAACACATAATAGAAAGTAACATGATAGTTCCACACCAAAAACAAGTTATTTTGAAATGACCATTTAGAAGAGGAGGCAAAACTTAAAATTAAAATCTGAACAACTTTTTAAAACCAATTTAAAAATCTGGGCCTCAACTTATGAGCAAGGTGATGCTGTGACACTCAACACTACTGCTAAAATCAATTTAACAAAGTTTAAATAACTCATCCATTTAAAAGTTGGAACTGAAAATCTGTCAACATTTTAAACTTCAACAAGCCCACAACTCAATTTATTAAGGGGTCAATGCTGTGGGAAACACAAGATACTGTACAATATTATAAAAAGGTCAGCTCTTTTGGCAAGAAATATGCAGGCTCCACTGTTTTAGATATTAGATAGATTGACAACACGGTTCAAGTCTTCATTACCTCAAAGAACATTTTTTTCTTACACAGGCAAATGAGGCGTTGAGTTTAGGATTACAAAAATCCCAAGTACATGGAAAAAATGTTTTGACAAAAACTATTTAATGGATGTTGCTAACCTCTTTAGAAACCGTCTGCAGTGTTCCTGTAACACAACTGGTACTACACAAGATTTCAACATGGTGACTTTAAACAAAATACAAAATAAACCCCTTTGAATTAGACTTTCCTAGATGCCCCTTCAAGTTTTCACACTCTATACAAGCCACCACAAGTACCTAGTTATGTATTAGAACAGGGAAATGCAGGAATTTACCCTTCAACTGTTCCCAAGCAGTTAAAAAATTAAGGTAGACAGTAATTGCCATTTGCGACTTGAGCTTAAGAGAAATAATCTGTGAAACAATATACTGAACTTTGGGGTGGGATAATTTGCACACCATCAGTACTAGGAACTGTGAAAGAGATATGAGTGATGAATGCACCACCAATTTTCAAATCGTGCACAGCATATACATTGTGCATTTCTCAGTATAAGTTGCTTAGTCTTCAATTACTTTTACAAAAAGAAAATGGTTAATTTTCTGTTTTATTTATCATTCAAGAACTCCATGGATTTTACAGCATGGTCACATTTTAAAAGATGTATTGTACTACATTCACAAGGAGTAAACCCAACTTGCTAAACAATGATGTTTTATGTGGTTGCTGTTCTATACTACAAAGCCTGAAGCATTTACTTCAATATAAAGATTCAAACAAAAGATTTTACATAAGAAAAACAAAATCTAAAGATCTACATCACATTAAAAAACAGTGTCAGGTAACAGCAGATAAAACTCAACTGATATTTTTAAATCACCAGATATCCATATACCTTAAATTGTCACAGAAGGGAATGGTGTATTGTTACAATTCAAAATGTCTAATATCTGCGGCGTTTATTGGCTCCATCAAAGTTACCCCCTTGATTTCCTCTACCAAAACCACCAGGCGCAGCACTCACAGCACCCACACCTGCCATGGGTTGTTGAGGAGGAGCCTCAGGTGCAGGGGTTCCACTCAGGTTTCCCCTATTGATCATAGGAGGAGAACCCATTTGACCAGGACCTCCTTGGGGAAATCTATCATTGCGCTAGTGTCCATTCAGGTAGCAATTTAAAAAAGTGTCCATTACATGTTCCATTGTAGGAACAAACCAAAAGATGGCAATTTTATCAATTGATTGGCGACATCCCCGTGTTGGTGTCATGAAGTTTGGCAGTCAGTCCAGCAGTACCAGGAACATACAAAAAGGAGATAGAAAGGAGCAATTACATTAGTTAACGTATAGATTAATGGTGCTTTGAATTATGAAAAGTAAATTTGAACTTCACAGCCTACTTTCAAGATGTCACAAAAAGTAACTACAGCCATAATACAGAAAGTTAGAAGCACCATTTGTTGGAACTCCATACTCTGATAAAACTCATTATGCAAATTCATCACAGTACACTAGATTTTTGAATTATAAATTTGATTTTTCTCTCTACTTTAAAGACCCAGGAGTTAATTTATTAATGTGAAAGCAATGTTTCTATGACAAAATCAATACCTAAAATATGACATCTCAAAACATTAATCACATAACTTGTAATTATGCAATCAACCAAGGAATCAGAAAAAACTTTTTTCACACCTCAAGTGTAGTATTTGTATAGCTTTGGCTGCAACCATACTTTTTTTTTGGAAAGTAGTGATCACTGATGATCTTTTAATTACTGGCTGGTTTCACATTCAGCAGTAATAAAATATTAAGTATTTAATATTGTCTCATTGATAGCTCATACAATTACTTCCAGTACTGCCGTCATAATATATGGTTTACGTGGCGTTAACATTTTGGTCTGCGGCTAAGGCTGGATCATCTTCCCACACTTAAATTTGCGTTAGATTTATGCAAATTATAGTATAAATGAAGCACAGCATTTTTATTTTTATTAATAACTCATTTTAAATAATTAAAGCAGGGGTACCTTTTGAAGGATGAACAAATAGGAAGTGTGCACGGCATGATTCCATCATTTCAAAACATATCCAATTCCTAGGCTTTTTTGTACTACTTGGAGTAATTGGACCATGCCATTTCCACCACACTCCCTGCTCTTCACTTACTCGTCTTTTCTGAACATCTCTCTACCGACCCCCGCCCCTCCAAATCCATCCATCACTGCTCCTCCTCCACTTCTCTCTCCCACTCTAACATTTTCATTTCTTTCCCCCTCTGCCACCTCCACTCCCCTTCTCTCCTTCAACCATTTCTCTTCTCACGCCTCCTCTACATCATACTCTCACTCCGCTCAACCACTTCCCTCTCCCCTCACTCCTTCTCCACTTCTTCCATCTCCCCATCTCTGCCACCTCAGTCTGTCTCTCTCCTGAATTGCTCTTCCTCACTCCTCTTCTGCCCATCTCTCTTTTCCTGTATTTCTGTCTTCCCACCTTCATCAGCCCTTTGCGTTGACCTGCATCGCTCCTCTTTTGCTCATCTTCCTCCTCCTTGACTTTTGTCTCTCCCTCTTCTGCACTTCCATTCACCTATTTCCCTGCAAACCAGGCTCCCAAGTCTTCCTGCAATTCCAGCTCCCTTTACACACTCTCTCTCTCCCCCACTTCCGCCCCCTTGCCGAACCCGTCCTTGTTCTCTTAAAGTTTCACATTTTTCTTTTATCTTACCATTTCTCACTCTTCTGTTTTTAATGACTCTTTCCTGTTTGTTGCAGGAATAGTGGATGGGGAATCAGGCAAGCAGGGATTGTAACTGTCTCTTGGTTTTCCATAGTCTCAGGGGAGGCGGGGCGCACACAGGGTGCTGGAATACATAGGTTCAGTAACTCTGTGCAAACTTTTTTTTTTTTTTTTTTTATAAAAGGGGTTACTGGGTCGCTCTAAAGTGGCCAAGCCTTGACTGCAACCAACACTCCCCCTCCCAGCAAACAACCAAACGGAGTGAGAAAAACTCTATGAATGAAAAACCCATCTCTGAAAAATTCACCAGCAGAAACAGCTGATTTTCCAGCAGGAAATTAAACAAATAGCTTCCAGCTCTCGGTGGGGATGCAATAGTCCACTCCCAGTAGTACTGCTACTCCTCCAATCAGGACCTGCTTTAGCAACAAGTTCTAACTGAAGGAGAAGAGTGCTTCTGGGTGTGGAAAATGAACCGAATCCTGCTGCAGCACTATCTGTTTCATTCTCTAATTCTTAAAATCAGGAACTGCGCTATGGACAATTTGAAAGTAGCAAACAGGCAGGTATTGAACACCACAAATTAATGAATACCATGTTGATATGCTTTAACCAAATTATCAAAAATGCTAGACACCACACTAAAATAGTTTTATTTTGGTTTCCTGTAAATAAATCGGTTTGGTAATCCCAAAATAGTAGTGCGCTTTTTCTCTCACTATACAGATGTTTAAATCACACACAGTAAAACTAACTCCCAGCACATACATATGCTTTATATAAACAGATGCTAAAGGAAAATATCAATTTGGTTCCCATTTGCGACAATAAGCAGCAAATGTAGTCCAATCAAAATAAACAAAACCCATTTTTCAGTCTGTTTATCAGTGACCAAATGTAGAGTATGCCAACATAAGTAAGAGTGGATGTTGCTACTGATTCATGCAACAAAACAGTATTGCCAGTTGTCACCTGTAACAGTCCTGTCCTCTTAGGAATTTTAACAATTATGAAATCAACTTTTCTTCTGGCCAGTCGTTCAGTTCTGGGTGGGAAGAGTTTTTTTTTAAATAAATCTGTGCATGTACCAACAAGGAAAACATACCGTCAAAAAATACTTTTTTAAAAATCAGTTAAGAACAGGTAAACTAAAATGGAAGGCAAGACCATTGAAAGTGGAAGATACTGGCAATGTTTTTCAGCTTGCAAGGACATTCACTTCTATCCCCACTTCCCATTTGTGAAACTACTCTCCATTACAGAAGAACAGTTTCAGACAGTGGAGATGGCCCCTCCTCCATGTGATCAGACCATGTGATTCTAGCCCCAGATCAAAATACAAAAAAAGGTGCTAGCCACGGTATACACGTTTTAGAATTTAAAACGCAATACCCGTGCTTGTTAATATTATTTCACAAATTTTAACAGCTTCTGATGACAAATAAATGTAACCGTTTTAAATTGGCACACTGACATGGGCTGCACCCACTTTTCAAGTATTCAGTTCATTTTTCATCTGTATTTTCTCATTTTGGAGGCAACTTGCATGCCAGATTCAAACAAACTAACAATTCAAGCTTTCAATTTTGATGAGAAACAGGGCTAGAATTTTCTCTTATTCAATTATGTCGAGCACAACCAAATCTAACAGTACACAGGGTATTACCTTGACATACAAAAAGCCCAAAAACTGCTGAGAAATGATTGGAGATAGAAATGCTTATAGAATTCTCAGTTTCCCATTTTAGGCTTGTGCTATATTACTTAAGGTTTAAATTCTAGCCCTGGTAAACTTCGGCTTTGCACAAGTGTGAAGATGCAAACAATATTCTTGTATGAATTTGAGTTTACTATCCGAAAGATATGTTTACACTTTCAGAAAGCTTGGCACATTGCACAAAACTGCACAAAGTAAGAGCACCTAAGTATTTACAGCAAAATTTGAAGCGTCATTAACAAGTTCTGTGACTTAGCCTGGGAAACTTGAAATGCTTTAAAGTATTGTTTTAATTTCATGCTTGTTTTGGGTAAAGTGGAATGGCAGGCAGCACATAATATGGGCAAATGTTTAGTGATACACAAGCCCCTTTCAAATATGACATTTAGATTTTACCTAACTTTTCTCCAAAATTGTATCACAGAAAGCATTACCAAAATTCAAACATGCCCGAAGTCCATCAGAATATACAAAGGAGAGTCATTTATTGCTGTTAGATTTAGTTTGACCTACTGCATGGTCCTGTAACAATACAGTCATTGCCATGTTTACTCCAATAACTATTAGTCTAAAGTATAATCACTAAAAAAAACTAAAAATTATCCTAGATGAAATTGCTTGCCGATTGAAATTCAGTCAATGTTTATTGAAACATAAAGTTCTTAGAGCTTCAGGGTAGATGCTGGGAGGATGTTTCCCCTGGCTGGGGAGTTTAGAACTAGGGGGTTACAGTCTCAGAATAAGGGGTCAGCCATTTAGGAGATGTGGAGAAATGTCTTCACTCAAAGGGTTGTGAATCTTTGGAATTCTCTACCCCAGAGGTCTGTGGATGCTCAGTCGCTGAGTATATTCAAGACAGAGATCGCTAGATTTTTGGATATTAAGGGAATCAAGGGATATGGGGATAGTGCAGGAAAGTGGAGTTGAGGTAGAAGATCAGCCATGATCTTACTGAATAGCGGAGCAGGTTCGAAGGGCCTAATGGCCTACTCCTGCTCCTATTTCTTATGTTCTTATCGTTATACTGAAATCCTAAATATCTCATGAGCTATCATTTATACTAGCTATACTCTGACAATGCCTAATTTCAAAACACCTATATACTCCCTTTACTATTTCAATATTGTGCAATCATTACTTTGTTCAATAATTTTCATTCACTTCAACACATGCATGTGTGTATATACTGATTTTTTTTAGTGCATCAGACCACTCATCTTCCTAATTGAGTATATATATATATATATATATATATAAAAATACTCACTGACACTGACTGTTTATTATGCAGCTGTATTATTTTTTTGATTTTCCAAGTGCGCTTTCTATAAAGTATTTGTGCTGAAAACGAGAAAGTTTCTATCTTATTTATTTATACAATATATGCAGCGCTTTGATAAAAGATCATGCCAGTCTGTGTGTTAGTGTAAACATACCTTACGTTACTTAAAAAAAAATATAATGGCAATAAACATTAGGTGGTTTAATACATTACCATTGTTCCACTGTTGTCTCCCAGCATGGGTGTTCCCAGATTTGCAGTTCCTTCTGGCCCAATGGCTGGGACAGGTCCCATTGTAGCGCCAGGCATAGGTCCACGGTTGTTCATGTTCATACCCATAAGTGGAGCAGGGCCTTGGTTGCCAGCAGGGGCCGGGCTATACGCATCTATGCAAAATAGTGGGTACTTAGATCTAGCCTAAATCTAATTTTGCTTCCAAGGCAATTAATTGGATTGAATATTTGTAGAAACTTAGTAAATAAATATAGAAACATGCTTATTTAATAGACTGACCATGCAAGGCAACTGCTACCTGAGTAACAGCCTGCAAAAATTGTTCTTTGGGACTGTACAAATTATATCATACTGTATATATACACACACACACACACACACACACACTTTAAACAAACATTCTCCATCTTTGCTTTATAAACAAGCTCTCCGCAATAAGAACTAAGTATCAACAAAAATATATTGTTTGGATATTTCCATTTCTGCAAATTATTGGTTCACAATTAAAACTGGAAAAACAAATGGCAAAATAATATTATAGTCCAAAGAAACACCTCTTCACAATGAGGCCAAATACCAAGTATTTATGGATTTACGGATTAAGTATTCCTTAGGCGGCAAAATTATTTTTTCATATTACAAACGAAACTGTTGGCATTCTGTTCAGTTGATCGCAAAGCTTTTTCAACAACTTAAGCAAACTTATCCATTTTCCTTCTCCACAAAAGTCATAATACCTCCAGTCCTACATTATAAGTTATTAATTGGGAAGGTTTTTGCCATTGCTTATACTTGGCAAAGAATTCAGTTATGTATAAAGACTAGGGCTGTCAAATCACACAGATTTAATCATCTCCCGTGGAACTTTTCTCCCCAAATCAAGTGTAAATTTATACTGGCATGGGCATATGGTTTTTAGCTAGGTTTATACCAATATAAATAAGTCTAAGAGAACATTGAGCTGTAAAATTTAGCATGTATTTTCTCTTCATTTCTACAACCTAAATTAAAATATGAACAGAATTGTTTTGGTAAAATATCAGTCGTAGCCAATTCTGTAATATTTTGCTTTACATTACCAGCTGTAAAAAGCTGCACTGCCAGAGTAAGTCAACTGGAAACTATTCTAAATAGTATTGCTTTGCCCATTTTAACAGATTTGTCTCCCAATGTTTTCATTTTAAATCAAGCATTAAAGCAAATTGCAAAGAACTATCAAAGCATTTATAAAATAAATTATATAGAGTACTTCAACCTTCCAGATATTACCTATTCATACTTAATTATTCAGTTCCAAGTAATTAATACCAGAATCTTAAACCACACAATGGTAACTTGAAACAAAAGTATTGAAATAAAAATAAAAGCACTGCAGAGCTTAATTTTATCTTCTCTGCAGGCTTGGATTCTCTCCCTTCAACCACTTTGAAACGCAATCATTAAAATGTTATACAAGCAAGATACCAAAGCCAAGTGCTATTCTTAAATAGCATAATTTCTAAAATATAAAAGTAATTTTACAATTATGTCCCTTTAATGTAGATTTGTTGATGCAATGTTCGTACACCTGGTTGGTGAGGGGACGAGGGGGAGAGAAGTGGGCAGCTACAGAATACAAGGAACGACAAGCCTACAAAGTTCAAATCATTCCCACTTTGCATAATGACCATATCAAGCACCAAGCAAAGTTGCATTTTAGTAGCCCATCCACTCAATCATGTACGACACCTTAACTTAAACAGTATTTGCTTGGATATCGACTTTGCCATGCCATACATCTTTGAGTGGTTACAAAATACAGGGCAAATAACAGAACTCTTGATAACTTGTGCTGTGGACATATTACCACTGGACCCAACAGAATTCATTTTATTTCACTTGCAGCCTTTAAATATCCGTTTGATGGATTAATCAAACTGAATTACCCAAGTCCCACTTCCTAACTGTATATTAGTTTTACTAGATTTAGACTGGCCGATAAAATTGAGCAGATTTCTATAGACAAAGTGCTCTGAGCTCAGCTAGCAAAAATTCTCGACATACCCAGTCAGTATTGGAGTTAAAGTTCCTTTCTCAATTAAAAAGATACTGAAACAAGGAATGAATTGGATAAGAGGTGTAAAGAATGCTATTTCAGAATGTATGCAATAAAAAGCTTCCAGTTATTCTTTGATAACCATAGTCTGAGCGCGCACACACACACTTGTGAGGGAGACAACAGGTGATAGTTCATTTGTAACTAGAGTCCAATTAAGTTCCATTGAACAGAAATCTTATTACTGCCAGTATACATAATGGTTGGTTATCTTTTAGGTATGAACCATACCCGCATCTAATGTTTCAGCAGTTAAGTACTGTTTCAACACTTCTAAAACCATGTATCGATCCAGATAGAACATTTTGTGGTTTTATTTCTAGGATAAAAAGAGTCTTATTCAGTCTGAATACAACAAGTTGAACACAAGTATGCCCTTATTCCCCCAACCCAGTTTCAATTTAATCATTCGATTAAAAAATGTGAACACACAGAAACCCATACTAATGCTGCATTTATATTACAATGCTGCTTCTTGGAGCCCCAACTTAGACAGCAGTACTATAATGTGAATGAGGTGCCGCAGAGCACCACTAGGTGGAGATTTCCCCCCCCAGCTACCTACAACGAACAGCTGCCTCCAGTGGCAATAGATCAGTATTGTTTAGGAATCATTATACATTAGGAATCAAGATGCGCTGAACTGCATTTCTGATTAGTAAATAAAAAAATAAGTAGACAGCGTAATTGGGTATGTGATTTCAATACTCATTTGCACAGCATATCCATGTGTACTTTCACCATGTGTGCATTTGTTGGTAAAATAGCAAGACGAAAAGCTGAGGTATTTTTTGATTGCTGTAATAATGGTGGTCGATGTTTGCTAAGTGAATATGCTTGTGTGAAGTACATATATCTGTATTGTGTGCAAGATATTTTCAACTAAAATTAGTGAATGTGGAGATAACAGTATCGACATAGCCATGCCTGGTCATTACCACATTGCGGTTTGTGGAACCTTGCTGTGTGCAAATTTGGCTGCCGAGTTTCCTACATTACAACAGTGACTACACTTCAAAAGTACTTAATTGGCTGTATTTCAATTGGACAATATTGTAATTGATGCCATGGATCATCACTTTTTCTAGCCTTGGGCTGCAGTGCCCCATATAAGATAGGAATGCTGCTTTGTATTTGTAGTCTTTACAGACCTAACCCAACATTGGGATAGTCAACAGTCAAAAAATGATGCGTGTATAGTTATTTCTCTGATGCCACTGGTATAAGTAGGGAAAATTCCAGAAGTACTAGCTGCTTCAGCATGTTACAGATCAATTAGAAGAGATTCTGCAATCCAATGGCCAATATTTATCCCTTAACCAATATTAAAAAACAGATTATCTGGTCATTACCACATTGCTGTTTGTGGAACTTTGCTGTGCGCAAATTTGGCTGTCACATTTCCGACATTACAACAGTGACAACACTTCAAAAAGTACTTAATTGGCTATAAAGCGCTTTGGGACGTCCTGAGGTTGTGAAAGACACTATATAAATCCAAGTCTTTTCTTTTTTCCGGCCTCGAGGTTGATGGCCAAAGTACTCCATGCATCACTGTGAATATGGCAATTGAATAAAAACTGCACGTTTAGACATTTAATGGTAGAACTTGAGAATTGTGATTATCCATAGCTACTCAAATTTAAGATTCTCCTCGATCCATATATTCTGATAATTGTTTATCACAATTTAAAAAAAGGTGCAACTTGTACCATAACAATGCAACATCACGAGTCAGTGCAATCAGGTTTAAATAAGTTATCTTTAGTATTATATAGATGGTACTACTGCTTGAACTTCACAACATTTTTCAGAACTGCTAGACATCAACTGAAAAATATTGACAATAGGAATAAAAGCTTGAAGGTAAAACGAGAACAGGACTTGTTCAAATTCAAAAGTGCTATGACAAAAACAAACATTCAACTGCAGTATGACTTAAAAACAAAGTAAATAAATTAGAGTTTATTTGCCAACACATCAGTGAAGCATATAAACGCGAGGATGCTTATTTGACTACTAGTTTCACAGTGCACGAAGAGCAATTATGCGCCGTACTACAGTCTACGTACAAAATTTTGTACAGTAGAAATACTAATTGGTTTTAACAAGCTGTATTCCACATTATCTTCTCTTTTGTATATGTACAAGATGTAGCTTTACAATGTTCGAACCACTGCAGAAGATATCGATTTACCACAATTCAAAAAAAGGGTGCAACTTAAACCATAACAATATGACATGGTCAGTCAGCGCAATTAGGTTATACCAAGGTATTTTTAATACTATATAGATGGCACTATTGCTCAAGTTTACAAACTGGTTCAGAACTGTCAGACAACAGCAAATAAAAATATTGACAATAGGAATAAAAGCTTGGTGAACCTAAAACAAGAACAGGACTTGTTAAAATTCAAAAGTGCTATTATTACCTTATGACAAAAATATTCAACTACAGTATGGTACATGAAGAGTAATTATACACCATAGTACAGTCCGGTTATGTACTAAATTTTGTACATTAGAAATACTAATTGATTTCAACAAGCTGTATTCCACGTTATATACTAGATGTAGATTTACAACGTTTGGAGCACAGCATTTACACCTTTACATGTAGATTTTTTAATAATTTCATCTTTCAAACAGGTACAGTCCCAAAGAACATTGCTAGGCGGAACCATGACGTAACAGATGTCCAACACCTCAGGTGTTTTCATGGATTAAAACCCTACCTCCCATGCCAATTCCTCCACGTGGACCCATATCACCCATCCTCATATCCTGTTCTCTCTGAAAATAAAAACATTTTCATGGTCAACCTACCAGCACAGAGTATCTGTGTATGTTCAGTTTCTTACCTGTAATGGCACAAAAATCCCCCATTTGTGCTACCAAAAAACCCCAGTAACTTTCCAGGACTACAATTAAAAATCTGAATATTGGGGAGGGAAGAAAAAAAAATAAGCAGGGTTTAAATCCAACTGTATCTCACTTGTATATAATGTACCCTCTGTGAAACAGAAAATGGGGGTAATTTTCAACTTCAGCGGTGGGCAGAAAACTGGATCAGTAACCTGTTCTACACTCCACCCGACTTTCCTTACCAGCGACTTAAATTTAACTTCTGCCAGTTTAAGAACATAAGAATTAGGAGCAGAAGTAGGCCATACGGCCCTTCGAGCCTGCTCCGCCATTCAATAAGATCCTGGTTGATCTTCGACCTCAACTCCACTTTCCTGCCCGATCCCCATATCCCTTGATTCGCATCACCTAATTGAAAATTACCCCCAATGTCTGACACTTTTTCATGAAAGCATCTGTAATTACATTTGAATTAATGTATTTGCACTTAGCAATCACCAAAACAAGTTTCACATTCTTGTATTTTGATACATTTCAGAAAATCAGTTTGCAAAGTATGAAATATTACAAATCAAACCAATTGTCTGCCTATTCTCCACATGGTCTAGAAAGTACAAGTGATGCAGGACTTGTATTATAGCAGTATTATTTCAGGCATCATCAGAATCTCAGCATATCCACAAAATATATTACCAAGAAAGCAAATAAAAGTGCATTACTGGTAAAATAAGCTTACTTTGTCCGTTGGTAGTCATTATCAGAAAATGGAATGTAGCCATATTTTTTTGCTAAAAGTTCCTTAACAGCACAGATTATTAGCTCATTTCATTAAATCAGAATTACACAAAACCTGTAATTTGTCTCCAGGTATAACCATCTTATGTTTTACAAAGCTTGTTGTTGTACACCATGCAAAAGATGCAAATTGTGTCCTTCCACAGGAGACATACCTGAAAGCAAAAATCTTGAAACTTAAAAAGATAGAAAAATTATCTAAAATATACACACCCACGTATAATTTTAATTTCCAGTCAACATCTGTATTAAGGGCTCTCAATTAGAACCAAGGCTCTGTTTTTCTAGTGCTTGACAGATAAATTCAAAAACAGAATTTAATGCAATGTTTGTTCCTTTTTAAAGGAAATTGTCTTCAACAAAAGCAGTTTTTTTTTAAACTAAAAAAATGCCTCATTTGGTAGCAGACCCAAAGTGTTCCTACAAATAAAATATAAAAACATATGTATATGCAGTTTCTTAACCATGCTTTTGCATCCTCTAGAAAAATTGTTTTCAAACATTTTGTATAGGGTATCTCCTGTCTTAACTTCCAAAAGACAGTGTCAGCTGCCCAATGGAAAACAGTAGTACTATTGGCTAAAACACTTTAGTATTGAAGCAATAGAAATATGATACTAAGCCAAGAAATACAGAAAAAAAATGTAGAACATGGGATACTGCTCTAAGTTCATGCAGATGTCTGGCAACTCCAAAAACTCCCTAGGATTCTCTTAGGCCCCTTAGGGTCCGTAGTACCGTGTCTGAATATTTGTGCTCTAGCGTTCTTTGCACCTCTAATTCATCCCCTTCCCAAAGCATAACTTGATAAATCACACTTTAAAATAAATCAATGAACATGTGAACAATTCACAGGGCTCTATTCCAGAAGTGTTTACGGTACAACGGTTCTCCTGAAGTGATAAATTTAAACATCAACAGTGTACCTTATTGCTGCAACTAAACTGTTAATTTATAATTTTTCACTAATTAATCTCCCATGGGTGTACACAAGGGGAGCTAATGTGTAGTATTTAGGTGAAGCGGGTTTATAGGGTAGCTTACAATTGCACCATAATCTGCAAATATAATTCAGTCTTCACGTTAATATCATGCAGAAATCCCGAGGTTGCAGTCAGTCATTGACAGCTTCGAAATCATTGAAACCGACGAAAACTTTGGCTCTTCCGCAATGAGTACGCTGTTAAATTCCCCACTAAAAGTTAGACCCAAAGTGATTAAGTGTAACTGGGGTTTTGACACCGTTATTACTGCTAAACAAATGTTAAGGGCCTGGAAAACTAATTTTCATTTTGTGCAGTGTGAAATTTGTCAATTTTAATAAAAATCAAAAATGTAAATGTAATTTTTTTTTGAAAAGTTTGTCCACCTTTATTTCAGGTTTGCCTTTTCCCCATGCGAGGGCCCAGATCTTTCTTTTGCTCTAACTATTTTAAAATGTTAGAATTTTAAGAGCTTACTCACTTCCTTGTTCACTGTCTGAGAATTCTGCCTTTTGGTTGGCTGCTTAGATGGCCTGTTGGTGTCACAGCAGTTCGCACAAGGGGATCCCCACTTCGGGGCCAGCAGTGAACACCTTCGCTTCGCTGCTGACCGCAAATTCAGGGTCCATATTCTGTCCCGATTTTTATACTTGGATTTCATATTACAATAGCAAAACTTACAGCAATTTGAGAATGCTAGAAGTGGAATTGGTTGGAGCATAGGAGTTTTTGTAGTACATAGGAATTTACAGTATTTTCTTTTCCATTCAAATGACCCTCCCCAACTCCATTTCTATTATAAAATGGTACTCATTAGTGTTGCTGCACTTTCTACTTATAAGTATATGATTGCATAGTCTTTTGAACCATTTTCTATATTTCAAGAACTATTTCTGCAGGTGTGGAATTCCATTCAGTTGCCACTGACTGGCAGACCAACAGTTCACTGTTGGTTCTTCCAAATCATGCAATACAATTTCCCTCATTGTTAGTAATACTCATGAAAAGTCTTGATGAACTTATTTAAGTCACATCCAACCATATCACACCTGCAGCAAAACTGTTTTTAAAAACGGTTTCATTGAAGTGATTCAGAGTACAATTCTAGAAAAGTAGACATTCCCAAAAATGAAAGTGATGTGTTTCATAATTTCACTTTTGTTGTAAAAAGCATAGCAAATACATTATTCCTGGCCTCTTATGAATGGATCAGATTCTTCAATGTAATTCATGGAATAAAAGCAGTCTTATATAAAATCACTGCAGTAGAGCAATGAGTACTAATGGTAGAAGTGTTGACTCTCAATATACAGTACCATTGCTGAAAAGTTTGTAGTTTCAGGTTAAGTGCAGTTTTCTCTGACAAAAGCCTATACCCTGTAAGAAATTTGCAACCACACAACCAGCTCTCAAAGTCATTGACAAAGATAAATATCGTTTTAGAAAGTTTTCTTTCATTGCAAAGAATTAGCAGCTTCTAAAATTTATCTTGGTACTTTTCCTTTAAGTCTTTTGAGGAGAACATTGCTTTTTGTTTGAGTCTGACTTCATTTTTACATCATACTATATGGATTCATTTAATTTTGCTGCTTCAAATTTGGTAAATCTCCTGTAACTTCAAAAATGAGATTACAATCCATCTTCCTACATTATATTCGTTCCAGAGTCCTTAACATGCCAATGTGTGCTGTGAAATTCGAAAGATGAAAATATAGGTTATGACTCTCTGAAAATCTTAGCGCATCTATGAGACTTAAGATGAGGTAATATGAATTTAGCTCAATTTGCAAACAATAATAAACATCCTTGGTAATAATGATTCATCCACACCTCCCCCAAAAATTTCACCCTTGCTCCTTAGAATTTAGAGATTCCAAACTTGAGGCTTGTGCATCGCCATTTGTTTTCCCTCTTGGGGATCCTCTGTGCACTTCTGCCATGTGCAAATCAGTCATATTTGTATTTTGGCTCAAAAATAAAATGCACTTCCAACAGTATGCAACAAATCCACATCATTGCTCATTACTAACAAGCTTATGACTTCTTCATACTCAATACAAATTAAAACTGAAAGGATTTCAAAATATCAACATCTGATAGCTATCAATTTGCCTTTATCAATTTTCAGATTTTGGTATCTTTCTTAATGTTAATATAAGTTTGAAATGGAAAAATGGCAGAGACACTTAAACTACTGAAGGAATCAGAAAAACGTACAAGTAAAAAAGCACATGTGCAAATTATTGCAGCTGTTAATTGAAGACCTGGTACCAAATGAGGCATGAGCTAACCAGCAAGCTTTTAAAAAATATATTAAATATATAATCTGCATTCATGTCACAGCAACCACCCTTCAATCAATTGTGCTGAAAGTTGTGATCATTTATTACCTTTCAGTCTTTAGGGATTACATTTTTGTTCTTTACCACTACAGTACAGAATTTAAGGAGATATAGAATTCAAACAGATGTTTCACTAAGTATTTTCAGGTCCATTTCTTGAAGTACAAGTACTACACAATTGAATAATTCCATTTGATACCTTTTGCACTATTCATCTAGTGACTGCATTTACATCAGTTCAGAAATAAAAAATCTTGACCAAATACAGTTCAGAAATGGTGCAGTTCAGATTAGGTTTGCAAACTACAAGAAAAAAAGATATTTCCACAGATTTTGCAAGACTTTCAGTGACTTATGATAACCTGCAGAGTGCTTTTCTCCAGAAACATTCTCTTTTGAATCAGCACCATTCAGAAAGGATGTGCAGATCTTACCTGTACACAATCTCTTTTATTTCAGTAGATATAAAAGTAACAAGGGTGGGGGGAAAAAACAAGTTTTTCATATCTGATATGGCCACTCAAAACTTTAAAATGAGCAGTGGAAAATTGGAATATTGCTCATCCAGGAACTCAATTAAAAACTACTTTACTGATTAAAGCAGTCATATGCTATCTGCACATCAATTCTGCATTAACTTTCTTTGCCAAATGGACAGTTCTTATGCCATTATAAATGTTCCTATCATTTGGTACAAGAATGAACTTTAGAAAATTTTGCCGACAACTAACCTGTCACTTTAGGCAAGTTAAACTAGTTTATTGCTTTAAAAATGGGTTATGGAGTAGTACAATTAAATATTACTCTTTACAAGAATGTTATCTGTATGGCCAATATTCAGTTGGGGGACAGGGGAGAGAAAGAGAAAAAAAAGTGCTAACTTCAACATTAGACAATTAAATATGATTAGTAATGCAAGGAGAACTCCTTTAAAATCTACAACAGATTTACCACCATTCATGTGCATTTACCAGTATGGTTGGCAAGAATAGACGGCTTAATGCAGTGTTTTGACAGGAGTACATTTACACAGTGGCAAAAGAACTCAACAGATCAGGATTTATAATATTGAGGATGAGGAGTATGGATGGCAAACCTGTGCTGAAAGATCTAGATTATTTCTACTGGGATACCAAGAGACTACAAGATTTCAAATAGCTCAATGCTAGCTTAACTACCCTGGTTTATTCTGGCCATGATGCGGAGATGCCAGTGTTGGACTGGGGTGGACAAAAGTGAGAAGTCGCACAACACCAGGTTATAGTCCAACAGCTTTATTTGAAATCACAAGCTTTCGGAGCGGCTGCTCCTTCGTCAGGTGAAGTCACCCGACGAAGGAGCAGCCGCTCCGAAAGCTTGTGATTTCAAATAAAGCTGTTGGACTATAACCTGGTGTTGTGCAACTTCTCACTTTGGTTTATTCTGCACATGAACTTCCATGGGTTCCACAGGTGAGAGATGGTGTGTGAAGCCTCACTGCTTGTAGACTTTTTGGATCAGATTGCTAATAGAATAATCAGGTAGCAGCACTTGTATTCCTGCCACATACATGGAGGCCTGGCTTAAGTAGATCACAAGCACAAGGTAGGCTCGCAAAACTCTTTCAAACAAATGTTAAATACTAACAGTGACATTGCTCAGATGCATGTTTATATTACAGCACTACACTTTCTTTGGCACAATAAGTGATCCTCAGCTCCTGAAAGAAGATATCAAGTAAAGTTGTCATTAACTTAGATGTGAACACAGTCACTGTGTGGTGTATGTTTATTTAGCAAAATCCTTTAGTGTTCCAATTATATCAGAAAGGCAGCAACTGCTTTTCATCAGCCAACGGGGAAAGAGTAGTACAATTCTTGGAGCAGTTTCAATTACTGCCACGAGATTTTAAAAACTGCTCCTATGGTTTCAAAACAAAGAACAGTTCATCTTTTTACATTCTGATGACCATAAGAATTGTATGAGCAATTCAAAAAAATAATTCTACCCAGTACTGGTTTTACAATATACGTTAAGCATAGATGATAGAGGTTATCAACTGAAGCTTTAACACTAGATCAAACTTGTATTATCCTGATTAATGCCAAATACACTGACAATAGTTTAAGACAATAGAATTTAATTTCAAAATTCTGCTGTTTCAAATTAAATTTTTTGGATTTAAAGTAATTAATAAACATGCAAATCAAAAATGGTGTTAATATACAAGCCTTTCATAGATTTTAAGTGTATGGAAGACAAGCTTCCAATTTTAATTCCTGAAAGTATGTTTGCGGAATAGCCAAAAACGGTGACATAGACAATAGCCACCTTTTGTAGATGATGGAAAATGTTAGATAGGTTCAACATACTTATTTGTAAACAAATGGAAAACACACATTGTACTTCTTGGAAATAAAGAATTTGTATTAGCAATAGGCCCCATGAGGATAACAATCACCAGCTGTGCAATATATTTTTGAATTGCAGTTATAGCTAGCAAGAACAAAGCTAGCATGCAGTTAAAAATGAGAAATTCAGACAGTTAAGGTTTTGCTACCTTGAAAATACATGCATTATAGTTCATTCAAGTTTAAACATATCCCGATGAACTAGATAAGGATCCAAAAATAACATTCTACAGAACTTGTTAAACAGAACTCAATTTTTCAGATTGCTTAAATTATCAGCCCTTAAATATAACTTAATGCAACTGTAGATCTACAGCTCAGTGCAGGATACAGCAGTGGGAAAATAAAATTATGTATGCTTTTTAAAGTATGCAAATACAAAGAAATATGGGGAAGAAATTGAACATGTCATTATAGGGCACATTTACCTCTACAATCTCTTTGGGCAAATGTTTATAAATTAGAGTTTTAATGGAGTTAGTACTGAATAGCTTGGATGATAACATATCAGTAATCAAGCTAAAATACCTAAATCTGAAACAAAGATAGGCACTTCTACTGAAGAAAATGGATCAACATGCATTTAAGATTTTTATTCAATAGTAAAAGTACCACAAATGGTTTTCACTCAAACTGGTTTTGTTACACAATTGATTCTTTTGCCTAAAAAGGAGACTGCCTTCTACAGAAGGTAAGTTCATGGATTTTTAAATTACCAAATCCTTAATATAACACTGAATTGCCAGTTGAGGCTGTTACTCAATACCTTTCCTAAAATAGAAAGAATTTCATGTATTCATAAATAACCATGTAATGTATATTTCACTTTTTGTAGTTTGCTTTCACACTACCAACTGTAAACCTGTCCCTCAGTATTCAATCACTTAAGAAAAAATAAAGAGATTAAAGATGGCTAGAGTTGTTCATGTAGATTTGCAGGATAGATAAGCTGCTGCAATATAGATTCAATACCCGAAAAATGTTACGCTAGGTGCTACATTACAAAGTTTTAGTAATTTATTGATGTCCAGGTTGACCCTACATTCATTTTGACTGAATGTAACTTGGATTGGGGGAAGAGGGAGAGAGAGAAAGAGAGAGAGAGAGAGAGAGAGAGAGAGAGCGCGCAATACATATAGTGAGAGTGAGTGAACTAAGAGAAACTAAGTTTAAAGGCCAACTATTCAGTCTCAATTTTACATATTACTGTTTCAGTACTTTGGAAGACTGCAACACTTTAAAAATGGTTTAATTCATTAAATCACTGAAATGCCCTCGAGTCTCTCCAGCTCATTCTTGAAGACGGATGGGAATCTGTACTGATCACACACTTCAGTAATCTGTTCCAAAGTAATCTTTCCATTTCAAGTTATAAAGAATAAGTTGTGGATAGCTTGGAATAGTGAGACTTCTGGTCCTGTAGTCACAGAGAGCTTCCTTAATTAGAGTTGGAAATTAAGTTCCCATATATTTCCCTAATTGGCCCTTTTTGCCTCTCTAAGGAGACTTTACTTGAGAGCAAGTTGTACTGGTAACTATGACCCCAAAACTGAAGCAGAAATATTTGTGGTTATGAGGCCAAATGTGAAAGGAGCTACCTTTGAGGTCAAACAGCCAGTCTTCCAATACACAAAAAGGCAGCACGTTACCATCTGGAACCTTTTCTTTGAGGATTGTGTTCCATGCTAAAATGAGACAGAATCTTCCCAATTTTTGAAGCATCAGAGCATCACAAAGCCCATCCCTGTATTGAAATGGCAGAATTTGCTGAATTGTCAGAGATGGTACAAGACTGCAGATCTCAGGCATCAGTGTATCCACTAATGATCTCTCAGGAGATCAGAGATTATACCACAAAAACCAATCAGTGTGTGTGGAATCTTTTTCCAAATTAACTGCAAAATGTTGTAAATAGCTTCCCATCTAAATTCTTAGTAGGCTGCACAGGAATGTCCAGAAGATCTGCAAACCTGGACTTGGTCAAAAGTGATAGCTGAATATTGATAGATAACCCTGATGCTCCAGGCAGAACCATAAAACTTGCATTATGAAGGTATCTATCTAAAGGAATTACGAATCCTCAATGGGGAGTTCGTCCCTGAGCTAGTCAAGAATTTCCTGATGATTCTGTTGGTGGTGTTTCAAGAAATCCTAAAGCTCTTCCACTTACCCACCAAAGGGCATCTAAAATAGTGGGCGCTGCAGTTTCAAACAGAAAGGTGAAAAATTCAACCAAGAGAGCTGTTAAGATTCCTCGGACCACAGAATCTTCTCCTGGGCCCAGGGCATCTAGTGCAACCTGCTGCTATGATGAAACAGTCTGACGCCCGTCTTTACTCTACAAAGGATAAGCCAAAATCTAGAACTGTGAAGTCAATTTATGAGCGAACAAACCTGTGGATTCGGTGGCAAGCAATCCAAACACTGTTAGAAGACCCACCAATCCTATAAGTCTAGCCTTTTGGACTGAAGGTTGGGTAGCTCACGATTGGTATCCTAGTTGGTACTCTTCCCACATCTGGTAAACACCTGGAATCGGCAACTCAACTGATGTGCAACATGACAGTGGAGATACCAACAACCGAAAGCACGTGTACACTTTGGCTGATATCCAATGTTGCTGCTGCATGTCAGACCAGATTCACCCAACATCCCTCCAAAAGAAGATGGGCATGGCAACTCCTGCAAATTTCCAGAGAGTTATGTTTAAACTTTGGGCCACCCTAGCGTTAACCAAGTTAAATTTTTGACCCTCGTTCAAGAGCTTTGTGCCCTCTGTTGGCTGATGCATTTCTGGGGCACGTCCTTGCGATAAAACAAAGGTGGTACAGACTTGGCCCCAATTCAAGCAACAATGATGGCTAAATGAGGACAAAGGGATTAATTAAGAGGGGGAAAATAGAATATGAGAGTAAGCTTGCAGGGAACATAAAAACTGACTGTAAAAGCTTCTATAGATATGTGAAGAGAAAAAGATTGGTGAAGTCAAGCGTAGGTCCCTTGCAGTCAGAATCAGGGGAATTTATAATGGGGAACAATGAAATGGCAGACCAATTAAATACATACTTTGGTTCTGTCTTCACAAAGGAGGACACAAATAAACTCCCAGAGATGTCAGGGAACATAGGGTCTAATGAGAGAGAGGAATTGAATGAAATCAGTATTTGTAGGGAAATGGTGTTAGGGAAATTGACGGGATTGAAGGCCAATAAATCCCCAGGGCCTGATAATCTACATCCTAGGGTACTTAAGGAAGTGGCCCTAGAAATAGTAGATGCATTGCTGGTCATCTTCCAAAATTCTATAGACTCTGGAACAGTTCCCATGGATTGGAAGGTAGCTAATTTAACCCCACTATTTAAAAAAGGTGGTAGAGAAAAAACGGGGAATTATAGACTGGTAAGCCTGACATCGGTAGTGGGCAAAATGCTAGAGTCCATTATAAAAGATGTGATAGCAGAGCACTTGGAAAACAGTGACAGGATCAGACAAAGTCAACATGGATTTACAAAAGGTAAATCATGCCTGACTAATCTACTGGAATTTTTTGAGGATGTAACTGGTAGAATAGATAAGGGAGAACCAGTGGATGTGGTGTATTTGGACTTTCAGAAGGCTTTCGATAAGGTCCCGCATAAGAGATTAGCATGCAAAGTTAAAGCACATGGGATAGGGGGTATGGTACTGATTTGGATAGAGAACTGGTTGGCAGACAGGAAGCAAAGAGTTGGAATAAACGGGTCTTTTTCCGAGTGGCAGGCAGTGACTAGTGGGGTACCGCAGGGATCGGTGCTAGGACCCCAGCTATTCACAATATATATTAATGATCTAGACGAGGGAACTAGATGTAATATCTCTAAGTTTGCAGACGACACAAAGCTGGGTGGGCGTGTGTGCTGCGAGGAGGATGCAGAAAAACTCCAGTATGATTTGGACAGGTTGGGTGATTGGGCAGATGCAGTATAATGTGGATAAATGCGAGGTTATCCACTTTGGTGGCAAAAACAGGAAGACAGATTATCTGAACGGCAATAGATTGGGAAAAGGGGAAGTGCAATGAGATCTGGGAGTCCTTGTGCACCAGTCGCTGAAGGTAAGCATGCAGGTGCAGCTGGCGGTTAAGAAGGCAAATGGTATGTTGGCCTTCATAGCGAGAGGATTAGAGTACAGGAGCAAGGATGTCTTGCTGCAGTTGTACAAGGCCTTGGTGAGACCACACCTTGAGTATTGTGTGCAGTTTTGGTCGTCTTATCTGAGGAAGGATGTTCTTGCCATGGAGGGAGTGCAGCGAAGATTTACCAGACCGATGCCTGGGATGGCAGGAATGACGTATGAAGAGAGATTGGGTCGATTAGGCTTATATTCGCTAGGACTAGACAGACTAGATGCAGGAAGGATGTTCCCGATGGCGGGGGAGTCCAGAACCAGAGGTCACAGTCTAAGGATAAGGGGTAAGCCATTTAGGACTGAGATGAGGAGGAATTTCTTCACCCAGAGTGGTGAACCTGTGGAATTCTCTACCACAGAAGGCAGTTGAGGCCAATTCATTAAATATATTCAAGAAGGAGATAGATATATTTCTTAAGGCTAAAGGGATATGGGGAGAAAGCAGGGACAGGGTACTGAATTTGGATGATCAGCCATGATCTCATTAAATGGTGGAGCAGGCTAGAGGGGCCGAATGGCCTACTCCTGCTCCTATCTTCTATGTTTCTATGTAAAGACGCTGTAAGGTTCCAGATTGAACAATGGGTGTCAAATGCTCTATTAATGGCAGCCTTCCATGCAAGTGATGGCGCTGCAGAGGGCTAACTAATGTCAAAGACCTAGACCTTTGTTTTTAGCTGAAGCAGCACTAGACAAGGTGCGGTCTAACCATTATACAGGGTTTCTTTATAATGTTATCCTACAGAATACTGGATATCCTCTGGACTCAAGTCTTTGAGGGTACAGCAGAAAATGCGACATATGGATGGGTCATTTTTGAAGGCCTACTGCATTTCATATAGTGCTTGAAGTAGACGTTATAGGAAAATTACACTTAGGCCAGTCGATCAGTAAACAGAAGGGTTAATCAATGAAAGGATCAAAGCAAAAAAGGGGTGATGGAGTTAGGGGGAAGAAGAGGCATCAATGTTCATTAAATATAAGGCGGTCAGAGATCAACGTTAAACAATTAATTTTTCTTTTAAAATTGTACCAAGAATAAGGAAAAAAAAACAATAGAAAACCTAGAAGAGCTCAAACAACATTTCACATGCAACATAGGATAGAAGAATCTTGATTATTTGACTGGATTAAACAAGCTGCAACTCAAACCCATATATAAGGCTTTAAACACTGTCAAAACTATGATGTTGACACACACCAAATAAAGATGACGTTGTTGACCACAATTTCCCCACACTGTTGTGCCTTGTGGTCCAACTCCAACAAAAGTGCATGGAAGATGCTGAAGTATAAATGTTAAGATCACCTCACGATGCGGGGACTAAAAACAGATGAGCAAGCATTTACTCTGTTCAACTGACCTCACGTATCAACTACTTTCTGATGATTTCTGTGTAAACTACCACCAATTCTAATCTGCACATTTAATATTTGTAAATAAACACCACAGGATCCTTCAGCTGTCCAATTACACCAACAACTTTGAAAGAGACAAGTAATTATAAACTTGATGACTGTTCCATACAATTGAAATTTCAAATTTCCAGTTCAGCACTAAATATGCATCCATGGTTCAGTGATGGAATAGTTTGCATCTCCAATGTTTTGTGTGATGGTAGGACTCAGGTTTATACCTGCAATCTCAATTAAGGTTCACAGTCAAACATGCATCAAAATCCAAATTTTTCCCTAGATCTGCCAAATTATATTTGGCATTTTCATTTTCTGCATTGCAACTGCATCATTTTTATGTTAACAATTTGGTGTCAAGTAACAAGTATACATTGTATAAATCTATTGCAATTTTAATTCAGTGCTTGGATTCACAATCATTACATGACTAGGATTTGAGCATCAATATGTGGATCAGTAAGTTGGAATTCCTCCTTTATTAAGATAGGAACAGGCCAACTAAAATTCAGCAATTCGAGATACAAAAGGCATCAAGGGGTATGGGGAGAGAGCGGGAATATGGTATTGAGATAGAGGATCAGCCATGATCATATTGAATGGCGGAGCAGGCTCGAAGGGCCTACTCCTGCTCCTATTTTTCTATGTTCTATGTTTTTCTAAGTATTAAATCAGCTGTTTTTTCATGAAGGAGTCCTTGAACAAATGCCAAGAAACTATGTAACCGAAGGGAGTTGCCCAAAGTCATAACTGCCTGCTCCTTCTTCCTTCCTGCCTTCTCATCTAGCACACAATGTGTCTTGTGAATAGTTACCAGTTTCAAAATACTTAGCTTAGAAACTTATTGTATGATTGCACCACAGATCACATTTGGTTGTGCATGCTTTACATATTTATGACAACAGTTCTGTGTAAAGTTACTCTTTCCATCAAGCTGGAGCACATAAGCACCAAACAGCTTCGTATTTTCTGAAGTTGTGCACAACTGTGCAGAAATATTCAATTTTTCAGTAAGTTAATTAAGTACTTTGCTAAATTTTTTTTTACTATTACACACCTTAAAAAAAACTTCACTGTTTGGAAAAAGGTTATATATTTTACTTTTTCCTGAAATCTAAAGTTCACAATTCATAGCTACTGCTCGGGTGCATTATGGGTAGCAGTGGAAGAAGTGGATACATTAAGTACGTCACCCAAATAGTTCTACAGTCCCCAGTCTAAGTGCAAGAGTTAGAATTCACAAATTTATTAGTAATCAAAAGATTAACCGAATAAAGCACTGGTCCTAGAACAGTACTTTGTGCAGAAGTGGATTAAAAGCAGTTCCATCAAAAAATTCTAATGTCCTACTCCTAAACCTAATAGCAAACCTAAGGCATAATCTGAACTGTTCCCTTTAATTCTATAGCTTGCTTGTATTAAATGGACTTTCTTTTGAAAACCTTGCTGCCATTTGTTTTCTGTCTTTGCTGTTGGATGATGCACAAAACATATCTGATGGTACACAATGCATCAGGCTCTTTTAGATGAATTAAAAAGGATTCACCACCCTCCATATATGTGCATTACTGCACATGCACAGAAAGATTAAATATTAACTTTATAAACCCATTTTTAGGTTTTTCATTGTCACGAGTCGCATTGCTGGTTGTTCCTACACTGACCTTGACACTAGGATTTGCTGTTTATTGAAATTTTCCACAAAGATATTGAAGTCTTACAGGGTGAAACCAGCCTTTAGTTAGAATGAAAAAACTGTAAAAAGGTGATCTTCTAGCTATGAATAGGAGTAATATGGGACCATGAAACAATGACAAAATTAAACAGAAGGAAATGAGATTTCCATGGCAACTAAAAGTAGATACATATACGGTAAAAGTCAACTGTTATGTAATCCTTATTATCGTCAACTATTCAGATCAGAGTGCAAAATGTGGCATTAATTCCACTGCTGAGAAACCAGTGGTAGAAAATAAAACACCAATGTACATATTGCACCCATGTATGAGCATGTAAAAAATAATTCCTAGCATCACATCTGGTCTAATCATGTGGGAGGCCATTTGTTTAATGCTGTCCAAATAAGACCAAAAAAGGAACACCAAACACGAAGTTGTTTTTTACATAATATACACAGACCACAATCGGGAGTATGCTCAAAGGTACTATCATATTTCTATGTTGAGGTGATACTTGTAAATCACAAGAGCTATGCATTGTGCATATCCTGTATAGAAGTTTAAAAAACAGACTGCAGAATTCATCATTCCAGGTCATTTATTTGGGATTTTACTGCCCAATACTCAAATATTCAAATGTTGGGTTAAAACTTAATTATGTTGAAATAGGTAACCTCTTTTAAAAATACTGGATGAATGTTCAATTGTATTTAAGAAAAAGTAAAGAATGTTTATGCATAGAGTTTAAAATTCATTATATGGTCAGGATTCCATTCTTTCATAGAACATTACGTCAACACAAATGCAATAAAATTACAAGCCACCAATAACCTACCAAACTGCAGTACAATATCACCAGTTTAAGTAGTCATCTTGATTACAGAAGGAACAAGCTTAAAAAAGGGAAAAGGCTTCCATCCTTTATGGAATTGAAATTCCTAAAAATCTTGGCCGGCTAAAATAAATATTTTCCTGCCACCCACCCAAGCCTCTGTTTTTCTTACTTACATTGTCCATGTAGTTGGGCTTATACCCTTCTTGCTGCCTTCTCAATTCATCCTGCTCCCTGTGGCGCATCATTTCCTCCTCTCGTCGACGACGTTCCTCTTCATGCCTGCGAAAATTTAATATGATCTTATCTTAAGATAATAGATCACGCAGCTGAAAGTATGTCCAACTTAAACGACTAACAATGTATTGGAACTATCATTCATCATCTCTACCTCTCATTTCCTTGATAGTTGTGTGGTTTTGTGCACATCAAGATGATTAATATCTGTGCTAGTAGAAGACAATGCTTCAAGGCAGACACGTCAAACACTAGATTCTGGACTGTATCACATAATTAGCATTTGTAAACATAATCCTGCCTCAGCTAAATGCATTGCTAGTTTTGAGAAATGAAAGCTAGTTATAATTCGAATCAAACATTTCAAAACACTCCCATACCAAGCTTGGACATGTAAACTGTACCATTTAAAAAGGAGCATTAATAACACAGCCACACTGCACATATTAGTAATAATAAATCAACTTACACCTACCATCTAAGAAGCACCATTAAATCATAATTTGGTTTGTACTAAAAGCATGAGATTTAACCTGCAAGCAGGTCCAGCAAAATTTCCCAAAACCAATCAGATTACATTTTTTTTAGCCCGTTATATACAAACACTAACAAAACTACTCAAATGTAGCTTTATTACTGCGTTCTTGAATATTTTCTTCGTGGTGAAGTTATTTCTGCTCACCCCACCTTCCATCTTATTGTCTCCATTTTCATTGTCTATTCACCCAAATGAATCATCTATTCTAACTCTACGCCCCATCAATACAGTTTAAAACATTTACTTTCCTAATTCCTTCAGCCTTTTCCATTCCACTATCCATTTCGGATGTTGGGGCATTTTTTAAAATGGCCATCTAATTGCCCAGTTTAAGCCAAACAGTAAGTATAGTCATTAGCAGCCCACAAAGCATAATCCAATAAACTTGTACACAGCTCAATGAGCATCAACTCATTTTTACTTTTAAAGTATTCTGAATGTTTCATTTATCAAAACTATTTGTATAAAATAAGTATTGCACACACTTCTGGGTGTTATGGTTAAACAGAACACCACGCTCCACTGATGGCCCAGTGGTTAAAGGCACCACCAGGTTTAGCACCAAGCTATTTAGACCACAAAATCCCATGGTTGATTCCTTACTTGTGCCAAATCACTCCCTGCTGGAAAGTGAACGTGTATGAATGCCCATTATAGTATCTAAACTGTTCATTAGAACTTCACCACGCACAGATTTTTATTTAGGGCATTTTTCTCATTATTCTTTAAAACAGCATGCAGCACCACCAAAACTTTACCCTACTGCAACAACTAGAACAAAGATATGGCAGCACCCTGAGAAACAAATAGATTGAACAGAGGGGGAAGCATAATATTCAAAATGTAGGAAACAAACTCTCTTAAGAAAGGTTATAGAATTCAAATGTTATAAACAAATAAAAATGGCTGCACTTTCAAAAATAATTAAGTGCTAAAACACAATATAGAATCATAGAAATTTACAACAAAGGAGGAGGCTATTCAGCCCGTCGTGCCTATGCTGGCTCTTTGAAAGAGCAGTCATGCTTAGTCCCACATCCCCGCTTTTTGTTCGTAAATCTGTAAGTTCCTCACCCTCAAGCACCTGTCCAACTCCCTTTTAAAATTATTTATGGAATCAGTTTCCACCACCTTTTCAGGTAGAGCGATCCAGATCCTGACAACTCTGAATAAAAAAATTCTCATCTCCCCTCTAGATGTTTGTCCAATGATTTTGAATCTATGACCTCTAGTTATTGATCCACTCACCAGAGGGAATATTTTTTCCCTATTTACTCTATCAAAACCTCTATTATGTCCCCTCTTAACCTTTTCTGTTCCAAGGAGAACAGTCCTCTTAACTTTTCCAAACTCTTCTCGTGACTGAGGTCCCTCATCCCTGGTAACATCCTGGTTAACCTCCTCTGTACCCTTTCTAATGCCTTTACATCTTTCCTGAAGTGCGGTGCCCAGAATTGTCCAAGATACTCCTGCTGGGGCCCAACCAGTGATTTATAAAGTTCTAGCATGATCTCTTTGCTTTTATAGTCTATTCCTCTATTTATAAACCCAAGTAACCTATATGCTTTTTAAACCAACTTATCTTGCCCTGCCACCTTTAAGGATGTGTATATGGACACCAAGGTCTCTTTGCTTATCTATACTTTTCAAAATCGTGCCATTTATAGTATACTGTCTTTCCATATTAGACCTCCCAAAGTGCATCACTTCACACTTCTCCGCATTTAAGTCTATTTGCCATGCTTCTGCTCATTTCACCATCCTGTCTGTCATCCTAAAGCCTATAACTATCCTCATCACAAGCTACTACTTTGCCAAGTTTTGTATCAACTGCAAACTTTATAATGCTGCTCCCTACACCCGAATCCAATGTTCCACCTAAGCTGCAATCGGGAGGTCCCGCGCAGGCCACTCACCAGCTGGAATGCTCAGCAAATTGAAACAAAATTATTAGCAAAATGGAGGCTCATGGAATAGGTGGGTCAGTGGCAGCTTGGATAAGGAATTGGCTTAAGGATAGAAACTAGCAAGTTGTGGTAAATGCCTGTTTTTCAGACTGGAGGATGGTAGACAGTGGTGTTCCCCAAGGGTCAGTGCTGGGCCACTGCTTTTTTTGATAAATGACCTGGATATTGGAATACAGAGTAGAATTTCTAAATTTGCTGATGACATCAAACTTGGGGGTGTGGCAAACAGTGAGGATGATACCAATCGATTGCAACAGGACATAGAAAGGCTAGCAGAATGGGCAGATGGAATTTAATACAGAGAAGTGTGAGGTGATGCATTTTGGCAGAAAGAACAGGGAGAGGCAATATACATTTAATGGCACAGTTTTAAAGAGTGTGCAGGGACAGAGGGACCTGGGAGTTAATGTGCATAGGTCCCTGAAGGTGGCGGGACATATTGAGAGAGTGGTTAGCAAAGCAAATGGGATCTTGGGCTTCATAAATAGAGGTATTGAGTACAAAAGTAGAGAAGTTATGCTGAACCTTTATAAAGCGCTGGTTAGGCCACAACTGGAGTATCGCATCCAGTTTTGGTCACCACACTTTAGGAAGGATGTGAAAGCCCTTGAGAGGGTGCAGAGGAGATTTACCAGAATGGTTCTGGGGATGGGGGATCTTAGCTACAAGGACAGGTTGGAGAAGCTGGATTTGTTTTCATTAGAGCAAAGGAGGTTGAGGGGTGATTTGATAGAGGTGTACAAGATTATGACGGGTTTGGATAGGCTAGACGGGGAAAGGCTGTTCCCATTAGTTGATGGTACAAGGACATGGGGACACAGATTTAAGGTTTTGGGCAAGAGATACAGGGGAGATGTGAGGAAAAGCTTTTTTATGCAGCGAGTGGTGAGGACCTGGAAATCGCTGCTGACGGAAGTGGTGGAAGCGGAGACACTTAATGTTTTCAAGGGGAGACTGGATAGGCACTTGAGCGAAATAAACTTGCAGGGCTACAGGGATAGAGCGGGGGAATGGGACTGACTGGATTGCTCTACAGAGAGCCGGCACGGACTCGATGAGCCGAATGGCCTCCTTCTGTGCCGTTATGACTCTATGGGGACCGCGCACCTAAAATAAAAAGTAAGAGGGAACATTTCCCAAGTCCAGGTCGTTTATAAAAATAATTGACCCTTGGGGAACACCACTGCAAACCACCTCCCAGTCTGAAAAACATCCATCCACCACCACCCTTTGCTTCATGTCACTGAGCCAATTTTGTATCCATACCGCCACTTTCCCCTTAATTCCATCTTCTTAATAAACCTCTTGTGTGGCACTTTGTCGAATGCCTTCCGAAAGTCCATGTATACAACATCTAGGGCACTACCTTGATCAACCTTCTCTGTTACCTCAAAGAATTCAATCAAGTTAGTCAGTCACGATTTACCTTTAACAAATCCATGCTGGCTCTCCTTGATGAACCCATGTCTTTCCAAATGAAAGTTTTTTTTCCCCCCCGATAATGGTTTCCAATAACTTTCCCACCACCAATGTTAGGCTGACTGGCCTGTAGTTTCCTGGTTTATTGATTTCCCCTTTCTTGAATAGTGGTATAACATTAGCAACCCTCTGTGGGAACCGAGTTCGCATTACCAGTGTATGTCAAATGTTCTTTCTGGGCAATCTGTGGGATCAGCACAGCATGTGCTGTAAATTGTGTAAACAGGCCTAAAAGCAAGGATATCTTCACAGGTAAGTAAAATAGTAGAATGTGCAAGAGTCATTCAGCCATATCTGTAATGGTCTGGAATGTGTCAGCCTGGTCACTTGTGTTTAGGGGAATGGGAAGAGTTTATGACAGCAATCAGGTTACTTGTGTTTATGGAAGTGCATGGTTGTTTAGTTCATGTTATTCTGTTGACATTTGTATGTATCTTTAATGTACCATGATTCACTGGTATTATGCATAGAATGTAGTAATCAAAGGTGAAATTTGGTATAAGAGATGTAAGTGAACCACTGTTCAGCAGCTCACACTGGAATTGTAAAGTGTGATGTCTCAACAGCAGCTCATACTGGTTGTGGATGGTATGAAGCTTCAATAAAGACTGATCCTGCAACTGAGTGTGTGTAATCTGGCGTTTAAAGTAATGAGACGAAAAAGAAAAAGAAAGCAGTCCAACACCCTCCAGTCCTCTGGCACGACTCCTGTATCCAATGAGAATTGAAAGATTGTGACCAATGCTTCTCAATGTTCCCTTTAAGCTGTGTGGCTCTCACGACCTCCCGCGCAGCCAGCTTTTTAATGCGAAAAATAGCGCATCCATGTTGTCTTGAATGGGCAGCGCAGCCCCTTAAGAGGCCACGCACTCAAAAAAAAATTAATGGGAACATTGGTGCGTCTGCTATTTCTACCGTTGCTTCTTTCAGCAACCCAGGATGCATTCCATCTGGACCAGGTGACGTACCAACTTTCAGTAATGTTAATTTATTTAGTACATCTTCTCTAGCTATTATTATCCTACCCATAACTTCCCTCTCCTCTTTTAGTGTAACCTTCACATCATCCACTCCTTTGTGAAGATAGATGCAAAGTACTCATTTAATACTTTTGCCATGTCCTCTGCCTCTACAGGATGATTTCCCTTTGGGTCCTTAATAGGCCCAATTTTTTACCCTAACAAACCGCTTACACTTAGTGGGCTGGAAATTGCGGTCGGAGGCTTCCCGTGGGCAAATGCCTCCGATCCACAAGAAAAGTATGCACCTAACTAGTGCCTCCGTATCTTCAGACTTTTGCAGTCCTGGGCCAGCAGGCGTACACCTGCGTAAAGGCCCACTTATCCCAGGGGGCGCATGCGGTTCGCAAACGTCCCTGGGATCACGTGGGCCAGCCCAACCAATCACAAAGGGGGATTCCCATTATGCGTATGGGGATTCCATTTACGTACGGAATCCCCATAAGCATAATAGGAATCCCCTAAAAAACACTTTCACCCCACTTAAATAAAAATAGATGACGTTAAAAATTAAAATACAATTTAATTAAACATTTAAAACAAAAATGTAATTTTTTGAAAAATAAATTTAAACATTTTTAAAGGGGCCAAAAATAACCTAAACTAATTTTAAAGGTTTTTGAATGTTTAAATGATTTTTTAAATGTTATTTTAATATTTAAACAATTACACTGATAAAAGACCGTACGCTTGCTTTTACCAGGCACAAGAGTTCAGTGGGCATTTCCTGGGCAATAGTTGGGCAAACCTAAACCTGCACCACTTGACAGATCGCAAGTTCCGGGTTTTTGCGCATTGCATGCAGAAACCCGGAACTTACAGAGCACTTATGACCATGTACGCTTTACACGGTTATAGGCCCCAGAAAATCCTAGCCTATATTTTTATAAAAAGTTTCAGGATTCAATTTAATGTTGGCTGCTAATGTTTTCTCATAACCTCTCTTTGCCTCCCGTATTAACTTTTTCAATTCCCTTCTGTACTTTCCATAATCTTCCTGGTTATTAACTGAATCTTGCTCCCGACATGTGACATAAGCCTCCTTTTTTCTATTTTATTTTAGTTTTTATTTCCTTTGTCACCCAGGGTGCATTAGATTTGGGTACTCTACCTTTTCCCTTCAAAGGAATATGCCTAGTTTGTACCTGAACTATCTCTTCCCCCGAATGCCCCCCATTGCTCCGTTAATACTTTACCCTGCAATCACCTTTTCCAATCTACCAGTGCTGGGTCCCTCCTTAAATCAGTGAAATTAGCTCTTCCCCAGTTGAGCCTTTTTATCTTTGATATTTTCTGATCTCTTTGCATAATTACTATAAACCAAATTATGTTGTGGCTACTGTTAGCTAGATGATCTCCTACTGTCACACTCCACTTGCCCTGCTTCGTTTCCCAGAACCAGAACCAACACTACTTCCTTCCTTGTTGGACTGGAGACATATAGATCGAGAAAGTTCTCCTGTACACATCAGAAATTCTTCTCTTTCCCTAACCTTAGCGCTATGTTTTTCCCAGTCTATATTAGGGTAATTAAAGTCTCCTAATATTACTACTCTATTTTTGTTACATGCCTTCGAAATTTACCAACAAATTTGCTCATCTATGAATATAAATCTACATAGCATCCTTAATATAGTAAGACAATTCAACATGCTTCACAGAGGGGAGAACAAACACCAAGCAGCAGCAGGTTTAGGGAAAGACACCAAAGGCATGGTCAAAAAAAGGTTTTGGGAGGCTTCCCAAGGTGCGGAAAAAAATGTCAAGGCAAGAGTATGGGCAGAGTTCCAGACTGTAGGCCAGGTTCGCTTAAAGTTCTGCCATTAAAGGAAAGCAAAGAATGCGAGGGAGATGAGAGTTGGGAAAGAAAAAGGTGCATGCTAGCATATAGGGCTGGAGGTTACCGAGGTAGGACGGAGCAAGGTTGTGAAAGGATCTTTAAACAAGGATGAGGGTTCTAAATTCCACGTAATTGCCGGGGGGGGGGGGGGGGGGGGAAATGAAGAGGCAATGCAGGTAGGACATTTACTGCAGCGTAGGATGTGGGCAACAGTTTTGGATGAGGTGGAGTTTGTGCAAGGGGGAGCTTGGTAGGTCAGCAAGTGCGTTGGAGATGTTGAGCCTAGAGGCAACAAAAGGCACAAATGAGGGTTTCAGTGGAGACAGGGGTATGGTAAAGGCACGAGCAAGCAATTTGCAGAGGTGGAAATAGGACGTCTTGGTGATGTAAAGAATGGTTTCACATGAATTCTAAAAAGCTCATTTTACATTTTTCCAGTCAGCTTGGTTCATTTTGTAGTACTCTCGCAGTGAGGTAACGGGTTGAAGTCCTGCTCCAGGACGTGAGTGCATAATCTAGGCTGACACTCTGGTGCAGTGCTGGGGTCCTCTCTGCCCACTTTGGTGGTTCAGGCATGTGGTAGAAATCCCATGGTATTATTTAAAGAGGAGGGCTTTGCTCTGGTGTCTGGCTAAAATTCCTCTCTCAACCAAGATCAAAGAAAACAGATTAACTTATCATTCATCTCATTGCTGTTTGTTTTGCACAATCACTGAACTTTGAAAGTACATATTCCATGGGAAGTATTTTGAGCAATGCGATGAGACACTATATAAATGCAAGTTTTTTTCTGACATGTGGGGCTGATTTTCCTCTCCACCTTGCCCAGCACAGGGCAGGCAGTGCACTTTTGCACACACCCAACTTGACCTCGGATGAAGAGAGCCAATTTTCCACGTTGAGCTAACAAACAATGGGTGCCAGATGTGACTACCTCCAAATAGGCATACTCCAAATCAGGTAGAGGGAATTTGTGCACTGCTGCAGTCCTTAATGGCCCATGGTTTCTAATTTCCAGGTGTTCTTTTTGGCCTACTGGCTGCTGTCAGAAATAGCAGTCAAATAGCTTCAACACCCAAAGTGCAAATGAAGAAATGATGCTTCAGTTGTAGAGAGCCTTGGTCAAAACCCAACTGGAGTACTGCGTTCAATTTTAGGCACCGAACCTCAGGAAAGATATACTGCTCTTGGAGCGGGTACATTGCAGAGTCAACAGAATGATACCAAGGCTTAAAGGTTTATATTATAAAGACAGGTGGATAAACTTGGTTTGTATTCCACTGAGCTTAGAAGGCTGATCTAATCAAAACCTTTAAAATGATAAAGGGATTGATAAAGTAAATACAGAGAAACTATTTACTCTTATGGGGGGAATCTAGAACAAGGGGGCACAATCTAAAATTAGAGCTAGGCCATTCAGGAGTGAAATCAGGAAGCACTTTTTCACACAACAGGAAATCAGGAACTCTCCCCAAAAGACTTTGGATGCCGAGTCAATTGAAATTTTCAAGACTGAGATTGATAGATTTTTATTAGGTAAGTGTATCGAGGGATATGGGGCAACAGAGAGTAAATGAAGTTGAGGTATAGATCAGCCATGATCTAACTGAATGATAAAACAGCCTTGAGAGACTGATTGGCCTACCCCTGTTCCTATGCCCCTACAGCCAGAGAGCTTTGTTCATTATTTTCAAACAAAAAAAGCCAGTAAGGACACCATTAAGCTGGCTTTGACAAGTTTGCAACGTTAAGTTCAGTCAGGACAACCCTTAGTCCACTATGGAGAAGGCAGTTTCACTCTACTCCTAACAGAACATTCTAATGGTAATTTGTGGAGAAAGAACAGCTCTAATTCATCATGTGAAACAGATCACCAGATTTGAACATGTTTATGTCTTTGGCATGAAGGGAAAAAAGCAAAAGAAATGTATCTCAAATGCAAAGTTAACAGAACCTGAAGAAATGCTTGAGCAATTATATATCAAAGAGGCAGTAGTGGTAAGGATTTTGAAAATGTGTATTTTTAATTGGGCTTCATTGTACTAGTTAAAATTTAGGAACACTTTAAACACAATCCACAGTGAGGTCATTTTTTTTTTTAAAGTTGTGTTTATGAGGGATCTCACTACTGGGTATTTGCATATTTTCTATTTCAAGTAGCACTTCGTCAGCTATAGCACTGCCAGATGCAGAGCAAATCTCCGTCTAACCTACCCCAACCACGTGCTTCAACCCCATCCTCAAAGCACACCCCATAGTTCAGTTTGCTACACTTTCCATTGTTCACACCATATATCCTCAAGCCTGCCTAAGTGACACTGGCATTCAGTACCAAATATGGGGAAGTTTTTGCTGTAAGCCCAAGCCAGCTAGGAACTGGATTGAGACTGCACCAACTCATTTCAAATGAGACACTTACTTGAATCATATTCTGGTTCTCAATGATGCTGCCAATATACAAAAATGTAAGGAGTAACATTTCTCCCAATAAACACAATTAATTTCAGCTCACCATATCGTATGACTCACGCTGACAAGTATGCACAATGCAGAGCAGAACATGCCATCACCATACAACACCATAAACTAGAACAGTAACATAACCGTAGTTGTGAATTACAACCGACACTTTGTGCACTACATAAAAAACAACCAAATCCAAAAATGGAGACTAATACCAAATAGAAAAGACCTCTTGCACCAATTTTATATTATGAATACATCAAAGTAGAACTGGTCAATTACATGCATCGAGGACTGAATGGTTACTGAATTACATTAGCAGGACCTGACACTTTAGTGTGCGGTGCAGGAACAAGTATTTAGAAAACTGTTCCAAATAAATTAATCATTTAAATGGACGAAACAAAATCAGCATACAAACTGACATTTACAAATGATCCCAATTGTCGCCAGCATAACAAGGAGGAGAAAAATCTCAATATATTTACTGAAAATCTAAATGAAGTTTAATACCAGACACAACCATCGTCCCAATCACTCCCACTTAGATATGTGAAAAACTGATAGGACAGACCACGGCTTCATGGAGATAGCTTGTTAACACAAGTCTCTTCCTCCATTTTAATGTAGACTAAGGGGGGAAAAAATTTAAATCCCCACACAAAGCTTCATTGTTTCAGAAATAAGAGAATTCTATAATATACTACATGACCTTGATCCAAACTGCACATACCTCATTTCTATCTGCTTTCGTTTCTGCAGCTCTTGATTTCTCATTTCTTCCAGGCGTCTCAGCTCCTCTTGGCGTCTCATCAAATCTACAAAGAACAATCACTTCTAATTTAAGACTTGTTGCAAAACATAAATTAGATCAACCATTTTTAAAGATACCTCTCTCAAGTGTTTGCATTGGACAAGTAGCCATACAATATATGCATTAAATTTCCACTGCTGCTTGATTTCACTCTAGTGCAACGCATTTATATAGCGTACAAACAGAAACTATTACTTCCAAAATTGCTACATAATTACCAACACCATAGTAGCATGAAACCATAGCAACCCAAACAACCTGCCAGTAACAATGGTCTTTGCTTGCATGGACCACAAAATATCCCACTCAAAAAAAGTTAAGATACCCTACTGGTACATACTTCAAAGCATGCACTCTGAATCCATTTTTGATAGATTTAAAGCAAGAATCAAAGATCCAAGACACAGGTCTCAAATGTATTCCTACCCTCAGGTGATCTTCACAGTTTGCCCCCACCCCGCTATTTTAAAATCTAACAAATGACATGGACAGAACCTGCAAATGTGTAACTGCAAAACATGAGCTCCACAATGACCATCTCACACAAGTGCATATGTGACAACTTCAACAATCACATCAGAAAATTCACAAACAGATCAGATTTTTTCACAAACTGGGGAAAATTAGAAGTAAATTATGTCAGAGGAATATATAGATTTAATAGCACTAAAAGAAACTTGGCAGTTATATTATTTTAGGAAGCACAGAATAAGCAATATAGGGAAAGCTTCCTGTAGAGAGGACTGATCTACACAAAAAACATACTTAGACAGAGTCAATATGATTAGAGGTCAAAGATAAAAAAGGATTTGTTACATTAGCATTATTTTACTACAGATCCCTAAACGTGGCAGGGAAATGGAAGAAGCAATTTATAGACATATCAGAGATAGAGTAAATGGAGAAAAAGGAATGGAGTTCCTAAACTGTGTGCATGGATCCTTCCTTATCAGTGCGTTAACGTACTTATAAGAGGAGAGGCGTTACAAGATCAATTTATGATTAACAAAGTTGGATAGATGAGTTAAATATGTGCGAGCGCTTCAGGAGTAATAACCATAATATGATGAGGCTTAAGGTCCAAATAGAGTGGGAAAAAGTTAGCACTAAAACAAGATTTCAGATTGGAATGGGGCACATTTTAGAAAGATAGGTGAGCTAGCTGAGGTGAAGAGAGAAATTGGCACACAGGACTGTAGATCAGCAACGGGATATTTTTTAAAAGGAGACTGCAAAGTTGCAGATTAAGTACACATCATTCAAAAAGGAAACAACTTCAAGATTCAAGATGCTGTGGATAAATTAAAATTCAAGTACGGGCATATGGGGCTTACAGGTATGATAAGAATGAGTGAATGAGAAAATGAGGAAAGTTATGAGAGGAACAGCCAGGAGGGTGTGTAAGGAGATAATCTTAAAGTAAAGCATTCTTCAAATATATCAGTAAAAAGAGAATTGTTAAATGTGAGGTACGACCCACGGGCAGCGGATAAATTGGATACTTAAGTACTTTGCTTCAGAGAACGATGTTGGGGATAAGGTCAACCCTGAATTGGTTAAAAGATGAGATATTATAATAAATAAAGGGAAAGTATTGAGAAATTAGTTAAGCTTAGATAGCAGAGCCCCTAGAAATTATAGTTCAGGGTTCCACTGAGAGTAGGTGTGTGATGGAGGACTGGAGAGTGGGCAGTATGATAATTTTCAAAAAAAGGGAGACATAGCTAATCCAGGTAATTACAGGCCAGTTAGTTTAAAATCTGTGGTAGGGAAAATTTTGGAATCTTTAAAAGTTAAATTATTAAATATTTAGATGAAAAAATATACTTTTAAGGGGAACAGGTTGGATGATATGGAAGAGCAGTGATTAGGGGTTCAAATTCACAGGACATTTAAAAGCAGAACCTCAAGTGGATAAAGCCAATAGAATACTGGGTATTATGACAAGGTTTAGAATATTAAAGTCAAGATGTAATGGTGAATATATATAAAACCTTAGTAAGACCATAGTTGGAGTACTGCATGCAGTTTTGGACTCCACGCTATAGGAAGGATGTTAAGTCAATAAATGTACAGTACAGATTCACTAGGATGTTGCTTGTCATGAGGAAATACAAATATAAAGACTTGAAGACTAGGGCTGTTTTTGTTAGAACAGAGATTATGGAGCAATCTGATAGAGGTGTTTAAAATTATGATGGGATAGGACAGTGTAGATAGAAACAGATAGCTTTCAGTGGATGAGGGTCTTGAACAAAGGGACATAGACGCAAGATTAAATGCAAGAGATTCAGGACAGAGAGAAGAAACTTTGTGAGGTTGTGGAATCCACTACTGAAGCTTGTGATTAAAGCAGAGACCATGTCAACATTTAAGAACCGGTTAGATAGGTGGTTGAAGGAAAGGAAAATAAAGGGATATGGAGAAAAGGGCAGGCACATGGGATTAGGCTATTGCATATGTGGAGGATAAACACCACCACTTACTATTTGGCCAAACAGCCTGTATCAGTGTTGTAATTTCTATGTAGCTTAACATAATACTACGATAGGCTTTGCACCTCATAAGCAATAGTCATGAATCAGTTAAGAAAGCTCACTAAAGTACAAAATACACATTACCCTTTATTCACATTTTTAAACTCCTTACAATCAGTCAATCCAAGTTATTCCCCCAAATAGGGCTCTGCGTTAATCATGACAATTTTTCAGCCCAAGACAAACTAATTTTCAAAAAAATTTCTTTTGACACAAAGGACTCTCTGAATCAAATAGGTTTTCTGGATTTACAAATTATGTGACTTAATTTTACACATTACTGCTTGGAGTTAAGAGACAAAAGTTTGAGAACTCTTAAGAGTAAGCCAGAATGCAAGTCAGTGAAACTATAGAAGGCGCAATTAACCTGTTCATAACTTTAAAATGATACTAAACTAGATATGCAGTAGGTTTTATAATTGCTGGTATAGTAGGGAAATAAACACCTAATGACAGTTGAGGGGAATTTAGGAATAATATAATTTTACACTTGAGCTGAAAACTCAATATTCATCGTCAAGGTCCAAAAAGGCATCCCCCTCCGATTAGCAAAGGTGGCAATCTGCTCCCAAACTGTTACCAGTGCAAAGTATCATTGTTGATGACGACAATTCCATTTTTCTGCAAGCACTTTGAGGCAAAAGTGCAGCGCTATTTTCTTTTAACAAAAATCTATCTGTCAAGCCAGAGTCATTATAAGCAACCTGATGACCCCTTTCATAAATTCCAATATCTGAATGAGTAGAGGGAAAATCATGGACACAGGTCAGGTTGCATTAGTTAATCCAAACATAAGATATGAACGGTTACACCAATAATTTACTTTGATTTCCAAAATATCCTACTACACCGCAAGTTATGTCTCCAAAACCAGACTTTGGAAATTCCACAATAACCACCTCAAGATACTAACTTTCAAAAATGTGTGCATTTAAAATGGGACTTCCTGAGATTATTCAATGGTTTATTACCACAGGTTACAATCTACTCCAATTACTCAATAAATATAATCCATAACCATCTTATAAGTAAAGTGTAGTAACTTACCTTGTCTCATAAGCATAAGCTGATGTTCATGACGAGCAGCTTCCATTTCTGCCTCTAGTTTTTGTTTTGCTTCTCGGATGTTTCTATCAACTTGCTCACGCTGTTGCTTTTCCATTTCATCAAGGGCTTTCCACCGAGATGCATATTCAAACTCAAATGTCCCAGGCTGAGCAAAACGTGGTGGCTGCTCCCTTTCCCTAATTCAAGAAAAACATACATTAAACAAAAATCACCAAACCACTGCATTAATTACAGCCACCTCCAGTATTTATAAAATACATGCAAGCTTTATACCATATTTAGTAACACGTGGGACATCACAGGTTGTCTGAGCATTATTTCAACATGCTATTTTCAAGCACACTGATATCTTCATTGCCCTCTTAAAGATTCTGCAACAATATGTCCTAGAAGCAACAAGGGGGCATGCCATATTACATTTAGTAATGAGCCAGATTTAGTTAACAGCCTAACGGTGCGTGAACATTTATCTAATAGCGATCATAACATGATCGAGTTCAACGTAGTGTTTGAAAGGGAGAAACGCAAAACAGCTAAGATTCTAGATTTAGGTAAGGCTAACTTAAAAGCAATGAGACAGAGACTGTCCACAGCAAACTGGGCAAATATGTTAATGGTTAAATGACAGAAGATCAGTGAGAGGTGTTCAAATAAGAATTTAATGTGATACAGAACCAGTTTATACCCCTAAAGGGGCAAGAGCTCTACTTGCCAAAAAAGACAGCCATAGACGACTAAAGAGGTAAGAGACAACATAAAACTAAAAGAAAAAGCATACAAAAATGCAAAAAATAGCACGGATCCTGGCGAATGGGAAAGATATAAAGAACAGCAAAGGGTAACAAAACAAATAGTAAGAGATACAAAGAGAGTGTGAAAAGAAACTTGCAAAAATCAACACCAATTTTTTTTACAATTAGTAAAAAAAGAGGGTGGTCAAGAACAATGTTGGCCCCTTGAAAACTGATAACGATGATATTGTCAATGATAATAAGGAAATGGCGGACATGTTGAATAATTACTTCACGTCAGTACTTACAGTAGAGGAAGGGGATAGCATGCTGGAAATCCCAAGGAAACTAATATTGAATCAGGGACAGGGAAGGATGTGACTAGTGGTGTCTTGCAGGGGGATCTGTGTTGGGGCCTAAACTATTCACTGTATTTATTAACGACTTGGATGATGGGATAAAAAGCCACATATCCAAGTTTGCCGATGACACAAAGATATGCAGCATTGTAGGCAATGTAGATGAAAATTTACGTAAGCAAAATAACAGTAATGAAGAAAAAAATGGCACTAAACATAGAAGATAGGAGCAGGAGTAGGCCTGTTCCACCATTTAATGAGATCATGGCTGATCATCCAAATTCAGTACCCTGTCCCTGCTTTCTCCCCATATCCCTTGATCCCTTTAGCCATAAGAAATATATCTAACTCCTTCTTGAATATATTTAATGAATTGGCCTCAACTGCCTTCTGTGGTAGAGAATTCCACAGGTTCACCAGTCTCTGGGTGAAGAAATTCCTCCTCATCTCAGTCCTAAATGGCTTACCCCTTATCATTAGACTGTGACCCCTGGTTCTGGACTCCCCCACCATCAGGAACATCCTTCCTGCATCTAGTCTGTCTAGTCCTGTTAGAATTTTATAAGTTTCAATGAGATCCCCCTCATTCTTCTAAACTCTAGCGAATCTAAGCCTAATCAACCCAATCTCTCTCCATACATCATTCCTGCCATCCCAGGTATCAGTCTGGTGAATCGTCGCTGCACTCCCTTCATGGCAAGAACATCCTTCCTCAGATAAGGCGACCAAAACTGCACACAATACTCAAGGTGTGGTCTCACCAAGGCCTTGTACAACTGCAGCAAGACATCCCTACTCCTGTATTTGAATCCTCTCGCTATGAAGGCCAACATACCATTTGCCTTCTTAACTGCCAGCTGCACCTGCATGCTTACCTTCAGCGACTGGTGCACAAGGACACCCAGGTCTCGTTGCACCTCCCCTTTTCCCAATCTATTGCCGTTCAGATAATAATCTGCCTTCCTGTTTTTGCCACCAAAGTGTAAACCTCACATTTATCCACATTATACTGCATCTGCCATGCATTTGCCCATTCACCCAACCTATCCAAATCATACTGGAGTTTCTCTGCATCCTCCTCACAGCACACTCGCCCACCCAGCTTTTGTCGTCTGCAAACTTGGAGATATTACATCTAGTTCCCTTGTCTAAATCATTAATATATATTGTGAATAGCTGGGGTCCTAGCACCGATCCCTGCGGTACCCCACTAGTCACTGCCTGCCACTCGGAAAAAGACCCGTTTATTCCAACTCTTTGCTTCCTGTCTGCCAACCAGTTCTCTATCCAAGTCAGTACCTTACCCCCAATCCCATGTGCTTTAACCTTGCATGCTAATCTCTTATGCGGGACCTTGTCGAAAGCCTTCTGAAAGTCCAAATACACCACATCCACTGGTTCTCTCTTATCTATTCTACCAGTTACATCCTCAAAAAATTCCAGTAGATTTGTCAAGCATGATTTACCTTTTGTAAATCCATGTTGACTTTGTCCGATCCTGTCACTGTTTTCCAAGTGCTCTGCTATTACATCTTTTATAATAGACTCTAGCATTTTCCCCACTACCGATGTCAGGCTAACCGGTCTATAATTCCCCGTTTTCTCGCTACCACCTTTTTTAAATAGTGGGGTTACATTAGCTACCCTCCAATCCATGGGAACTGTTCCAGAGTCCATAGAATTTTGGAAGATGACCAGCAATGCATCCACTATTTCTAGGGCCACTTCCTTAAGTACTCAGATATAGATTATCAGGCCCTGGGGATTTATCGGCCTTCAATCCCGTCAATTTCCCTAACACCATTTCCCTACAAATACTGATTTCATTCAGTTCCTCCCTCTCATTAGACCCTATGTTCCCGACCTCTCTGGGAGGTTATTTGTGTCCTCCTTTGTGAAGACAGAACCAAAGTATGTATTTAATTGGTCTGCCATTTCTTTGTTCCCCATTATAAATTCCCCTGATTCTGGGAAAGAGTGACAAATCCCCAGGACCAGCTGGTTTTTATTCCAGGGTTTTTAAAGGAAGTATGTGAGCACATTGCAGATGCTTTAACTATAATCTTGCAAAGTTCTTGCGATTCAGGAACCATTCCTTTAGATTGGAAAATTGTATATGTCACTCCGATATTTAAGAATGGTGAGAGGTGGAAACCAGGGAATTATAGATTAGTTAGCCTAACATCTGTTGTCAGGAAATTACTAGAGTCTATAATTAAGGATAGGGTGACGGAAAGCATAAAATTACAAAAAGAGATAGTGATAGATTAAGTGAATGGGCAAAACAGTGGCAAATAGATTTCAATTTAGGCAAATATGAAGTCATCCACTTTGGACCTAAAAAGGATAGAACAGAGTACTTTCTAAATGGTGAAAAGCTAAAAACAGTGGAGGTCCAAAGAGACTCGGGGGTCCAGATACACAGATCATTAAAATGTCATGAACAGGTACAGAAAATAATCAAAAAGTCTAATGGAATGCTGGCTTTAATATCTAGAGGACTAGAATACAAAAGGGGTAGAAGTTATGCTACAGCTATACAAAGCCCTGGTTAGACCACACCTGGAGTACTGTGAGCAGTTCAGGGCACCACACCTTAGGAAGTATATATTGGCCTTGGAGAGAGTGTAGCATAGGTTTACCAGAATGATACCCAGACTCCAGAGCTTAAATTACATGGGGAGATTACACAAACTAGGGTTGTATTCTCTGGAATTTAGAAGGTTAAGAGGTGATTTAATCAAAGTTTTCAAGATATTAAGGGGAACAGATAGGGTAGATAGAGAGAAACTATTTCTGCTGGTTGGGGAGTCTAGAATTAGGGGGCATAGTCTAAAAATTGGAGCCAGACCTTTCAGGAGTGAAACTGGGAAACACTTACTCACACAATTGATGCTAGATCAACTGTTAATTTTAAATCCGAGATTATAGATTTTTGTTAACCAAAGGTATTAAGGAATATAGGGCAGAGGCAGGTATATGAAGTTCGGTCGCAGATCAGCCATGATCTCATTGAATGGCGGAACAAGCTCGAGTGGCAAAATGACCTACTACTGTTCCTATGTTCCTAACTTTTAATAGTGCAGATGATGGAGACAGGGGAGTTTTTAAATACCAGTTCCTGCAACATATACTATCATTTCATGATGTAGCAGCTTTTATTTTTCCATATAAAAGTATATTTGTTATATGTTAAAGCATACATGCTTCAACAAAAGCACATCTTTACAGAATGTGCATATTTCAGTAATCATTTTCTAATCAGTAGCTAGGCTGCTAATTACTTGTGATATCAAATCCCTCATATTTTCTCTCCAATATATTGCCTTTGACCAAGAGTGGGTGAATAACCTGCTCAAGGTCAAACTGAAATTCCACTTCAAAATGGCAAATGCTAACAAATTAACATTCAGGCAGACTATGAATAACCATTTCCAATTTGTGGAACTCTCATAATCTGCATTCAATGATTGAACACAACATACTGCTTCAACTAAATTATACCTTTTTAGCTGTAAAATGTTCCAGGTTATGCTCAATGCACAACTTGGAAAAAAGGCTTCAGAATCACAAGAGAGATCTTATCCACTGTTAGATGGCATAGAATTTGAAAAAAGCCTGCACAAAAAGTTATAAGTGAGTATGGTAGTTAGCACTATCTTTACCTCGCTAGGATTTCAGTCAACCCTCTGCTGATCGGCTCCTTTCTATCAGAGGCAATAAGGATGGCTGTTGTGAAATGTGGAGGTAGTCACATTTATACAATATTATGTGCTGTATTTATTGCTCTTACTAAGTTGAGTTAAGATACCTTTGATAGGAGTTCTTGACTTTCACATCAAGTGCCAAGAATGAAAAGGTGTTCTGATTATCTGCAAGGACATTCTTGGCAAGCACAAAATGATTGAGATGCTTGTGGAACAAAATTCTGAGTACTAGTCTTAGAATGCATCTACAATCCCAGCATTATGTTTGTACCTTTACTGTTCTCAACCCCAGACAGAGAATTTGAAGCCCTCCAAAACACTGAAGTTTTGTTCTAGCAGAAAAATAAGAAAAGCTTCACATACAACCTGTAGACGTGGAAAGTGATTGAAGAGCATTTTGTTTGGTGAACAAAAACACATATCTTAAACGAATGGCAAAACCCGGTAATGATACACATTGGCCCGGGATTTGCGGCCGGGATGACTGTGAACTGGCAGCGTTCTCCGGCATTCCGCCTTTGAAACTGACCGCAACTTCGGGATTTGCCGCATGAGGAGTTGTGGTCCGTCACTGACAGAGCTAGCAATCTGTGTAATCAGCCAAATCATGGAAACTGACGAAAACTTCGGCCCTTCTGCAGTAAGTACCTTGTTAAATTGCCATCTAAAAGTTAGACGCAAAGGGATTAGGTGTAACTGGGGTTTTAACAGCATTATTACTGTTAAACAAATGTCAAGGGCCTGGAAAACTCATTTTAATTTTGTGCAGTGTAAAATTTGTCCATTTTAATAAAAAAAAAATTAAAAATTTAAGTTTGTCCATCTTTATTTCAGGTTTGCCTTTGTTTTGCTCTCTCTAACATTTTTAAAAAGTTAGAATTTTAAGGGCTTACTCACTTCCTTGTTCGCTGTGTGGGAATTCTGCGTTTCGATTGGCTGCTTAGACAGCCTGTTGACGTCACAGCAGTTCGTACAACGGGATCCCCATTATATTCCATTGATTTGAATTGAAGGTTGGAAAATCCGAAGTTCTCGACACAGGGATCGCAAGATCCTTGTGCGAAGCGTACTTTGGGGCCAGCAGCGAACACCTTTGCTTCACTGATGACTGCAAATTCCGGGCCGTCATATTTTGGATGCCGTTTGTTATGCCAATCATAAATAAGACATGAAATATTTACTTGTGGTATTGAGTGTTCTTTTGCAGTAGTTTCTCGGGAAGTCCATCTTCATCATCAAACTGTTCCATGGGCTCCACAATAACAGGACGTGGAGAACTGAAAAGTAATGCAACATAGTATTTACAGTAGGAAAAGGCTTACTAATGTTAAGAACTTTTTGAAGCACTTGATGTGGTGTTTATCATTTTCACTGAATATGTGATCTCAATCAAGTTGCATAAAACAGAATGCATTAAAATGTACATTTTTAGGAGGGTTCAACCTGGACAGAGTTCTTACGTTCAAGCAGCTGCACCAGACTGTAGGTGAGTATGTACATTGGCCTACATTAACAGAGGAGACCACGTACAAGCACACATACCCACTCCACAATGTTACAATTTGCCGTTTCAATACTAGTGAAATCTCCTTTCAGAGATATGCTTATAATAAAGGTGGCAGGGGAGCTGAAACGTTAAACTAAAAAGGTAAGTCCTCAGAATGTTTATGATTGAAATAATTGCAAAGTTAAGAAAAGATTTAGAATTTGAGGTTGTACTAATCTATTGCTCTGTCATGGTATTCCAATGGAAGGCCCTGAAATCCATAGTTTCTTTCACCCTCTTGGATGCTTATTCATCAGTATCTATTTGTATTTTAGTGATCCGGAAAGTTTGTGGTATATACAATTATTTACAAAAGTGACACTTTTTTAAAAAACCATGAAGTTCTCTTACTTTGTCGCCTGGTTCGTCATGTTGGAAGTCCTATGGGAACAATAATTGGTTTATTGTCAGGTGATAGTCTATCAATCAAATCTACTTTGAATTTGACCGTGGTTAACCTCAGCATGTACTGAGTAATCAGATTTTAAAACCTGTGTGCTGAAATATTACATAGAATTTTATAGCATAGAAACAGGCCATTCAGCCTAACAGGTCTATGCCGGTGTTTATGCTCCACACAAGCCTCCTCCCACCTTACTTCATCTCACCCGATCAGCATATCCTTCTATTCTTTTCTCCCTCACACACTTGTATAGTTTCCCCTTAAATGCATCTATGCTATTCGCCTCAACCACTCCATATGTCTATTGTTGGGCATATGAACAAATGGTCACGAATTGCATACTAAAATAATAGAAGAGTACACATTTTAGAGTATAAAAATAAGCCATATTGGGCATCACCAAGTATGCATTTTGCACAAAAACAAAGGTTTTAGCATGATACTAATTTATTGGGTTAAGTTAGTAACCATGCCCAAAGTTTCCATGTACCTGTAAATAACTTTTTGCCAGTATCTAATGAAAAGAATACATAACTATTTTTATTTATTCTAGATAGGGTTTAGCTTTAAAATCATTTTTGATACTATTCATTTGGGAAATGTGTGCCAAAGATGCATAATTATTGAATACGGTGACGATTTTTTTGAAATATAATTCACAATGAAGACACTGTCAATATGCATGATGTTCAATTTATACATACATTTCTGGTTTCGTGATTACTACCCAATCTCTTAATATGCAAATAGAAAAAGCAGCTTTAAATTTTTGCTTAAGTTTAAAGTTGGTGTTTATGCACAATTATAACCATAAGACACTTCTCCCCTTCCCCCCACATCCTGCTTTTTTTGGCTTGGTGGCAATGGAAGTGATTAAAATAAGTATAAAGCCTCTAAAAGAGCAAATCCCTTAAGATTTCCTCAAATATATCAAAGTTTGCATTCAGTAAAGCAACATCATGTTTACCAATCCAAACACCACATAAGTGCTGCCCAGGAAGAAGAAATTACCATATTTTAGATACTATATTAGAAAAATAAACCTCATTCTATAGCTTAGAAAAAAACATTCTACTGCAAGAGGGTCAAAAAATTCCTACAGGTCTGAAACTCAAATGTAGCATGTGCAAATGAATTACCATCAGTTCTAGGCCACTACAGATAACTTACTTACTATGGGGCTGTACATTTAAATTGTAAAAATTCATGCAGCATTTATGAAGTACCCAAGGATCTGAACCTCGAGTCATGTACATTCTGATCAGCTGGAAGGGAAAATGGAGTTGAAACTACATTCAGGCGGCTATCTCTGCAGACCACACTCGGCTTAGCCAGAATGAAGGTTACATAGCAAGGAGACTTCTGAAAGTGAAGAAAAAGACTTACGATGTCAATAAAAATGCTCCATCTGAGCATCTTTCCAGTGCCTTGCGAGCAGCAGGCTTTGCTGCAAATTCCACGTAACCTTTTCCTGTTGGCTTCCCACGGTCATCAACAACAACTATTGCTCTCTCTACTGGACCAAACTGAGAAAAGGCCTGCTCTAGTAGCTCATTGGAAACCACCGAAGAGAGATTCCTCACAGTCAAAGCAGCTCCATGAGTAGCAAAGCGAATACGTAGAGGTCGATTCCTCAGCATTGTACCATCAAGTTCAGCCTTTGCTATTTCAGCCAATGTTCTGGTTTCCTACATGAAAAAGCATTTAATTTACATTTCAAAATTGATAGCGAGTATTGGTTATATCATCAAAATTTCAATTTTAGGATTTTAACATTCTAGAAGCACTGATTCCGATGAAGACAGTTAGAAACTTGCAATATTCTGCTACAGAACTTCAATTGTAGTTTCAACAATTTCAGCACAGCCTTGTTTATTAAAGAGCATCCAACAGTTAAGAGAAAATTTACAACACCGCAAGTGGCTTTGCAAAAAAAATATGAATTTACAAGATAAACCCGCAGCAAAAATCATTAAGCCACTACAACAATGCAGGGGGACGTTTATATATACTCAGCAACTCAATGGAAGCCTAAATTAAGGTATGCTGTAGAAATCTCCATGGCAGAAGGCGCTGGAAATAATTGTAGGAAGTGGAAACTTGCGTTTATATATTGCCTTTCATGACCTTAGGACATCCTAAAGCTCTTTACAGCCAATTAAATACTTTTTTGAAGTGTGGTCACTGTTATAATGTAGGAAACGCAGCAACCAATTTGCTTAGAGCAAGGTCCCACAAACAGCAATGCAATAATAACCAGATTTTAGTGATGTTGGTTGAGGGATAAATATTGTCCAGATTAACTTTCCTGCTCTTTTTTGATATAGTGCCATGGGATTATTTACGTCCGCCTGAGGGGGCAAACAGAGCCTCGGTTTAACACTTCATTCGAAAGATGGCATTTCCAACAGCGGAGCACTCCCTTGATACTGCACTAAAGTGTCAGCCTAGATTTTATGCTCAAGTCCTGAGTAGAGCTTGTACCCACAACCTATGGACTCAGGAGCGTGTGCTCCCACTGAGCCACGGCTGATGTCATGAAACCGCAGCAGGCACAACAGCTACATATTCCTATCTTCCCACACAATTGCGCAGGGCCTTAAACACTCTCTCCACAGGAGACAGCAAATAATGTGCACTGCCTCCACTACTGCATTCACTGCTTACGAAGCAGTCTCAACAGTGGGAGACCAAATACAGATTATACAACTAGGTGATCATCTGCCTAAAACACCTCAGTCTATCCAAGTGTGATGCTGAGCTCACTGTGGCTGGTCACTTAAACCTCCCTTCTTGCTCTGACCTCTTCATTTTTGCCTCATACACTGTTCCAACCACACTTAATACAAGCTTCAGGAATAGTATTTTATCTTTCTCTTGGGTACTCTGCACCACTCTTTCATATCTTTGGATCAGCTACATCTCCCACTTTCTTTACAGCAAGGGCATCTCCCACTTTCTTTACAACAAGGGGCCCCATTAGTATCCGGGCGATGAGAAAGGTTATTCCAGGCGTAGCCCCATCATCAGAATGCAATTCTGCTCAGAAGGCAGACTGTACCATTGGTATTGGCACCCCACCCCCCAGTTTGTTACCAGTATTTCAGACTGCAGCCACAGGCATAGTGTTCCCCCACCCTACCCCTCGACTCCGACTGTCTTATTTAATTTTTAAAAACTCTTTGCATTGCCTCACTGATCTGATAAAATAAAAACAATAAGTTAGCTGATTAAGAAGGTTACAGGCTAGTCAGTCCATTCAAGTTATCTTGAATAAAGTATTTTGCTCTCTTCACCGTTGCTATTCTTTTTGAACATTCTACTAAAAAGTTGTTCTTTAAAACCCGAAGGACACAACTCAAAACATTAACACGATAGCAAAATACTGCGGATGCTGGAAATCTGAAATAACAACAGAAAACGCTGGAAAAACTCAGCAGGCCAGGCAGCATCCGTGGAGAGAGAAAGAGAGTTAACGTTTCAGGTCGATGACCTTTCCTCAGAACTGTGAAGAGCCGGAAATCAAATAGATTTAAGGCCAGAGTAAAGCTGGGAAAAGGGGGAGGGGATAAAAGAACAAAGGGGGAGATGAAGAGACATTAAGAGATATGCAAGGCTAGAGGTGGTGTAAATGTGACAGATTAAGGCTGAAAGAAGTGTGAAATCCACTGGCAGAATGAAGGACAGCTGCCAGCTTCTAGGAGGAAAAAAAAAGGTGGGGGGGGGGCAAATAAAAGGGTGGTAAAAATAAAATATAAATGTGATTGGAGCTGAGGTTATGATCTAAAATTGTTGAACTCGATATTGAGTCCAGAGGGCTGTAGCGTGCCTAAACGAAAGATGAGGTGCTGTTCCTCGAGCTTACGCTGCGCTTCCGTGGAACAGTGTAATAGGCCGAGGACGGTGAGGTCAGAGTGGGAGTGAAGCGGTGAATTAAAGTGACAGGCCACCGGGAGCTCGGGGTCCCCCTTACGGACTGAACGGAGGTGTTCCGCAAAGCGGTCACCCAATCTGCGTTTGGTCTCCCCAATGTAGAGGAGACCACATCGTGAGCAACGAATACAGTATACTAAATTGCAGGAAGTACAAGTAAATCACTGTTTCACCTGGAAGGGGTGTTTGGGGCCCTGGACAGTGGGAAGAGGGGAGGTGTAAGGGCATGTGTTGCATCTCCTGCGCGTGCACGGGAAGGTGCCGGGCGAAGGGGAAGGGGTGCTGGGGGTGGTAGAGGAGTGGACTAGGGTGTCGCGGAGGGAGCGGTCCCTGCGGAATGCTGAAAGGGGAGGTGAGGGGAAGATGTGTTTGGTGGTGGGATCACGCTGGAGGTGGCGGAAATGGCGGAGGATGATCCGTTGAATGTGGAGGCTGGTGGGGTGAAAGGTGAGGACAAGGGGAACCCTATCGTGGTTCCGGGAGGGAGGGGCAGGGGTGAGGGCAGAAGTGCGGGAGATAGAACGGACACGGTCGAGGGCCGTGTCGACCACGGTAGAGGGGAATCCTCGGTTGAGGAAAAAGGAAGACATGTCGGAAGCACTGGTATGGAAGGTGGCATCATCAGAGCAGATGCGGCGGAGACGGAGAAACTGGGAGAATGGAATAGAGTCCTTACAGGAGGCGGGGTGGGAGGAAGTGTAGTCCAGGTAGCTGTGGGAGTCAGTGGGCTTGTAGTGAATGTTAGTCAATAACCTATCCCCAGAGATGGAGATGGAGAAGTCGAGGAAGGGAAGGGAAGAGTCGGAGATGGACCATGTGAAGGTGAGGGAAGGGTGGAAATTGGAAGCATAGTGAATGAAATGTTCTAGTTCAGGGCGAGAGCAGGAGACGGCACCGATACAGTCATCAATGTACCGGAAAAAGAGGTGAGGGAGGGGACCCGAGTAGGACTGGAACAAAGCGTGTTCCACATATCCCACGAAAAGGCAGGCATAGCTAGGACCCATGCGGGTACCCATAGCAACACCTTTAATTTGGAGGAAATGGGTAGAGTCAAAGGAGAAGTTGTTCAATGTGAGAACAAGTTCAGCCAGGCGGAGGAGGGTGGTGGTGGATGGGGACTGGTTGGGCCTCTGTTCAAGGAAGAAGCGGAGCGCCCTCAGGCCATCCTGGTGGGGAATGGAGGTGTAGAGGGATTGTACGTCCATAGTGAAGAGGAGACGGTTGGGGCCGGGAAACTGGAAACTGTTAAAATGGCGGAGGGCATCGGAAGAGTCGCGGATGTAGGTGGGAAGAGACTGGACAAGGGGAGAAAAAATAGAGTCGAGATAGGAAGAGATAAGTTCCGTGGGGCAAGAACAGGCTGAAACGATGGGTCTACCGGGGCAGTCCTGTTTGTGGATCTTGGGAAGGAGGTAGAAGCGGGCTGTGCGCGGTTGGGGAACTATGAGGTTGGCGGCCGTGGGGGGAAGATCTCCAGAGGAGATGAGGTCAGTGACGGTCTTGGACACGGTGGCTTGATGTTCAGTAGTGGGGTCATGGTCCAGGTGGAGGTAGGAGGAGGTGTCAGAGAGTTGGCGTTCAACTTCCGCTAGGTAGAGGTCGGTTCGCCAAACAACAGCGCCACCCTTGTCAGCAGGTTTAACATTTCCTTTTCTCTACAGATGCTGGCTGATGTGTATTTACTGTTGTTTCCCTGCCCTCCAATTGCCTCTTTCCAGGAAGCGGTTAGCACCCTTCTTATCCAGAAACTCAAAAATTGCAGTACTATACCAAATTATATTAAATTTTAGTAAGAGCAGATCCCCTGCGGTGTGAATTGTTTTTCAGTCCTTTCTATAAAAAAGGACATTAATGTTTTATTATAGAAAAATGGAGCTGTCCCTTTCAGGCAATGTCGAATAGGCTCAGGCCAGAATTTCGTTGCTGATGGGCCAAATTTGGTGACCAATCTTTCAATATGGGCTCAAGGCAGAAGCACTTTCTTTAGAAAAAATTGTTTGCACCTGTAACAAAGTGTCAAATGTGCAGACGCACTATAACATTTTCAATGGAAATTATATGCAGTACAATTCCCTGCACTGGATAACCAAATTGATCGGACCACATCAGCCACCACTAATGTCCCAACCCATTACAGGAAACTCTTTCGTATCGGGATGGTGCCGGTTGATTAAAAATTCCAGATAACGGAGAGGTATATCTACCGAGGCTATTTTTAACAAACAAAAATAAAAAAAATCAAGAAATGTGCAGTATAATTGGGTACTCCTACAGAATGCTGTGTTAAATGGATGGTGGAAGATGCTTGATTAAGTACAGTAATGCCAGTTGAGGGTAATCCATAACTGTTTAATTACTTAACAGTAAAACAAAACTTATAAACGACTGTATACTGTAGTTTTCAGAGTATGAATTCTGCCGGTTATTAGAGAATCTCGAATTTAGGTGCCGTTTAAATGAGAGTTTCCTGTACATAGGATATACAACACAGAAACAGGCCATTCAGCCCAACTAGTCCATGCCAGCGTTTATGCTCCATTTGAGCCTCCTCCCATCTTTCCTCATCTAACTATCAGCATAACCCTCTATGCCCTTCTCCCTCATATGCTTATCTAACCTCCCTTTAAATGCATCTATACGATTTGCTTCAACCACTCCCTGTGATAGAGAGTTCCACATTCTCACCACTCTCTGGGTAAAGAAGTTTCTCCTGAATTCCCTATTTGATTTGTTGGTGACTATCTTTTATTAATGGCCTCTAGTTATGCTCTTCCCCACAAGTGGAAATATTCTTTCTGTATCTACTCTATCAAAATCTTTCATAATTTTAAAGACCTCAATTAGGTCACCCCTCAGCCTTCTATTTTCAAGCGCAGAGACCCAGTCTGTTCATCTTTTCATGATGGCCGTGCCTTCTGTTGCCTAGGCCCTAAGCTCTGGAATTCCCTGACTAAACCTTAAAACCTACCTCTTTGACCAAGCTTTTGGTCACCTGCCCTAATTTATTCTTATATGGCTTCGTGTTAAATTTGTTGTCTTAAAATACTCCTGTGCAGCACCTTGGGACGTTTTACTACGTTAAAGGCGCTATATAAATACACGTTGTTGTTGTCGATAGGTATATCTTTTTGTAATAGGGAGACCAGAATTGTACGCAGTACTTGTCACAGCTTGTCAACTCAGATCTTAGATCTTGTTTCATTCAACACTGATGAGGTTAGCGACTCAAAGAAAAGAGAAAACAATGAAAGGTTTTATTCACTTGTTTATTAGGTGGCCATACGTAAATGCATTGAATTCTCAGCCTTCTGTACATCGCGAATAGATTACGGCCGGCGAAGCTTACGTTGTGCGATGCTTCAGAGACCTTATTGCGACAAAACTATTTCAGTAAATTCAATTTATCCCTTAATTCAACGCTCTACTGGAAGACGCTTACAAGTTAATGTCAATGCTTGCTTTGTTTTAAAATTCCGTTTCACAGAAAAGCTTTGTAATACGACTGCCAACGGCGTGTTTACAGCTGTTTGGAAGCCTCAATTAATTTGAATTTTTCTACTCAATATTGGCAAACGCGACAAAAGTACTGCAGCCGCCTCAATGCTAAAATATGCCACAAGGGCATCTCACTTTTCCTGTACAACTTAAATTCTGAAGACATAATACAGTATTCAGTACAAATATTCATCAACAAAACAAAAGCATTTGCGGCGATCTTTTAATCCATAAAAACTGCGTCTCAACCAAAACCATCAGCGGCGCTAAACATCTCGGCTGATAATTGTAAAACACCCAGGAAGTTTATCGAAACATTAATTTCGCAATTTCAAAAAAATATATAAAATACATTCAGTAAAGAATTACCAGATTTGAGGTCTAGGATGGAAATGCATTTTTAATTCCCATATTTGAATCAACTGGGTAAAAAAAGCTTCAATTTTGATCCAGCATCTGAATCAGAGATTGAAGCTGTGTGGAAAAACATGGCGCCTAGGATTGAGCGAACACATGCTCAACTCACCAACCGAATGAAGCCGAACCCGCGGTCCCGGTTGATAAAAACCTCGGACGGCTCCCCATATTTCTGGAACAGTTTCTTGAAATCCTCTTCCGTGATATCAGTCGGTAAATTACCAACGAAGAGCCTACATCGTTGAGTGTACGTCTTCTCTCCCGGCCTGCGGAAATTTTTGATGTCTACTGTCAGCGCTTCACCTTCTTCGCCAGTCATGGTTCCTTCCAGATCCGCCGTGTTATAGTCTCTTTTCGCTGGAGAATTACGGCTGTTCTCTAATTGCACTTGCTTCAAATTTCGGTTAATCTGATTTGACTGCATTTCCGACAGCTATTTGAAGCCGATTATCAGAAAACTTTGAAATCTTAAAAGGAATCTGATTTTTGGGGAGAAGTGACAGCGACACCACTACCCACATTCACACTCAAAATGGCTCCCGCAGCTCAACCTCCAACCGCTTGAATCTGAATGACGTCATACAAAACACTGCCAGTTGAGGCCGCGCATTGCATCGTGGGGGTTTCAGGCTTTCTCCTCTCGCCGCCGTTAGCAATGGCTCTTTAAAAAGGAATTTCCATTTGAACCACAATTCCCATCAATCATTGCCTCCGTTTGCCAGTTCCGTTCAGACTGTTGGAAAAAAACATTTTTTTACACTCCCCCTTAAAAAAAAACATAGCCCATCAAATTTATTTTCCCTGTGACTTTAAAAAAAATTACATTGATCAGTTATTTGCTTTTGATATATCTCCACTCATTTCCCTGCCAATCACACAGCGCCCTCTGCAGCCGAGAATCATAAGCAATGTGCTGTAACTGCGCGGCAACCTAATGTGATGACGGAAAGGCGATGCCGTCACAGAGATTGACAAAGCGCGCAACCACACAGGCGTCGCGATACTGCCTTTCACACGCGAAGAACGAGCAATTGACCAACCAGTGTGCGCCAAAGGCGGGACTTGGATTATCAAGTTAGAGTGACTTCAAGTCTAGCCCGGGACTGGAACGAGTGCGGTCGGTGTGGATCTCTGGGAAATCGGGTAAGATGTGATATTAACCATGCCTGCTTTAACCTTTTTTTTCTTGAATTGTTATACCGGTTTTGGGGTCAAAACATGTAAAAGGCAGCTTTAGGATTCCATCCGTGAAAATAATGGTTAATTGAGTAAAGTTTCACTTGTCCCGCCTCTAATTTTCCCTTTTTAATCCCCCTCACGTATTGTTTCGGTCGCTCTCTAATGGCGGACGTGCGCTAGTACCGCAACGAAGGGGGTAAACCCGCGAGGGATGGTGGGGGGCAGTCTTGGGAAAAATGTCCTTCCTTTGGGAATTTTATACCTTAGTAACCCGCTTGTACCCCAAATAAAAACGAGAAACCCAAACTATTATTTTTATGGAGTAAAGGGGGTATTTTTTCTTTGGTTTCTTCTGCAGTTGAAAAAAAGCAGTTTGTTGTTGCCCCCCCCCCCCTCCTCCCCCATAATAGTTTTGTGGCAGTGGGGTTCTTTTCACCATATTTTGATTAATTGTTTTCCATTTATTTGAATTTTTTCTATTATTACTTATTGATTTTAAATTTCCCCCTTTTTTACCCTATTTCCTCGGTTTGCTAATCCCGGATGGGTAGCTTTTTTCCGCGAGCATTGTGGGTGTGAATAGCGAAACGCACAGACGCTAGCCACAAGCGAGCTTGGTGCGTGCATTGAAGGCGGAGCGGTTGGGGGTGGAGGGAAGGGAACCTTGCGGAGGTTGGTGCTAACCTCTTAACTGGGATGAGTTCCCTTTTTCTTAATTTCTCCTCTCCACCACGAAAATAAAGTAATGCAACCTCCTTTTATTGCCAGTTAGGTAGTGTGTTTATTGAAATCAATGCGTTAACTTTTTTTGTGAAAGAGGGGGAGGGGTGGGGATGATTGAAACGAGTTCAGAGAAGAATCCAGCCCAGATTTTAGGATTAGCCGCTGTCCTCGATTCAGTCCCTCCTTGGGTTTCACGTATGCAAAGCGGTTCAGCACCCTGTTTTGACGGTCTTTGTTAGTCCATATTGTGGTGGCAAAGAAACTTGCCATCTGCCGAATCGCTAATCTTAAACAAAAAACAATATTTCAGAATAATCAAATAACACTGAAACCCTGTGGTTGCAGCCGCCTTTTCCCATTGTGTAACAGTTAAATGTAAATTGGAAATAAATCTCAAACGTGCCGAAATGACGTATTTTGTGATGCTTTACTGAATTGTGTTGTATGTTTGAATTGTAGCCAAACTCAGTCGTGACTACTTTGTCAGTGAAATGCAGCACAGGTTTTCCTTGGCGAGGAATATCTGTACTTTAGTACCCGCTTCCTTATCTTCTCTCTTTCCCCCCCCCTTCCTTGCATTTAACACTTTACTCAATTACGGATAATAAATACAAGTAAAAGTATGGATAGATGTGATTTTTGACGTCTTTGATATTCATCACTTAAACCTTCAATCTGGAATGGAAGGTCTCTATCACCTGAGACTACCAAGGATAGGATAATACAGCACCGAAGGCGGCCATTCGGCTCATCCTGCCTGTCCTGGCTCTTTGGTAGAGCTATCCAACTAGTTCCACTCTTGCTCTTTCCCCAGAACCCTGCAAATTTTTTCCCTTACAATTCCCCTTTGAAAGTTAACTTTTGAATCTGCTTCCACTGCCCCCTCAGGCAATGCATTCCAGACAGCAACAACTCGCTTGTTTAAAAAGAAGTTTCCTTGTGACGCCTCCAGTTCTTTTGCCAATCACCTTAAATCTGTGTCCTCTGGTTACTGACACTATTTCCACTGGAAACAGATTCTCCTCATTTACTCTAGCAAAGCCCTTTATGATTTTGAACACCTATCAAATCTCTTAACCTTCTCTGCTCTAAAGAGAACATCTGCTTCTCCAGTCTCCACATAACTCTCCCTCATCTCTGGTACCATTGTGGTAAATCTCTTCTACATTTCCAAGTTTCGTGTCACCTGCGAACTTTGAAATGATGCCCAAGTCCAGATCATTAATATATATCAAAAAGAGCAGTGGTCCCAATACTGACTCCAAGGGAACGCCGCTGTATACTTCTCTCCAGTCTGAAATGTACTTTGTCGAACACCTTTTGAAAGTCCATATACGCAACACATCAGCCACACTACCCTCATCAACCCTCTCCGTTACCTCAACAAAGAACTCAATCAAGTTAGTCAAATATGATTTGCCTTTAACAAATCCTTGCTGACTTTCATTTATTAGCCCATACTTTTCCAAATGCCAGTTAATTTTGTCCAGGATTGTTGTCTCCACCTCTAATGTTAAGCTGACTGGCTTGTAGTTGCCGGGTTTATCCCTTTTTTTTTATATACAGGGGTGTAACATTTTCAGTCTCTGGCACCATCCTCATATCTAAGGAGGATTGGAAGATAGTGGCCAGAGCCTCTGCAATTTCAACCCTTGCTTCCATCAGCAACCTAGGATGCATCCCATCTGGACCGGGTGACTTTTCTACTTTGAGGACTGCCAACCTTTTAAGTACCTCCTCTTAATCTATTTTTATCCTATCCAATATCACTACTACCTCCTCTTTTACTGCTACATTGGCAGCATCCTCTTCCCTATTGAAGACAAATGCAAAGTACTTATTTAGTACCTTAGCTATGCCCGCTACCTCCACAAGAATATCTCCTTTTTTGGTCCCTAATTGAACCCACCCTTCCTTTGACTATCCTTTTACTATTTATATGTTTATAAAAGATTTTTATGTTAGCTGTTAATCTGTTTAGCACTCTTATTTCCTTTATTACATTTCCTCTGTACTTTCTATATTCAGCTTGGTCCTCTACTGTATTATGAACCTTACATTTGTCATAGGCTTCTTAGAAACATAGAAAAATAGGAGCAGGAGTAGGCCTTTCGGCCCTTCGAGCCTGCTCCACTATTCATATGATCATGGCTGATCCTCTATCTCAATACCATATTCCCGCTCTCTCCCCCATACCCCTTGATGCCTTTTGTGTCTAGAAATCTATCTATCTCCTTCTTAAATATATTCAGTGACTTGGCCTCCACAGCCTTCTGTGGTAGAGAATTCCACAGGTTCACCACTCTTAGATGAGGAGAAATTTCTTCACTCTCAGTCCTAAATGTCCTACCACGTATCCTGAGACTCTGACCCCTCAGCCAGGGGAAACATCCTCCCTGCATCCAGTCTGTCTAGTCCTGTCAGAATTTTATGCGTTTCAATGAGATCCCCTCTCATTCTTCTAAACTCGAGTGAATACAGGCTTAGTTGACCCAATCTCTCCTCATACGACAGTCCTGCCATCCCAGGAATCAGTCTGGTGAAGCTTCGCTGCACTCCCTCTGGCAAGTATATCCTTTCTTAGGTAAGGAGACCAAATCTGCACACAGTACTCCAGGTGTGGTCTCACCAAGGCCCTGTACAACTGTAGTAAGACATCCTTGCTCCTCTACTCAAATCCTCTTGCATTGAAGGTCAACATACCATTTGCCTTCCTAACTGCTTGCTGCACCTGCATGTTTGCTTTCAGTGACTGGTGTACAAGGACACCCAGGTCCCTTTGTACATCAACATTTCCCAATCTATCACCATTTAAATAATACTCAGCCTTTCTGTTTTTCCTACCGAAGTGGATAACTTCACATTTATCCACATTATACTGCATCTGCCATGTATTTGCCCACTCACTCAACTTGTCTAAATCGCCTTGAAGCCTCTTTGCATCCTCCTCACAACTCACAATCTCACCTAGTTTTGTGTCATCAGCAAACTTGGAAATATTACATTTGGTTCCCTCATCCAAATCATTGATATATATTGTGAATAGCTGGGGCCCAAGCACTGATCCCTGTGGTACCCCACTAGTCACTGCCTGCCACCCCGAAAAAGACCCATTTATTCCTATTCTCTGTTAACCAATTTTCAATCCATGCCAGTATATTACCCCCAATCCCATGTGCTTTAATTTTGCACACTAACCTCTTATGTGGGACTTTATCAAAGGCCTTCTGAAAATCCAAATATACCACATCCACTGGTTCTCCCTTATCCTACCAGTTACATCCTCAAAAAACTCCAGTAGGTTTGTCAAACACGATTTCCCTTTCATAAATCAATGTTGACTTTGTCTAATCCTGTTGATATTTTCTAAGTGTCCAGTTATCACATCCTTTATAATGGACTCTAGCATTTTCCCAACTACTGATGTTGGGCTAACCGGTCGGTCTGTAGTTCCCTGTTTTCTCTCTCCCTCCTTTTTAAAAAAAAGGCTAACACAAGAACCTACACAGATTGACAGGATATGCAGCCAGCAGGTGGTTTGACACGTTGGACCCCCTGGGACACATCTCATTGTCTTGGCTGTGCTCTTTGATGTAGGAAAGATTTGAATATATTTTGTCTGTGTTTAAATTGTGAATTCTGGGAGATTCTCTCACTGCTAAACTTACCTGACGAAGGAGCGAACTGCTCCGAAAGCTTGTAAAATTAAATAAATCTGTTGGACTATAACCTGGTGTTGTGCGACTTCTCATTTTTGTCCTTTTTTAAATAGTGGGGTTACATTTGCTACCCTCCAATCTGCCGGAACTGTTCCATAATCTATAGAATTTTGGAAGATAACCAATGCATCCACTATTTCCATGGCTACCTCTTTTATTACTCTGGGATGCAGATTATCGGGCTTTCAGTCCCATTAAATTCTCCAGCACTTTTTTTACTAATGCTAATTTCCTTTAATTCCTCCTGCTCACTAGACCCTTGTGAAGACAGAACCAAAGTATTTGTTTAATTGCTCTGCCATTTCCTTGTTCCCCATTATAAATTCTCCCGTTTCTGACTAAGGGGCCTACATTTGTCTTAACTAATCTTTTTCTTTTTACATACTTGTAGAAGCTTTTACAGTCTGCTTTTATGGTCCTTGCAAGTTTACTCTCGTACTCTCCTTTTCCCCTCTTAATCAATCTCTTGGTCCTTTTTTGCTGAACTCTAAACTGCTCCCAATCCTCAGGCTTGCTACTTTTTCTGGCAACTTTATATGACTCCTCTTTGGATCTAATACTATCCTTAATTTCTTTTGTTAGCCGTGGTTGGGCCGCTTTTCCTTTTGTGTTTTTGCGCCAGAAAGGAATGTATAACTGTTGCAATTCATGCATTCGTTCCTTAAATGTTAGCCATTGCCTATCCATCGTCATGCCTTTTAATGAAGCTCCCCAATCTATCATAGCCAACTCACTCCTCATACCTTCGTAGTTTCCTTTGTTTAGATTTAGGACCCTAGTTTCGGATTGGACTTCTTCACTTTCCATCTTAATGAAGAATTCTATCGTGTTATGGTCACTCTTCCCTAAAGGACCCCGCACAACAAGATTATTAATTAACCCCTTCTCATTGCACAATACCCAATCTAGGATAGCCTGTTCCCTAGTTGGCTCCTCAACGTACTGGTCTAAAAAGCCATCTCGTACACACTCCAGGAATTCATCCTCCACAGTATTATTGCTAATTTGGTTTGGCCAGTCTATATGTAGATTAAAGTCACCCATGATTACTGTGGTACCCTTGTTACATGCATCTCTAATTTCCTGTTTGATGCCATCCCATACATTACCACGACTGTTTGGAGGCCTATAGACAACTCCCACCAATGTTTTCTGCCCCTTGGTGCTTCTTAGCTCCACCCAGACTGATTCTACATCTTTATTTTCTGAGCCAATATCCTTTCTCACTATTGCTCTGATTTCATCTTTTACTAACAACGCCACCCCACCTCCTTTTCCTTTTTGCCTGTCCTTCCTAAATATCGAATATCCTTGGACATTCAGCTCCCAGCCTTGGTCACCCTGCAGCCATGTCTCCATAATCACAATGATATCATATCCGTTTCCATCTATTTGCGCTGTTAATTCAGCTACCTTATTACGAATGCTTCGTGCATTCAGAGACGGTGCCTTTAGATTTGTCTTTAACATTTTTAGACATCTTAACATTTTTTGTACTATGGTGCTATTTGTCTTATTGCCATTTTTTCTTACCCGTATCCTATTTGTTAGTGTACTCCTTTGTTTGTATGCTCTGTCCCTTCCTGACACAATCTGGTTATCCTTACCCCAATCACTTTCCTGCACTGCTTCCTTGTCTTTTCTCTTTAGCATTCTAGATTTCTCGCCACCGGGACCCTCCCCCTTTATTTAGTTTAAAGCCCTATATACCTCCCTAGTTATTCGATTCGCTAGAACTTTGGTCCCAGCATGGTTCAGGTGTAGCCCGTCCTAACGCGCTCTCTTTCCCCAGTACTGGTGCCAGTGCCCCACGAATTGAAACCCACTTCTCCCACACCAATCTTTGAGCCACGCATTCATCTCCCTGATCCTATTGACCCTGTGCCAATTTGCTCGTGGCTCCGGTAGTAGTCCAGAGATTATGACCTTTGTGGTTCTGCTTTTTAATTTAGTCCCTAGCTGCTCAAACTCTCTCAGCAGAACCTCTTTCTTTGTCCTACCTATGTCGTTGGTACCTACGTGGACCACGACAACTGGATCCTCCCACTCCAAGTTCTTCTCCAGCCCGGAGGAGATGTCCTTTACCGGGTAGGCAACATAGCCTTCGGGACTTACGCTCCTGGCTGCAGAGAACAGTGTCTATCCCCCTAACTATACTGTCGCCTACTACAACTACCTTCCTTTTTACTCCCCCACTTGAACGGCTCCCTGTACCACGGTGCCGTTGTCAGTTTGCTCGTCCTCCCCGCACTTGTCCACAAGGGTTGCAAGAACCTCAAATCTATTGGACAAGTGCAGGGATTGAGGTTCCTGCAATACTACCTCCTGGATTCCCATACCTGCCTCACTCGCAGTCACGCCCTCCTGTCCCTGACCACGTGTCAATTCTAAAGTATTTAATCTAAGGGGTGTGGCTGCCTCCTGGAGCAAAAGGTCCAGATAACTTTCTCCCTCCCTGATGTCTCGCAATGTCTGCAGCTCGGACTCCAGCTCCTCAACTCGGAGCCGAAGTTCCTCGAGCCACAGACACTTACCGCAGATGTAGTCACCTTGGACAAAAATGTCCACAAGCCCCCACATATTGCAGCAGCAACACATCTCCTGTTCTCCCATTATTTTATTTATTTCATTAATTATTTTAGTGTTAATCAAATTATTTACCCCATTTAGTTTATTAAATTACTTAAATTAAGTTTAGTTTTTAAAATTATCTTAAAACTTAGCCCACAGTCACTACCAATCACTTACCTGCCTTACTTGTGACATCACACTGCCGTTTTCTCTTGTTGATGCAGGTCTGCTGCTGTTGCTTTTATCCCCACTCTCGGGCCTAAGTCTGCTTCCCGCTCAGGTCCGCTGCCACTCCGGGAGAAGTTAGGAAAAGCAAGCACCTACTTCCTCCACTTCACTGAACTACCATACTTACCAAACTCCCAGTTGTTCACTCTGTGCTCGCTGCACTCACAGGCCCCTGTGTTTATACTGTTTGTGACTCAGATGAGTCAGCACTGCTCTGCTACTGTTTCAGGAACCAGTTTAATCCAGTTAGATAATTAACTAATGACAGCAGCCCTCCAGCAGGAGAGCTTGCTTGTTTGTCTCTGTCTCATTTTAAACTCTAGATCTTTTATCATTCAGGGAGCTCTAGCTTTGGATGCCCTCCTTCCTTTCCCCCCTTGTGGGAATATTTCTATTCTGTACTCAAATCATCTCTTTGAAGGCCTTCCATTGTCCAATTACTGTTTTGCCTACCAATTTTTGATTCCAATCCACCTGGGCCACATCCTTTTTCAACTCGCTGAAGGTAGTGCTCCTCCAGTTGAATATTTGTACGCTTGACTGTACCTTGTCCTTTTCCATAACTCTTCTAAACCTGATGATATTATGATCGCAGTTCCCCAAATGCTCCCCCCATGGAAACATGCTCCACTTGCCCCACTTCATTCCCCAGAACTAGATCCAGTACTAATTCCTTCCTCGTTGGGCTGGAAACACACTGATCGAGAAAGTTCTCTTGTACACATTTCAGGAATTCCTCCTCCCCTTGCCCTTTACACTGTTACTATCCCAGTTTATATTGGGACAATTGAAGTACCCATTATCTACTCTGTAGCTCTTGCATCTTTCTGTAATTTGCCTGCAAATTTGTTCCTCTATCTCCTTTCCAATATTTGGTGGCCGAAAGTATACACCCACTAGTATAATAGCTCCTCTATTCCTTAATTTGAACCAAATAGATTCTGTCTTTGACCCCTCAACTACATCATCCCTCTCCAGTGCTATAATAGTTTCTTTGATTGATGGATCAAATTAACTCAAATCGATTACAAAGTAATTGGCTTGTAATTTGTAACTTAATAATATCCACGTATCAGGTAGTCCAGGGGAAAAAAAAACCCCCAAAATAGTATCCAAGTATCAGGTAGTCCAGGAAAAAACAAACAAACAAAAAAATAGTATCCAAGTGTTTTGGTCCTTGTTTTCCTACCCCCCCCCCCATACTTGTCCAGTATAACTTGGTGAGTATGCCAATCATTATAAGCCTAAATGTGCATTTTAACAAAGATTTTTCTGCATTAAAAGTCAATGCTTCTCTAACATCAGTAAATTAATCCTGTAACTAATGCCCAGACTGTCACTAGCATTTTGGTAACATATAATGGTAGTTATTGATGTCTATTTTTTGCCTGCTATCCTGAGTCTTTTTGGTGGTGTTTACCTTTTGAAACTGTTCCCAATTGTCTTGTATTTGATTTATTTGTTCTTTATTCCTCTTTTTCCCCTCATTCATTTTTTGTGCTTTCATTTTTCATGGTCAAAGAAATTTAGCTATGTTGTCCTAGTTCAAGCTTCCCCACCAGAACCTTAATCCATTTTCTTGCTACCCTTTAATATCTATCTTCAAGTGTTTAGCTAATTCTTCATGTTGTGGTTGACTCAGCTTCAGTACCAGTTTTAAATCATTCCATATCCTAATAACTGAGGAAAAATCTGTCTAACCTCTCCCTTTTTGTATAGTAATGTGTTTATGCCCCATGCTACCAATTCGCATATCATTAGATATATTCATTCACATTTCACCCTTTCATAATTTCAACATATTAAATCGTCTACGCCACACATTAATCATTCTCTGCATCTGTGAATGCATCCCCACGTCCCTGGTATGGTATTGATTTGGATAGCCTTTCTATAATCGGGTGCCCAAAACTGCTCACTTTTGTAGTCTCACCAGTGCCTTGTATGATTTATTATCATCTGTTTGCTTTTGTATCCAGTGCCCTTATATATTTTTGTTTGCACCACTTGACTTCCTGTTGTCACACTTTTTGTGTTGTTTTTTTTCTTTATACATTCCTTTGTTTGCATTTATAACAAAAGTATGTTAGTTTGTCAGTGTGGTCACCAAGTTCCCTCAAGTGTCTCAAAAGTTTCTGTTCAAAATAATTTCAAAATTTGAAGAAAAGCTAGAGGATAAATTTCAGAAGCTTTGCTGGGGTAAAATTCATTTTTTTTTAAAGGCTGTAAGAGACATTGAAAGGGCTGTTGAAGACATTGTGTTCTGTAAACTTTAGAAAGTGAAACTGGGGCAGAGTAAAGAGAATGGGCGGAGAGGATAGAGATCCTTCTAATATTTCAATTTTTTTTTTTAAATCAGTTGAATTTTATCTTGCATGTTAAGTTAATAAAAGATCAATGCTAATAGCTTGCACCTGTGAAACATTCTAATCTCAAACACCAAGAGACAGATGGAGATAGAGAGAAAGGTAGACAGGCAGTTTCTTTCCTCATTCTAATTTGATTTCTTAAACACCACCTGCCTGCGGGGGGGGGGGGTGTGTATGATTGCGGAGGATATGGAGTTGAGTAGTTTAAAGAGGAAGATGTAAGGTTAAAGTTGGGAGTGGTGGGAGGGTGAAGGGTTGGGGCATGATGGAAGTGAAGAGTTGGGGGAAGCATGAATGATTGGGGAAGATCAGGAAATTTTTATTATTGGTTGTGGGATGCATGTTGACCACTCACCAGGAGAAGGGAGCCACTCTTGGCTACATTTTACCTGCAACTCTCATCCCAAATTCTGCCCAAAGCCATTCTTGGCTCCTTTACCAGTCATACCACTCACCACTTCCCACTCAAAAAGAGAGAAGCAAATAGAAGAATTAAAGGGGCAGAAGCAGAAAAGAAAAAGAGATAAATCAACATGAAGACAGAGACACACAAATGAGAGTGTTACATCAAGTGTACAGCACAGAAACAGGCCATTGGGCCCAACTGGTCTATGCAGGTGTTCTGCTTCACACAAGCTTCCTCCCACCCCTCTTCATCTAACCCTATCAGCACACCTTTCTATTTTCTCCCTCTTGTGCTTGCCTAGCTACCCCTTAAATACATCTATGCTAATTGCCTCAACTACTTGTGGTAGCGCATTCCACATTCTTACCATTCTTTGGGTAAAGAAGTTTCTTCTAAATTCCATACTGGATTTATTAGTGACTATCTTATATTTATGGCCCCCTAGTTTTTGAATCCCCTACAAGTGGAAGCATCTTCTCTATGTCTGCCCTATCGAACCACTTCATCATTTTAAAGACCACCATCAGGTCACCTTTCAGCCTTCCCTTTTCTAGAGAAAAGAGCCCCAGACTGTTCAGTATTTCCTGATAGTTATAACCTCTCAGTTCTGGTATCACCCTTTTTTGCACCATCTTAAATGCCTCTATATCCTTTTTATAATATGGAGACCAGAACTGTGCACAGTACTCCAAATGTGGTCTAACCAAGGTTCTATATAAGTTTAACATGAGTTCCCTGCTTTTCACTTCTATCCCTCTCGAAATAAACCTTTATGGCCTTATTAACCTGTGTCACTACCTTTAATGATTTGTGCATCTGTATCCCTAGATCTCTTTGTCCTCTATCCCATTTAGATTCTTATTATCCAAGCTGTATGTGGCCTCCTTATTCTTCTGCCAAAATACACCACCTTACGTTTATCTATTGAAATTCATTTGCCAATTAAATGCCCATTCTACAAGTTTATTAATGTCGTCCTGTGTTTTGTCACAATCTTCCTTTGTATTAACTACACCCCCCAATTTAGTGTCATCTGCAAATTTTGAAATTGTACTTACGATTCCCGAGTTCAAATCGTTAATGTAAAATGTGAACAGCAGTGGTCCCAACACGGATCCCTTTGGAACACCAGTTCCCATTCCCACCTTTTGCCAGTCTGAGTAGCTGCTCCTAACCCCTACACTCTGTTTTCTGTTTTGTAGAGATTGTATTCTGCAACGCCACAAGGAATCAACTAGTAATATATAAAAAATCTTGTGTCTGTGTGCTCTTCCTATCCGCCTTTCCCATTATGGATTCCTATGTCCATGTTTGTAATGGAAACTGCCTGTGTAAACATGTCACATTGTAACTACATCCTCCTGCCAGTGGAGGTGCTACAGTGCCACCACTGGCAGAAGGTTGTAATTACAGCAGTGATTCTTTTAAAGCTCTATATTTGCACCCTTCACTCTGTTGAAAATTTTACTATTTGGCTATATTTTTTTCCCTTAAGTGTTGTGCTTCACAACTATCTATGTTGAACGATATTTTGCATTGTATTTTCTCTTTCCCTTGACCTTTCTGTGCCCTCCTGTAGTCTCTACATTCTTCCTCCACATTTGGTGTGCCCCCAATTTGGTATTTTCAGCAAGTTTTAATATAATTTCCTCTATTCACAAATCATTTATGTGTATATTTAGAGAGAACATCCTAACATCGCTGGGGCACAGCACTAGCTGTGTCTTGCCAATTCAAGAAACTTTCATATTCTTTTCTCTACATCTTTCTCTTTAGCCATCCCACAGCATTCATTTTGTTTAATAGCATGCACTTTTATCTTTATAATTCTCTTGTGGCATTTTATTAAATGCTTTATAAAAGTCCAGATATACCACATCTATTGTGCGCAATGTGTCCATATACACTTGGTAATTTCATTGCATTCAATTTAAATTAGCTAAGCATGGTTGCTACTTTTCTTACTACCAGGGTGATGCTAGCTAGTCAGTAATGTTGCTCACCCCTTTCCCTTTTTTGAATCGCCTTTGGTACAATTTTTCTTCCTAAACCATGATGGGTACCTAGTTTTTAGATATTTTCTGTCCTAGTTTATCAAACAGTTTTGCTCTTGCTGAGTAGTATGATTACACTTTGCTTTGAAACTGACCTTTGATCAGTAGCTGTGCAAGAGACTGATAGATAATAGGATTCTGGTAATGGCATCCATCAAAGACCAGGAGAAATGATGCCTCAAGTATTTAGCATGTTGAATGATGTGCAATTTTCTTTATAGGATGTTGAGCCAAATGCACTTTAATATGCCTCTTGAAAACATTGTTTTTCTTCGATTTATTGGGTTGTTGGTGACCCCCCCCCCACATGGCAATATTTATTGCCCATCCGTAGTTGCCCTGTGAGCATTAAGAGTCAACAGCTAATGCATGTTACATGTAGGCCAGGATGGTAGGAGTGGCAGATTCCCTTCCCTGAACCAGTTGGGTTTTTATGACAATTCTGTAGTTTTCATGGTAATTTTCTGTTGCTAACCCACAAATTACCAGATTTATTGAATTCAGTATTGCAATTTGCCATGGTGGCATGTGAACTCATGACTTCTGGGTTGCTAGTCCAGTACCATAATCACTACAACAGCAACTTGAATTTATATAGTGCCTTTAATGTAGTAAATTGTCCCAAGTCACTTTGCAGGCGTATAATCAGACAAAAATTGACAAGATATTAGGTCGGGTGACTAAAAGCTTGGTCAAAGAGGTACGTCACCAGACCCATGCTAGAACAATTCAGAAATTCGGTTGGGATTTATTTTCTCCAGGTGGATCCCATTACATTACCTTTTTGAATTTTCTCCCCATCATTCCTAAATATAATTTATGCTGGTCTATGGTTCTACCAGCATCTGGAGACCTCTGGTATCTCGCCCAAGAGGCCATTCTTCATATGGACAGCGAGTATCAACAGGCTCTCAAATATGGGAGTATCACTTAGTTCAGTCCTATCCCCATGCACAGACACAGGTATTTATATAGCAATCAGGCTGACATTTTTTTCTTGTCTTTTACCCCCCCACCGTATTCCCAACCTGGATACACTGAGGCAGTTATTGTGATACTGCTATTCTGGTTTTCTCTGCTGGTCTGTGCATACCACAAATAGTTGTATGGGAATAACTTGGTGTAATGCATCCTATACATTTTTCCTTCTCTTTTGGGATGTGTGTAGCATCTATTTACTGTTGACCAGCCAAAGTCATTAATTTGCTATTTAAGTACTTTAATGTACTGCACCTTGAGGAAACCACATAAACTGTTTTGAAGCTCCCCTAAAGAAAATCAGGACAAATAGTGTAACGGGTCTTAGTATTTGCAATTGAAATGCCGTTCAGCCTTTTGCACCACCATTTTGTCTTTTCTGTGGAAAGTTAACATCTTCTAAATGTAGGATTCGTGTACCTCAATATAGACACAATTCTACTGTGAGTGACCTGAGTATAAAAATGAGGAAACTTTGCATCAGAGTTTTTCCTTCTCTCTTTCCCTCCTCCCCCACCCCAGTGATCTGGGTCTCCTGATTTTCTGCGCGACTGTAGATTATGTGTTCACTAAAAATGTACAGCAAGTCTTTGGTAGTACCAGTAATGGGATCCTTATCACTGGTTTCTTAATCTGTTTTGGGAGGGGAGATTTAAAATGGAAGAGCAAGACTCAGGCAAAAAAAGAAAATGGTAGAATTATCACCATCTTCTTGAAGGGCAGTATAATAGACTCTACAGAAAAAGTTTGTCTGGCCTTCCATGAACTTTTGTGTTTCTGGATAAAACCAGATTATGCTAGTGATGTTTTTCAACCCATTCTGAAGCACAGACTTGGTTTTCAAAAGGCATTTGTGAGGCACCTGTAGACTATTACTTCTGTTTAGCCTTCACTGGCAGAGCTTTAACATTGCTGGTTAGTGATTGGTCTGTGCTTTGTTTAGATCAGTACTAATGAAAAACAGCTGCATTTGTCATATATGGGGGGTGGGGGACCAGCTGGGACACAGTGGCTGCCTCAAAGTGCTTGTCGAAAGGGCAACTAAATTTTAATCGCAGCTGTGTGTAAGCTAGAAAATCATATGATGGTTTTTGTGTCAAGCTGAGTCATGTCACAGCTAACAGAAATGCACGCAACCTATTTGGAATTTTGAAGACCAAACTTTTACAAGTGTCCAATGTCATTGACATATTCTTCTCCTCTTTCCCCCATCCCCAAAAAGGACAAATAAGCTTGTTTCATGTGGTGCTCTATGTTTAATTTTTTTCAGTGTATCCAATGTGACCACCTAGCTTAAAAACAACTGCACTTATGAAATCCCAACTGTCCAGCCTTTGGCCCTCCATTCACCATGACATTTCTGCAGCTACTGATCTGCTCAACTACACCCTCACCACCACCTTTGATGCCCAAGTCCCTACTAAAACAATTACGCGCTCTCACCCTGGCCATTCCCCCTGGTATGGCCCTCATCTTTGCTCCCTTAAATCCAAGGGACGCAGACTTGAACGGATATGGCGGACAACTGGTTTAGCCATTCACTGCCAGATCTGGCTGGACCACATAAAGCATTATCGGGTCCTGCTCTCCTCTGCTAAAATTGCTCGCTATTCCAGAATCATTTGGAATGCAAAGATAAACCCCGGCTCCTATTCTCTACTGCTAACCATCTTCTTAAACCCCTCTCCCCTGTCTCCTCCACCCTCACCTCCGACAACAAGTGTGAGGAGCTCATGGACTTCTTTGTCAATAAGATTGAGACCATCCGTTCAACTGCCACTTCCCTTCCTTCCCCTAGCCCACCAAGCCAAACTTCATCTAAGGTTCCCCCCTGCCCTAGCCCTGAACTCACATCTTTCTCTAGTTACTCTCCGATCTCCCCTCATAACCTCTCTGCACTCATCTTGTCCATGAGACCCACTTCCTGCTCCCTCGACCCTATTCCCGTCAAACTGCTGACCACCCAACTTCCTTTTCTGGCTCCCATGTTAGTTGACATTGTTAACAGTTCGCTCTCCTCAGGTATTGTCCCCCTCTCCCTCAAATATGCCGTCATCACCCCTCTCCTCAAAAAACAACCCTTGATTCCTCCGTCCTTGCAAACTACTGCTCCACCTCCAACCTCCCTTTTCTCTCAAGTCCTTGAATGTATTGTCGCCTCCCAAATCCATGCCCATCTTTCCCGTAATACCATGTTTGAATCCCTCCAATCAGGTTTCCGCCCTTGTCACAGTATCGAACGGCTCTCATCAAAGTCACAAATGACATCCTTTGTGACTGTGACAAAGGTAAGCTATTCCTCCTCGTCCTTCTTGACTTGTCTGCAGCCTTTGACACGATTGATCACTGCCATCCTTCTCCAACGCCTCTCTACCGTCGTCCAGCTGGGTGGGACTGCACTCGACTGGTTCCATTCTTACCTATCTAATCGTAGCCAGAGAATCACGTTCAACAGCTTCTCTTGCCGCTCCCGCATCGTTACCTCTGGTGTCCCCCAAGGATCTATCCTTGGCCCCCTCCTATTTTTCATCTACATGTTGCCCCTTGGCGACATCATCCGAAAACACAGCGTCAGTTTCCACATGTACGCTGACGACACCCAGCTCTACCTCACCACCACTTCTCTCGAACCCTCCATGGTCTCTAAATTATCAGACTGCTTGTCCAACATCCAGTTCTGGATGAGCAGAAATTTTCTCCAATTAAATATTGGGCAGACCGAAGCCATTGTTTTTGGTCCCCGCCACAAACTCCATTCCCTAGCCACTGACTCCATCCCTCTCCCTAACATCTGTCTGAGGCTGAACCACACTTTTTGCAACCTTGGTGTCATATTTCACCCTGAAATGAGCTTCTGACCACATATCTGCAGCATAACTAAGACCGCCTACTTCCACCTCCGTCCTTGCCTCAGCTCATCCGGTGCTGAAACCCTCATCCATGCCTTGGTTACCTCTAGACTTGACTATTCCAACGTACTCCTGGCTGGCCTCCCACATTCTACCCTATATAAACTTGAGGTCATCCAAAACTCGGCTGCCCGTGTCCTAACTCGCACCAAGTCCCATTCACCCATCACCCCTGTGCTCACTGACCTACATTGGCTCCCGGTTAAGCAATGCCTCGATTTCAAAATTCTCATCCTTATTTTCAAATTCCTCCATGGCCTCGCCCCTCCCTATCTCTGTAATCTCCTTCAGCCCCACAAACCCCCCCCCCGAGATATCTGCGCTCCTCTAATTCTGTCCTATTGAGCATCCCTGATTATAATCACTCAACCATTGGTGGCCGTGCCTTCTGTTGCCTAGGCCCTAAGCTCTGGAATTCCCTGCCTAAACCTGTCCGCCTCGAAACCTCTCTTTCCTCCTTTAAGACGCTCCTTAAAACCTGCCTCTTTGACCAAGCTCTTGGTCACCTGCCCTAGTTTCTCCTTATGTGGCTCGGTGTCAAATTTTTTGTCTTTTAATACTCATGTGAAGTGCCTTGGGACATTTTACTACGTTAAAGGCTCTATGTTAAACACCAGTTGTTTTTGTTGTATTAAGAGTGGTTGGATATTTAAAAATTCACTAGCCAGTGTCCGTGACATTGCATGCAGGGAGTCAAGACCAAGGGCAGTATACAGGTCAGCCGGATGATAATTAGATCAAGACAGATGGGGAGGTGGGGTGGCATCAAGTGAGGATGGCGGTCAGGAAATGTGCTCAGCAAGGACGGGTTGGAAAGGATGGGGAGACAACCTTGTTGGGGGGAGGAGGGTGTTCATGATGTGCAAAATGCTGCTCAGTGAGGGGCTTTCCATGCAGCAAAAGGTGCTCGTTGTTGGGGAGAGAGGACAATAATAAAAACTGCAGTAGTGAGTTGGGGGAGCATTCACAAAATGCTGCTCAGTACTGTGGCAGATTAGCGATGTACAAAATGTTGCTCAATGAGGTAGGTATCAAAAAAATACACCGTTGGGTGCGTTCCATTCACCAGAATTCAGCTCAGCAGCTCCCATTTTTGTCTTGGGGTGGGTGGTGAGGCAAAAAGCGTACTTCCAACAATTAATGAGTGAAGCTCGGCACAAAATCCAACTGAACAGTTCAAAAGTAGCCAGTAATGGGGTTTTGGGAGAAGGATAGCTATATAATGAGAGTTGAAAGAACATATACAATAGGATCCACCAGGTAGTCAATGTGTGGAATCTCCTTCTTCTTAGGCAGTCCCTCGGAACCGAGGATGACTTGCTTCCACATTAAAAATGAGTTCTCAGGTGACTAATGAGTCCAATGCGGGACCTACAGTCTCTGTCACAGGTGGGGCAGACGGTGGTTGAAGGGGCAGGTGGGTGGGGTGCTTGGGTTGATGTGCGCTCCTTGCACTGCCTGCGCTTGGCTTCCGCTTGCTCCCGGCGAAGAGACTCGAGGTGTTCGGCGCCTTCCCGGATGCTTCTCCTCCACTTTGTGCGGTCTTGGGCCAGGGATTCCCAGGTGTTGGTGGGGATGTTACACTTTTTCAAGGAGGCTTTGAGGGTTTCCTTGAAGCGTTTCCTCTGCCCACCTGGGGCTCTCTTGCCGTGCCGGAGCTCCGAGTAGAGCGCTTGTTTTGGGAGTCTCGTATCGGGCATGGTGGTGTTCTAGCTCATGTTACTGTGATGAGCTTAAAATGGAAATCAGCCATTCACATCACCATCTACAGACTTACTGGTTGACACTTTTTTATAATGGCTTTTTCCATAGACAAAACTTTACATAAGAATTTTCAGTGCATTTTTTAATGGAATGTTGTGACCCACTGAACATTTTACGCCTCTCCCCTTAAAGGAGTTGATTCACACTGTTGCAGGGCACTGGCAGCCACTATCCAAGTTATTCTTCAGTTGTGACTAGGTGAGCTATTTTAACTGGGGGAGGGCCACGGCAGCAGAACAAATTCTATTCTAGCCGAAGCACAATGCTTAGGAATTTTCTAATCTACCTACCATACCCCACACATGTTTTGAAAAGGAAAATTAAATGTTCGTTTTGCTTGATTAATATAGGTCCTACTCAACATATGGGTTAGTATTTATTTATTAGTTGCAGTGACAGTCTTGTTTGAGCACATCTGTACCTGAAATAATTAATGGAACCTTTTTATATCAATTTGTTTAAAACGTTCAACAGCAAAACTTTGTTGATTCACAAAGCTCCTGCATTGAGTACAGAGCAGCATGGTAAGAGTCAATTATTTAAAAAATGGATGTAGCATCAGCAGCTGCTGTTGTCTACTTGGTCACGAACAAAACCTAATCAAACTGAGCTGTTAACCCTTAATTAAAATATTTAGCTTGGTATAATGATCCTTAATGGTTTTAACACTGGATAATTATCCAAATATTGATGCTGTTATTTTCACTGCTTGTGAATATAGAGAATGGTAAACACCATAGGGTGATTACAAGGTAGTATTTCAATTAGAAACTCAGGTGACTTCTTGAACTGAGAATGAAGCTCAAGTGTTCCCTAATTGCCATCTGACACTTCAAAAGTGTTATATAGTCTTGTAAATCACCTTTGTATCATGCTATTTACAATAGACTTTACTGTATATGATGGCTTTATTCTGTTTTTGTGCTGGCATTTTGTACCAGTGCAATCGCCAACTGTTTAATGGACTTTGTGATAGTGCATAATATTTACACAAGGGAATTACAACCTGCAAAAAAAGTGCAACCATTTGCAGTTGTTTATTAAAATTACATGCACTCTCTCATTAATCAGCTCCAGATAAATTCATAAAGTGTTGAAAAGCATCACTTAATGCATACAGTTCCTAATTCAATGTTTTAGAATGGGTAGGGAGGGCGCAGAAGAGGACTCTGAACAACAAAAAATTGTATTGTGTGACTGCAAAATAGTAATAGTCACTTTCAGATCTTTTCTATTTCCTGTACTGTGCTAGTACCTGAGTTCAGGGGTATCCAGCCTTTTGTAGCAGGGATAACATCTGGGCTGCATGTGATTAAAGTTCTTTTGGGTTCTGATCATTTAATATTTTCTTTTCTTTCTAAAACATTTCCACATGTATTTAGAAATGCATTCTAAACCTCATAGAATTTGTGAATGTTGGCAATACTGTGTGCAGTGTTTCTAACTTTAAAAAATCAGCATGTCCACAAACTAAAATTCAAACCCCTTGCATTAAAATATCAAACTCATCAAAATTCTCGTCTTGGCTTCGTCCTGGATATTTTGTCTGTGGGGTTTTGTGTGTGCATGTTTTGTTTTGGTTGTCAGTCTCGGTCTTGGAAATTTCAGTTGACCCAGCATCCTTTTAGGCGAGAGAGTTCCAGATTTCCAATACCCTTTGATGAAAGTATGCTTCCTGATTTCACTCCTACATGGCCTAGCTCTAATTTTAAGATTATTATGCCTCCTTGTTCTAGATTTTGTCTCTCTCTCTCTCTCTCAAGCCAATCTTTCTTTTCCTCTTTTTTATTTATCTTTCTGTTTCTGATTTGAATCTAATTCACACTCCTTCTCCGTCATTCCTGTTTCTTTCTCAATCCTTAAATCTCACAGGTTAAGGAGACTGTTGGTCCCATCGTTCACCAAGGTCCCAGATGCCCCGCTGCGCCGTTATCGGCTCGCACTTCCAGCAATTTCCAGGGCAAAAACATTTTGAGCTGAAGGGTGCAGGAAAAAGTCTGACTAACTGCGCACGCTGCAAGATGACCCATGCCAGCAAGATTTGGGTCAATCATTCTTCATATGGGACATTGAGAAGAGGAGCTGGAAAATTATGCCTGTGTCTGGATTAGCTCTACAGTAGAACTTATCTTGCTGTCTATAGCAAATTCTCTTTGTCTAGAGTGAAGCTCCGTTAAAATTAAAACTTTGTACATAAAATCCTGAAAAAAAATTAGGTTTGTTATTTCACACGAACATACGGACAGGTAAAGACCATCTGGTCCATCCAGCCTGTCCCCCACAATTGCAATACCTTGTGTATCACAACATATACACTCCACCCCACCCAAAACCATGTGATCTCCTGGGAGAGGCAAAAAATCCAGGCCAATTTGGGGGGGGAATGGGAAATTCCTCTCCGACTCATCTAGGCGATCGTAACTAGTCCAGGAGATCACTCTGACCCTGAAATCCTTGCAGTACCTACCTTCTGTAAGAGGAGATCTCCGCCCCAGCCAGAAACATGTCCAGCTCTCGCTTGAAGGAATTCAGCGAGTCTGCATCCACCACACGAGACAGCGGCCTGTTCCAGGGGGGGGTGGGGGGGGGAGATCCACCTCCTGACAACTAACTTGGATCTAGCCTTATATAACTTAAATTTGTGACCCCTGGTCCTGCCTCACTTATTTAATTGAAATAAACTGTCAGCCGGAACACAATCTATTCCCTTCATTATCATAAACCTCAATCAGATCCCCCCCTAAGTCTACGCTTCTCTAAGATATAGAGTCCGAACTCTCTTAGCCTATCTTGATAACTAAGATGCTTTAGACTGGTAATTAGTATAGTGGCCCTCCACTGCACCCTTTCCAAAGCCTCGATATCATCCACCATGTGAGGAGACCAAAACTGGACACCGTATTCCAAGCGTGGCCTGACCTACGGTCTTGTACAAGGACAAAACGGTATGCCTCGTCTTGTACTCAATTGTCCTATGGATACACCCCAACACCCTATTTGGTCTAGCTATCGCTACACGGCATTGCTCATGTGCCTTTAAGGATGTATGCACTAGAATGCCCAAATCTCTTTCTATCTCCACTATCTTTAATGCCTTTCCCTGACGGGTGTATGAATGTTGTGCATTTGCCCTGCCCACATGCATAACACTACACTTATCTAAGTTAAACATCATTTTCCAGTCTTGAGCCCAATCTCTCAGCACATTAAGATCTGCCTGAAACAGCCAGACATCATCTACAGTTCTAACACTCGCACAGATCTTGGTATCATCTGTAAATTTGCAGACTGTGTCCCCACCACCTACATCCAGATCATTAATAAGATTAGTAAAGAGCAACGGTCCCAACACTGATTCCTGTGGGACACCACTGGTGACTGGTCTCCAAACCGATCCAAATCCATCTATAACTACTTTTTGCCTACATCCTGCCAGCCAGTTCTGAATCCAGCTCAATATATTACAGCTAATACCAGAGGCTTCGATCTTATAGAGAAGCCTCTTGTGCGGTACCTTATCAAAAAGCTTTTTGGAAATCTAAGTAGACAATGTCTACTGGACTTCCCTCATCCAACAACTTTGTAACTTCTTCAAAAAATACAATTCGATTTGTAAGACATTACCTTTTTATGAAGCCATGTTGGGTGTCCCTTTCTATCCAAGTATTCATATATTGCATCCCTAATGTCAGCCGTGGCTCAGTGGGTAGCACTCTTGCCTCTGAGTCGGAAGTTGTGGGTTCAAGTCCCACTCCAGGGACTTGCGCACATAAATCACGGCTGACACTCCAGTGCAGTACTGAGGGAGTGCTGCACTGTCTGAGGTGCCATCTTTCAGATGAGACGTTAAACCGAGGCCCCGTCTGCCTTCTCAGGTGGATGTAAAAGATCCCATGGCACCATTTTGAAGAAGAGCAGGGGAGTTATCCCTGGTGTCCTGGCCAATATTTATCCCTCAATCAACATAACAAAAACGGATTATCTTGTCATTATCACATTGTTGTTTATGGGAGCTTGCTGTGCGCAAATTGGCTGCCGCGTTTCCCACATTACAACAGTGACTACACTGCAAAAGTACTTCATTAGCTGTAAAGCGCTTTGAGACGTCCAGTGATCGTGAAAGGCGCTATATAAATGTAAGTTTTTCTTTAATGATTCCTTCAAGCATCTTACCTATTACTGATAAACTAATGGGCCTATAGTTACCCGGGTCTGTCTTGTCACCTTTTTTTAAAGTTAGGGACCAAATTAGCCTCCTTCCAGTCTATAGGAACCATTCCAGAGTGCAGTGAGCTATTAAAAATACAGGTTAGGGGCTCGCACAGCACATGCCCCATCTCCCTGAGGACCCTCGGTTGGCTATCAACTGGCCCGGCTGCTTTTATCTATTTTCAAGTTCTTAATTCTTTCTAAAACAATATGTTCATCTATGCTAATACTAGTAATATCTGTGGCAACTGAAGTGATGCACATCAAGAACATTACCTCTAATAGAGAATATGCTTCATTACCCTCCACCACCCTCTCCCCTCCCTTATGGGGATAATTCTGATTAAATTGTTGGGGCTAAAACACATATTCTTGTATATTAAATAATCTAATGTTTGGTTGTGGACCTCATGGTGTATACTTTCACTTTGTAGAAAAGTACTTTAGGCACTGCTAAAATAATTTTCTTCCATTTGGCTTCACATCAGCCCTCGTAATGTTCACAGAGTGCCTATCTGTAATGCAGTTTTTTCTCTGACTACATCACCTTTATATCAACCCTTACTTAGAGAGTTCCCTCTCGAGACTTTGTGCAGGCAGCCATGAGCCTTCAATTTGTTAGTTTGAAGTTTTCATTTGATTGAATCCAAAAAGTTCCAGCTGCAGCCAGTGTAGAACCTCACATCGCTGTTGCATTAAATTTTCTCCCACTCTCTAACACATGCTTTTATACACAGATGTTGAAAGCAAGCAGGAGGTGGCCATATGCTTTAGAATAGTTGTTTTAAGAAAAACATAGAGGACCACATGCTGGCACCAGCCCTACCTGGAAGGCTGCTCCCATATTTGGGCCTCTAGCCTAGTCTGAACTATTGACTCAGAAGAGGACAGTTTGGCTAGTTTTCAACTTTGCTTTTGTTCTTCAACTGAGTTTATTCAGCCTATAACGAACTTGAAGGTATAAATAGGGGAGGGGGAAAGAGAAGACATCTGGTGATTATTTGCCTTCTACCACAGTATTCAGGAACTGTTCCTTTAGACTGGAAAATTGCACATGTCACTCCTCTATTTAAGAAAGGGGACTTACAGACCAGTTACCCCAACATCTGTTGTCAGGAAATTGCTAGAGTCTATAATTAATGTGGAGTGACTGAACACAGTAAAAATTTTCAGCTGATCAGAGGGAGCCAGCATGGATTTGTAAAAGGTAGGTCATGCCTGACGAACCTGATTGAATTTTTTGAAGAGGTGACTAATGTAGTGGACAGGGGAATGTCTATGAATGTTAATTATATGGACCTCCAGGAGGCATTCGCTAAAGTCCCTCATAAGAGATTGTTAGCTAAAGTTGAAGCTCATGGAATTGAGGGCAAATTATTGACCTGGTTAGGAAATTGGCTGAGCGGGAGAAGACAGAGAGAAGGGATAATGGGCAGGTACTCTAACTGGCAGTATGTGACTAGTGGCGTCCCACAGGGGTCTGTGTTGGGGCCTCAACTATTCACGATATTTATTAACGACTTAGCTGACGGGATAGAGAGCCACATATCCAAGGTTGCCGATGACACAAAGATAGGCGGCATTGTAAGCAGCGTAGATGGAAGCATAAAATTACAAAGAGATATTAATAGATTAACTGAATGGGCAAAACTGTGGCAAATGGATTTCAATGTAGGCAAGTGTGAGGTCATCCACTTTGGACCTAAAAGGATCAGGGTACTTTCTAAATGATGAAAGGTTAGAAGCAGTGGGGGTTCAGAGAGACTTGGGGGTCCATGTACATAGATCATTAAAGTGTCATGGATAGGTACCAATATTCTTAATGAGACTTCAAATCATTAATGGCAAGCTTTTTGCTTTCATGGGCCACTTAAGTGTGTGCCGTGGACATTCATGAGACAAATGTAAAGTCTAAATAAGTGTTACTATTAATTTGCATGTATTTCAAGCTGTGGATACTAATCAATAGATGTTGGCGTTTTGATCTAGGCTTTATCCACCAGTGAGGCTGCAGCTCTAAGAAAAGCCCTTTCCAAACCTTCAGACCCACAAAGTTCAAACAGGACAAACCAGCGAGTAAGAAATATATGTGCAAATAGAGCTGGGTTTCCTTGGCTTTGTGGTCAGGGCCTGTCAGTCTCTTGGCTGTAGTTTAGACTTCCCCTATTCTGACCTACAGTATTTAATCATTATCCTGGTAGAAAAAATGCATTTAGAAAAGTTTACATCCATAAAAATGCAGTCCTTCCCAACTAATTTTTCTTTTCCATTCCACTGTTAAAGTATTTGCATTAACCAAGTGTAAATATTTTTTTCTAGATTATTGGTTCAAATACTGTAATTGCAAGAAAAATACTGCTCCCTCTTTGTGCTTTTGATCTGATAGTCTCGTTCTTCTACAGTTTCATTTTCTATTTAGTTAAATTGATACTGGTTTGTCCTGGCCACAAATGTAAAATCCTGCCCTTTTTCTCTTCCCCCCCCCCCCCCACCCCCGCCAACCGATTAATTTATTTATATTTATATTCACTGCTTATATTCATATATATAAATCAAAATTCTACAGTATATTTTCTGCTATTCTTGATCTAAAAACCATGTTGAGCGCCTTAGATTCTTGGAATGTCTTTTTAAATGTTTAGCACTTAGAAAATGTTTTTTGTAGAAAAAATACATGCTCTAACTTCCTAATTTTATGTGATATACGAATACATTTTTGCTTTATTTCTACTGTCCAAGTGAACATAGAGAAAAGAAACTTCATCATTCATGAACAAAATTTCACTTATCGAAGCTAGGTGGACATGGCTGCATTTGCGAATCCAATCAATGTTAGTTTGCAAATCAAGAAATTGCTTAACCTTAAGTCTTTGAGATAAAACTACTTACAAGTAATTCTTACTAGTGTAGAAATAACTTAACATTCTTTCTTTTTTAATGCAGCTGGTACTTGAGACATGAATGTTGGGAATAATGAAGGAGCTGTCGATATGAGTTCAGCGCCAGAAGACAATTACATTGAACAACAAAAATACTTTAGAATTGGAGGAGGAGTACACGGTGATCTTAATATGTCAACTGCAGTCTCGAATGCAGCTGCGGCCTTTGATGGCTCTCAAAATTTGAGCAATCTTCTCAAAACTAATTCTGATAACTCCCGCTGGAAACCTGTGGAAGGCAGCATAACTTGTTCCCAGAATGAGAAGGATGAGGAAGATGACGACGATGTTGTTTTCATTGAACCTTCCTTTTCTGCCAATTATCCTGCTACCACACAAGTAAATAAAACCAATGCCTCAAATGCAGTGTTTCAAAATCCAGAATCCATAGGAAGTGAAATGAATATTTCGTTGCCACCAATAGGAAAAGATTTTGTGTCTCCAGTGGAGCCCATCATAATTGATGATGAGGAAGAAGGAAACCCGGAGCCAGGAAAAGTTGCCAGCGTTGCCACATCTGGAAGATGTGAGGAAAGAAATGGATTCGGTGAACCAACTGAAATGGATTTTTCATCACCTGACTTGGGCAGCCAAAAAGCTGGTTTCCATAATATCGAAGTGCAGTACGTAGATAATCAGAGTTTATTTTGTACTCCAAATTTGGAGAATAACAATTTAAATTGGGATGGTAGAACAGGAATAAAGGAAGTTGACTTGAATGAATGCCACCCTTTACAGCCAACTTTGCTTTCAGACCCCAGGAGAGGTAATATTTTGTCAACAAATGGAGGAGAAGCATTAAATCATGGTATAAATACTGAACCAGACTCTGAGATACAGATAACCTGTGTCACCACATTAGATGCCACTTCAAAGCCAGTCATAAATGAACCACCAACCCAACGTTCTGGTGGAATGGATTTAGATTTAATGATTTGCAATGTAACGTCTCTTCAAGATCAGAAATTTGAAGGTGTAGATGAGGGAGTTCAGAAACAAGCTTTTCAAATTGGCATGGGAGCTTCTAACTCTGATAACATTATGGATGGTGCTGGAGATGGATTTCTGAATGGAGAATCTGTGCTTTTGACATCGCAACACAAACTTGGTGAGTACTTTGTAAAATAAATGTGTACCCACAAGTGAGTAAATCACGACTGCATGAATCTGTAACCACCACTTATTGGCAGTTGATGACTGAAGATGCTTAGATTATTTAAAAAAAAAATCACAACTAATAGTTGATTTTCCTGTGCTAATGCACATGGGAAGTCAAAACCAAATGGAATATTCAGGACAAGCCGGGTGAGAGGGCGGGGGTTAATTGCACTTCGATAGGGGTGTGTGGATAGGGATAGGAGAGAAGGGTAGAGGAGAGGGGCAATGAGGTGGTGGGATGGGAACAGGGGAGGAGGTGGTTGGGGAAGGCAGGGAATGGAAGGCTGTTTAGTACAGGGAGGGGTTGCTAAAATGCTACACTGGGTTGTACCCAGAATGTTGTTCTGTGAGGGCTGGGGAAATGCCTGGAACATTGATCATTCACAGCTGAATGAAAGGGGGGAACCACCCAAGATGTTCAGTAGGGCATGGGGAAGGCCTGAAATGATGATCATTGTAGTGGTGGAAGGATAGGAGGCTGTTAGGGACTCTGGGGGAATAATGAGCTACATGAGCTCAGGTCATGAGCCCATTAATGGCTGATCCGTGGAGGACAAGTTTGGAAGTCGGTGTGAATCTGATGAACAGGGTGGGTGGGAGAAGTTGTTGTATGTCGTACTCCATTGTGAGCAAGTGGGCAGGGGGAGTTGGCTTATACAGGGCCTGGTAGTGAGTAGAAGCGATTAGCTATGTGTGGGTTCGTGATTTTAGTGTGACTCTGCTAAGAAAATTGAGAGGTCGCACAACACCAGGTTATAGTCCAACAGTTTTATTTGAAATCACAAGCTTTCGGAGCTTACTACTCCTTCGTCGGGTGAAGTAAAAAGATACAGAATCGCCAAAGCATATATAGATAAGTATATAGTCTGCTAAGAAAGCCAGGAAGGTGGGGTGAAATTCCAGTCAATGGAGGGTTCATGAGTGGGTCACTGGTGGAGCTACTTATTGGTCAAGGGCTGAACACTTTGGTCTGGAGGGGAAGTTGGGCTGCTGATGGCTCTGAGAAGGAGTGTTCTACCTAGGGTATTTGTGAGGGCGTAGAGAAAAATATTTTAAAATTTTAGTTTTACAATTTCAAACTTGCCTGGCTTACTTTCCTATGCAATCATGGCTGCTGGCTAAGGCAATCTTGGGCTGCTCTGCAGTGATGCTTGGTGGTCAGAGCCTGCAACTGCATGCAGACTAAAATGGTTTTTCATTGTTAACCTATCCCCTTTGGCGGTGTGTCTATTGACACCATTGTGTCAGCCAATGAGTTGGAGGTAGAGCAGGACTTGCAGCAAACAATTTATTTTGCAGCAAACAAAGGCTGTTTACTCAGCAAAGAGCAAAGCAAGCAAAGTCTATTTACAGAATCTATTTAAAAAGAGTCTGTAGCAAACAGAACTCATGATGAAATCTGCAGCAACTTCTCCCGATAAAAGTACGGTGATTTCTCCAGCAAAATGTACAGCGTGGAGGACAGTTATATAATTGATGTTTTTCTCCAGCAAAATGCGATGAGTGGAGGATAGTTACATACAAATTATGTGCACAAAATCAATCCCTGTCACTTGCAGGCATGATCGACGGGGGAATTACCCAATCATCACCATTCTGGCCGGGAATAGTGGTGTCGCTATATACAGCCATTATTTGGCACCTATTAATTTAGCAGCTAATGTTATGTCACATAACACTGAAAACCCCTTTCACCATGCCACCTACACTATGACCTCTACTACAATTAAATGTTAACACATTTATAATGAACTTTCCCATAGATGGAGCCTGACAGGGTGTTTTGAATTTTATTTGAAATGGAATGCTGCAACCCACACAGCATTTTTAACATCTAATAAAATTTTGTCAAATAGCAAAACTGACAGCAATTTGGGAAGCAGAGAAGTAGAGTTGGTTGGAGCAAAGAAGTATTTTGGCAATAAAGACCGAGGAGCTGGGGTACAGCAAACTGAGGTACTACAGGGCCACATTTGGTGGGAGGGTATAATTATAGCTTGGCAAGTTTACTTGGCAATTTCCAATATAAATTTGGACATAAGAATTTATATTGAGAAAAGTTGACACAAAACTGTGACAAAGGCATGACCACGGGAAGTTTGTAGATATAAATATGTGCAGACATTAAAATCTTACGTGTAGATCTCCTGTGGTATTTCTCACGATGAGTGAGAGGATCTGCTGTTAGTAACAGTTGGGATATTTATGCCATTTAGGGCATAACATTAGGGTCCCAGCTTTACAGTGACTAAATCAATTTAAATGCATTTGGGGACAGTCCTGTGGTTTGATAGCACTGGAGGGTGGTCCTGGATTTTGGTAGTACCGAGGAATGGACCTGGAGTTTGGCAGAACTGGTTTGAGGGCCCTTTGATCTGGTATCATTGTGAAGGAGGAAGCTACAATGTAGGCTGACACTTCAGTGAAGTACTGAGACAGTGCTGCCATGTCCTATAAACAGATTATCTAGCTCATGAAATTGAAGGCAAGTTATTGACCTGGTTAGGAAATTGGCTGAGCGGCAGGAGACAGAGAATAGGGATAATGGGCAGGTTATCTAATTGGCAGGATGTGACTAATGGTGTCCCACAAGGATCTGTGTTAGGGCCTCAACTATTCACCGTATTTTTTAATGACTTAGATGATGGGATGGAAAGCCACATATCCAAGTTTGCCAATGACACAAATATAGGCGGCGATGGAAGCATAAAATTACAAAGATATTAATAGATTAAGTGAATGGGCAAAACTGTGGCAAATAGATTTCAATGTAGGCAAATGTGAGGTCATCCACTTTGGACCAAAAAAGGATAGAACAGGGTATTTTCTAAATGGTGAAAAGCTAGAAACAATGGAGGTCCAAAGAGACTTGGGGGCTCCATGTACATAGATCATTAAAATGTCATGAACAGGTACAGAAAATAATCAAAAAGGCTAATGGAATGGTGGCCTTTGTATCTGGAGGACTAGAATACAAGAGTCTGCAGCAAACAGAACTCATCTGAGCTGTGTTCCAATTATCCTCGTCATCTGCTACAATAGCAAAATACTGCAGATGCTGGAAATCTGAAATAACAGAAAACGCTGGAAAAATAGCGGGGGGTAGAAGTTATGCTACAGCTATACAAAGCCCTGGTTAGACTACACCTGGAGTACTGTGTTCAGTTCTGGGCACCACATCGTAGGAAGGATATGTTGGCCTTGGAGGGAGTGCAGTGTAGATTTACCAGAATGTTACCTGGACTCCAAGGGTTAAATTACAAGGAGAGATTACATATTAGGGTTTATTCCCTGGAATTTAGAAAGTTAAGGGGTGATTTGATTGTAGTTTTCAAGATAGTAAGGGGAACTGATAGGGTATTAAAGGATGAAAAAGTTAATTCAGTGGATAAAATTTAAAATGTTATTGTGAAATATGTATTTTACTTTATTTAAACTTTTATTTTGAACATAATATTCAGTTACTAAAAAAATGGTGGTTTAAAATATCTTCAGAAAGCACTAACCAATTTCTATGGAAAAGATAATACAGTAATACACTCAGTATAGAGTGAAATGTTTACATAGGCAGCTAGCATTATAAATATGGACATAGGAAAAAATGTGACAAAATGCATGACAGCATATTTTGTAGATTGGATGTGTGTGCAGTAGTAAGACTTTTATTAGGATACCAGTCAATCTCCCATGACATTGCACACAGGGAGTAAAGACCAAGTCTTCAGATGAAGTGGAATTAGATGACGAGGATACGCTGGAAAAACTCAGCAGGCCAGGCAGCATCCGTGGAGAGAAAAACAGAGTTAACGGTTCAGGTCTGGGACCCTTCATCAGAAAGATTTTTCCAGTTCTGATGAAGGGTCCCAGATGCTGAGTGTTTCCAGCGTTTTCTGTTATTTCAGATTTCCAGCATCCGCAGTATTTTGCTACTGTATTAGATGACGAGGATAATTAGAACACAGCTCAGATTTTAAAGTTATACACTCCTTATTTTTACTTGTATGGTTAAATAGCAAAATTTAAGGAAATTTGGGAAGCAAAGTGTAGCTGATTGGAGCATAGGAGGTTCTCTGCAGTGGAGAGTGGAGAGCTCGGAGGCACAAAACTGAGGAGCAATTGCACCACCACTGGTGGGTAGGTGTAATTATAGCATGACAAAATTGCAGAGGCGGTTTTTTTCTTTTTATCTCTCTTCTTTCCCCCACCCCCCTCCCCCTCCCCAATCTCCTATGTGCATGCACACATGTAATCGCTCTTTTTAAAAAACAGTTAATCTAAATACAGCTCGAATAAAGCTTTTGAAATATGTTCCCTAACTTTTCTACAAACTATTTTGAATGACAACTGAGCAGAAATTGCCAGAAGCTAACAATGATACTGTTGTCTCCTGGGAAATTAGGCACAATGCATATGCTCAGACAGCACAGTCCAAATTCAGCTCAAGAATAACAGCATTGGGCAAAATTATCAAGTCCAAATCTAGGCTGTTATGAGTGGTTGAGAACATACGAAACTGACGGGCAGGCAAAGATCATGTGTACATTAACTGTTAATCCACTTGCCTTCTATACGATGTGATCTCTGCCCCAACCCAGAACCGGTCCAGCTCCCTCTTGAGGGCATGCAGAGAGTCAGCACACGGCACACAAGCTGGCAATGCATTCCAGAGGCTTACTACTCGGAAAAGACGAACCGCCCAACATCTAGCCTATTCCTAGTTTTTTGTAATTCAAATGCATGTCCCTTTTTCCTCCCCTATCTGTCAAACTGAAATAATCTATCAATAGGCATGCAATTCAGCACTTTCATTATTTTGTATACCTACATCAGGTCGCCAGTCTATGTATGCTGCTCTCAAGTACATAGACCCAGCTCTCCAAGGTCAAAATATCATCCAATATCATGTGATTGGGACCAAAACTGGGTGCAGTACTCCAGATGTGGTCTAACCAACGACCTGTATCATGACAGAACGGTGCCCTTTGATTTGTGCTAAATGGTTCTATTAATACAACCCACTATACTGTTTGCTTTGAGTATGGTGTCTCTGGATTGGTCGTGAACCTTCAGTGCGCTGTGCACAATAACACCTAAATAATTTTCTCTCTCATCTGCTTTCAGTATCATTTCCTGTAAATTATGAATATTCTGTGTCTGTCCTACCTACATGCATGACATTGCATTGATCTAAATGCCATTTGCCATTGTTTGGCCCATTCCCCTAGTACATAAGAACATAAGAATTAGGAGCAGGAGTAGGCCATATGGCCCCTTGAGCCTGCTCCGCCATTCAATAAGATCGTGGCTGATCTTCGACGTCAACTCCACTTTCCTGCCCTATCCCCATATCCCCTAATTCCTCTGGATTTAATCTATCTATCTCAGCCTTGAATATACTCAAAGACTGAGCATCCATGGCACTTTGGGGCAAAGAATTCCAAAAATTCACAACCCTCTGAGTGAAGAAATTCCTCCTCATCTCAGTCTTAAAAGGCCGGCCCCTTATTCTGAGGCTATGCCCCCTAGTTCTAGACTCTCCAGCCAGGGGAAACAATCTCTCAGCATCTACCCTGTCAATCGCCCTCAGAATCTTATATGTTTCAATGAGATCACCTCTTATTCTTCGAAACTCCAGAGAGTATAGGCCCAATCTACTCAGTCTGTCCTCACAGGACAACCCTCTCATCCCAGGGACCAATCTAGTGAACGTTCGTTGCACCGTCTCTAAGGCAAGTATATCCTTCCTTAAATAAGGAGACTAAAACTGCACAGTACTCCAGGTGTGGTCTCACCAGAGCCCTGTACAATTGTAGCAAGACTTACTTACTCTTGTACTCCAGTCCTCTAGTAATAAAGGCCAACATGCCATTTGCCTTCCTAATTGCTTGCTGTACCTGCATGTTAACTCTCTGTGTTTCTTGTACTAGGACACCCAAATCTCTCTCAACACCAACATTTAATAGTTTCTCACTATTTAAAAAATATTCTGTTTTTCTATTCTTCCTACCAAAGTGAATAACCTCACATTTCCCCACATTATACTCCATCTCCATATTACTCCTTATTGCCCACTCACTTAACCTGTCTATATCCCTTTGCAGGCGCTTTGCGTCTTCCTCACATCTTACTTTTCCGCCTAGCTTTGTATCGTCAGAAAACATGGATACATTGCACTCTGTCCCTTCATCTAAATCATTTATATAGATTGTGAATAGCTGAGGCCCAAGCACTGATCCTTGCAGCACCCCACTAGTTACAGCCTACCAATCTAAAAATGACCCGTTTATCCCTAATCTATTAATCAATCCTTTATCCATGCTAATACCTTACCCCTAACCCCATGTGCCAATATCTTGCTTAACAACCTTTTATGTGGCACCTTATCGAATGCCTTTTGGAAATCCAAATATACTACATCCACTGGTTCCACTTTATCTACCCTGCTAGTTACATCCTCAAAAAAACCTAATAAATTTATCAAACACGATCTACCTTTCATAAAACCCTGTTGACTCTGCCTAATCATATTATGATTTTCTAAGTACTGTACCCTGTTACCACTTCCTTAATAATGGCATCTAAATCTTATTGCAGAAGATTGTCTCCACTACTGTTTCAACCCTTTCACAAATCTTAGTATCTTCTGAATTTACTGACCACACCCCCAACACCACTGTCCAGATCATTAGTGAGTAGTGAGCTTAACACCAACCCCTGGGTGACCCCACTAATAACGTGCCTCCAGGCTGATCTACAACTGTTGACTACAACTTTTGGGGGAATTTGAGCCAATTCCTAATCCAGTGTATCAAATTCCCACTGATACCACAAGATTCTATCTTGTGAGTAACTTCGTGTGAGGTACCTTTTATGAAAGGCTTTCTGAAAAACCAGGTGGATAATTGGCCGGATTTTACTCTGTGGTGAAGGAGCGCCCTCGCTGACAACTGCCCACAGATTATTCATGGGCTTGTTGGCGGAGATTTTCACTAATCCGTGCCCTTTCCAGCGCAGCGCTCTCTACAGGTGATCTGCGGCGTCTGAACAGGGAAAGCAACAGCCACGCTCTTCAACCAATCAGATTGAAGTTTCCACACGTAGCGTCCAAAGCAGGAAGTATAAATTAGATTTAAGTGACTTGGAGAAAACAAAATAAAGATTGGGTAATACAGATGGGATTTAGGGAGAGATAGAAGAGATAAATAGAAAAAGTTTTTAAAAAAAAGTTATATTCATTTTTACTTCTGCAACATTAATTTTCTAATGAGGGAATGAAACGCCACATTTGTAAAATTAAATTTTCAGGGCCAAAGAGGTTGTTCAGCAATAATTATCACTTATTACGCCGTTAAAAACTCATTTAGTCCTAAATGCACCAGCCCTAACCTTTTCAGCCGTTTTTAGTGCAGAACTAGTGGGCAAGTACCCCAAGTTCACGCCATTAAAGTGATTTCAGTGCCAAGTCTATCAGCGAGGACTGCAACAGCGCACCCTGTGGAGGAGCAGGGTATCTCTGACAGCAACTTCTGGATTTCTGCGTTTAACTGCGCATGTGCGGACGCAGAAGTTGCTGTCAGATTTACCCTGTAATAACAGCGAGCGCTGATAGCCTCGCTGTTATTACAGCAAAATCTGGGCCAATGTCAACCGAATTACCCTCATCAACTATCCAGGGACAGGAAATGAACGCTGACCTAAATCCCACCAGTTGTTCTATCACCCGACCTGTATCGTGTGATAGAACAACTTATGGGACTTGCTGGAATATTTGCAGTTATATAAATATTACATTTTTTGTCAATTTTTTACCATTATAAATTCATATGTCAACATTTAGAGATATTTGGGCATAATTAGTTTTGTCAATTAACTCATCATGTAATTAAAGTTTTCAAATGTGAAAAATAGTGATTGATTTCCATCTTCGTCTATATTAAATATTTACAGAATATTTATATCTACAAATTTTTGTCAGATTTGACACTTTGAATTTAAAAATTATGAAATTAGATGGGTGGTATACAAGATGATTGTATAAAACTAATTTGATATATGACACAGTAATTGATGCATAGAAAACCATAGACCTGTGGAAAAGTTGGATTAGCCTGAAAGTACAATTTCAGAATTATTCCTTTGTTTGTAATATCCAGTGTCCCTGATTTTAATTTTTGAAATAAGGTCATTTTATTGTGTGTTTTATTTTAACATTTTTGCAATTTATACTGTGAATTTGAGTAACTCAGCTGAAAGTTATGATACGATTTCTATTAAAAACACCTTGGGCACCAAAAAACTGCATTAGTAAAATTTATTTCTGGATTACACTATTAGTCTGTTTAGAAAGCTCAAATCAAAAGTTTCTATATATTAAGAATCTTGCGTATGGTGTGCTGTTCCTGTACATATTAACCGTACCTCCTGTGCCATGATTTTATAATGGAAAACTTGTATGTCAACATGTCACAATTTAAAAACCGTAGCTCAACATATCAAGATTTCACTGTAATGGTTTGTTGATGAACCAATAAATGACTCAAATTGCTTCTCTCAAAAGTTTTGTCTGCCATTTTTCTCAGTAACTGAAATTTTCCACGTCCAAAATAAGTTTTAAACTAAAAGCTTCAGAAATATTACGTATTTCACAATAGAATGATTAAATTTTCTCATTGAATTGTCTTTTTTCTTTTTATTTCAAGGCCTCGGACTGTCTCAAAAGACGGACTTCAGCTAAATATTTTTACCTCCGAGATTATAAAAATAAGAACCACTAATGGTGGGAAAGCAGTGGCTGTGTATCTTAGGGTGCAAAAGGTGGGGAAGCTAATATGGTGGGGGGTTGGATCGTGATGGTTGCAGATGGGTCTTCAGCAGTTTGGGTCCTATTTTTCTGGTCCTTACAAGAATGCTAGACCCTGCTCCCGCTCAATCCTGCTAGATCCCAGCAACCTCCAGTCTAATGCTTGAAAATCCCCTTTTGGTCCTGATGGACCCTGGGACTCACCTTCTCTGACAGCCCCCTCAGTGTTCACAAGTCCCTAGACTGTATTCCCACTGCTTCCTGACTGCAGGATTAGCCTCCACCCTCCCTGTCCATTTTTAAAATTTTCTTCTTGGGATGTGGGTGACATTAGAAAAGCCACATTTTTATTGCCAAACTTCAATTTTTTTCTGAGAAGGTGTTCGTGGGACGCCACCTTGAACCACTGTAATCTTTGTGATGGTACCACTGCAGTGTTGTTAAGTAGGAAAATCCAGGATCTTGACCCAGGGATGGTGAAGGAATGGCAGTATAAATCCAGGTCAGGGTGGTGTGTGACTTAGAGGGAAACTTGGAGGTGATGATCCCATAACATCGCTGCTCATGTCCTTCTTCGTGGCAGAGGCCATGGGGCTGGCAGATGCTGTTGAAGTAAGCTAACTGAGTTGCTGTACTACATTCAGTCAATAGTGCATACTGCAGAAAAAGTGCGCATGTGGTGGATAATAATTCCAGTGGCTTGAATGTTGTTGCAGCTATGATTGGTGAGTATTCCATCATGCTCATGGTTTGAGCCATGTAGATGCCAGAGAGGATTTGCACCCCTCTGAGTACCCAGCTCTTGGAGCCACGTTGTTGATTATGGCTGTTCCAGTTAAGCTACTGATCAATGGAGACCGCTGGATACTGATGGTGAGGGACTCTGATGATGGTGGTGCTGATGAAGGTCAAGAAGAGGCAATTGGATCTTGTTGGAGATGATTATTATCTTTCACTTAGGTGGCATGAATGTTACCTGTCACTTTTCAGCCCAAGCCTTGATGTTCTCCAGGCTGACACGGGCTGCTTCATTATCATAGGAGTTGTGAATGGGGCTGAACACTGGAATCGTCAGTGAACTGTTCTACTCCTGACCTTATGATGGAGGGAAGGTCGTTGTTGAAGCAACTGAAGGTGATTGGGCTGAGGACGCTATCCTGAGGACCTCTGGCAGTGATGTCCTGAAGCTGCAATAATTAGCCTCCAATGACCACAACCATTTTCCTTCATGTAGGTATAACTCCAGGTACCTCAGTTTTGCTAGGGCTCCTTAGTGCCATACTTGATCGAATGCTGTCTTGATGTTGAGGGGAGCTACTGTCATCTCTCTTCTGACATTCAGCTGTTGTGTCCATGTCTGGATCAAGATCGTGACAAGGTCTGGAGCTGAGTGCTTCTAGTGGAATCCAAACTGAGTGTCAGCAAACAGGTTATTGGTGAGTAGGTGTCACTTGATGGCATTGTTGCTGCCTCCTTCCATCACTTTGATGACTGGGGGTGAGGCTGATTGTCCGGGTTAGATTTGTCCTTTTTATGGATAGGGCGTGTCTGATCAAATTTCCCTGTTGTCGGGTAGATGCCAGTGGCATAGCTGGCCTGAAATAGCTTAGCTAGGGGGGCAGCTAGTTCTGGTGTGCAGGTCTTGAGCACTGCAGCTAGGATGTTCTCAGTTGCCTGATGGTCTGCTGTTATTTTCAACTAGATGTAGAAGGCTACAGAGCTTCACTCATCCATCTGCAGCCTGCTGCATTTTGTGTGCAGCATGCAGGTTGTTGTAGGTGGTGCTTCATTCTAAGGTATGCCTGGTGCTGCTCCTGGCATGCTTTTCTGCGCCTCACATTGAACCAAGGCTGGCCTTTTTTTAAACTTGATTTTCGCAAGGCTAGCATTTATTGCCCCTCTCTAGTTTCCCTGAGAAGCTGGTGTTTGGCCTTCCTGAACTGCTGCATTAGTGGTTTGAGACAACTGAGTGGCTTGCAGAGGGCACTTGAGAGTTAACTACGTTGATGTGGGCCACATTAGTGTGGGACTGGAGTCACATATAGGACAAAAAGGGGTAAGCATGCAAGGTTTCCTTCCCTAAAAGAACATTAATGAACCAGTTGTATTTTTACAACAATCTGACTGCATCATGGTCACTTTTACTGTTGTCCACTTTATATTTTCTGATTTTTTTTAAACTGAATTTAAATTCTCAAACTGCCATAGTGGGATTTGAACTCATTCTCTGAATTATTAGTCCAGTAACAAAACCACTACACTGCCGTACCTGGTCTCCTGACTTGATGAAGATGGAGGAGCAAGGGATGTGTCAGACTGAGGTTACAGCTTGTGGTGTGGACAATTCTGCTGGTGGTTTGGAGCATGTCATGGATACCTGGTTTTGGGCTGCTAGATCTGTCCTTGGTCTGTCCCATTTAGCACAGCCATAGTGCCACACTATATGATGGTAGGTGTCCTGACTGAAGATAAGACTTTGTCTTCACAAAGACTGGCAGAATGGATAGCTAGCTGGCTGCAAGACAGAAAGCAGAGAGTGGGGGTAAAGGGTAGCTATTCAGAGTGGCAGAAGGTGAGAAGTGGAGTCCCGCAAGGATCAGTGCTGGGACCACTGTTGTTTACAATTTATATTGACAATTTAGACTTTGGAAGCAAAAACACTATTTCTAAATTTACGGATGACACCAAATTGGGAGGGATACAGCACTGAGGAGGACTGCAACAACTTGGAAGAAGACATTAATAAACTTGAAGAATGGGCATATAATTGGCAAATGAATTTCAACATAGATAAGTGTGAGGCATTAAATTTTGGTAAGAAAAATAAGGAGGTCACATATTACTTGGAATATAAGAATCTAAATGGGGTAGAAGAGCAAAGGAATCTGGGAGTACAAATACACAAATCATTAAAAGTTGCAATGTTGGTCATTAAGGCCATAATAAAAGTAAACCAAGCACTAGGATTTATTTCTAGAGGGATAGAATTGAAAAGTAGAACAGTTATGCTAAACTTATATTGAATCTTGGTTAGACCATACTTGGAATACTGTGTACAGTTCTGGTCGCCATATTATAAAAAGGATATAGAGGCACTGGCGAGGGTGCAAAAAAGATTTACAAGGATGATACCAGAACTGCAAGCTTATACCTCTCAGGAAAGGATGAACAGGCTGGGTCTCTTTTCTCTTGAAAAGAGAAGGCTGATGGGTAACCTAATAGAAGCCTTTAAAATTATGAAAGGTTTTAATAAGGTAGACACAGAGGGAGTGCTTCCACTTGAAGAGCAAAACTAGAGGCCATCAATATAAGATAGTCACCAAGAAATCAAATAGGGAATTCAGAAGGAACTTCTTTACCCAGAGAGTGGTGAGAATGTGCACCTCACTACCACAGGGAGTGGTTGAGGTGAATAGTATAGATGCATTTAAGGGGAGGGTAGATAAGCATATGAGGGAGAAGGGAATAGAGGGTTATGCTGATAGTTAGATGAGAAAGGATGGGAGGAGGCTCGAGTGGAGCAGAAATGCCAGCATGGACTGATTGGGCCAAATGGCCTGTTTCTGTGCTGTATGTTCTATGTAAAGACTGCGCGGTGGTCACTCCTGTCAGTTTTATCCTGGGCAGACCTGTCAGCGATAGCTGGATTGGTGAAGAGGTCATGTAGATTACGCACTCATGTTGCTTCCTTCACCAAATCTAAGCCTGGGTTTTGGCTAGCTCGATCAGTGGTGGTACTAGCGAGCTATTTTTGGTGGTGGACATTGAAGTCCCCACCAAGAGTAAATTATGTGCCCTTGCTTTCTTCAGTGCTGCTTCCAAGTGGTGTTCGATATGGAAGAGTACTGATTTGTCGGTTGAGTGGTGCGATAGGTCGTAATCAGTAGGAGGCTTCCTTGGCCTTGTTTAACCTGAAGCTATGAAACTTGATGGGATGTAAAGTCACTGTTGACTTTACAAAACCAAGCCCACCCAATTGTGTGCCACTGTGCTTCCACTTCTAATGGGTCTATTCTGTGGTGGGATAGGATATACCTAGGCATGGTGATGGATGCATCTGGGATGTTGGTTCATAGATATGCCTCTGAATGTGACTATGTCAGACTAGCTTGTGAGCCAGCTCCCCAACTTGAACGCCAGTCTCCAAATGTTAGTGAGGAGCACTTTGCAGGGTTGGCTGGGCCGGGGTGATGAACATATATCCGACCATACGATAAAGAAGGACTGGTTAAGACCAGCTGGCCCATCAAGCCTGCCCCATCCTGACATGTTGCAACCTACATACACCATTAAACCCCGCAGGGAAGATAGATTATGAAAGTAAATTAGCAAAAAATATAAAAACAGATAGTAAGAGTTTTTATAGTTATATAAAAAGAAAAAGGGTGGCTAAAGTAAATGTTGGTCCCTTAGAGGATGAGACCGGGAAATTAATGGTGGGAAATATGGAGATGGCAAAAACACTGAATGAATATTTTGTATCAGTCTTTACAGTAGAGGACACTAAGAATATCCCAACACTGGACAAACAGGGGGCTATAGGGGGAGAGGAGCTAAACACGATCAAAATCACTAAGGAAGTGGTACTCGGTAAAATAATGGGACTCAAGGCGGATAAATCACCTGGACCTGATGGCTTACATCCTAGAGTCTTGAAGGAAGTGGCGGTAGGGATTGTAGATGCATTGGTAAAAAATTTTCAAAACTCCCTGGATTCCGCTAAGGTCCCGGCAGACTGGAAAACTGCTAATGTAACACCCTTATTTAAAAAGGGCAGTAGACAGAAGGCTGGTAACTATAGACCGGTTAGCCTAACATCTGTGGTAGGTAAAATTTTGGAGTCCATTATTAAGGAAACAGTAACAGGACATTTGGATAATCATAATTTAATAGGACAAAGTCAGCATGGTTTTACGAAGGGGAAGTCATGTTTGACAAATTTGCTGGAGTTCTTTGAGGAAGTAACATATAGAGTGGATAAAGGGGAACCAGTGGACGTAGTGTATTTAGACTTCCAAAAGGCATTTGACAAGGTGCCACACAGAAGATTATTGCTTAAGGTAAAAAATCACGGGATTGGGGGTAATATTCTGGCATGGATAGAGGATTGGCTATCTAACAGAAAGCAAAGAGTTGGGATAAATGGTTCATTCTCAGACTGGCAATCAGTAACTAGTGGTGTTCCACAGGGGTCAGTGCTGGGTCCCCAACTCTTCACAATCTATATTAACGATTTGGAGGAAGGGACCAAGTGTAACATATCAAAATTTGCAGATGATACAAAGATGGGAGGGAAAGTAGTGAGTGAGGAGGACATAAAAAACCTGCAAGGGGACATAGACAGGCTAAGTAAGTGGGCAGAGATTTGGCAGATGGAATACAACACTGGAAAGTGTGAGGTGATGCACTTTGGCAGGAAAAATCCTAGAGCAATTTATTATCTTAATGGCAAGAAACTGGAGAGTACTGAAGTGCAAAGAGATCTGGGGGTCCTGGTGCACGAAACTCAAAAGGTTAGTATGCAGGTGCAGCAAGTGATTAAGAAGGCAAATGGAATGTTGGCTTTCATTGCTAGGGGGATAGAATATAAAAATAGGGAGGTATTGCTTCAGTTGTACAAGGTATTGGTGAGACCGCACCTGGAATACTGCATACAGTTTTGGTGTCCTTACTTAAGGAAAGACATCCTTGCTCTCGAGGCAGTGCAAAAAAGGTTCACTCGGTTAATCCCGGGGATGAGGGGGCGGTCATATGAGGAGAGGTTGGGTAGATTGGGACTCTACTCATTGGAGTTCAGAAGAATGAGAGGCGATCTTATTGAAACATATAAGATTGTGAAGGGGTTGGATCGGGTGGATGCGGGGAGGATGTTCCCGATGACGGGTGAGACGAGAACTAGGGGACATAGTCTTAGAATAAGGGGCTGCTCTTTCAAAACTGAGATGAGGAGGAACTACTTCACTCAGAGGGTGGTAGGTCCATGGAATATGCTGCCACAAAAAGCTGTAGAAGCTACAACATTAATTAAATTTAAAACAGAAATAGACAGTTTCCTAGAAGTAAAGGGCATTAAGGGTTACGGGGAGCGGGCAGGAATTTGGACATGAGTCTAGGTTCGGATCGGTCATGGCCCTGTGGGTAGTGGAGCGGGCCCAGGGACTGTGTAGCCTGATTCTGCTCCTATTTCGTGTGTGCAATTCTGTTAGATGCAGGAGATGGTTCTGTGATAGATAGTAGATTGGCGGTTAGGATCAGATCAGCCATGATCTTATTGAATGGCGGAGCAGGCTCGAGGGGCCGATTGGCCTACTCCTGCTCCTATTTCTTATGTTCTTATGTTCTAGTCGCACTCTCCTGTGAGAGGCAAAAGCAGGGGGGAAAGACTTTAAGCTAATACAGGGGGAAAAAAACCTCTGGGAAATTCCTCTCTGACCCCCCGCAGGCAATCAAGTAAGCTTGAGACCATGGTGACTGGTACCACTATCTCTATTAACACGTCTATCTTCCATTACTCAAAATGCCTTCCACCCACAGGAACTCATCAAGCTCTCTTTTTTGAATGTTTGCAGCAAATCCATATCCACTGAACATACTGATAACTTAATCCAGAGGTCTCTGTCAAAGGTACTTCCTATCATCTAATCTAACTCTATACTTTTATAATTTGTGCAGATGCCCCCTTGTCCTCCCCTGGCTTTCGAGCTTAAGTAACCTATCCACATGGACAGAATCTAATCCCTTATTTGCCTGAGTCTTGTCCAGGTGCCTAGGTTGTTGCCTAATAGTTGTGTCCAATATTTCTCTTATGATCATGTGCTGTAGGGATTGTTTACAACTGAACAGCTTTCTAGACAACTTCAGAGGACATTGAGGCGACCACATAATGTGGGATTAGACATGTAGGTCAGACTGGGTAAGGGTAGGTTCCATTCCCTGAAGGATATTAGTCAACCAGTTATGTTTTTACCGACAATTCGGCAGCTTTGATGTCACATTTCCTGGTGCTGGCTGAATAATTTATCATGGTGGAATTTGAACAGTCAACCTCTGGGTTGCTAGTCCAGTACCATAAACACTAGGCTGCTGTATCCAGATCTAAGGGCCCCTCTCCCAGTGATTCCAGTCTTGCTCCAATATTCTCAGAACCTCCTTCTCCAGTGTTCCAAGAATACCTAGTGCTCCCAAATCCTAGGATCACCTTCAATGCCATTAAGTCCGTGCTCTATGTAATATTACTTGGCATACCACCTCTTCTTTAAAACTTCTGGCTCAGTTTGTACAGCACTACAGGAGATCTGTAGATCTCATAACATTAGAAACAGTAATTGCAAAGAGTTTAGATATGACTATTAAATGAAAATTCATCTTGCATTTGTTGCCACATGTCTCCATTTATTTCAGTAGAACCATCTGCCACTGAATCAGAATCGAGGTGTATGCCAGTACACTGAGGAAACTCATTTTGATTTTTCTTTTGCATGACACCTCCCCACAGTAACGTTGGTGAGCTCAGTGGTGTGAGGTATCGGTATATTTGTGTTGCCTCATGATTGGATTATTGTCCTGTCCCATGGACATAGAACATTTGTGATATTGAGTGTTTGTTATGATGTCAAGTCCACTCAGGAAAAATATTATCAATAGCCAAGTGGCTCTATTTGTACAGTTCACATCTTTTTATGTTTAGTGCTGTAGACGGCTCCTCCACAACTACTTTAGACAAATCTCCAGTGATGTTCCTCTGTACTGCTGCAGATTAGCTTTTTTGAGAGTTGGGATACATTTCTTGATCTTTACATTGGCGTTTTCCAGGTAACATGCAAAATATTTTACCCAAGACTACTGTCCGAACTCAGGAAATGGCCGAAGATTCTGAAAGAAAAAGAAGCAATCTTAAGGTATTTTTAAGCTGTGCTTTTTGGATTTTCAATGCATGCAAAAAAATTTGATTTGTACCTTTTTAATATTTGATTACAGTTTTAATTCTTTCTTCCATTTGGATCACTTTAAAGCACTTTTATCAGATTTTAACCAGCTATTACAAGTACTTTTACCCTTAATCGATTGCTTGGTTTCAATGAAAGTGTGCATGCTTTGAAAATCATGTTTGCCATTGACACATCTTTAATAAATGAGGTCATGTATTTTTACATATGAGCATGAGAGAATACATCAGTAAGTTTAACCTACATATCATGTCAAAGACACTAATTTGTGACCTCTTCAGAATCTTCTTACTGGTGTACCAATGTATTGCATTGCAAGAGTGGTAGTATCTGGGTTTCTACCCATAATTATCCACCTGGAGCATTCACAGTCTCAACCCTGCCATCCAGTTCAAATTTAAGACAACATTCTGGCCTACTTGTTCATATCTTCTACTGATGTTGCAGAATGGTTGAGAAAAAGGTTTGAGGATAGATTGCTTGTGCTTTTGGTAAAAGACTGGTATATGGAAGAGGCTATGAATAGGAATAGGCAAATAGTTTTCAGGTAAATACGAATTGGAGGACATGGGATAATTGGACCAGGATGCACAGATATAATTTAGTCCCAATTTTAAAGTCGTATATATTCTACCCTTTTTACATACTTTACTTTGAATGTTACAGCACAGAAACAGGCCATTCGGCCCAACAGGTCTATTCCAGTGTTTATGCTCTGCACGAGCCTCCTCAAATCACCTTACCTCAAATCGCCCTATCAACATATTTTATATTCTTTTCTCCCTCATGTACTTAACTAGCTTCCCCTTAAATGCATCTAAGCTATTCGTCCCAACCATATCGGTATATTAGGCATATAAACAAATAGTCACAAATTGCATACTAAAAAATAAAAGGATAAACATTTGGAATACAGAAATAAGTCATCATTGAGCATTACCAAGTATGCATGTTGCATTGGAACAACGGTTTTAGCATGATACTAATTTATTGGGTTAAGTTAGTAACCATGCCTAAAGTTTCCATGGTAGTTACATTTTTGTCAGTATCTAACAAAAGGCATTCATAACTTTAGTTTAATTTAATCCAAATATGGTTTCCTTTTTTTATAAAAAAGTTAATTTTGATACTATTCATTTGTGAAATATGTGTGCCAAAGATGCATAATTATTGAATACAGTGATGAAATTTTGTTGAATTTGGTTTTGTTGTTTATAGTTAAATAACAAAGCATATTGCATTTTGGGAAGCAGAGGAGGTGAGTTGCTTGGAGCATAGGCACTCTAAAATAATTTACATTCCATTCTGAGGGCAAAGCGCAATCTCAAAATGTGCAATGTTGACATTGATTTGTTACACTTTGATTCTTGTGTACCTATACATATGGCCATTTCCTACACAAGGCTTACCTTTGCCTTAATCTACATTGGTGCTGCTTTCTTCCAATGGGTTGGGCTGCTGCTGGATGGTACATGGTACCAGCTGTGCAGTTACACTGGGGCCTGAAGTTTCAGGAAGATCCACAGTTAGGGCCACAAGTATGGTTCACATAAATTAATAATGTACTGTATCTTGTTGCATTTTCTGTGTCAGCCGTTTTGATTCAGCAACACTGAAAGAGCCACTGACTGTTCATACACTACAAAGACAAAGATTAGCAATAGGTGGGCTCAAGAAATGATCAGTGAAAAATCCAATTTTAAGTTCTAAATTCAAATGGGAGAGAATAGGGTGCAAGCTGAAAGATTGAATAAAGTGAACTAAATAACTGAAAATTACACAAAGGATAAACCCAAAATTTTAAATCACAATTTAGCTGAAGGTAACCCAAAATGGTGATTGGCGGTTCTGAATGTTTTCTGAATTGCTGATGATATTCACAGATAAGGCACAAAATCACCAAGAAGTCAGATTATCTAATTACAGCATGACATGTTTACACAGGCGAAACACATAATAAATGTGGACATAGGAAATGATGATGGTGGACGAAGATTGACGCAATAAGTGTGACAAAAATGTGGTGGCAAGTAGTGCAGACAGGAAGTGTGTGCACTATGCAGATGCAAGATTCTTATGATGTAGTTAGATTTTCAATAAATTTTGCACGGGATATTCTCTCTTCATTCTGTTAATCTTTGATGCTAAGTTAGCTGTTAAACGTTATCTTCACTGTCAGTCTTGGCTCAGTGGTAACAACTTTGGGTGTTTTATGATCCTTGGGTCATCAAACAGATTGCTGAACACACACTCATTCAAGAGTCAGAATGTTGGAATAGTTTATGTGAAAGTGCATAATTCTAGTACAATGTTTTTTTATTCTACTGCAGATTATACTGGTTACCTTGCCTTTGCCTCACTCCACCCCCAGTTTACAGACTACACAAACTTGTAAAACTTCAAAGAGTTTGTTTTAAAGTACAAATGACTTTTTTTAGGTAAACAATGGAACCGGTGAAGATATGACCATGAATGACATAAGAATCAGTGAAGTGTATGGATCTTCCAGCCATCCTGTAAATGGTGAATAAAACTGAATTAGTTAATATTTTATTAGTTCAAAATATTTGCAATCATTCATTATACAGTGGCCAATGGGGTACCTTTTTTTGGAATGGTGTGATTTCAGATTTTTTTACTATAACTAAGGAGTTCAGTTTGTTGCAAGAAAACTTTGCTACCTACAATTTTTGTAATTCCTGAATGCGAGAAGTATTTGCTTTTTGGATTTGCACAGTTTACGATAAAAGTTTAGAGTACATTTTACTTGGAAAATATTAAGCGCTGCATTGAAACATCTATATGGATAGGAGCAAATATAGCAGGAAAGAAGCTGCCAAACATCTATGTAAAGGGTTGATTTTAAAGAAATTGAATTGTAACACTTTGTGTTAATTTAAGTGTTTCAGAGGTTGATAAATATTTCTGAAATTGTATTCATACAGTTTATGTTAAATATGTTTGGTTAGTTAGTTTTTCAATAAATGAGCTCCTGATGCTATTTTTTCCATTTAAAATGCAAAATAGTAACTGATTTGAAAAATAATTTTGATGAATTGCTAAATTTTGTATTTTTAAGTGAAGTGTAAAATGTAATGTAGTTCTAACTATTGTCAAATATGAATATTTTATTTCAAGATTCGTGGCTATCACTGTCATCTCCATTCCCCACAAATCGTAAACTGAATGTTTCAGATTCTGTTGTGCCTATGGCGCCTCTTTCAAAACCAGTCTTCCAGTCCTCTGGACTTCAGCAACAAGCTAAGCCATCTGTGAAAGTCATTTGTGCTCACTGCAAAAAGCCATTACAGAAAGGTCAAACCGCATACCAGAGAAAAGGCTCATCTTACCTCTTCTGCTCTACTACTTGCTTATCATCGTTTTCTCATAAACCAGCCCCAAAGAAACTGTGTACTACATGCAAAAAGTAAGAAACTGTCTTTTGTGTTACATGTATTAAAAGCTGTCATCCTCTAGAATTGATGTTTTGGAAGCAGTTGTGCAAATTTACTTGCAGCATACAATTTTGATTCACGATATGTTGCAAATTGTGACCAGAGTGCCAAACATAATGACCCAGAATTTGCTGGAGCGGGGCATCTCGCGGCATGCCCCGTTAGTTAGACTTTTCCCTCTCCTTTCAGCTCAAAAAAATTTGTGCTGGAAGTATGAATTGATATGGGGCAGTGGGGTATCTGGGACCCTGGTGAACAACGGGACCAACAGTCCATCTCCGTAAACAATGAGATTTAAGGGTTGTGAAAGAAACAGAGGAAGGACAGTGAAGGAAATGGAGTGAATTAGAGTCAAATTGGATATAGAAAGAGAAATAAAGAGGAAAAGAAAGATTGGATTGAGAGAGAAGAAAAGAGACAAAGGAAAACCAAGCAAAAAAAATTAAAATCTCTCTGAACAAGTTACTACCTGCAGAATGCGACTCCGCAGTTTCACTTGTTCCCTTTCTGGGCCAGAGAGGTTGAGTGGCATTGCAGGAGCATAAACCTCCTCACTAAAAAGGTAATTGCGCTGTTGACTTTCTGCGGCAAGTTTAATTGGCACTTAATGTGCAAATGCAGCAGTTTCTTGAAACTCACGGTGAGGTTAAGTCGAGCTACTGTTTTCGTGGCACAAATCAACAACAACTTATATTTATATAACGCCTTTAACGTAATAAAACATCCCAAGGTGCTTTACAGGAGTGTTATCCAAAAAAAAATCAACCAGTAACTTGTGGCGATTTGCAATTCACAAGGTATCCCTTCCTTGTCCAAGTTGCCGGATGATTTACACATTAGTAACGGCGTGTGCATTAAACTTGCGATTATTTTAGCAGCAAATTCTGGCCCATTGTTTAGCAGTTACTCCATTTGACAGTTCAATTAAGTGAATGGCTAATATGTAAATCTGATTGTCCAGCTAACATTGATGCAATTTTGGTGATAACATCTTACTGAAATGCTTTCTGGCTGCAGGTGTGTGAAGTGTAGGAGATCCTGTGAAATTATGATGCAGATTGCTACCTCATGAATACTTTCTTGGAGAATTTTTAGCATATGTTGAAATGCAGTGATTTATTTGTAATAAAGCTACATTTCCTTTTAAAATGATTTGCTTGATGCACACCAGTGCAAGTTATGTGACATGCTTTTTTATTACAAACCTAGTGGATTTCCAGTACCATTGCTCACTGTATGTCCGTTGCTGTACTGTTTTTTTTTTATAATAACAGAAATTATAAATGTAGTATTCTGTAAGGTGGAGATCTGTGCCTTAAGATCAAGAAGTCCAATTGTTGTTTGACTCGGTTTAGCCAGATTTTAATTGTTCTTTGAACAGAAAACTTTGCCTGTCATTTTCAGACTGAAGGTTAAAAGTGCAACTCAGAAATGTTTGGTGTTTTAAGATTATTTTGCATTTGTAACAGTGTCTGACATGCTATTTTTGATGTATTACTAGCCAATCGCTCATGGTGAGCCAGGATGCACTGTTTTATACAACAGGAGTGCTATGCAATGTAATAGTGTTTTATCTGGGCTGCTCATTTACAGTGACTGAACAGATCAAATTCAATTTTAATGTTATGGTATTTTAAAATTTCTAGTGTTTTCAAGATCAAAATTCTGCTATTGTCCATTTTTCCTTTAGAAGTAAATCCTCGCCTTGATTATTTTTTTCCTTTACATATTACCTTTTTTAAAGCCCAGAATAGTTATCTATGTTTAGCAGCATTAGAGAGGGGTAGGTCATGGGACATATGGAGGAACTGGGGATGGGCGTCTTGAAGTTTGTCAGCACTACAGTGGGGGTCTTGGGATTTTCACTGGGGGATGGAACGTGGGGTTGACCTTGTGGGGTACTTCCCAGGTTTACGAGTAAGAAAGAAGGAGTTTAATTTATATAGTGCCTTTCATGACCTCAGGGTGTCCCATAGTGCTTTACAGCCAGTTAAGTACTCTTGAAGTATGGTCAACTGTTGTAATCTAGGAAATGTGGCAGCCAATTTGCACGCAGCAAGGTCCCACAAACAGCAATGTGATGATCAGATCATCTGTAGATTCAGTGATGTTGGTTGAGGGATAAATATTGGCCAGGGCACTGGGAGAACGCCGCTGCTCTTCCTCGAGAAGTGCCGTGGGATCTTATACACCCACCTGAGAAGGCAGACAGGACCTCGGTCATCCGAAAGTACTGGTCTGAAGTGGAACTTGAACCCACAACCTTCTGACTCGGAGGCGAGAGTGCTACCACTGAGCCAAGGCTGACACCCAGCACGCGTACTAGGGGGTGGGGAGGCCAAGAGGGTCCTGAGGTCTGGCAACAAAATGGGGAGAGATAAAAGGAGAGAAATGTAAAGAGTCCACTCTCCCTCTCTTATCACTGGAAGTCAGTAAGTAAGCACTTGGTTAATTTAATAAACAAAAAAATTGCATAATTGACAAAAGACTCCTATTTTTTACATTGCTTTGAACATTAAATCGTTAAATTCATGTTTTATGCTGTTTCTGTATTTGGATACACACAACTCATTTATTTTTACGTTTAAACCCCAAAATGCTTTACTGATGCTTGCAAACGGCAAGTTCCCCCATGAACGGCGAGTTGTGCTATTGGTTGTAAAAATTTGTAACATTTACCCCCAAAAAGATGAATAACCTTGATAAAAGTCCCAAAGCTCACTTTTTAAATCCGCAAAATTTAATGACTTCACACTACAGCGGTTGACTGCAAGGGAGCAGAGCTTAGTGCTGAGGGTGAATGTTTGACTCAAAAATAAACTATTTCAAGCCAAACTGGGTGGGGAGAAGCTTGTCGTGATTGACATAGACCGCAACCAATCGGGGAGAACAAAGGCATTTACGGGGGAAACAGCAAAGCCAACACATTAATCCAAATTCACCAGGCAGTTAAGTTTAAAATAATTTGGGGGGAAAAAAATACTGTGGTAGTCTGGGCAAAGACATTTTGACTTTTCCATTGAGAAAAATATATTTTTTTTAATAAATGTTCACTTTATTCCCAAGTACAAACAAAACAGGTACTGTTAATCACCCATTTGTTTGTCTGGTTGTCTCAGGAGTAAAATTAAGCAGTTCATGATAGATTACACATTTTATAATATAACAGTTTAAATATAAAACAGAACTGGAAAAAAAATTAAAATTTGCCCTCCATATTTGTTTTGCAATAATTTGGAAAAACAAAAAGCCACATCCTATTTCAGATTGAGCAGAGACAACCTTCTATTTCCACCGAGAATCCTACTGATGCATGCTATGAAATAGTGCAAACTGTACATGCCCAGACTACAGTATGTACCCTCAGCTGGCTAGCTTTAGGAAACATAGGAACTTCAAGCTAGTCTTTTGGAAAAAGACCGAAACCTTCAAATAAAAACATTAATGAAGCTATTCAAAATATATGAAAGACTACGTAATCGGTATCTCTAATAAGGATACTGTGTAATGAGTCATTTTTGTTGTTTTTAGAAATTCTAATTTAAACCAGTACCCAAAACTGTAGCAATGTCTTTATGCTGCATTCATAAACAATTCAGGGCTGGCCCCACTGGCATTGATTTTTTTTCTCTCTTGCAAAAGGAGATCCCAATATTGGGGTATTTTAAGGTTGCTTCCCCTGAAAATTATGATCTAACAGTTTTTAGTCAGTTCCTATTTTATATTATAAAAACCTTAAAAGCAGTTTAGTTGAAAATGTATTGGATAGGTTTGTAACAGCACTAGTATTTTGTAAGAGAGAAGCGAAGACGTCACTGTTTCTCCATTTGTGACACATACATCCCTCCATAACTTTTTCATTTTAAAATGTAATGTTGCATAATTAAAAAAAAAAAATAGTGGTGTGATATACTAATGAGACTTGTTATCCTATTTCGCAGAGAGATAACTAATACGAAGGGAACAATTGTTGCACAAGTAGATTCCAGTGAAACATTCCAGGAATTTTGCAGTACGTCCTGCTTATCTTTTTATGAAGAGAAACAAAAGGCTCCAGCACATACAAGTCATGTTACCCAAGGAAATTATGGGAAATGTACCATTTGTGGCAAAATGACTGAGGTACACTTTCTATCTTTTATTTTTTTCCAAACTGTTGCATTTGAATTTTCTTGCAGGTAGCATGAACACAGCTGAGCTACCTGGTTTGTTTTGACATGTAGCTTAAGGTCTTCTCCCAGTTAGAATCTTTACTTACATAGAATATACAGCACAGAAACAGGCCATTCGGCCCAACCAGTCCATGCTGGCGTTTATGCTCTACTTGAGCCTCCTCCATCCTTCCTCCTCTAACTCTTATCAGCATAACCCTCTATTCCCTTCTCCCTCATTATCTAGCCTTCCCTTAAATGCATCGAAACAATTCGCCTAAACCACTCCCTGTGGTAATAACAACAGAAAACGCTGGAAAAACTCAGCAGGCCAGGCAGCATCCGTGGAGAGAGAAAGAGAGTTGACGTTTCAGGTCGATGACCTTTCATCAGAACTGGGAAGAGCTGGAAATCAAATAGATTTAAGGCCAGGGTAAAGCTGGGAAAAGGGGGAGGGGATAAAGGAACAAAGGAGGAGATGAAGAGACAGTGTGGTAGCGAGTTTCACATTCTCACTACTCTCTGGATAAAGAAGTTTCTTCTAAATTCTCTATTTGATTTCTTGGTGACTATCTTATAGTGATAGGTCTAGTTTTTCTCTTCACAAGTGGAAACACTCTATCTGTGTCTACTCTGTCAAAACCTTTGAAGAGTAAAAAGAGACCCACCCAGCCTGTTCATCCTTTCCTGATGGGTATAACCTTGCATTTCTGGTATCATTCTTGTAAATCTTTTTTGCACCCTCTCCAGTGCCTCTCTCTTTTTATAATATGGCAACCAGAACTGTATACAGTACTCCAAGTGTGGTCTAACCAAGGTTCGATACAAGTTTAACATAACTTCTCTACTTTTCAATTCCATCCCTCTAGAAATAAACCCTAGTGCTTGGTTTGCTTTTTTTAATGACCTTATTAACCTGCGTCACTACTTTTAGTGACTTGTGTATTTGTACTCCCCAGATCCCTTTGCTCCTCTACCACATTTAGATTCTTCGTTTCCAAGTAATATGTGACCTCCTTATTTTTCTTACCAAAATATAATGCCTCACACTTATCTGTGTTGAAATGAATTTGCCAATTATATGCTCATTCTGCATGTTTATTAATGTCATCTTGTAATTTGTTGTTGTCCTCCTCAGTATTGCACATCTTGTGCCATGTGGGGACTCCAGGACGCTTCCCGTGTCCTGGACAACCATATGTGCAGGAAGTGGCGTCAGCTGGAGGAGCTCAAGCTCCAGATTTTGGAGCTTGAGCAGCAGCTGGCATCACTGCGGTGCATCCGTGAGGCTGAGAGCTACGTGGGTAGCACGTTTCAGGAGGTGGTGACCCCGCAGCGTAAGAGTGTGCAGGCAGAGAGGGAATGGGTGACCGTCAGACAGACGAGGACCAGGCAGGTAGTGCAGGAGTCCCCTGAGTGCATCTCGCTCTCCAACCAGATACTGGTGAGGGCAATGGTTCCTCTGGGGAGTACGGCCACATCCAAGTCCATGGCACCACAGGTGGCTCAGCTGTACAGTGGGGTGAGGAGGAAGATCGGGAAAGCAATAATAATAGGAGATTCAATAGTTAGGGGAACAGACAGGCATTTCTGCGGCCACAGACATGATTCGAGGATGGTATCTTACCTCCCTGATGCCAGGGTATAGATGTCACTGATCGGCTGCAGAACATTGAGGGGGGAGGGTGAACAGCCAGAGGTTGTGGTCCATATTGGTATCCACGACATAGGTAGAAAGAGGGATGAGGTCCTGCAGGATTTTGGGGAGCTAGGAAAGAGGACTTCAAAAGTAGTAATCTCCGGATTACTCCCAGTGCCATGAGCTAGCGAGTATAGAAATAGGAGGATAGAGCAGATGAACATGTGGCTGGAGCGATGGTGCAGGAGGGGAGGGCTTTAGATTCCTGGGACATTGGAACCGGTTCTGGGGGAGGTGGGACCTGTACAGGCCGGGCGGGTTGCACCTCCAACAGAGCTGGGACCAATGTCCTCATGGGGGGGGTGGGGGGGGGTTGCTACTGCTGTTGGGGAGGGTGTAAACTAATTTGGCAGGGGGATGAGCACCAGGATGTAGCATTAGAAAGGAGAAACAAGGTGCACAAAGGATGGGGGGAGACAAATCGCGCTTGAGTAAGAAATAGTACGGTATTAGGTGGGGGACAGACTAAGAGAATTTTTTTGTTAGTTCATGGGATTTGGGCGTTCCTTGCAAGGCCAGCATTTATTGCCCTTGAGAAGGTGGTGGTGAGCCACCTTCTTGAACCGCTGCAGTCCATGTGGTGAAGGTACTCCCATAGTGCTGTTGGGGAGGGAGTTCCAGGATTTTGACCCAGCGACGATGAAGGATCGGCGATATACTTCCAAGTCTGGATAATGTGTGAATCCGAGGTGAACTTGGAGGTGTTGGTGCTCCCATGCACCTGCTGCCCATGTCCTTCTAGGTGGTAGAGGTCGCTGGTTTGGGAGGTGCTGCCGAAGAAGCCTTGGCGAGTTGCTGCAGTGCATCTTGTAGATGGTACACACTGTAGCCATGGTACGCCGGTGGTGGAGGGAGTGAATGTTTAAGGTGGTGGATGGGGTGCCAATCAAGCAGGCTGCTTTGTCCTGGATGGTGCCAAGCTTCTTGTGTTGTTGGAGCTGCACTCATCCAGGCAAGTGGAGAGTATTCCATCACACTCCTTACTTGTGCCTTGTAGATGGTGGAAAGGCTCAATACAAGAAGGTCAAAGATAGGTTTACAATGCATGTGTGTGGATGTACAAAGTGTGGTAAATAAGGTTGGTGAGTTGCAGGTGCAAATAGACACATGGGAATATGATGTGGCGATAACGGAGACCTGGCTCAAAAATGGGCAGGATTGGGTACTAAATATTTCTCGATACAAGGTGTTCAGGAAAGATAGGGAAGGAAAGAAAGGAGGTGGGGTGGCAGTATTGATTAAGGAGAATATTACATTGCTGGAGAGAGAGGATGTCCTGGAGGGGGCAAGGACAGAATCTATTTGGTTAAAGTTGAGAAAAAATTGAGGTGCCATTACACTACTAGCTGTATTCTATAGGCCACCAACTAGTGGGAAGGACATAGAAACATAGAAAAATAGGAGCAGGAGTAGGCCATTCAGCCCTTCGAGCCTGCTCCGCCATTCAATATGATCGTGGCTGATCCTCTATCTCAATACCATATTCCCACTCTCTCCCCATACCCCTTGATGCCTTTTGTGTCTAGAAATCTATCTATCTCCTTAAATATATTCAGTGACTTGGCCTCCACAGCCTTCTGTGGTAGAGAATTCCACAGGTTCACCACCCTCTGAGTGAAGAAATTTCTCCTCATCTCAGTCCTAAATGTCCTACCCCGTATCCTGAGACTGTGAAAAAGGGGGTGTATGACAGATGTCAGGTTGAGAATACAAGTGAGAACCAGACTGAATCTAGAAAGTTCAGAGGGGAAGTGAAAAAGGAAATAAGAGGGGCAAAGAGAAAGTATGACAATAGTTGGCAGCTAACATAAAAGGGAATCCAAAAGTCTTCTATAGGCATATAAATAGTAAATGGGTAGTAAGAGGAGGGGAGGGGCCGATTAGAGACAAAAATGGAGACCTACACATGGAGGCAGAGGGCATGACTGAGGTACATAAGTGAGTACTTTGCATCTGTCTTTACCAAGGAAGAAAATGCTGCCAAAGTCATAGTGAAAGAGGAGGTAGTTGAGATACTGGATGGGATAAAGATTGATGAGGAGGAGGTACTAGAAAGGCTGGCTGTACTTAAAGTTGATAAGTCACCAGGACCGGATGGGATGTATCCTAAGATGCTGAGGGAAGTAAAGGTGGAGGTAGTGGCCATAATCTTCCAATCCTCCTTGGATACGGGGGTGGTGCCAGAGGACTGGAGAATTGTAAATGTTACACCCTTGTTCAAAAAAGGGTGCAAGGATAAACCCAGCAACTACAGGCTAGTCAGTTTAACCTCGGTAGTGGGGAAGCTTTTAGAAACGATAATCCGGAACAAAATTAACAGTCACTTGGACAAGTGTGGATTAATTAAAGAAAAAATTGAGAGGTCGCACAACACCAGGTTATAGTCCAACAGTTTTATTTGAAATCACAAGCTTTCGGAGCTATCGATTGCCCCTTCCTCAGGTGAAGTAAATAGATACAGAATCGCCAAAGCATATATAGATAGAGAACAAAGCATGTGTACCTTACAATTGCAGACCACTAATTAAAGAAAGCCAGCACGGATTTGTTAAAGGCAAATCGTGTTTAACTAACTTGATTGAGTTTTTTGATGAGGTAACAGAGTGTTGATAAGGGCAATGCGGTTGATGTGTACATGGACTTCCAAAAGGCGTTTGATAAAGTGCCACATAATAGGCTTGCCAGCAAAGTTGAAGCCCATGGAATAAAAGGGACAGCGGCAGCATGGATACGAAATTGGCTAAGTGATAGGAAACAGAGTAGTGGTGAATGGTTATTTTTCGAACTGAAGGAAGGTATACAGTGGTGTTCCCAGGGGTCGGTACTAGGACCACTACTTTTCTTGATATATATTAATGACTTAGAGTTGGGTGTGCAGGGCACAATTTCAAAATTTGAGTATGACACAAAACGTGGAAGTATAGTGAACAGTGAGGAGGATAGTGATAGACTTCAAGAAGACATAGACAGGCTGGTGGAATGGGCGGACACGTAGCAGATGAAATTTAACGCAGAAAAGTGCAAAGTGATACATTTTGGTAGGAAGAACGAGAGGCAATATAAACTGAAGGGTACAATTCTAAAGGGGGTGCATGAATAGAGACACGTGGGGGTATATATGCACAAATCATTGATGGTGGCAGGGTAGGTTGAGAAAGTGGTTAAAAAAAGCATACGGGATCCTGGGCTTCATAAATAGAGGCATTGGGCTGGATTTTCATTGACCTGTGGAGGCGGGTTTGGAGGCGTGTGGGGGGTTAAAGTTGCAGATTCGGGGGTCCCGACCCCATCCCGCCTCCATGCCAGTTTCGCTGGCGGCGGGTACCCGACCTGTGCTGGGACCCGACTCCCCAAGGCGGGAAGGGATTAGTGACAATTAACTGCCTGTTAACAGGTAGTTAACAGGCAGTTTTTTGCCTAATCCCTATTTTGAAAGGTGAAACGTGGGCTTCCCGACAGGTGCCAACCACGCCAAGTTATCGGGGCGGACCGTGGGTCTGCAGGGGTTGGAGGGGTCGATATGTCCGGTGGGCAGGTGAGTGATGGGTGCATGTGTGCAGAGGTAAGTGTGTAAGGTAAGTGCAAAGTGTGGGGAAAAAGTTTTACTTACCTTAACTTCCTCCTGCAGGTGTCAGCCCTTCAGTTCTCGGGAGTCAGAAATCTCACCGGCACAGAAAGCAGAAAGGCCATGGTGCTGTCAAAAACTGCAGTTCTGTTTTCTGTGCTGGAATGATTTCTAACTCAGCCTGAGAGGAAGGACTCAAGTTAGAAGACCAATTGTCAGTGTTTGACAGCTTCACAGAGCTGTCAAACGCTGATATTTCATCTGTCAAAAGCTCTTGACAGATGAAATGTCAATCTGTGACGTCACCTGTTGCCGGGTGGCCCTTAATTGGCCCGCTGAGCTCACTGGGCGGGCTCAACAAGGTCAATCAAGGGAAAATACAGTGGGTTGGCCACAAGTCGATGGAGGCGGGTCTACAACCCAAAAAGTGGGATTCACGACCCCAACCCGCCCCAGTATCAAAATCCAGCCCATAGAGTACAAAAGCAAGGAAGTTATGGTGAACCTTTATAAAACATTGGTTTGGCCGCAACTGGAGTATTGTGTCCAATTCTGGGCACCGCATTTTAGGAAGAATGTGAAGGCCTTAGAGAGGGTGCAGAAAAGATTTAAAAGAATGGTTCCAGGGACTTCAGTTACGTGGATAGACTGGTGAAACTGGGGTTGTTCTCCTTGGAGCAGAGAAGGTTGAGAGGAGATTTGATAGAGGTGTTCAAAGTCATGAGGGGTCTAGACAGAGTAGATAAAGAGAAACTGTTCCCATTGGCGGAAGGTTCGAGAACCAGAGGACACAGATTTAAGGTGATTGGCAGAAGAACCAACGGTGACATGAGGGGGAAAAAATTTACGCAGCGAGTGGTTGTGATCTGGAATTCACTGCCTGAAAGGGTGGTGGAGGCAGATTCAATTGTGGCTTTCAAAAGGAAATTGGATAAGTACCTGAAGGAAATAAATTTGCAGGGCTACGGGGAAAGGGCACGGGAGTGGGACTAGCTGAAGTGCTCTTGCAGAAAGCTGGCATGGGCTTGATGGGCCAAAGGCCTCCTTCTGTGCTGTAACCATTGTATAATCCTATGGACTATCGCTTTCTATTCTGCTACTTGTCCCCTGACTCCGCATGCTCTGACCTTATTCATTAGTCTATTATGTGGCACCTTATCAAAGGCCTTTTGGAAATCTAGATAAATTACAAATCTAAATTACATCTACTGCATTACCCTTGTCTACTCTCTGTTACCCCTTCAAAGAATTCAGTGAGGTTGGTCAAGTGACATTTTCCTTTTTGAAATCCATGCTGACTATTCATTATATTTTTAGTTTCTGGATGTTTTTCTATTTTCTCCTTTAGTCGGGCTGGACTATCGTTCCCTGGACATGTCCTATCTCCCTTCTTCACTCCCACTCCAGGGACTTGAGCACACAAAGCTAGGCTGACACTCCAGTGCAGTGCTGAGGGAGTGCTGCACTGTCGGAGATGCCGTCTTTCGGATGAGACATTAAACCGAGGCCCCGTCTGCTCTCTCAGGTGGACGTAAAAGATCCCATGGCACTATTTCGAAGAAGAGCAGGGGAGTTATCCCCGGTGTCCTGGCCAATATTTATCCCTTAATCAACCGCACTAAAACAGATTATCTGGTCATTATCACATTGCTGTTTGTGGGAGCTTGCTGTGCGCAAATTGGCTGCCACGTTTCCTACATTACAACAGTGACTACACTTCACAAAGTACTTAATTGGCTGTAAAGTGCTTTGGGACGTCCAGTGATCATGAAAGGTGCTATATAAATGCAAGTCTTTCTTTCTATTTGTGGAATCTTGCTGTGCAAAATAGGTCCTACACTTTTAATAACATCAATCCTTACACTTCAGAGTAGCTCATTGTATATCGACTGGTTTGAAATGTTTCTGAGAGACGTGATCGGCATTATTAGTGCAAGTCAATAACGAGGAATGTTTGGAAGTGAGCACCAACGATGTTTAATCTCAATAATCAGATGACAGTCTTGAGCTGTTCTTGCATTGCTGGCTGAGTCTTGAAAGAGCAAGCTAACTAAGTCATGCGCTCTCATTTACTTTTGTGATGTGCATTTGGTCTGCATGACTGCACTGCAGGAGCCCAACATTCTGCGAATGCGCAGGGCTACTAGTCATGCCATTTCTACCACTGCAGCATCCCATTTTCTATTCAGTAGGACTGGTGGAAGGCAGAAAGACCCAATGGAAAACAAGTCTTCTTGATGCTACTGGAACCAGCAGCTGAACAATAAAAAAAAACAACAGTAAATGGTTACCTAAATCTTTATCAACTCTCAACTACCCATTGTTCGGTATTTAAATATTGAATATAAACCATTTTAAGGGAGTTTCTATTTTTTACCCCCAATGCTGCCAAGTTGTGCACATGAATTGTGCTGCTGGATGGAGGAGGAAATATCTGAGAATTGCTTCTGCTATGCTTTGCGTCCTACCATCTAGCTGAACAGGATTGGCAGAGTCTTGGACTGGTTGTACACTTGCTGTATCTGCTGCAGTTGTTTCATGGCCTGAGAGACCAGAGGACTGGGAGAATATGGAGCAGTTTGCTACAATCACATAGGCTTAAAATTCAGAAATAAAAGTTTAAAGGAACTTTGTCAATTATTTGAATGGATTCTTAGACAGTAACTGTTGTAAATTATTTGGCAGGTCTTGTATGCAATTTCTAAGTGTGCCGCCTAGATAATATCAATTCACCTTTCTTTTATAGATTCGACATGAAGTGAGCTTTAAGAATTTCGTCCACAAACTTTGCAGTGATGTTTGTTTCAACAAATATAGACAAGCCAATGGACTTGTAATGAACTGCTGTGACCAGTGTGGGATATACTGTTATAATAAAGGATCTGGAAACCACTTTCTTTTCCATGATGGTCATCACAAAAGATTCTGTAGTCCCAGGTGCCTCAATGATTTTAAACAGGTAATTTGTACACTGCTCTCTGTTGAACTGGCAAATGTGTCCAATAATCCCTTGTAATTCAAATAATAGAACTAATTACAAGTAGCTTATAATTATAGGTGTATAAACCGAGCTGCATGTTTTGGTAAATAAGTTTTCAATCTGGAAAGTCTTAAGTTTTATAACCGTAAAAATATTTGGGAAGTGGCAGTATGATTATATTCAACTGATACAATAAGGGACTGAGGTCTCTAGTGACCACTTCATCAGCATGAAAATTGATCAAAGCTAAGGGTAGTATTGTGCATTGCTGTGTTGTTCCTTGTAATGGTAAAACATCATTTTGTTTTAGCAAATTCTTGAATTTCCCATGCTTTAGGGAGATGCTAACCTTAGGCTAGATACTCATTCACTCCCTCTTTCTCCAGCCCATGCAGAAGGGAGGAAAACTTGGCTAATAAGTCACCCGTGACTTATTTTTGCAGTCCCTAACAACCAGCTCAAGAACAGCATTTGAAGAAAGTTGGGAGCACATCTATTTCCCTCTGCCATTTTGATTCTTTTGACAGTGTTGTTTTTGTTTTTGTCTTCTCGTGAACATGCTGACTTAAGTTTCACAGATGTTGGCAACTCTCCAGTACTTTACCCAAGAGGCCATTCCTCATACTGAATATTGGCATCACAGCTTAGCCTGACCCCTCACTTGCCATTCGCACGCATCACATGTACTTTATATCAAGGATCCTTGGATAGTGATCAGAAACAGAAATCTTGTTATTTCCCCACTCCCACCACCACCCCACCCCCCCAACCCTATTCCTCCCTCCCCCTTTTATGAGCTGGGAACACTGAGGCCAATTGTGGCTTCCTCACTGCTGTTCTGACTGAGTCAAGCTAGCTTATCACAGAACAGGGATCAAATTTTTGACCTTCCTGGTCTGTATGGCTCAGTACCACACCTTATTGAGTCATCAAAGGAATGGTCTTTTTTGAACTATATTTTCATTCCTGATTAGTTAGAAATACTGAATTGTCTCTTACACGCTGAATTAATTAGCGTCAAAGATTTTACTTCTTTCTAGCTGCTGCATGGCTATCCTAAACTATATCTTTGCAGCTTGTTTTTTTTAACTACAATGTAACTTTGGTCAGTAAATGCTAGAGATGGAGTTTCAGTACTAAATTAAAACGTACACAATTTGCTAGGTTTTGAGACTTTGCTTTGCCACATCAACTAAATATTTTAATCTTGGTTTTAGAAAAACAGCAAAATAATGCCCTGCACAGCATGCAGAACTCCATGTAGAAGCTTTGACATGACTCAGAGTGTAGAATCTGGTGGGAATATTGAAGCGTACTGTTCGGTTGCGTGCATGTCCATACACAAAACAAGATGCCCAAAGCCAACAGGTAAAACTAAAACTTTCTGTGTCTTCATCATATTACATTTTCATGCTGGATAAGGTTATAGAGCCTTTTAGTTTATTTCTGCAGTTTCTATCAGACAGTTTAATAAAATAGTTGTCTTGTGGTTAGTATATTCAGCTACTGTGAAATAATATGAGTACAGTATCAAGGATTTGTTTAATTGTGGTATTTCTGGAGTTGTGTACAATTTAGGGGAAATCAGAAGTAGCTAGATTATTCAAAGGGTTGTACTCATTTGAACTGCTGAATTCTAAATAATTGTAAAAGGAGATGTTCTTTAGTTTGTTCTTATTGCAGTGTTTTTTTATATATATAGTTGTTTGTTAGCGGCAGTTTAGAATCAGATGTTTAGTGTAGAAACCTTCTTTGCAATAATCAAGTTCACTTCATTCATGATGTCACTGAAGAGGAGCACAAAACATCTGCATGGAACCTGGAACGATGTATAGATTTCGTAATAAATGTAAAGCTTTTGTAACATTTGAATTATGTGGTAGTTCAGATGATTACAGTTCCACATTTTACAATTATATTGCTGTACTTCGTTGAAAATAAAAATGATGCACACTAATTCTGAGGAATAAATTAACCTTTCCTTCTGAACTTAATAGATTCGCCATCAAATGCAGTATCCAAATCACTTCAGTGACTCTGAACCTTACCTCTGACCATGGTGCATTGCAACAGCATAAATGTCCTCCTTCGCGAATGTGCCCTAATAAAGTCACATGCAAAAATTAACTACACCTGAACTATAATGTGATAAATATTGACATGAGGGCATTATAATATACTCCAAGTCAATAGGGGATTCAGTACTTTACTCCAATGCTTGCTTCTACCTCTACATATTCGCTGCCTGTGACTCTAACTCTTCCCCTTCCACACATGGCATAAAACCTTACTCCATGCCTTCAGCACCTTGACCGCTATCCTAACCAGCTGCTGCAAGCTTCTACTCATTCAAAACACTGCATCCTCACCCACACTCTCATTACCCCGTCCTCTTTAAGCTTCCCGTGCTCCAGCAAGTTGACTTCAAAGTTTTAATCCTCATTTTCAGATCTATCCATGGCCTCACCCCACCCTTAGTGATTGATCTCTTCCTGCCTTGCATCCCAGCCTGCGCCATCTGTTTCTCTTAACGCTGAGCTTCTCCTTGTCTTTCCCTCCATCATTGGTGACCGTTCATTCAGAAACTCCCTGCCCATCTACAAGGCACAAGTAAGGAGTGTGATGGAATACTCTCCACTTGCCTGGATGAATGCAGCTCCAACAACACTCCAGCTCGACACCATACAAGACAAAGCAGCCTGTTTGATTGGTACCCCATCCACCACCTTAAACATTCACTCCCTCCACCACCGGCGTACCGTGGCTGCAGTGTGTACCATCTACAAGATGCACTGCAGCAACTTGCCAAGGCTTATTCAGCAGCACCTTCCAAACCCGCGACCTCTACCACCTAGAAGGACAAGGGCAGCAGACGCATGGGAACACCACCACCTCCAAGTTCCCCTCCAAGTCACACACCATCCTGACTTAGAAGTATATCGCCGATCCTTCATCGTCGCTGGGTCAAAATCCTGGAACTCCCTACCTAACAACAGCACTGTGGGAGTACCTTCACCACACGGACTGCAGCGGGTCAAGAAGGTGGTTCACCACCACCTTCTCGAGGGCAATTAGGGATGGGCAATAAATGCTGGCCTTGCCAGCGACGCCCACATCCCACAAACGAATAAAGTTCCTCCACTGCCACCTCCCTGTTTTCCAAAACCTTCAAACTCTTCTCTTTGACCATACCATTGGTACTACCTTTCCTTTCTCACCTCCATGCTTAGCATCTGCTGTTTTGCTCTCCTAATGTTATACACTTTGAGACATTTCCCTGATTTGTGAAGAGTGCTATAGCAATGCAAGTTATGTTTAGTACATGAATGTAATAGTTTATTTTATAGCCTAAATACTGTACTCATTTCTTCTGTTGTACTTTTGGGTGTAATAATAGTATTTAAAAATGAAAAATCTTTTCACCCGTTTTGTATAATTTGCTGTATTTTGTGATGTCAGTTGGCAATAGACTTTTACTGCCTGCAAAAACTGAAAACTTGTCGGGTCACATCAAAGAACAGGGCAATAATAAAACAAAATGATCACATGCAGTGGTTTTTCAATTCGTTACAATTATATAAATCAAGCAGGTTTACAATTTCATTAGCAATATTCTTGGCAGTTGAGGAAGACAAACTTTAACTCTCTGAAATGTCCTGTTGGCAATTTAAATTTTTTCCTAGTTAAAGATAAAAACTAGCGATGGTTCTCCAATGGATAAATGGACCATACTGAGTTACGGCAATTAGATCACAAAGGACCCAAATTTGATCTTGGTGATGGTCTCAGTTGAGGTAATACAATTGGTCTAATTGGCCGGAATTTTCCGGGGTGTCATCGGGCGGGATCGGTGGCGGGTCGGGTGGGAAAGTTTTTTTGACAGCGGGTCGGGAACCCGCCACAACGCGCTGCAATGCACCTTTCCCAATGTCCGGTCTGTCAGCGTTGAGCAGACCCGACAGTCCGTGGCGGGCGACCCAATTAAATTAATTATAATGTACTTACCAGACCTTTAACAGGCTTTTTTTTTACCTTCCTTTTTAACTTTAACTTCATGGCCACGGGAACCACACTGTTCAGTGACCACATCTGTCAACCTGAGGTGGGAGTTCAGTGGCCATTGCTCCAGCTGATTACCTCACAGCTTCAAATGTACAGTAAAAGCTCCCACCTGGCAGAGATCACTTTCCTCAGCCACAAGCTGTTCCTCACTGCATTTCCACAACAGAATCATCAGGCTGCAAGTCTTTCCACAAGTCTCCATCCAGTCTCTTCTCATTACCTCTCTCAATGTTGACCGATTGCTTCTGACATCTGTACTTCACCTGCCATCTATTCAATCAGCATGGGTGCCGTTTATACTGTCTCACCTTGGTCCTCAGAATTGGACCACGATGAGCCCCAGCACCAGGCACACCAGCAGCACCAACAACACCAACCTGCTGCACAGGGCATCAGCACCCGAGCACATTGCTGCCCGGCAGGCCAGGGATGGCCTCATCATGGCCAGATTTACTTAACTTTACGCTGTACACCCTGGCTGCCACATGATGCGGCAGGTTGGCACCACCCCACACCAACAGTATAAAGCATCCCTACAATGACCAAGCCATTCCTTTCACACTCCTCACCATTGCAGGGGTACCACTATGTCTCTCCATTAAGTGCAACTCACTAAGCCACTTCCAAAGGTGCACACAAATCTGTCTGGAAAGACAGGAAAGTGTTGAAAATAAAGATTTCAATGTTTGACAGCACATTAATAGAAACTTTACATAAACATTGGATAAAACACCCAAGTGGCTACCCTTGTGTGTTGTTAGTTGGTATGATTGCACTAGGGTGAGTGTGAGGGGTGGCTAGTGAAAATGTAGATAGGGAGGGATGGGTGGATAAGGATGTGCAGGAGCAGGGTAGGGAAGGCAGAGTGATGGGGATGTGATGAGAGGTACAGCAGGGTGAGGTTGAGCTTTGTACTAACGTTTCATGATCTAATGAGATAATTGAAACGTTTACGCCATTGCACCCAGGTTCTCCTGACCACAACCCTGCTTGTGGCCTCCTGTGCAATGTTCAAGCAGGCTGTTTTGGTCTCCTGGGGAGGTGTCTTCCGCCTGTCCGAAGGGAAGAGGACCTCCCTGCGTATTCTGACTCCCTCCATAAGCATAAAGAGGGAGTCAAGGGAGAACCTGGGTGCAGCCCCCTGCCTCTGCAGTCATTGTCAATGTTTGCAACACTTCAATGCTGTAGAACACTGACGGCACAAATGTCAAAAGAAAGTTGGCCATGGTCCCTTTAAGGAAACCGGCTGATGACTCTTCATGAATGACGTCAGCAGACCCGCTTCCTCTAATTGGCCCGGGAAACTCGCTGGGCGGGCTTAACGAGCCCTATCAATGTAAATTCATTTTAGACAGTGGGATGGAGCCAGCAGCGGGGCCGCGACCCGACATCGCCTGCCCCGGACCTGCCGAGGTAAGGAAAATCCCGGCCATTGTCTCTGAGCTAGGGAGGGGAAATATATGCCAGAATCCTGCTTCTGATCTCCAGTTAGTAATCCCTACCACTGGGGTGTCATAACTGCAGCCCATAGGTTATTACAGCTCATGAACCTGCTAGCCAGCCAATGTAGCCCAAGTCTAATTGTGCTTGTACTTCGCATGTAATTAGGTTTGCCTATTAGAATTTTATGGGACAGCACAAAACGGATATTATTACTAAACAGTGCTGTTACACATTTAAAGGATGTTGCTAAATGTGCACAATTGCAATATTTTAAATTATGAATTTAATGAAAATAGGCAGCTATCGGTTTCAAAAGGAATAACATAAAATGGACTAATAGTGCCAAATATAATATATTTTATCCATAAACAAGCAAATTGTCTCAGTAAAATGGTCAGAAAAATCAAAGTGCATTAAGTAACACAAATCCTCATGTAGAGTTTTTTTTAATCAATTCTGTATAATTGAAAATTTCATAATTGAAGTATTCCTTGAATTTTATGTTTTGTATTGAAATTGCTTATATTTGCTCTTTGGCGCGCCATGAAACACAGCTAAATGGCCCATTAAGACAAAATGTTTGGACACCCCTGCTCTATCAGAACTCTGGCATATGGGCATTGGGTGAAATCAGGATTGGGTTCAGCTGTGATCCCTGGTATGGTCAAATAACATGCTGCTTCTTGTCTGAGCTCACGTAAGAGAAATGCTGCACCTCCCACTTCTCCATTTTTCCTCTAATCCTAGCTTGTGTGCTGTACTGCTCTTCTGCCCATTGTCTCATATCCACATCTTGCAGAGTATTCTGCATCTCATCACACTTTGTAAACCAGTCCTGCCCTTCTGCCCTGCTTAGTGTATCATAGCCATCCGGGCCAGTTTTCAAGAATTCTTGGTGCCTTTCCCTAGTTGACCTGCTTTCAGTCTTCTGGCCCTTCTATCTCTGACCGTGAAGTAACTGATGTTCTAGCTGGCATGGAAGGTTTCTCGCCAAACTCTGCCTGAGGTAGAAATGGGCTCATATTTGGTAGCAGTTTTATGCTATGATTATGATTCTATAAGTATTTACAGTGAGGCCGTCATGTTGCACCTTGAAGTCTCACCTTAGTTTGTCGTCTTGTTTTAGGTATGGGATCTTGCCACTTTTGTAAAAGAAGCGCTTTACCTCAATATCAAGCCACAATGCCTGATGGAAAACTGTACAACTTCTGCAGCTCTAGCTGTGTGGCTAAATTTCAGGTTTATATATTTTGTTCCTTTTGTTAGTAAATTATTTGAGTACAGTTTTGTGATCCATGTCACATGTAAATTTTGACTCATGAGAACCATTTCAAAGCCTTTGAGTTGGTTTTCAGTTTTACATTACCTCTATGATACAGGGATAAATGTGCAGTTCAGATCCCCTCTGACACATTAAATCTCACAGGGGCATATATGCAAGTTTCTGTATATGACATCTATTTGGCAAATATTTCTGAGATAGTTAATACCCATAACTAGCAGATTGTGCATCACTTGCATAGGTTGTCTTGTCAAATATCTTCTTCACTATGTGGTGAATGTATAATGTTGTTTAAAGGATACTCCCAAGATCTAGATAAATCATGCCATACCTGACATGAGCGAACTGTCAATTTTTTTTCTACCTTTTAGATACAGTTGAAGTGCACCACTGTTGTATTTCCATTAGATCAACCAATAGATCATAGCCATAGCTGAAGACTCTGTCTCTTTCCACTTCAAAATGTTTACAAGCCTGCAATAGGTTTGAACTTCAACCAGTCATTGCTATCATCCAGATTGCTAGGTCAGGTGCTTAATAATGGGCAGATAGCTGGAATAGTGCTGATAAAATAATGGTTACATTCTTCTAGCTGCATAGAGGCAAGGGCTCTTGAAAGGAAAGACATCTGGGGAGGAGGAGTTCTAAATGTAGACACAAAATTTATCATGATTATATTTTAGTCTTACAGTGTACAAACAACTACAAATGGTCAGGTCATAACAAATGAGGTGCAGCTGAAGTGTTCCTACTGCAAGACTGGATTCAGTGCTAAGCCAGAACTATTGGAATGGGAGGTAAGACTAAGATAAATGTTAATGTAGACGATGTAACTAGACCTTTAACATGTGCAAATGGGGGCTGAGTAGTATTGTGGGCCAGCAACATTGTTGATTCTCCTTTAGGAATTAAAATTCAACAGATGCTATAGAAAAGTAAGTTTTTGTTATATACAAGGAGATATTTTCATACCAAGCTGGGGAGGGTGAAGTTGGGAGAAGGAAAAAGCATAGTTAAAGAGATCCAAAGAAGGTTTTTGAAGGCGGGGAGGGAAAGGCAAGGCAGAGATTCCAGGAGAGGAAGTTACAGAAGGCAGGGCCAAGGTGGTTGAAATTTAGGTTGATGCCATTAAATTCTCCTCTGTAAGGGTACTGTATGAAATAAATTTGGAAAATCCCAACCTATTTTGTAGTGAGTGTCCACCATGGAGCACTCCCCATATACAAATTAGCTTTAAAATTAGCAATATCAATCAAAGTAGTCTCAAAGTGTGACAAATGGAAAAATTCACACTCTAGGTTGTTATTCTCAGACTGGATTAAGGAATCCTTTTTGGGAAGATATAGAGAGCTTAAATCGCATTTGGCTGTGCTTGATGTAAATACGGGATGCCAAAAGTACTCTCATCCTCAGCACCTTGGTTAATTTGATTAATTTGTTTCACCAGTAAAAAATTATTTATTATAGTTTTTTTTCTTCAGAATAAGGTATTTCAGTTCTGCAGCACAATGTGCTGTGAGGACTTCAAGAAGTTGCACTGCGTAGTGTCATACTGTGAATATTGTCAGGAAGAGAAAACTGTACATGAAACTGTGAAGTTCTCTGGAGTAAAGAAACCATTCTGTAGTGAAGGTAGGTTTCATTACACTGACGTGTGTAGCCTAAAGTTGAATTTTGTGATGGAAAAGTAATATTAAATGTTTTTAAAGATTTTTATATCTGATTGGAAAATCTTTTTTAACGTTGTACATTTAGCACCAGAACATAGGAACAGGAGTAGTCCATTCAGCCCCTAGAGCCTGTTCTGCCATTTAATTAGATCATGACAGATCGGTACTCCAACTCCATTTTCCCACCTTTGATTACTTTCCCTTCTTACCAAAATCTGTCGATCTCAGTCTTGAAAATTTAAATCGACCCAGCACCCACAGCCTTTTGGGGGAGAAAGGTTTGTGTCAATTTATGCTTTTTTTTATTGGTATTGAGAAATTAAAGTGGAGGCATATAGTGCAGGACACTGCCAAGGTTGAAAAGATAAATAAAAAAGACTAGGTAAAGCATTTCATCACGTAGGTGAAAAAATATTTTAATTGCATTATCCAGTTCTTGAATGCGGGGTTATTTTACCCAAGTTCATATATTATATTTGTTTACATGGATGGAAGATTGCTTTAAAAATAAACTCTCTGTTTTCAGGCTGTAAGCTTCTATATAAGCAGGACTTCGCAAAACGTTTGGGTCTGCGCTGTGTTACCTGCAGTTACTGCTCCCAGATGTGTAAGCGAGCAACAGCTAAAGAAATTGATGGAAAAGCAAGAGATTTTTGTAGTGATGATTGTTGCAAAAGGTTTATAGACTGGTACTTTAAGGTCAGTGAAGTTTACTTTCTTAAGTAGATTTTTTTGTTATATTTTTTATTTTTATCTTAGATTCTCATTTACAGTCAAAATTGCCATATAGATTGCAGACAGTTTTTACTTTTAAATCTAGTCCCTAACCTGTTTCAGTAGCATATGGTAGGAATTCATTAATGTGGAATATTATTAATTAAAACAGATCAGATAATTTTCCCTGGAATGATGAATACAGTTATATAGACATTATATGGACTATTTGAAGGAAAATTTACAGACTGTTGATGATCTTTCTGATTGGTGACACAATCCTAAAGGATACATTTTCTTTTTTACTGCAAAAATATTACAAAATAAGAAATAGATAGCTATTTTCTAGATGTTACACGAAAGCACACTCAGAACAAGATTTATTTTAACTTTTTCTATTTGCCACAGTGCCAATTCTATTAGCAATTTTCTGCAGCATGGCAAAATAAATTTAGTAAAGTACGGTATGTATGTAATTTTCAAAATAATTTTGAAACCTTGTGTGTAACTCTATGCAATTTTCTTATATTTCCTTGTAAAGTTGCGTAACTTGACATAAATGTACTAAATGAGTTCATAGTGTTACAGTAGGATTAGATGTGTATGAAGCAATGCAAGTTGTGCATATTGGCATCTTCTAGAAATGTTTGCTATTGCTTAGTTGCTTTTTGTCAGATCCCTAATAAAATTACTTATCTGGAGTGGACAACATGAACCCAATTCCTGGTAGGTGGCTTACCTTGATGCCATAACATTATAGGCAACAATCACATTACTTTCAACACTATTTTCTGATACCAGTATTGCATTGTGCAAAAATAGATAAATATAGGGTTTGCATGAGGAAAAAAGAATAACAGTACACAACTTAAACTATTAAACAAATAGCATAATAAAGTATTCAAGTGAATCCTTTAATCAAATTGGATCTAAAATCAGTATTTATTTAACTTGCAGTACACAGGGTTGTTTTAAAACCCGTGTGACCTAATTTTTTATGTTGCCTAAACATAGAGACATTGGGGCGATTTTCCCGTTGGAGGCGGGTTTCGGTTTGGGTGGGTTCCAAACCCGCCTCCACTGATAGGTTTGAAAAAATTGCGACTTTCCCCTAATTGGCCAGTTGATTTCAGAGGTGTGGGTTGCCCTTGGTCAATTAGTTTTTTGGGACTGAAATTCGCCTCTGCTGACATCACTTTTCCAGCCTCATTTAAGGGCGGCTTGCTGCCTTGGATCATTCCACTGGATTTCTGTCGATGCTGCACCACCTGCAACATATTTTGAGAAACCACTATGTCCAATTCCAAGGGAGGGGCCTCCCCGAGGTTCTCGGATGAGGCGCTGCAACTGTTGGTTGAGGGGGTGAGAGCTAGCAGGGAGGTGCTCTTCCCCTCATCTGGGAGGAAGAGGCCTCCCAAAGAAACCAAGGCTGTGTGAGTCCAGCTGGCAAGGGATATAACCTCCAGATCTGTGTGCAGATTGGGTGAATGTTTATGTGTATTGATGAAATGCCATCCCTGTTGGAAAGCATTAAAATGATTTGATGGCAAAATGTTGGCGTGATGGCATCTGTTCTTTCGCCTTAGGCAGCTCTACATTGCGGGCTCCGCGACACTTGCATTGTCAGGTTGGTGGCCAGAGTGAAAGGAGGCCAGTGTCATGTCCATTGTCTATCATGTCTTAAAATGGAGCCAAGGACATGTGCCAGCATGGACAACCTATGCAAATCTGGCCAGGATAAGTGCATCCCTTGCATCACAGGCAGCCATGTGCTTGTGTGCTGCTGCTGGTCGATAGACCGGCGCTCGGTCCTCCTCCTGATCCTCATCCTTATCTGAGGAGGCTTGGAACTGAGCCACTTGCTCATCAGGAAGCTGTAAGCCACGACGTTGTGCCATGTTGTGCAGTGCACAGCAGACCACGACCATTCTGGAGACCCTGTCTGCTGAATACTGCAGGGCTCCACCTGATCGGTCAAGGCATCGGAAGCGCATCTTCAACAACCCAATGGTTTGCTCGATGATGGACCTGGTCGAAGTGTGGCTGGCGTTGTAGCGCTCTTCAGCCTTGTTAGCTGGCCTCCTGATTGACGTCATTAGCCACTTCTTCAGGGGGTAGCCTTTGTCACCAAGGAGCCATCCGTTAAGTTGGTTTGGCGGATTGAAGAGCGGAGGAACACGAGTTCCGCAGGATGAAAGAGTCATGGCAACTACCACAGAACTTGGCACAAACATGCAAAAACTCCTTCTTGTGGTTACACACCAGCTGTACGTTGAGGGAGTGGAAGCCCTTACGGTTGACAAAGATAGCTGGGTTGTGATGGGGTGCTCTAAGGGCCACGTGTGCAGTCTATGACTCCCTGCACCATTGGCAAGCCTGCCATATTTGCAAAGCCAACCGAATGCGCGGTTATACTTGCTTGATCCCTTGAGAACTGGATGTAATTGTGCGCCTTTGCGAAAAGGGCTTCGGTAACCTGTGTGATGCAACTGTGGGCGGCTGACTGGGAGATGCCGCTGATGTCTGCTGATGATCCCTAGAAGGAGCCTGAGGCAAAAAAGTTGAGTGCAGTGGTGACTTTGCCAGCCACTGGTAAGGGGTGTCCACCCGTTCCTCTGGGCTCCAGGTCTTGGTTCAGCAGTGCGCAGATGTCTCGGACAACCTCTCGCAAAAGTCTCAGCCTCCTTTGGCACTGCTGCTCACTCATGTTGATGTAGCTCATCCTCTGTCTGTAAACCCTCTGTTGGGGGTATCTCCTGCGATGAGGTACCTCAGTGCGCTGGCACCTTCTGCCCTGTGCAGCATCAGGTGGCTGAGCAGGAGGTTGGGGCTCCAGCTGCTGTTGCTGCTGAGCTGCCTGGTTCTGTTGCTGCCGTGGATGCTCCTCATCCGAATCTGAGTTCCATGGTGAAAGGAAATGAATGGTTCCCATGCTGCTTGCAGATGCCTCCGTTGGGGAAGCACTCATTCCAAGTGGGGAGAGGGTCTTCCAAGGAGGCCCCACAGTTGATAGATAGAAGCTGCAGCACCTCCGACTTTGGAAGGCCTGCTAAAAGTGCTGAAAGACCTTTTTAAAGCAAAGTTCTGCTGCCTGCAACTAATCCCTCATGAAAGCTCCGTTTTAATGGTGGAGCTGCAGCTGTGAGGAGGCCACCCACTTGTCAACCCGCCAGGTTTAGCTGGCGTGGTTTACGAGGGTCGTGGAACACGCTGAAAATGTGGAAAAATAACGGGCCTCTGAAAATAGGATTAGAAAGGCCCTTAACTACCATTTAAGGCTCTTAACAACCTCTTTGGCCTTCTGGAGGCGGGACCAATTCCCACCCAGCAAAACCGCCTCCGGCAAAATTGCGCGGAGGCGGGTTCCGAACCCACACTTAGCTTTTCCGCCTTTCCCGCCTCCTCAGGGCTGGGAAAATCGCCCCCATTGTATTCCAGAAATGACATTTTTCCTGAAGTAATGGATATTTTTTCTTTCATTTAAGGCTGCAAGATGTGACTGCTGTAAAGCTCAGAGAGAGCTGACTGAAACAGTTCAGTGGCGAGGAGAAATGAAGCATTTTTGTAATCAGCAATGCCTTCTGCAGTTCTATAGTCAGCAGAATGAACCCAACATGTATACGCAAAAAGGTCCTGAAAACATGAATATGGGTAGGTGCTTGATCACGAGAAAATAAAATTGCACTGCATGTAGAGATATTTACTCATATTTGTGGTTGAAGACTCCTGCCAGCTGATTACAGAGCAGAATTGAGGCCAGCCATTGAGAAGTCAGCACTCCAGATTTGCCATTTTCCTGGTTGCAGGAGTACTGTCAAATGACAAGAGTAAGAGGGAAAAGGTATTTTCTCACTTCTATATAATCTGCCCTGTATGTTTGTTTAGTGTCTTATTGGTCAGTCATTGCCATGTAACCAGTAATGTATTATTGGTCATATTACCAAGGATTCATCCCCATCCTCAACTAAATGTTCCATCCAATCATATTTACAGCAGATATTAAACTTTTTTGAAGGAAAACACATTTGCTTGCTCACTTGGCAACTCTATTGATTAAGTGAGCAGGTGTTATTGTTCTTACACTGCTGCTTGCTAATGTCACTTAATGCAGCTTGTGTGAAAGCTTGTTGAACAGGAAAACAAAATTGTAGAATCATGCAACACATAAGGAGGCCATCCAGCCCGTTGTGCCTGTTCCGGTTCTTGAAAGGATCTATCCAGTTAGTCCCACTTCCCTGCTATTTCCCCATTGTCCGGCAAATTTTTCCTTTTCAAGTATAGATCTAATTCCCTTTTGAAAGTTATTATTTAATCTGCGTCCACCACCCTTTCAGGCAGTACATTCCAGATCATCATAACTCGCTGCGTTAAAAAAAAATTCTCCTCATCCCCCTCTGGTCCTTTGCTTACCCTTAAAATCCTCATAATTTTGAACACCTCAATGAAATTTCCCCTTAATCTTCTCTACTCTGAGGAGAACAATCCCAACTACTCTAGTCAATCCACATAACTGAAATCCCTTATCCCTGAAATTCAGTTCTTTTTTTAATAGAAGACCAGGTTAATGGCAGTTTACAGGCAATGAGATAACTCATCATCCCTCATGCTGCAGTAGTAAGCTTGAGTGTATACACATTTTTTGCTTATAGAATTTCTCTCTAATCTACTCAGATAATTTTCTGATCAAGCTACAATAGTGACACTATAAAGGGATTCCATAAAACAGTGTGCTGAAGCTAGGAAACCTGAAATGGCTGAGACACTCCCAACAATGGAAGCGTAACTGCAAAACTTTGTTTTCTTTTTCTCTCTCGCTCTCTATATCTAAAGTTCATTTGAACCCCATGCATTTAGTTCAGTTACCCATTGTTTTGTATTAATATGAACCTTTTGAAGAATATGGTGCAAAGCATGTAAGTAAGATGCACATCCCACAAGTGACTAGGTGTTGGAGCATGTCACCCATGAGGTGAATATTGAGCATCAGAGTTAAGCTATTGCAAGTATATTTCTTGGCTGCAAACTCTATAATTAGTGAATGAAATTAACGGTAGACTGCAGAATTTTTGCTTTTTTTGCACCTTTCAATTTGGAGTTCCTTTTCAAATTTTGTAATTTTTAAAAAGAAAAAATAACCTTTTCCATCAATCTTTCCCCATCCTCTCCTGAAGGCTGTGACTCCCTAGGGATACATAGGTGCCAGGCTATTTGACCACAGGAGCATTACAGCTGAACCCAATTCTGTCCCGCAGGTATTCACATAGGTTTATTTCTAGCAGGGGTAACTGGAAAGCAATCAAGAGGAAGAACCATGGGTGGTGGTCTCCCTCCTTTCCCCGCCCTCAACCACCCAAAACTACAGGGCATTGAGACCAATTTTATCAGCCCTTATTGCAGTGTCGGCTGATATCAGCTTATTCACTATAAACTGGGGATTTAACCTGGCAACTTCCTGATCTGTGTGACTTTGTTGTTCACTGGATACAACACAGTGGGTTGTTGGGTGTGAAAAAATATCTTTTGCTTGTACTTCAGAATAAAATAGTGCAGAGCTAAAATTTGCCCAGTTATTTGAATCATCTCATTCAACTGACAACTGTACCTAATTAAAGTATTCCATTTTTCAGTTTCAGATCAAAATGTTCAGACCCAGGTTTTTAAAGTCACAGTAAGTATTCTCCAAATTAGTACATTTAATATTTATAATTGTATTTGAACGCAGCCTTTTCCAGGTCCGCCCCGCCCTCCCCTTTTATTTGCTGTGTATTCTGGCTCAGAATTGTATTCATATTTTAGCAAAATGTGATCATTTGCATGTTAATTATCACATCTAAATTTATGTGACTACAATTTTTTTTTGGATTGTACATGCGCCATATTATGGGATAACCCTGTAAACAACTATATGCTCACAATTGAGCAAATCCGTTTTTATTGCTAATTTTTTTTTAAACTTTTTTTTCCGACTGCTTTTCTGGTTCTATTTTTAGCCTTAAAAGCCAGGGGAGAGGGAATGGACTCCAAAAAACCCACGTGAATTAGAAGGAGATGAGTAGAAAAATCAGTTATTTGGAACATCACTATAATTCAAGAAAACAAGCATGGGGCTTTATTTTTTTTTTAAAGGCACAATTAAGCTAAATGACAACCCACAATTTTTTGCACAGTTCATGGTCTTTTATTGAGCTCAATGGCAGTTCCAAAAGTTCTGGCAAGCATATGCTCACAGCAGTTGTGTTATAATACATATATGTCAGGGTTTTTTCACTTGCAATTTACTTTGGATGTAGCTGAAATCTGGAAAACATTTTCTAGCATCCACCGATGACACTGAGAATGCAAGAGGCAGCAAAAATTTGTAATGTTTGTAATGTATTTTCCAAAACTCAATAGATGTCATAGTATTGTTGCCTGGAATAGGCATGGTATGAGTGGAATTTACTTTCTAGTTTTGCTTTGTCTTCACCACAAGCCACAAAGGGGGATATCGCTCAAAAGTACTCGTGAATTTTACAGACAAGGCAAAAGATTTCTGATGGAGATTGAACAGCATAATCGCTTTCCTGAATGGGAATTGAGCCTCAGTTCTATTCCACTTCTCTGACTGCTCTATAGAAAAAGACTGGAACTCATTTGTCAGCCTCTTCTGCACAGATAATGATAGCATTGACACAAAAGTGTTGAGCAATGTCAGTTGTTCAGCAATGACCTTGACAGCCTAAATGAAATAGACATCGGTGTTTGTTAGGTTTGTGCCATCAGAAGAAAATGAAGATTCCAGTAGATTCTGCACTTCATACAATGATCCAAAAGTTATCATTATAAATTCCAATCTTGCTGCAGAGTTTGTCTCTGCTTTCGAACTGGTTTATTTAATTGGTGCACTAAAGCATCGCCTGCCTTTTGATCATCACTACAGCTAATTACATACTAAACCATCATGTGGCAACAACAGCAGTTGGTCTCTTCAGAAGCATCATAAAACACATGTCTCATTCTGTTTGCGTGCTGGAAGACCGCATCCATAGTGATGACCGGGCAGCTTCATGGTTGCCATTTCCAGAATATCTGTTGCATGAGAAACAGCAGTGTGGAAGATTTTAGCTGGTTATGAAATACAAACCAAATGTGGGTCGTCATGTAACTTTAGATTGCAGGCAAACTGTGCAGTAAACAGCTGAGTTTGAATTAGCAGTTGAAACTTCTCGTCACATAAGTTCATACAGTTTTAAAGCTATACTTGCACATGGCAGCTTTTACACTTTTTCCAGCAATGACTAAATTCAGATCTAACAACACAAGTGCAGGCTTCTCCAAAGCAAAGCCATAAAGCGCAAGCAAAATGACTTGCTGTTTGTTGGAGAACATTCAATGAAAATTATAGCACTTTTTTTTTAGTTCATTTTCGGGATATGGGCATCGCCAGCATTTATTGTCCATCCCTAATTGAGTTTCTGATAACTGGCGACCCCCAGGGTGTTGATGGTGGGGGGGATTCGACAATGGTAATGCCATTGAATGTCAAGGGAAGGTGGTTAGACTCTTGTTGGAGATGGTCGTTGTCTGGCACTTGTGTGGTGCAAATGTTACTTGCCACTTATCAGCCCAAGCCTGTTGTCAGGACCTTGCTGCATGTAGGCATGGACTGCTTCATTTGAACTGACCCGTTGGTTGTGGGATCGCTTCGCTCTGTCTATAGCATGCTGCTTCCGCTGTTTAGCATGCATGTAGCCCCATGTCGAAGCTTCAGGTTGGTACCTCGTTTTCAGGTCGCCTGGTGCTGCTCCTGGCATGCTCTTCTACACTTCTTATTGAACCACAGTTTTGGATGGAGCAAGACTTGGCAGTGGAGTAGCAGCAGCAGCCTCAGTAACCACCACCACCAGCAGCTGGGCCTCTCAGCGAGACAGCACACACAGTTAATGGGCCAAGAGTCGCCTACTTGGATCTATCTGAGGAGTGCAGGAGGTGACAGTGGTGGATCTGGCTTGATGGTGATGGAAGAGTGATATGCCTGGCCATGAGGTTACAGATTGTGGTAGAATGCAATTCTGCTGCTGCTGATCGACCACCAGCTGTATATTGATAAAGTGATATCCTTTTCTATTTACAAATATTGCTGGGTAGTGTTCCAGTGCCCTTATGGCCGCATGTATACAGTCAAGCATGCCCTGCACGCAAGTGTAGTCAGCTACTGCTGAAAAGGCAGAATCTCTGTTCTGTTGACTGCTAGGGTCAGTGTGGACTCGGCCTTGGTGACAAGGGCATCAGTGACCTGCTTAATGCAGCTGTGATCTGCTGATTGGGAGAGGCAGCTGATTTCCCCAGTAGCAGACTGAAAGGATCCAGTTGTGTAAAAATTCAGGGTTGTGGTTACTTTGAGGGCCACTGGCATGGCATAGCACCCCCCCTCCCCCGGTCCAGCAGGCAGAAGGTCCTGTTGCAAGAGGTTCCAGGGGTTTACTTTAGCCTGCCTAGAGAAGCACAGTCACCTCCTGCACTCCTCCGATAGATCCAAGTAGGCGTCACTTGGCCCATTAACTGTGTGTGCTGTGTCTCTGAGAGGCCCAGCTGCTGGTGGTGGTGGTTGCTGAGGCCGCTGCTGCTACTCCACTGCCAAGTCTTGCTCCATCCAAAACAAAAAGTAATAATGGCTCCATAGTAAGTAGAGAAAGCTGATTAAGAACATAAGAAGTAAGAGCAGGAGTAGGCCATACGGTCATATAAAGTTGCCAGAAAAAGTAGCAAGCCTGAGGATTGGGAGCAGTTTAGAGTTCAGCAAAAAAGGACCAAGAGATTGATTAAGAGGGGAAAAATAGAGTATGAGAGTAAACTTGCAAGGAACATAAAAGTGTATTGTAAAAGCTTCTACAAGTATGTAAAAAGAAAAAGATTAGTGAAGACAAATGTAGGTCCCTTACAGTCAGAAACAGGAGAATTTATAATGGGGAACAAGGAAATGGCAGAGCAATTAAACAAATACTTTGGTTCTGTCTTCACGGAAGAGGACACAAAAAACTTCCCAGAAATGCTAGGGAACCAAGGGTCTAGTGAGAAGGAGGAATTAAAGGAATTTAGTATTAATAAAAAAATAGTGCTGGAGAAATTAATGGGACTGAAAGGCCAATAAATCCCTAGGGCCTGATAATCTGCATCCCAGAGTACTAAAAGAGGTAGCCATGGAAATAGTGGATGCATTGGTTGTCATCTTCCAAAATTCTATAGATTATGGAACAGTTCCTGTAGATTGGAGGGTGGCAAATGTAACCCCACCATTTAAAAAAAGGAGGGAGAGAGAAAATGGGGAACAACAGGCCAGTTAGCCTAACATCAGTAGTAGGGAAAATGCTAGAGTCTATTATAAAGGATGTGATAACAGGACACTTAGAAAATATCAGTGGGATTAGACAAAGTCAACATGGATTTATGATAGGGAAATCGTGTTTGACAAACCTACTGGAGTTTTTTGAGGATGTAACTGGTAGAATAGATAAGGGAGAACCAGTGGATGTGGCTGTATATGGATTTTCAGAGGCCTTTGATAAAGTCCCACCTAAGAGGTTAGTGTGCAAAATTAAAGCACATGGGATTGGGGGTAATATACTGCCACAATTGAAAATTGGTTAACAGACAGGAAACAGTGAATAGGAATAAATGGGTCTTTTTCGGGGTGGCAGGCGGTGACTAGTGGGGTACCGCAAGGATCAATGCTTGGGCCCCAGCTATTCACAATATATATCAATGATTTGGATGAGGGAACCAAATGTAATATCTCAAAGTTTGCTGACGACACGAAACTAGGTGGGATTATGAGTTGGGAGGAGGATGCAAAGAGGCTTCAAGGCGCTTTAGACAAGTTGAGTGAGTGGGCAAATACGTGGCAGATGCAGTATAACGTGGATAAATGTGAAGTTATCCACTTCGGTAGGAAAAACAGAAAGGCAGAGTATTATTTAAATGGTGATAGATTGGGAAATGTTGATTTACAGAGGGACCTGGGTGTCCTTGTACACCAGTCACTGAAAGCAAACATGCAGGTGCAGCAAGCAGTTAGGAAGGCAAATGGTATGTTGGCCTTCAATGCAAGAGGATTTGAGTAGAGGAGCAAGGATGTCTTACTACAGTTGTACAGGGCCTTGGTGAGACCACACCTGGAGTACTGTGTGCAGATTTGGTCTCCTTACCTAAGAAAGGATATACTTGCCAGAGGGAGTGCAGCGAAGCTTCACCAGACTGATTCCTGGGATGGCAGGACTGTCGTATGAGGAGAGATTGGGTCGACTAGGCCTGTATTCACTAGAGTTCAGAAGAATGAGAAGGGATCTCATTGAAACGTATAAAATTCTGACAGGACTAGACAGACTGGATGCAGGGAGGATGTTTCCCCTGGCTGGGGGGGTCTAGAACGAGGGGTCACAGTCTCAGGATATGTGGTAGGACATTTAGGACTGAGATGAGGAGAAATTTCTTCACTCAGAGGGTGGTGAACCTGTGGAATTCTCTACCACAGAAGGCTGTGGAGGCCAAGTCACTGAATATATTTAAGAAGGAGATAGATAGATTTCTAGACACAAAAGGCATCAAGGGGTATGGGGAGAGAGCGGGAATATGGTATTGAGATAGAGGATCAACCACGATCATATTGAATGGCGGAGCAGGCTCAAAGAGCCGAATGGCCTACTCCTGCTCCTATTTTTCTATGTTTCTAACCAATCCTACTAGGTTTTCCTGTCAGGTCTGGGATTGGCCATGGCATTTGTTATTATAGGATAAAATGCATTGAGAGTGGGTATGACATCATCAGATTGCAGCTTTAACCTTTTAATTGTCTGGCGTGGGTGCCTGACCTGAAGCCAAAATCTGATGCATTAAAATGGTGGGGGGTGGGAAGCCCTTGGACGCAATCTCGCAAAGCTGGCAGGGTTAAAATCAATCCTCGTATTTTCTCTCGGGTAACAAATGTGTATGTCACCATAATTTCTTCAGTCAGAAATAGGAGGTGGATATTAGATTAAACTGAAACTACTTCCTTAGACTTTTATTCCCCCTTTACTAGTTTCACTTTTTCTGGAAAAGAAAGGCATACGTACATTTTTCCATTAATTGTGTTTCTCTTTTTTACTTTTTTAGGCTTCTAACCAGACATCAACACCTTCACCAACACCTGTAAAAGAGCTGAAAAATAAGGCATTGTTGTGCAAGCCTTTGACCCAGACAAAAGCTACTTACTGTAAACCTCATATGCAGTCAAAATCCTGTCAAACGGGTATGAATTTTCACCTTCCACCTGCGATTTACCAGTGTGCCGGGAGGGATGTTAATTAGGCCCAGCTGTTCAAATCGGCCGGGCCGCCCATGAAAACTCTCGGGCAGGAAGTTTTGCCGTCTTCTGGCATTTGCCTGGCAGTTGAGATCCCTGCTTATAACTTTCTTACTAAAATCTTACCACTTAGTAACAATTTTGAGCAACCAGTTGAGGTAAATCTGCTCAGCTGCTGACTGACGCTGTGTACTTAGAATCATAGAAATTTACGGCACAGAAGGAGGCCATTCGGCCCATCGTGTCTGCGCCAGTCGAAAAAGAGCTATCCAGCCTAATCCCACTTTCCAGCTCTTTGTTCATAACCTTGCAGGTTACGGCATTTCAAGTGATTATACAAATACTTTTTAAATGTGATGAGGGTTTCTGCCTCTACCACCCTTTGAGGCAGTGCGTTCCAGACTCTGCGTGAAAAAATTTCTCCTTGACTCCCCTTTAATCCTTCTACCAATTACTTTAAATCTATGCCCCTGGCTATTGACCTCTCTGCTAAGGGAAATAGGTCCTTCCTTTCCACTGTATCTAGGCCCCTCAATTTTATATACCTCAGTTAAGTCTCCCCTCAGCCTCCTCTGTTCCAAAGAAAACAACCCCAGCCTATCCAATCTTTCCAAGCTAAAATTCTCCAGTCCTGGCAACATCCTCGTAAATCTCCTCTGTACCCTCCCCAGTGCAATCACATCTTTCCTGTAATGTGTTGACCAGAACTGTACGCAGTACTCTAGCTGTGGCCTAACTAGTATTTTATACAGTTCTAGCATAACCTCTCTGCTCTTATATTCTATGCCTCGACTAATAAAGGAAAGTATCCCGTATGCCTTCTTAACCACCTTATCTACCTGTCCTGCTACCTTCAGGGATCTGTGGACATGCACTCCAAGTTCCCTCTGTTCCTCTACATTTCTCAGTATCCTACCATTTATTGTGTATTCCCTTGCCTTGTTAGCCCTCCCCAAATGCATTACCTCACACTTCTCCGGATTGAATTCCATTTGCCACTTTTCTGCCCACCTGACCAGTCCATTGATATCTTCCTGCAGTCTACAGCTTTCTTCCTCACTATCAACCACACGACCAATTTTTGTATCATGTGCAAACTTCTTAATAATGCCTCCTACATTGAAGTCTAAATCATTGATATAAACCACTAAAAGCAAGGGACCTAGTACTGAGCCCTGTGGAACCCCACTGGAAACAGCCTTCCAGTCACAAAAACCTGTCGACCATTACCCTTTGCTTCCTGCCACTGAGCCAATTTCGAATCCAGCTTGCCACTTTCCCTTGGACTTTAGATCATTTTTAATGGTTTGACAGTCCTATATATATTTGTATATTAGTCAATCTATGTGACACTGCATCTGGGGAGTCAAGGTCAGTTGCAGCCTTCAGGTGAAGTGGGGTTAGAGGGCAGACAATAACTACACCAGGCACACACACAATCCAGTCGCTATTTTAAAGTCATGTATTCAGTTATTACCTGTATGTAATATTTTGACGATGTTTATAGTTAAATAGCAAAACTTGCACCAGTTTAGGAAGCAAATAAGTAGAGCTGGTTGGTAGCATAGGAGTTTCTCTGCAGTACAGACTAAGCAGCTCGGAGATGCAAAACTGAGGTGTGACAGTGTCGCCACTGGCGGGTATGTGTAACTACAATGTGGCACGTTAACATTGGCAGTTTCCATTATAAATTTGGACATAAGAATTTATAATGGAAAAGGTTGACACAAAAGTGTGACAAAAGATGACAACAGGAAGTGGACAGACATTGAGACTTTTAATATGTTACCAGTCCTGTGGCATTGCACATGGGACGTCAAGAGCAAGCGTAGTCTTCAGGTAAAGTGGGGTTGGAGGATGCGGGACCAGTGTATGCAGACACAACATCATACATTCTGTCTTATTTTTATATTTCCATTTATAAATCCCTAGGCCCGCATTTATAATAGATGTAAACTGATCAAGCTATGATTACACCCTCCTGCCAGTGGTGGTGTTGTAGCATAGCAAAATTACATAGGCATTTATAATAGAGAAAGTTGACCGGAATTGCATGCAAACATTAAGATTTCAACTAGTTGATCTGCAGTGGCATTGCACACAGAAAGTCGGAGAATATTTTTATGTATATCTCTCTGACATGAAGATATGTATATATTTCATAAACTCTCATATTTGCTTATTTCAGAGGATGATTGGAAGCCTCAGTTGGTTCCTGTGCCTATCCCCGTGCCAGTCTATATACCAGTGCCTATGCACATGTATTGTAACAGCTATCCAGTACCTGTCTCTATGCCTATTCCGGTAAGTTTATTCTTCAAACATGTAGTCAGCATATTAGAAGGAAAACACTATGGGTTGATTAAAAAAAATTTAAAACACATTTTGAGTAAATGAAATGGATAAACTGAACTGTTACTTTTCTTTTCCCTTTCCCCCAACTCCCTAAATTTTAGCCATTGTCTGTTCTCTTCATCCTGATAAGCTTGTTTGTCATAAGATGTGCAACAATTAATACAATATGTCTGGAGCAGGTACCTGTTCCAGTGTTTCTACCTACTACCCTAGAGAATGCTGAGAAGATAGTCGAAACAATAGAGGATCTGAAGAGGAATGTCCCTTCAAATCCGATTGAAGCTGACATACTTGCTATGGCTGAGATGATAGCTGAAGCAGAAAGGAATCCTGTATCTATGGAATTTTGCGGTAAGCTTTGGTACTTGCTTGAAAGGGTGAAGGAAATGGGAAAGGATGCAGTGTTTGATTACTGTTTCCCCAGGCACTTGCTGAATAGTAGAAATAAAATTGAAACTGCAGTTTAAATTGAATGCATTACTGGGTGTGCAGTTTTGCATTCCACCACTAGAATGCACCATGAGTACTAATGAAGTCTATATGAATGGAAGAATGTGTCACATCTACTGTCAAAAAAAGCACCAATACTAATTGTGAAGTCAGAAGATTTAAAAAAAACTTACTTTGATATTTTGAGGCTTGAACTGCTACATTTCTCTTCCCTCACCCAGAAAAAAGTGATTTTTGGAAACACCAAATCATTCATGTTTTTAAAATCTCTTTCACTGTTTCATATGTCTTTGCTTTTAAGAAGTTATAAAATTGATGCAAATGAGGAAATTGAAGAGGTAAAAAATTAAGATGAGGGTGTAGCGGAATTTGGATGAACAAAATGGAAAAGACTTGAAACACTGCTGGGAAGAAACCAAATAAAACAACAGGAGCCAACAGTAGTGCTGAAAATAGCTTGTTTGAGAGGACATTATAACTGGAGTTGTTTATAGAACAGGGCAGACTGAAAACAGTTTGAGATATTGAGTCAGTAACTCAAAGACATAACTTTAAGATAGTCAAAAGTACAAAATTTAGAGAGTAGGAGTTTTTTTAACGTAGAGGATTGTTAAGACACGGCATTCTCTGCCAGAAGTAGTGCTGGAAACATGTAGTTTTAAAAGGAAAGGAGATAAGTTTTCAAAAATATACGTTCTGACAGGTATGGCGCAAGTGCAGGGGATTAGACCTAAATAGGTAGCTTTCAGAGAATGCGAGATGCATTGGGCAGAATGGCCTCTTGTGCTGTAAAGTTCTATGATTCCAAGTTGAGTGAAATGAAGTGTGAAATAAAAATTGTGTGCAAACAGAATTTTGGAGAGATGAAAAAGATTGAAGCTGAAATCAGATACATAACAGGTTTTAATTTAGCAATAGTAAATGGAACAAAGTGGAAGATAGTTCCAGAAGGTGGTTGCTCCACAGACACACGAAGCAGAGGGAAAACATTGGGTGACTGCCTGCAGTGGGTGCAGGAGGAGGTAGAAGTGAGAATATACTTGTACTAGATGGGTATGTGGAAACATTGTAGAAAAGGATTTGGTTCTGAAAAAGTTAGCAGAACTTGAGTGGCTAAGTCACTGGATCCAGATGATTTAACCAAGTAAGGAAGGGGACATGGATAAACAAAACATAAGAAATGAATTCATTGGCAGAAAGATCAAATAAGAAAATAAATGAGAGATAAACATTTTTATACAAATATAAGGGGTGTCAAACAATCCTATATTTAAAAAATAAAATCAGCATTGGAAGAGGCTATTCGACCTCTGCTAGTGCTAGATCTTCAACTAGACTTATCCACTGTATCCGTTCCCATTTCCCTATATCCGTTTACGATTCCATTTCAAGTACTTAACCAACTCTCGCTCCACCTATGTTGGGGGTGAAATTTGTCTTGGGTGAGAGTACAAGATGGCGATAGCGAATCGGCAGCCCGTTTTTACATTGGAATGGAAAAGAAAATCGGGCAGAGTATAAAAATGGACTGCCAATTCGCTGTCCCTCATTTTGCGCTACTATCCAAGACAAATTTCACCCCAATATAGTTTAAAAGAGAATTGGATAAGTTGCCCAAGACAAATTACACCTCCATTATTTCTGTAAAGCATTCTACTTTCTAATAACTCTGAGTGGGGGGAGGATCTTCTAACTTCGCCCTTCACCTTTCTAGTGATGATTCAAAGTCTGTGTCCCCTTACCAATTTGCCAATCAGTGACAATTATTTTTCATTGTTTTCCCTTTTAAAACCTTGGAAATCTCCAATAGATTCTTTTTTTTAAACTATTTTCAGTATTCAAGTGAAAAATCCCAAATATTTTGAGCCTTGCTTCATAAACTATAACCTCTTCTTCCTGATATTGTTGAGAGTTTTGTTTTTGTTTTAAGTGGCTCTAACATCCTTCTTATATAGCAGTATCCAGAATTGTAGATACTATGCCCACTGTGGCCTAACCATTATCTTGTAGATCGCTTCTTTGCTTTTATATTCAATGCCTCTATATATAAAACCCAGAGTCCCATTTCTACCTGCTCTCTCAACTTCAAATATCAAGAATTAAGTACTGGAGTTAGAGGTATGTGCAACTTGCCAGAATATTGATACTGTTAGCATCTCAGTAAAATGGCTGACAGCAGAGGATGGCCAGGAGCTGGACGAAGAGGATATGCAATGTTTTGCAAATGTAGACCTACAAAAAGAGGTGAAGTAGCTTTATTGATGACGCATGACATAGTAGCCAGGAGATTGCTTACACTTGGGATCCAGCAGTCATTAAATTAGATTTAATAATATTGTCAAAGCTAAGACTGAAAACAACTATGTTGAGGGTACTTTGGAAAGTAGCTTTTGAAGCTATGAAGAGAATCTTGGAGTTTTAAAAATAGCACAGAAGCAAAATGGAATATATTTCAGGTATTATACAGGATGAAGAAAGAAAGTGTATTTTGTTTTAATGAAAAGTATCATAGTGGTTTAATAATGAGAATAGAAGGAATGTATAAAAATAAGCAGAAATACTTTAAAAGATACAAGGAAACAAAAAAGAGAGAATTGAGATTTATGTAAAAGGCAATGAGGATAGCTGAAGAATGTATTAGAAATAGAGAGACGAATTGCAGAGGGCAGCAAAAGAGACCCAAAAATGCAGATAAGTGTGAAGTGATGCATTTTGGAAGGAAGAACGAGGAGCGGTCATTCAAGTTAAATGGTACAATTTTAAAGGGGATGTAGGAGCAGGGAGACCATGGGGGTTCACATGAACAAATCTTTGAAGGTGGCAGGACCAGTTGGTAAGGCTGTTAAAAAACATGGCTTTATAAATAGAGGCTTAGAGTACAAAAGCAAGAAAGTTATGGTAAACCTATAGAAATCACTGGTTAGGCCTCAACTGGAGTATCATGTCCAATTCTGGGCACCACACTTTAGGAAGGTTGTATACGGAATCCTTGGCTTTATAGGTTGAAATAGATAATTATGGCAGTTACATTGAATGTAGTTTTCACATGGGGACTGTAGGCAAATTTCAGTCATAGCAATCCAAAAGACAGACGTTAGTAAAGAATGTATTATACAGAAACTGAAAGAATTAAGTCAGAATTGAACCAGATAAGAACATAAAAATAGGAGCAGGAGTAGGTCATTCGGCAGTTCAAGCCTGCTCCGCCATTCAGTAAGATCATGGCTGATCATCTACCTCAACTCCACTTTCCCGCACTATTCCCATATCCATTGGTTCCCTTAGTATTCAAAAATCTATCAATCTCTATCTTGAATATACTCAACGACTGAGCATCCACAGCCATCTGGGGTAGAGAATTCCAAAGATTCACAACCCTTTGAGTGAAGAAATCTCTCCTCATCTCCATCCTAAATGGCTGACCCCTTATTTTGAGACTGTGACCCTTTGATCTAGACTCCACAGCCAGGGGAAACATCCTCCCAGCATCTACCCTGTCAATCCCCTTAAGAATGTTATACATTTGAATGAGATCACCTCTCATTCTTCCAAACTCTAAGGAATATAGGTCCAGTCTAATCAATCTTTTCTCATAGGACAACCCCCCGTCCCCCGTCCATACCAGGAATCAGTCTAGTGAACTTTTGTTGCACTCCCTCTAAGGCAAGTATATCCTTCCTTGGGTAAGGAGACCAAAACTGTATACAGTACTTCAGGTGTGGTCTCACCAAGGCCCTATATAATTGCAGTAAGACTTCTTTACTCTTGTACTCCAATCCTGGCTAACATACCATTTGCTTTCCTAATTGCTTACTGTACCTGCATGTTAACTTTCTGTGATTCGTGTACAAGGACACCCAGGTCCCTCTGAATACTAACATTTCCCAATCTCTCACCATTTAAAAAATACTCTGCTTTTCTATTTTTCCTACCAAAGTGGATAACTTCACATTTCTCCACATTATATTCCATGTGCCATGTTCTTGCCCACTCACTTAACCTGTCTATATCCCTTTGCAGCCTCTTTGCGTCCTCCTCACAACTTGCTTTCCCACCCAGCTTTGTATCGTCAGCAAACTTGGAGACATTACACGCAGTCCCCTCATCTAAGTCATTAATATAGATTGTAAATAGCTGAGGCCCAAGCACTGATCCTTGCGGTAGGCTACTAGTTACAGCCTGCCTACCTGAAAATGGCCCGTTTATTCCTGCTCTGTTTTCTGTCCGCTAGCCAATCCTCAATCCATGCTAATACATTACCCCATATCCCATGACCCCTAATTTTGTGTAATAACCTCTTGTGTGGCACCTCATCAAATGCTTTTTGAAAATCCAACTACATCCACTGGTTCCCCCTTATCTACCCTGCTAGTTTAAAAACTCAAAAAACTCCCCTTTCATATATCCGTGTTGACTCTGCCCAATCATATTATGATTCTAAGTGCCCTGTTATCATGTCCCTAATAATAGATTCTAGCATTTTCCCTACTACTGATGTCAAGCTAACTGGTCTACAGTTCCCTGTTTTCTCTCTCCCTCTTTTGAATAGCGGGGTTACATTTGCTACCTTCCAATCCGTGGGGACCGTTCTAGAATCTAGGGAATTCTGGAAGATCAAAACCAATGCATCCACTATCTATGTAGCCACCTATTTTAAAACCCTAGGATGTAGGCCATCAGGTCCGGGGGATTAGTCGGCTTTTAGTCCCATTAATTTCTCCAGTACTACTTCTTTACTAATACTAATTTCTTTCTTTAAGTTCCTCATTCTCACTAGACCCTTGGTTCCCCACTATTTCTGGAATGTTCTTTGTGTCTTCTACCGTGAAGACAGATACAAAGTATTCATTTAATGTCTCTGCCATTTCCTATTCCCCATTATTTCTCCTGTCTCTGCCTGTAAGGGACCAATGTTTACTTTCCCTAATCGCTTCCTTTTTTACATACCTATAGAAGCTTTTACAATCTGTTTTTATGTCTCTTGCTAGTTTACTCTCATATTCTCTTTTCTCTCTATCAATTTCTTGGTCATCCTTTGCTGAATTCTAAAATCCTCCCAATCCTCAGGCTTACTACTCTTTTTGGAAACATTATAAGCCTCTTCCTTTAATCTATACTATCTTTAACTTCTCTTGTTGTCCACGGTTGGACCAATTCTTCCCGTGGGGTATTTATTTCTTAAGGGAATTTATATTCGTTGCGATTTATGAATTGTCTCTTTAAATGTTTGCCATTGCTTATGTACCGTCATATCTTTTAATCTAGTTTCCCCATCTACCTTAGCCATCTCGCCCCTCATACCTACGTAGTTTGCTTTGTTCAGATTTAAGACCCTAGTTTTGTACTTAACTACATCACTCTCAAACTCCATATAAAATTCTATCATATTATGATCACTCTTCCCCAAAGGTTCCTTTACTGCAAGGTTATTAATTAACCCTGTCTCATTGCACAATACTAGATCTAAAATAGCCTGTTCCTTGGTTGGTTCCTCGATACTCCTCTCCACTTTCCATTTTGCCTATCTCTTCTAAAGGTCAGGAGCACTGGAATATTTAGTTCCCAACCTTGGCCACTGCAACCATGTCTGCACATTGGCTATTAGATCAAATCTATTTATTTCTATCTGTGCTATTAATTCATCTATTTTGTTGCAAATGCTTCGCGCATTAAGATATAGTGCCTTTAGCTTTAACTTTTTGTTCTATTTTCCCCCGACGTCACCTATTTCCTTTGTCAAGCTCTCTGTCCCTTCCTGCTTATTTTTACCCAAATCGCTATTCTGCTCTATAGCCTTGACATTTCTCTTACTGCTTTTAAATTTACCCTTTCCTGAATCCTCCCACACACACCCTTCATTAGTTTAAAGCCCTATCTACCGCCCTAGTTATTCGTTTCGCCAGGACACTGGTCCCATCCCGGTTTAAGTGGAGCCCGTCCCAATGGAACAGCTCCCTCTTTCCCCAGTACTGGTGCCAGTGTCCCATGAAGCGAAACCCCTGGTTCTCACACCAGTCTTTGAGCCACGCATTTAACCTTCTAATCTGTTTGTCCCTATGCTAATTTGCACATGGCTCAGGTAACAATCCGGAGATGATTACCTGTGAGGTTCTGCATTTTAATAAAATACATTATAGAATCCTCTGTTATAAATTTGCCTATGACTTAAAACTTTCTGGATGTGTATTGAGTAGCAAGGGCATTACTGTCTTCAAAGAGACTTGGACCATAGGCTTCGATATAGCAGATGGGTTTTAATGTGGATAAGGATAGAATAATGCATATAGAAGAGGTAACCAGAAACGTGTATATGGCATGAAAAATTCTCAGTGGACAGAGGCCGAAAAGATTCGGGACAGTGATCATATTCTGAAGACATTTAGTCAGTGTGAGATAGTTATTAATGAGGTAGATCAGGTACTGGAGTTTATTTGGAAAGTATTCAATAATAAGTTGGAGCAAGTTTTTGAACTTTGGGGTGGGCAAGCTTGACCAAAATGATCTTTAGCCAAAGAGTGTTAAGAATGTGGAACTCGCTGCCACAAGGAGTAGTTGAGGTGAATAGCATAGATGCATTTAAGGGGAAGTTAGATAAGCACATGAAGGAGAAAGGAATAGAAGGGTATGCTGATGGAATTAGCTGAAAAGAGGCGGGAGAAGGTGCATGTGGAGCATAAACGCCAGCATAGACAGTTGGGCCGAATGGGTCCATGTAACATATGCTACTTTGTAAGATATACTGTTATCAGTGATGAGGCCAGTTCTGGTGTATGGTTACCCTGCCTCAAAAAGGATATAAATGCATTAGAAAGGGTTCAGAAAAGAGTCGTCAGGATAATTCCTGGCCTTCAAGAATTAAGTTACGAGAGACGGCTCAAGTACCTAAACTTACTTTCATTTGACTAAGGGAAGACATGATACAGATCTTCAAAATAATGGAAGGTATAGAGAAGTGAAATTGTTGCAGGGATACACTCTGTGTAGTGCCACAGCCAGTCGATATTGGACTTAAATCTGGCAATCTACAAACCATCCCAACACATCTGGTTATTTTGCAATACCTCAACAAGCAGTTGCACATTTCAGGTCACTAATATGGTTGAATATGCGCCTCCTTCCAAAAAAACCAAATTGCAAATGACACTGCAAACTTGAAGAATGTTCTTATAGGTGTGTTTTTCTGTAGTGCTGTGAATGAAATTAAAGGTCCAGTATTGAAGGCAACAAGCAACTTTAGAGGTTTCCTGACTTCATGATTGATTGCAGAGAATGTTTAAGAGAAAATCAGGTACAGTGAAAGCCACCTAAGGAAATATCTGATAGCCACTTAAGTGAATTAGATCTCAATGCACACTTTTTCCCACATTTCCACATTATGTAAATTAATTTGGTAACTCATTTAAGTAAATCCTGTTAATTGCAGTGGTTCTCATGCAACCTCACGATTTGCTGCTGCCTCCCTGAACCTCCCAATTCTACCTCAATTAACACCATCAAAAACAGATATCTGGTCATTCATTAATTTGATGTTTGCCTGAAATTTATATATAGCCAACAGAGGGGAAAGATAAAAAGAAAAACTTCAAAAGCTAGAAATCTGAAATGCAGAGAGCGCATGAGGTGTAGAGTAAAGGCTTTTTTCTATCATTTTTAATCTATGCTGTGGGGAGGCAAATGGGACTCTGGGCCTAGAAATACGACTGCGTAGCACCCATTTTTCTGACCCTAAATGGCTCCTAAGCCTCCAATATGATAGGCAGGAATTGCACGCTCATTACGAGCTAAAAGTGCGCCGCTCGCCATATTGGTGTAGGCAAAAAAAGGTACCAGGGCCTATGCCTGAAACAGACGTTGGGCACTTTGCATATTCAAATAAGGGGCCTAACGTCTTTTTGATGCCTCCTCTGTAGTATTAGTTGGGGTTCCAACCCTCTGCTTTCGGTGGGTGTCTACCAGAATGGGTGATTGGTCTCCCAAGCACTGCTGCTGGTGACTCGGGAGAAACCGTCCTTGTATGCGCGGTTCGAGCATGCACAGTACCCTAGCTGTCATGGCTTGCAAACAAACCATTGTCTGAGCCCTGGTGGTCCCTCCACTGTTCGAAAAGCACTGCTTCATTGCCGGTTGTGAGGGTTGACGCCATTGGGGCCAACAGAAAATGCCTGGAAACTGAGTCCTGAGAGAGCAACTGGGGAGGAGAGAGAGAGGACAACACAAAACTGTAGGGAAAGAGTGTTCATGTCGGCCTATGATGTGTGCTGTTGGATAATGTGTTTTGTTCTGAGAGTTGGGCAACTTTTGTGCTTCTCCCTGAGGTCTGAGCCTCCCCTCCCTGAAACTGGGCTTCAGCGATGAGGTGTCGGAGTCGGTGACTGAATTAGGATTGGTTTTGCTTTTATTTATTATTTTCATAACTTGCTGTGTACTGTATAAAGTCATATTACGGGAGGAGCAGGCCACCCTTGCCCTCCTGATCCCAGCCACTACCCACCCTTCACAATCGCCGCTACCCACCCTTCACAGTCGCCATTACCCTCCCTCCCAATCAGCGCTACCCTCCCTCCTGACCACCCCCCCTTCCCAATCCCCTTTAAGGACTTGCCTGAATGCCACTGCTGGTATCACAGCCGCCCAATTTTCGAGTCGTGTTCTCCGGCGAGCTGCCTGGTGACGCCCAGTCGGGTGTTGGGGTTGTTCCCTGCGTGCGCGTTACTGGGCGCCAGTGTTTACATTAAGCCATGTGGCCACGCAGCGGTCTGGAGGTCCCGCTGAGGCTGCTCAACAGCTTTTAAATGGAAAACCATGGATGTGCGGAATGGGCCGCGCAGCCCGTTAAAGGGGCCAGCACCCCAAAAAAAATGAGCAGGAACATTGCTGGGCACACTCTAATTTCTAGTCCGTGTTTTCCAAAGATTTAACGCAGAGTAATTTCCTAGAGACTTGTTCAAGAGTCCGATCATCAGAAGCCCGGGAGCAAGTTTCCCACCCAACCTTTCACTTACATTTGGTGTACATCCAACAAGGAAGCAAGAAAATGAGCATTGTCATTACGCTTTATCCAAACCTGACCCGATTCCTTCTCTTGTTACAATATATTTTCCCTATTTTGACCATTTGACTGGCTTTGATTGTGGAATAATGTTGACTTGAATTTGGATTCCCAACATCAATTTATCTTTATTTTTAATTGATTACATTTCAGGAAATCCGGTGTGACTACCATGTCACCTGAAAAATGGTTCAAAAGTGTATAATTTAGTCTTGATAAACTGCAGCACTTGTGATGAACTATTGTGAAAATCTATTCTTAGGTATTGACAACGATGAGAATGGTGAAAGTTTCTTGGATGTTTTTGGGACCATTAAAGATGACCTAGAAGAGCAACCCAATATGCCTGGTAATCAATACGAACTTGGACTGGACTTGGAGATTGATTTTCCAAGAAGTATGTTCCTTAAGTAAAATTACACTAATTATAATTATTTTATTTTCAAATTTATCTTTATTTGGATATTTAAGAATGTTTTCTCCACAATAATCTCATTTTAGTGTTGTAAGCAAATAGTTTGAGATGTAATTATGAATAGCTACCTTTTAATCATGCACGCGCATGTATTTATCCGAACTGTTTTTACTTTTATTACCTATGCAATAACCCAAACTAGAGGGTAGACGCGAAACCCGCTCCCAGATCACCAGCGAGTTCAATGCAGAAAAATATAAAAGTAATACATTTTGGAAATAAGAATAGGGAAAGAAAATATACCTTAAATGGTAAAATTATAAATAGTGTAGAGGAGAAGAGGTACCAGGGTTTGCAGATACATGGGTCATTAAAGGTAGTAGGATAAGTAGAGAAGGCCGTAAAAGGGTGAACGGGATCTTTAGTTTTGTGAATAGTGGCATAGATTACAAAAGCAAGGAGGTAATGTTGAATTTATACAAGATCTGCGTTAGGCTGCAATCTCAGTAATCTATACAGTCTTGGGCAGTCAATTATTTAGAAGGACAAAGGACATAAAATAAGTAGAAGCGGTACAGCATAGAGTCATCAAGGTGTTATCAGGGATAAGGGTTTATAGTCATGAAGAGAAGTTGAGGCTTTTTACCCTAGACCTGATGAAGGCCTTAAAGATTATAAAGGGTTAATGATGGATAAATTAAATAGTGACATTCTTTCCAGTACTGGAGATGGTATTGAGAAGGCACAAATTTGAGATAATTACAAAAAGAATTAATGGGGAGGTTGGAAAACAATTCTTCACATAGAACCTAATGTCGATTTCTCAAATCACAAACTGTGTCGAAGTAGAGTCATAGAAAGACTTGCATTTATATAGCGCCTTTCACGACCACCGGTCGTCTCAAAGCGCTTTACAGCCAATGAAGTACTTTTGGAGTGTAGTCACTGTTGTAAAATGGGAAATGCGGCAACTAATTTGCGCACAGCAAGCTCCCACAAACAGCAATGTGATAATGACCAGATAAACTGTTTTTGTTATGTTGATTGAGGGATAAATATTGGCCAGGACACCAGGGATAACTCCCCCGCTCCTCTTCAAAATAGTGCCATGGGATCTTTTACGTCCACCTTAGAGAGCAGACGGGGCCTCGGTTTAACATCTCCTCTGAAGGATAGCACCTCCGAAAGTGTAGCACTCCCTCAGCACTGCACTGGAGTGTCAACCTAGATTTATATGCTCAAGTCCCTGGAGTGGGACTTGAACCCACAACCTTCTGACTCAGGCGAGTGTGCTACCCACTGAGCCACAGCTGACACTACAAGTCCATAAATTCTTTTAAAAGAGAGTTAGCTGGCTGCTTGAAAAGAGTGAGCAGAAGAGTGACTTATTGAGAAAATGGCCTTTCTGTGCAGTAATATTTTATAATTCTGTCAGTGTTGGCCTGTAACAAAAATGATTGGGAAGTCTGTTAGAATAGCCAGTTAACTTTTCCTTGCCAAGTTCCCACTCGCTAACCTCTGACTGGAGTCAAGAACTTTTTGAGATATGAGGAATTGCATATGTTAACCTGGATCCTCCTACTCCACACCATTTTGCATTGGCAGTCAAAAGTGCTTCATTACTGATCTGCATGACAAATTATTATTTGATTTCTACATATTAAAATATAAGGGGGCAAAATTGGATCGCGCCCTGAAAAAGTTAGCACCCCCGCGCCCGAAATTCACTGGTAACGCCCCAAGAGGGGGGCGGGGTGCTACTGGAAGTGCCCCGCCTCCCTCTTGGGGCGCTGTGAGTGAATATCGCCATGCGCTGCACAGTACTGCAGGCCTTCCTCCCCTTATTAAAGGGGAGGGGCCTCGCGCAGCACGACCCGGGCCCAGCTGGGCCACCAGGGATCGGAGTGCCGGCAAAAGAGTCCGGCACCTCCCCTTTAATTTGCGCCGCCCCGGCCACAGGTAGGCTCCCTTGACCCTGTTGGACATGGCGTCTGGCGTTAAGGCAGGGGCGCTACCGAAGATCACGGCTGGGGCGCGAGCGGGGCGATGACGTCATCGCCGGAGGCGCAGCGCCACGGGGCGCTAACTGTTACCGCCGCCACTAACCTCCCGCTGAATTTCGCGGGAGGCGTTACTGGCGGCGCGCCCGGGCACTAGTTGCTTTGCGCCCCGTTGGGCGCTAATGGGAGGCGCAAATCAACCGAATTTTTCCCCCGAAATGTCTAGATTTGATTTAAGTTTGCCTTTATCCAATCTTTGTGCACGGAAAGCTGGAGATAATATTTTCTAACTAAATATAACTTGGTACACTCCTGATTTAATGGTCTAAACACAGTTATTAAATTAATGGATTGAGCCAAGTTGCAATAGCGTGTCTGACTTAATCAGGTAATGCAGGGCCCAGGTAGAAAAGTTAATGTGGCCATATCTTGGGTCAACGTGTGGAGAGTTCCTCTTGAAGCTAGCTGTAAGGTATCTGCTTGGTGCAATTTGCATGCTTTTATCAAGCATTGTTGTCTTGATCTGACCACTCAGGCCAGAAATCATTTTGGCACAGTCGAACTGGAAATGAGACTGAATAGGTAGTTGCACAGTCACACCTCCAAATATCTGCACTATTGGTGTACTCATATTTGTACCTGGCTGGTGATTGAACAAGGACGGATGTTAGATCAGCCACTGTGCAGTGCATTTCCTCTTTTTTTTAAAGTAGCTCATCCTGCACATAAACCTTCTATTCAGCATATCCCTCATTTCTCTTTGTGACATAGAATCTACAGAAACAGACCATTTGGTCCAATTGGTCTATGCTGGGGTATATACTCCACACGAGCCTCTTCTCACCCTGCCCCTTTCTCCCTTGAGTATAAATCAAGCTTCCCCTTAAATGTATCAAAGCTATATGCTTCAACCACCAGCAGCGAGTTCCACATTCTCACCACTCTCTTTGTAAAGAAATTTCTCCTAAATTCTTTATTTGATCTGTTAGTGGCTATCTTGCATTTATGCCCCCTTGTTCTAGACTCGCTCACAAATGGAAACAGTTTCTCCATGTCCACTTTTATCAAATCGGACACCCAAAACAGTCTCCATACTCTGGGGTCTAACCATTCCCTCACACTTTAACCATGTGAAGTGCATGCTGTACTTATAAGTACAGGTTGTGCGTCCCAAATCCGGAGTTCCAGACTCCGGGACGATTGGTGGCAGGGGTCCGGAATCCGTACAATGTTCCGGAATCCGGACACCCTGAGGGAGGCTTACCAAAAACCGGAAATAGCGCAACCTGGGCCCAGGCATTTCCGGACTCGGCACGTGTTTCTGGTGTCCGAAGTCCGGAAATATCGCAACCTGGGCTCGGGCGTTTCCGGACTTCGGACATCAGAAACACGTTCTGAAGTCCGGGAAAACCGAAACCGGCTCGGCCTCGGTCCCGAGGTTACCGGATTCGGGACGTTCTACCTGTACAACATACAGTTCATGCTTGCAGTACAAGTACAGTGTGCACTTTTTTAATACAGTATTAAAATTATGAAGTGTTTTGGTAGACTGAATAGGGAAGGCTATTTCCTCCGGTTTGGGAGTCATCAATTTAAAATTCTCACTAGGACAGTGAGGAACGGGATTAGGAAAAATTTATTTAGAGTGTTGTTGGAGTATGGCATGCTTTGCCACAGGGAATGGTTGATCCAGACACCTTGCATCTTTATTTGAAGTATGGTGCCGCTTTTTACATTGCAGGTCGCAATGCTACCTCCCCTTAATGGAGAGAAGTGAGGTTTCAGTTTAGAACAAGGTCTTATAGGCACTAAAGCTGGAGACAACCATCTGACCAAAACAGTATTCAGTAGGGCAAAATTCTTAAAGGGTGTGTGTCCAGATAATTTCTCTGCCATAGGATTGGTGATGTTTATGGCATTTTTTTGTTAAGATCATCCATCATGTACTAGCAAAGAGAGATTTGTGTGTTAACAGCTGCAGAAGAGTTGGATACTGAGAGTGAATATCTGTTACCTCCAGTGTTTGGGGAAGAATATGAAGAACAGCCCAGACCTCAATCTAGAAGAAAGGTATGAGGATATTTCCTTCAATCTAGTCACAATTTTTCATGCTTTATACTTCAATATGAAAGTTTAACTTACAGTCTTCTATTTTAACAATATTTTAAATGTTACGTACAATTTTAATTAATTATAATATGTATAATGAGCCTAAATATCTAGTTTAAGAAAATTTCACCCTAGTCATCTGCATGTATTGGTATCAAAGTATCCAGATTTTCTTTGTCTCTGCATCGCCTTATCTCATTATTTTACTGTATCTATAACATCCTACAGCCATTAATCTTCATTACCATCCTTCCCCTGGCCATCTTTCACCAAAGGAAACAAATGAGGAAAAAAGTATCTTATTACTTTTGTATTCATTAACAAATAAATTACAGATCTATATGGGGTTATTTATGTTTTGTATGTACACTGCCATTTGTACACTTATTGACTAAAACTAACTTGGGCATTTAGTAGATCTGTACTTCACAACAGTGCATTATTCCTTGCTTGATGCATCTTGCCCTGTAGCACCAGATTACTTTAAAATGTCACTGATAAGTTTTACTTTCATAGGGTACAAAGCAGAAGGCACTTTCTGATAATCATTCCCAAGATGGTAGCGTTGCCACTCCTGAGATTGGTTTTACATTAAGTTACATTTATGGTATAAATGCATGGAAGCATTGGATTGTAAGCAAGAAAGCAAAGAGTGAGGATACCGTCGAACTGGATGGATTTAACTCTGCATGTAAGTTGCATCTATTTTGGTCACACTTTGATGATACCTAGTTATAGAGCAGTTCTATTTTCACTGAGCAGGATAGATGAGCTGTATCTCTTAGTCTGAAACTGATTGCCTGGTAGGTAACAGGAGATAGACAGATAAGGGAAACAATGCAAGAAAGAAGAACAGGAAATTGAAAAACAGAAAAGTTAAATAAGAAACAACCCAAGAAGAAAAAGGGGAAAGAAAGCAAGAAAGAAAGAAATGAAAAACAATAGTAAGAGAACAAAGCAAAGAAAACCAACAAAAGAAAAGGGAAAAAATCAAATTGAGAAAAAATGGATGGGAAAAATAAAGCAAATATTTTGAAACCCAGGTACTAATGCCTACAGTTAAATTTTACAAAATTCCCAGTGACTGCCCCCATGTACTGACAATTCCTACAATTCAGCATTAATGGGGAATCATTTCCACATCATAGCTAACAAAAAAAAGTTACAGAAGTTTATCAATCAGACTCCGTCTTCTGCCGGTGGTTATAAATAAAACTTTCTTTTAAAGAAATTCATTAATTTTACAATGTTGCACCAGATAGGCTTCTTCAACCTCACCCTTCCAGCAGTGATAGTGGACTGATATGAAGTTGTAGTTCTACAGCTGTGAAATGGCGAATTGAATTTTTACACACAGAATTTAGTACATTTGTTACATTTTGTAAATTTACTTTTTTTTAAAAAACTTTTTTACTGTCATCTACTTTTGGTCACTTTCCTTTTTCTGTATATGAATTTGCTGTGGAATTTAGTCCATGGTGCAAAGAATGCTGTTGTGCAGTATTCACACTGATTTCTGATTTAAGATGCCAGATATTCCTTGGTTTAGATTTTGATTCTGACTGAATAATAACTTCCACCTAAATCTCTCTTAATGAGACACAAGTACAACAACAATGTGCATTCATGTAGTGCCTTTCATGCAAAGAAATATCACTAGACATTTCATAAATAGACAGGGGTACGTACGGTAGCATAGTGGTTATGTTACTGGACTAGTAATCCATGAGCTCAAATCCCACCATGGCAGCTGGGGAATTTAAATTCAGTTAATTAAATAAATCTGGAATTATAAAGCTAGTATCAGTAATGATGACCATGAAACTACCGGATTGTCGTAAAAACCCATCTGGTTCACTAATGTCCTTTAGGGAAGGAAATCTGCCGTCCTTACCTGGTCTGGTTTATATGTGACTCCAGACCCACAGCAATGTGGTTGACTCTTAACTGCCCTCTGAAATGGCCCAGCAAACCACCGCCAAGGTGGCTCACCACCATCTTCTCGAGGGCAATTGGGGATGGGCTATAAATGCTGGCCTTGCTGGCGACATCCACATCCCGTGAATTAATAATTTAAAAAAATAACCAAATAAGCAGTGAAATAGGTGGAATGGGAGAAATTAGGAGAGAGCTTGGTTGAAGAGATGGTTTTTAATGGTGGAGAGGGTTAGCGAGGGTGTTCCAGAGAATAGGACCAGATGCTGAAATGGTGGGGTGAAATGAAAGGAGGATGCATAAAAGTCAAGAGGAATGGAGCATTTGGGGGGCGGGGTGGGTGGTATAGAGCTACAGGAGCTTGCAGAGAAAGCTTGGAGTGTAAACATGGAGGGATTTATAGATGATTTTAAAGTTAATGCAAGGAATCATTGTAAGTCAGCAAGTTTGGGCATGATGGACAAGTGGGACTTAGTGTGGAACAGCATAAATATGGCAGGGGTTTGGACAAATTGCAGTTTATGGAGCATGGGAGTATCGTATTAATGTAGTTGAGTCGATGACCGGCAATGTCATAAGAACATAAGACGCAGGAGTAGGTCATTTGGCCCCTCGAGCCTGCTCCGCCATTCAATAAGATCATGGCTGATCTGATCTTGGCCTCTTGATAACATTACTGTGAAGCAGCTTGGGACGTTTTACTATGCTAAAGGTGCTATATAAATGCAATTTGTTGTTGCTGTTGGTTATGAAGATAGCCAACTGACAACAGTGTACTGCAGCAGCTTCCCCTCTCAACTTTGGTGCAAAGAAAACCATTCACAACATCTGCTAGCATGGAGGACAGGCACGTATTTAGTTGGGATGAGTTCAAGGAAGCAGGAGATATGTCTCGTGAACAAAATGCGCAGGAGAGAGCAGGAGGGAAATTGGGGATCAAACTGCAAAAATACTGGGATAAGGGCTAGATTGGGTGGGAGACAATAAAGAACCACTTCTCTGCAGCATTACCCAGTCTGCTGGGGAAAGCGTCAGAAATCAAAAATGTAAAACAAAATAAATATACTGCCAAGCTATATGAAATTTTAAAAAGAGATGGAAATGTAGCATTTTTAATGGTGTCCAAAGTTAAATGTATTTTTAGTTTTTAAAAGAAGTGCTTGATGGCATCTCGAAATAGAGTTGGAATGATGCGTCTCATTCTGTTAAGTCATGCAGAAAAACTACAAAGCATCTGCAAGCCATCTGTGATGTGATGTGACTTAAGCCGTAGTGCACTGCACCAAAGTTGAGAGGTGAAGCTGCTGCAGTACACTGTTGTCAGTTGGCTATCTTCATAACCAACAGCAACAACAAATTGCATTTATATAGCACCTTTAACATAGTAAAACGTCCCAAGCTGCTTCACAGGAATGTTATCAAACAAAATTTGGCACCGAGCCACATAAGGAGCTATTAGGACAAGTTTTAAGGAGCATCTTAAAGGAGGAGAGAGAGATAGAGAGGCAGAGAGGTTTAGGGAGGGAATTCCAGAGCTTGGGGCCTAAGCAGCTGAAGGCACGGCCGCCAAGGGTGGAGCGGTTAAAATCGTGGTTATGCAAGAGGCCAGAATTAGAGGAGCGCAAAGATCTCAGAGGGTTGTAGGGCTGGAGGAGGTTACAAAGATAGGAAGGGGCGAGGCCATGGAGTGATTTGAAAACAAAGATGAGAATTTTAAAATCGAGGCGTTGCCAGACTGAGAGCCAACGTAAGTCAGCGCGCACAGGGGTGATGGGTGGATGGAACTTGGTGCGCGTTAGGATATGGGAAGCAGAGTTTTGGATGAGCTTAAGTTTATGTAGGGTGGAAGATGGGAGGCCGGCCAGGAGAGAATTGGAATAATCAGAAGCGTAACTTGAATGAAATTATTTTTTCCACTTTTCTTTTAGCATTAGCAAAGTCAGCACAGTTTAAAGAGGACCTATTGTCATATACTGCAGCAGAGCTTGACAGTGGATTGGCTGAGTTTGTAAAGGAGGTTCGAAGGCCAAATGGGGAGTGTTATGCACCTGACAGCCTATATTATCTATGTCTTGGAATCCAACAGGTTAGTTAAATACAGAAATTTTGCTTATAAGTAAATCGTTTCACATCGTATTTGCTGATGTATTACTGAGTACTGTATGTTCTGTTTGGTGTTTACTGTTTAATAATAGAAACCCTCCTCGCTCAGCAGAAACCTGGCAGGTGGGCAGTTAAAATCGTCCTGGCTTTACCTGTCCGAAAGCCGCTCTGATCACAACATCTGCAATTTTAACCTGCTCTCCTGAGCAGGCAGCAAGGACACGTACCTGGGGCCAACAGGGTCCTTCTTTACACATGCATGTTGTGACCCGATGACATCATTGAGACCCGACTGTAATTTTAACTCCAGCTTGAGCAGGGAATCCACCTTAAGTTACAATCGGGGCCAATATATTAAATTGTTATTTTTTGGGGGTCTATATATGCTTCTATTCCAAATGCAGCCCTTCAATTGGTTCCATCATCACAGCGCTCAGTTGACGAGCAGTATTTCAGTTTGGTGGAATGCCTTTTGATCAATTTTCTCTTTTTATCAGTATACATAAGAATAGAGGAGCACGGAGCCTGGTTTACTATTTTGTTAGCTATGGCAGCGCTTTATATTTTTCTGCCAATTTCCTGCTCGTTTTCCAAATCTTTACTTACTAAGTAAATATCCATCTCTCTCTTAAATACCGCAATTAATTCTGCATCTGTCGCCTTCTGGGAGTGTACTTTCCACATTCCACAGCCCTTGGTATAAAGACATTTTTAACCAGTTTAGTTCTGATTTTAAGATTATGTTCCCTCGTTCTGGATTCCCATACTGGTAAGCAGTTATTCACCATCTACCCTGTTCATTCCTTATTTTAAATACCTCAATCAGCTCTGCTCTTAACCTCTAGAAAATATATCCCAAGTTTACCCAGTCTCTCTCAATAGCTAAGTTCCTTCATACCATGTATTCTCGTAAATCGTCAATCCACTTTCTCCAAGACCAGTATATTCTTCCTAAGGTGGACCCCTCAAAACTGAACACAGTACTCTAAGTGCGATCTGACCAGCACACTAACTGCAGTTGTACTTCCTTGTTTTTATTTTCCGTATTTTTTCTGATGCAGCTTGAGTTCACATTAGCCTTTTTTGATTGTTTTTTGCACCTGTTATTTTTATGTCCTGGGCACTTAAATCTCTTGGTTTATCTAATACTCCCTACACCCTTCCCCACCCTGTGATTTTCCTATTTGATTATGCCCCCTTCCGCCGTTCTTGTGTCCAAAGTGTATTATCTCACACTTGATTGTAAACTGCATCCACAATCATTTCTATCCACTCACTAAATCTATTTGTGCTTGTGCAATTTTCTGTTATTCTACACAGTTCACCATACCTCTGAACTTAGTATCATCTGCAAGGTTGGAATACTCCCAAATCCAGATCTTTTATGTATAGAATGAAAAGCTGTGCCCCAGCATTGATCCCTTGGGCAGACATTTCCACCAATCTGAGAATGTTCTTTGTATCCAATACACTGCTTCCTGACTCCCAACCAACGTACGCATGGGCTAAGTTGCCAGGATGAATGTAGTGTATTTTGATGAGGGCATTTGCACTTTATGAAAACTATTGTGCTACTGGAACATACATAACTGTGTTATACCTCTGTAAAAACAGTATAATTTTTTGCTGACGTCTCTTTCCATTGGCTGATTTCGTTATATCCTTAGTGGGGTCACAATGGTGAAAATGCTTCCTGTTCTGTAATGCAAATTCTCAGTGGCTGTACTAATAGCACCAATAGTGACTGTAAAGATTACTTTTTTTAGTGACCCAGGTGTCTGACAAAAAAATTTCATTACCATGCCTAAACATCTACAAATCATAAACTGAGAAATCCATATAAATGGAGTTTCCATATGTCTGATGGAGTGCACGCTCTCTCCCTGAAAGGATACACTCCATTTAAACCCAGAGAACTTGGGCACATTTAAGGACCCAGTGTGCATCTGGAGTTTAACCAACTAAAACACACACAGCACTGGTGAGCTTCCCACTGCTTGTCTAGCTAAGATAATCCTACCTGTTAGGGCATTGACTTTTACAGAGTTATATAAAATCACATGGGAAAGAATCCCAGCACCCAGTTACAAGAGCTGTTCCTTCAGGTCGCATCAGTGATCCATGCTGGCCAGCCAATTATCAGTCTATACCCTTACTTCATTCCTTCCCAAGGAGGGTAAGCATAGTCACTAGCTGGTTGTGTAAAGGTTATGCCAATTCCAATAAACGTACCAATGAGAAAGTTTCTAGAGCTCTTTAGATACATGCCAACTTTTCATCCTTGCTATCATTTATGGAAATATTTCTCAACAATTTGAGAGCAGAGATTAGAAACTTTTGAATAATTTGAATTCCGTATGTGATGTCTGGCTATTTCTGCATTATAAAGGAACTTGTTAGGTTAGGAGATTGGCTTCTAAAATGTTAAAATAGTTGTAAACTTAACATTTTTGTACTCTAATGGAGGTTTAAAGTGTATTTCTAGTTTGCACTTCAACTTGCACTTGCTTTTCTGATAAATATTTTCATCGTTATAAGCTGGCTATGTACAGAAATAGCTCTAGTTTGAAGAATGTTGTGGTACAAAACCTTAATGCAAGCACTTAAGCATCTTTATCACTGAAGAGGTCATTATTTTGCTTTCTAGCAACAGGCCTGTTTTACTGAGATAATTGTGAAGTGGAATGTTTAAGAACCCAGACACACGATTTCTTGGAATCGATTCCAGAGAAGTCATTATCATTTACAAGAGCCATCCCTAAGATTCATTCTTGGTACAAGTTCAAAAGAGCTGCCATTCTTATCCAGAAGATGATCAACACACTGGAGAAAACCCTGGAAATGGACAGTCTTCTGGTCATACTTTCACCAGATTGCTAGAAAGAACTTTGCTTTTGATTCTGATTTATTTCAGAATCCGTTTTAGTGTGACATGCTAATCTCTAGTATGTGTTGAACTGTTGGTCCATTTTCCATAATGCTTTTAACATGACTGAACTATATTCATATGTTCATATTGCTTTTTGACAGCACATTACCAAAGGGTTCATTTGAGGTCTGTTTCATTACGGAACAAAGTTCTGAACTAATAGCATAGCACTTGTTTGATAGATGGCACTGCGAAACATAAATCCACCTTTGACATTTTGGTTTATTGCTCACAGGATTATTGCAGTTTTATTTTTCCTTCCACAGTATCTATATGAAAATAATAGGAATGATAACATATTTAGTGACCCCTGCTACCAGGCCTTTAATGAAGAATTTAACATAATCTTGAGAAGCTGGCGACCAAGTATTCTACCAAACGGTAAGAAACTAAATAATGTTTGTATACATTTCTCCACGTAAGTTGTACATTAATTTTGCTGTGTAGGTATATAGAAAGATTTAGAAAAATCTATATACTTTTGAAAGTGGATAAGATACAAGCATTATTTAAACTGTTAAGATATTGGGTCGCACTTGCACTTGTGGATTCACCTACAATCCTAATTTTGCTTGTCTGTAATTGAACATATATTGTATTAGAGATTAAGACCAGGATTAATTAAACTGACTTTCTTTTCAGAGATTTGCTAACAAAGTTCCATTGTGCGAATTCCTATGACAAGCAAGAATTGCAACTTTTTATTTAAACTTTATGCAGTCACTCATGGAAAAAATAGTTAAATGCCACTGTTTTATTGCCTGTTCCTCAAAACACGAAAGCATTTACCAGGGTAAAACATAGTTCTGAAAACAGCTGCAAATGCATTACTTTAATGTCCACTTCAAAGTGAGTTACATGCAGCTCCTAATGCAAGATTGTTCAGTAGAACACCCTAACTATAATAGCTATTTAGCAATGTGATATTTTCCATACTCCGTTTCCCCATTCGAACACCTGACCATCATTAACTGCCCTTCTCTGCAGTTCCCTCCAGAATGTCAATTAATTCGCAAATAAGGCCCTTGATGTTCACCCTCTTATTGTGGATTATTGCATTGACATCGTTGCTTTGACGGAAAATAGGCTCTCCTAGCCCTGAGCCTGCGTCTTTCTCTAAAAACATAGGAACAGGAGTAGGCCATTCAGCCTCTCGAGCCTGTTCCGCCATTCAATGAGAATTTCTTGAAGCAACAGTGTCTCTTTACCCCCGCCTACCCACTTCTTGGGTGGATGACTACAAATCCTAATTGTAAGTGGAGATTGCACTTGTTTTAAAGATTGAGGTGGTAATTTTTGTGGCAGGTAGTCTTGCATAGAATGTGGTGCTCTGACCCAAAGAAAATTGTTGCTTGCCTTTTTTATTGTAATGGCATCCCGTGTATGCCAAGTGATGATGCATTTTGACATGGTTAGTTTTTTTTAAATTGTGTGACCTTGATTGCAAACCAGCAAAATTGTTTGATAAATGAAGCATCAATCTGGTATTTTGCATATTTATAATGTTTAACAAAGTTACTTGTCTTATAGTTTACTGGACAAACATACTATACATGATTAGTAGGCATTATACATATCAGTACCTTATATCATATAAACATATGCCCTGTTGCATGATTTGTAAATGTTGATTTCCTTTGGCTGCTTTTTAGGGTCAATATTTTCACGTGTTGAAGAGGATTATCTATGGAACAGCAAGCAGCTAGGGCCACAATCACCATTTGTTCTTCTTAATACTTTGCTATATTTTAACACTAAATACTTTGGGTTGAGAACCATTGAGCAGCATCTGAGACTTTCCTTTGGAAATGTTGTCAAGCAATGGAATAAAAACTCTGACAATACAGTATGCATCCGATACGAGGTACCTGCTTTGTGTACAAATGACAATCGAGGTAAGGCGTTAGTTTAGATAATAAAAAAAATTTCTACATATTGGGAGACTTGGTTGTCTCCAACGTATAATACAGATTCTTTTTTATTCTCCCCATTTTTTCTGTTGTCTCAAGATAGCTTTTTTAGATATCTACAAGCTAAGACAGCTATAAATAATGTGTTGTGAAACATATAATTCATCACCAAAAGTTCATTTTAATATATATTAAAAAAATATTCTCTGATGCCATATAGTATGCCCTCTAGTGGGCTGAACAGTAAAAGTCAATCATAGATTGTACACATTGGAAAACATTGGGGTCGATTTTAACTTTTGGGCGGATTACTGGGGCTGTCAGTCAAAGCCCTTTTTAGGGCCATGCCTCATTTAAATGGAACCGGCAAGCTGAGGGCGCCAAACAGGAATCCCGATGGAGCGCGTCAAATTCAGGACAACCCAATATTGGGTGGCTGCCAGGCTGGCAGCAAAGTAAATCCAGGAGGGGGATGTCACTATCACTGAGGGGAAGGCGGGGTGGTGGGTGGGTGGGGTGGAGGCAGAGATGGCTATGGCCCAGATGTTTTTGCTCCTTCTGCGACTACAAAAATAATTTAAAATTTACATTTCCAGGGCCTCTTCGGCTCCATCACTAGTAAAACTGTTCAGAGAGTGCACGGTGCATGCTCCAACGAGTTCTGTCCTAAAATGGCAATCAGGGGACCTAGGGACATCATAGACCCCCGATTTGCATAATAAAAGGGCCCTACCGCCTGAAACAGGCAGGCGCTTCATCCACCCAATGGTAGGCTCCTCTGAAAGTGGCAGCTGGCCGATAGCGTTAACGGGCAAAAAGTTTACCAACCCCATTTTGAGTCCATTACGCCCCATTAACGCCAATATTGGCAAATTCAAATTGCCCCATAACTCTTAATTAACTCAGCAAAAATAGTTCACCTCCTTTGAGAATTAAAGTTTGCTACAATAACAGAAAATCCTGTGTATAAATTTGGAGCACTGAATGCTGCTGTACATTAATTTTGACTCTGGAAATAAGTTTGAAACCACACTTGTATCTATATTGAGGCATGTGCATATATTGGGTTTTCTTGGATTGAACACTGAAGCCCACAGGAATCCTACTTAAAAATTGAAATATAGTGCGATGCATGCCAGCAATTCTGAAACTGTGGATGAGAATCCAAAAGTAAGAAGCACTAGACAAGCAGCTTCTTACTGATTTGTTTGTATAAAAACCATACTTAAGCAGTATCAGCAAATTTGAAGGCATTATTATATTGTGTTTTCAGACAAAATTACACCAGGAAAGAGAAAACGTGAGGAGGATGATCCTGTATTTGAACAAAGAGAAAACTCGGCCAATCCGTCAAGATGTCCTGTAAAAATGTTTGAGTGCTACCTCTCGAAGTGGTAAGGTTAAAACTAACAGTTTTTTGTCTTCATTGCACATATTCTTTTATACACTTAATTGGCTTTGCTATGAAGGAAATTGTTTTTTTAATTCATTCGCAGGATGTGAGCGTCTCTGGCAAGATCAGCATTTATGGCTGTAACTATTTGTAACACCAAAGTTCTGATTGGTCCCCTTGGAGGACAAGACACACCCAACAGTTTGTCTAGAATGTGTAATTAGACCCTGCCTGCTTGAGTAATCAAGATCTTTGCAATGTGTAATATCCATTCATTGTGACAGCCTGGCTCCGGAGCTCACAGTGCAAACACTACTGCTTTCAGCGAACAGACAGGGCTCACCCTCCCGGGTTAGGAACACTCACACTGCCGAGTTCAGATAGGAAGGGGTGAGGCCATGAAGGGATTTTAACATGAGGATGAGAATTTTAAAATCAAGGTGTTGGTTGCCAATTTTCCCCCTAATTTTTTGGGGGGAGTGCACAGTCCCTTTAACAGGCTGTGTGGGACATCCAGACAGCTGCGCAGCTTAGCGAGCACGGGTGATGGGAGAATGGGACTTGCTGCATGTTAGGATACGTACAGCAGAGTTTTGGATGAGCTCAAGTTCATTGAAGGTGGAAGATGGGAGGCTGGCCAGGAGAACATTGGAGTAGTAGAGTCCAGCAAATAACACACAAATGTAATGTTATGCATGTTGTAGGACCAACACAGAATACACTCTCATTTTCTAAATTCATTTATTTATTGCCCATCCCTAGTTGCCCTTGAGAGGGTGGTCGTGGGCTGCCTTCTTGAACCGCCGGGGTTTGGGGAGGAGGAGAGGAGAAGATGGTGCAGGTGTAAAGGGGGGTGGAAGTGGCAGAACGTGATCCAGGCCTAACAGAGTGTAGGAGAGCATGATCTATCTTCCCATCTGGATCACTTTCTTGCTCTCATCCCACCCCCTCCTTTTTGACCTGGATCACGTTCTACCCTCCCCCCCCCCACCTACTGTTCTCACGTGCTCCCCCTCCAACAAGTTCCTGCCCTTCTCTCCCCGAGTTCCTGACCATCTCCCCCTTCTCCGAGCTCTCCTCTGTCCCCCCCTCGATCCCCTCTCCTCTCCCTCCTTCGATCCCCTCTCCTCTCCCTCCTTCGATCCCCTCTCCTCTCCCCCCCTCGATCCCCTCTCCTATCCCTCTCCCCCCCTCGATCCCCTCTCCTCTCCCCCCCCCTCGATCCCCTCTCCCCCCCCCTTCGATCCCCTCTCCTATCCCCTCTCCTCTCCCCCCCCCCCTTGATCCCTCTCCTATCCCCTCTCCTCTTCCCCCCTTCGATCCCCTCTCCTCTTCCCCCCCTTCGATCCCCTCTCCTCTCCCCCCCTTCGATCCCCTCTCCTCTCTCCCCCCTTCGATCCCCTCTCCTCTCCCCCCTTCGATCCCCTCTCCTCTCCCCCCTTCGATCCCCTCTCCTCTCCTCTCCCCCCTTCGATCCCCTCTCCTCTCCTCTCCCCCCTTCGATCCCCTCTCCTTTCCTCCCTTCGATCTCCTCTCCTCTCTTTCCCCCCTTCGATCCCCTCTCCTCTCCTCTCCCCCCTTCGATCCCCTCTCCTCTCCTCTCCCCCCTTCGATCCCCTCTCCTCTCCTCTCCCCCCTTCGATCCCCTCTCCTCTCCTCTCTCCCCCCTTCGATCCCCTCTCCTCTCCTCTCCCCCCTTCGATCCCCTCTCCTCTCTTCTCCCCCCCCTCGATCCCCTCTCCTCTCCTCTCCCCCCCTCGATCCCCTCTCCTCTCCCCCCTTCGATCCCCTCTCCTCTCCTCTCCCCCCTTCGATCCCCTCTCCTCTCCTCCCCCCCCTCCCCCCCTTCGATCCCCTGTCCTCTCTTTTCCTCCCCCCCTTCGATCCCCTCTCTCTGATATTGGGATTACAAACTCCTGCTGGTTTTCAGTTATGGCTGCATAAGATAGTGAGGCTGGAAAAACCGCACCGCCAAAGGGTCACTTTGAATTGTTATACTCTTGTTTTTTCGCGCCCTGGTTACAGAGCTACAATATTTGGGGTAAACGCACGGATGCCCACCATTCAACCAAGGATGACAGTCAAAGTTTTCACCTCCCAATATCATTTTCCTCTATAGGTGTTCGGGCCCCTGGCCCGGAACTCCCGCTTACTCGTTGCGCCATCGGCAAGTAGAACCATATTCGAGCACTCCCCAAGGCTACCCCTTCGATCCCCTCTCCTCTTCACCCCCCCATTCAATCCCCTGACTTTCTCCACACGAAGCTGAGTGAAGCGTGGCGGTGCAGGCCGCAGCTGCCGCACCGTTGGGTACCGCGCATGTGTGACCGGATCGAGTGCGCGTGCAAGGTACCAAACGGGCGCACATGCGCAGAGAGTCAAAAATGCATTGCAAATAATCACTCCAAGCATTTATTGCCCATCGCTAGTTGCCTTGAGAAGGTAGTAAATTAGTGCAGACTGCAGTTTATAGCTACTACTGTAGTTTCCATTGAGATACATTGGTTCACAGCTGTCTAGTCTGGTGCGCGTCAACTTGTAGCAATGCTCAGGGGAAAAACAGAACGCTGTACTAACATAGTAATAGGTGGAATTAAATTTCAAAGTAGGACTCATAACAAGGGCTTTAAAAGATGGAACTACAGAGTAAGGCATGATATCATGAGTTTTACATTGTCAAAATGATAGTGTTGCTTGGGGGTGGGGGGAGGAGGAAGAGTGAAAAGCACCATTTCCTCTTCAGAACCTATGGAATATACCTTTTGTGAGTTCTATTAGCAAATAGACACGTATCCACTCCTATCTTCCTTGAGAATGCATTGCAGCAACACTTTAGTTTTGTTTTATTTATTTTGATAGCAGTATACAGTGCAAACCACTAATAATGGAATGAGATATCCATTATAAACAGTGTCCAATCTAGCTGTCAATGCCTAAAATAACAGAGCGGCTGTTTTTCTGAACACATTACAGCTTCAGACAAATTTTTAAGTGGTTTTGGTCAATGGCCAGTCTTCAGCCTGTCAAAGCCAACTGCCCTCCCTCAGTGTTCTTAGAAACGAGAGGAATATATCCTACCTCCTAATCCAGTGCAAAGCCAGTACAATGTGTTCTATTGGGTGTCCACTAATGATTTTCCACCTCTTCTGATGGCCCACTCTCCGGGCCCCTTCATGACGATCTGGAAAGAGAGAAGCATGTGACCATCAATGGGAACAGCTGAGGGAGACAGGAATCACAGGTGCAGGGAACCCCTGAGTTACTGGAGCTGCCCAATAGATGCATAGTGTTCTACAGGTATAAGGTGGACAGTGGCTTAGCTGGAGTAGAATCAGAAGGCTTAATGGAATAGTGAGAAAATATCAGAAAAGAAAGACAGGTTTTTTTAGTTAATGAAGGATAAAAACACTTTTGTAGAAGGAACAAGAGATATCAAAAAAATTAAATAAGAAAACCAGGAAAATAAAATAAGGGTCAACATTCCAAAAATTGAGTCAGGATTGAGTGATATGTATGTGAATGCACAAAACATTCAAAACAAAATTGGAGAGTTAGACACAACTACAACTATGGAAGGACATGATAGTATCTATAACAGCCATGTGGCTTAGGTTTGGACAGAAATGAAAACTTAACATTCCTGGTTAAAACATTTTCAGCAGAGATAGGGAAGGAAAAAAGGGGGTGTGGGTGAATGGAACTGTTGCTGAAGGATTATATCACAGCACTAGAATGTAAGGAGGGCCCAGGTGATTCCATTAAAACAAATCCCATATAGATAGGATTATAAAAGAGGAAGGAAATGGTACAATTTTAAGTTTGCATTACAGGCCAACAAACAGTAGACATGAATTAGAGGTAGAGATATGCAAGAACAACAGGACAATATTGGGTGACTTAACTGCCCAAGATAGACTGGAATAAATGTAATGCTTGTGGTCAAAATGGGGAACGCTTTTTAGAATTCATCCGGGACTGCTTCGTAGATCAGTATGTATCTAGTCCAACAAGAAAGTAGCATTGCTTGATTTAGTTCTGGGAAATGAAGTTGGGCAAATAACTGATGAGAGGCGAAGAACAACTAGGACCACAACATAGTCAGGTTCAATATAGGAACAGAAAAGATAAGAGAACTGGGCAGAAAGGTTAGAAAACAAGTCGACATATCTGTAGTAGGAAATCTTCAAATAGGAGATGTATTCCTGTCCGGTGAAAAGTGGGTGGATCAAAGAACAGAGCGCCTCTCGGTACTGCACTGAAGTGTCGGCCTAGATTATGTGCTCAAGTCCTCGATTGAGACTTGAATTCACAACCTTATAACTCCAAAGCAAGTGTTGACACTGTGCCAAGCAGGCATTACTTTTGTGGTGCTGTTGTTTGGCGAACCGACCTCTACCTAGCGGAGGCTGAACGCCAACTCTCCGACACCTTCTCCTACCTCCGCCTGGACCATGACCCCACTACCGAACATCAAGCCACCGTTTCCAAGACCGTCACTGACCTCATCTCCTCTGGAGATCTTCCCTCCACGGCCTCAAACCTCATAATTCTCCAACCCCGCACAGCCCGCTTCTACCTCCTTCCCAAGATCCACAAACAGGTCTGCCCCGGTAGACCCATCGTTTCAGCCTGTTCTTGCCCCACAGAACTTATCTCTTCCGATGTCAACTCTTTTTTCTCCCCTTGTCCAGTCTCTTCCCACCTATATCCGCGACTCTTCCGACGCCCTCCGTCACTTTAACAGTTTCCAGTTTCCTGGCCCCAACTGTCTCCTTTTCACTATGGACGTACAATCCCTCTACACCTCCATCCTCCACCAGGATGGCCTGAGGGCACTCCGCTTCTTCCTTGAACAGAGGCCCAACCAGTCCCCTTCCACCACCACCCTCCTCCGCCTGGTTGAACTTGTTCTCACATTGAACAACTTCTCCTTTGACTCCACTCACTTCCTCCAAATTAAAGGTGTTGCTATGGGAACCCGCATGGGTCCCAGCTATGCCTGCCTTTTCGTGGGATATATGGAACATTCTTTGTTCCAGTCCTATTCAGGTCCCCTCCCTCACCTCTTTTCCGGTACATTGATGACTGTATCGGTGCTGTTTTCTGCTCTCGCCCTGAACTAGAAAATTTCATTCACTTTACTTCCAATTTCCACCCTTCCCTCACCTTCACATGGTCCATCTCCGACTCGTCCTTTCCCTTCCTCGACTTCTCTGTCTCCATCTCTGGGGATAGGCTATTGACAAACATTCACTACAAGCCCACTGACTCCCACAGCTACCTGGACTACACTTCCTCCCACCCCGCTTCCTGTAAATACTCTCTTCCATTCTCCCAGTTTCTCCGTCTCCGCCGCATCTGCTCTGACAATGCCACCTTCCATACCAGTGCTTTCGACATGTCTTCCTTTTTCCTCAACCGAGGATTCCCCTCTACTGTGGTTGACACGGCCCTTGACCGTGTCCGTTTTATTTCCCGCACTTCTGCTCTCACCCCTTCCCCTCCCTCCCGGAACCACGATAGGGTTCCCCTTGTTCTCACCTTTCACCCCACCAGCCTCCACATTCAACGGATCATCCTCCGCCATTTCCGCCACCTCCAGCGTGATCCCACCACCAAACACATCTTCCCCTCACCTCCCCTTTCAGCATTCCGAAGGGACCGCTCCCTCCGCAACACCCTGGTCCACTCCTATCACCCCCAACACCCCTTCCCCTTCACCCAGCACCTTCCCATGCAAGCGCAGGAGATGCAACACATGCCCTTGTACCTCCACCCTTCCCACTGTCCAGGGCCCCAAACACTCCTTCCAGGTGAACCAGCGATTTACTTGTACTTCTTGCAATTTAGTATACTGTATTCGCTGCTCACGATGCGGTCTCCTCTACATTGGGGAGATCAAACGCAGATTGGGTGACCGCTTTGCGGTTCAGTCCGTAAGGGTGACCCCGAGCTTCCGGTCGCCTGTCACTTTAATTCTCTGCTCCACTCCCACTCAGACCTCACCGTCCTCGGCCTCTTACACTGTTCCAATGAAGCTCAACGTAAGCTCGAGGGACAGCATCTCATCTTTTGATGAGGCACTTTACAGCCTTCTGGACTCAACATAGAGTTCAACAATTTCAGACCATAACCTCTGCCCTATCCTTTTTTTCCCATTATTTATTTATTTTTTTCTCTCTCCCACATGGCAGCTGTCTGTCATTCTGCCAGTGCCATTTACACTTCATCTAGAGCCATCTTTTCTTAACTTGTCCCATTACCATCTCCTTTTGCCTTGCACCATCTCTTAATGTCTCTTAATCTCTCCTGCCTTCCATCCTATCACAGACCTTCCCTTTTGTTCTTTCCTCCCCTCCCCCCTTTCCCTGCTCCTGCACTTGCTTAAAAACCTGTTCGATCTCCAGCTTTTTCCAGTTCTGACGAAGGGTCATCGACCTGAAACGTTGGCCCAGAAATTGGACTTCGATGGTTGCCGCGGGGGTAAGGATCCCCCGCGATATCGCACTCCGCGGCTGCCTTTATGGTTTTGGCCCACACGAACTTCAGTTCCTGGGCCTCTCCCTGGTGCCGGCGCGCAGTGTGTGCGTGTCCCAGAGGCGCAGTTAGTTCGATGCGACCTCTGGGATCACGTGAGCCAGTTAGAGCCAATGGCAGCACACCATCTTTCATTCATAGTTTTGACAGGAAGAGCTGTCAAAGCTATGACTACAAATTGCCCCCAAAAGAACAGCTAAACCTCAATTAATTTTTTTTTAAAAACCATCACATTAATATAATAACTATAGTTAAATAAATTAACCACTTTAAACAAAAATTTAAATTTTTGAAAAATTTTAAATTCTTTTTAAAAGTTATAAAAATAAACTTACCTTTCTTTAAAGTCTCTAAAAAAGATAAACCTGTTGAAAAAAAATTAAAATAATACTTAATTAACTACTTACCTTGTTAAAAGGGGGTCTTACGCCTGCTTTTTTCATGTGTAAAATCTTCAACACTTACCTTCGCGTTGAAACCTGAAAAAAAAAACTAAGTGCGCTGCGTGCGCACAGCCTGTAGTGCGCACGCGGTTCACTTAGGAACCGCCCCCTTCGCAATATCAGAAGTGCCGGTTTCCCGCGCATGCGCAGTGCATGCAGGAAACCGGCACTTCAGGACCGAATATGGGTGAGTACACAGTGCGTACTCTCCCGTATTCGGACGAATTTCTGGGCCGTTAACTCTGTTTCTCTCTCCACAGATGCTGCCTGACCTGCTGAGTATTTCCAGCATTTTCTTTTTTTATTTCAGATTTCCAGCATCCGCAGTATTTTGCTTTTGGCTTAGGCATTACTTTTAATACATTTTAGAATCATAGAATCTTACAGCACTGAAGGAGGCCATTCAGCCCAGCGTGGTTGTGCCAGCTCTTTGAAAGCTATCCAATTAGTCCCACTCCCGTGCTCTTTCCCCATAGCCCTGCAATTTTTTTCCTTTTCAAGTATATATCCAATTCCCTTTTGAAAGTTACTATTGAATCTGCTTCCATTGACCTTTCAGGCAGTTTGGGTTTTCATTTTATCCTATTTTCCCAATTGTATACACAAACTTCATCCATTATAAGTGAAGTGCATTACATCTAGAATATAAATGGGGTGTGTGAAAAGAATTGGGAGGCTCTTTACTGATTTTGTTCTCAATCTATTCTACATTTGACTCTGTTTTACAAATTACTCTTTTTGTTCTGTAGCCCTCCAAATCTACAACAGAGAACCGACCTATTTTATCTGCAGCCAGAACACTCCAGTGCCCCTGATGGTCCGATTTGGTACTCCAGTATCCCTTTAGACCGCAACATCTTGGAAAATATGCTTGTACGGATTCTTGTGATCAAGGACATATATGAAGAAAATGAAAGGGACAGTTCTGAAGTCGACGAAGATGATATTGATTGAAATTTCCCAACAATAGCGGCACTGCAGTTGTGCAAGAATCATGACACTGTAATGTCAGGCCACTAGAGTATAAGGAATATACAGGAAAACAATGGTGTGCATTTCCTGGAATGACCCTCTATAACTGAGCTTGTAGCAACATACCCAGATTGGGTATTATGTAAATAACCCTAAATGAGAGGAGAATAGCAGACGTTAGCAATCTCCTTAGTGACTTTTAGGATATGTATACTTCAAAACAATTGCTCTCACTTAAGTTTTTTTTAAAGATTATTTATTGAATTGGTTTGTCGTCTGAAAGCATTTCCATTTGTAACTTTTTACATTACAAACTAAGGATCTCAAATGTGTCATGTGTAATTTTTTTTCTGATTTGAGGAATTTGCATTAAAACAAACTACAGTGTTTTGAAATTTCCCTACAGAAGGGATGGTTTTAATGGGTGCTATCTCCACCAGATAGGAGTGCATCTATGTAATTAATATAGTCTTAGCACTATAAATCAATTTAGAGCTAGCCTCCTGATGGTTGTCCTTCCACAAATGTACCAGTTGGTGAGTTTTCACCACAGATTCTGTAAGCATTAATTATTTGTTATGCTGATGGATGGTGCAGTCTATTTTAATTCTCTGTAAAATAACTGGTTTTATGGAAAGAAGACCTGAAATAAAGAATTAAGAGGATTACTGAATACTGGCTGAATGTGATAGTGGAAGAAAAACTGAATAGTGGAATCTATATACATTCTGATGCCGTGGAGAGGAAAACAAATTAAATGTGATTGGTTAATATTGTTCAGCTGCTTGATTTACAGTGAAAATGCAAATCAAAGCTACAGTATACCCATTATGAATAGTTCATGTAGATCACATGTTTGGTAAGTGTTACAGAGGACTGATTCTGAGATAACAGTTCCTGTCTCCGTGTGCCTTTGTTTATCTGTGCCATAAGAAATAAGAGCAGGAGTAGGCCATACGGACCCTCGAGCCTGCTCTGCCATTCAATAAGATCGTGGCTGATCATCGACCTCAACTCCACTTTCCTGCCTGATCTCCATATCCATTGATTCCCCTAGAGTCCAAAAATCTATCTATCTCATCTTTGAATATACTCAAAGACTCAGCATTCACAGCCCTCTGGGGCAGAGAATTCCAAAGATTCACAACCCTCTGAGTGAAGAAATTCCTCCTCACCTCAGTCTTAAATGGCCTACCCCTTATCCTGAGACTATACCCCCTAGTTCTAGACACTCCAGCCAGGGGAAACAACCTCTCAGTATTTACCCTGTCAATCCCCTTCAGAATCTTGTATGTTTCAATGAGATCACCTCTCATTCTTCTGAACTCCAGAGTATAGGCCCATTCTACACAATCTCTCATCATAGGACAGCCCTCTCAACCCAGGAATCAATCTAGTGAACCTTCGTTGCACCACCTCCAAGGCAAGTATATCCTTCCTTAGATAAGGAAACCAAAACTGTGCACAGTACTCCAGGTGTGGTCTCACCAAGGCCCTGTACAATTGTAGCAAGACTTCCTTACTCTTATACTCCAACCCCCTTCCAATAAAGGCCAACATGCCATTTGCCTTCCTTATTGCTTGCTGTACCTGCATGCTAGCTTTCAGTGTTTCTTGCACCCAAATCTCTCTGAACACCAACATTTGAAAGTTTCTCCCCATTTAAAAAATATTCTGTTTTTCTATTCTTCCTACCAAAGTGAATAACCTCACATTTCCCTACATTATACTCCATCTGCCACCTTACTGCCCACTCACTTAGTCTATCTATATCCCTTTACAGACTCTTTGTGTTCTCCTCACAGCTTAATGTCGCACCTAGCTTTGTATCATCAGCAAACTTGGATACATTACACTCGGTCCCTTCATCTAGGTCATTAATATCGATTGTAAATAGCTGAGGCCTCAACACTGATCCTTGCGGCACCCCACTAGTTACAGCCTGCCAACCTGAAAAAGATCTGTTTATCCCTACTCTCTGTTTTCTGTCCATTAACCAATCCTCTATCCATGCTACTATATTACCCCCAACCCCATGAACCCTAATCTTGTGTAATAACCTTTTATGTGGCACCTTATCGAATGCCTTTTGGAAATCCAAATATACTACATCCACTGGTTCCCCTTTATCTACCCTGCTAGTTACATCCTCAAAAAACTCTTAATAAATTTGTCAAACACGATTTCCCTTTCATAAAACCATGTTGACTCTACCTAATCATGTTATGATTTTCTAAGTGACGTGATACCACTTCCTTAACAATGGATTCCAGCATTTTCCTGACAACTGATGTCAGGCTAACTGGCCTGTAGTTCCCTGTTTTTTCTCTCCCTCCTTTCTTGAATAGCGGTGTTACATTTGCGACCTTCCAATCCACTGGGACCATTCTAGGATCTAGGGAATTTTGGAAGATCAAAACCAATGCATCCACTATCTCTTCAGTCACCTCTTTTAGAACCCTAGGATGTAGGCCGTCGGGTCCAGGGGAGTTGTCAGCTTTTAGTCCCATTAGTTTCTCTAGTACTTTTTCTCTACTTATATTAATTACGTTAAGTTCCTCACCCTCATTAGACCCTTGGTTCACCACCATTTTTGGTATGCTCTTTGTGTCTTCTACTGTGAAGGCAGATACAAAATATTTGTTTAACGTTTCTGCCATTTCCTTATTCCCCATAATAATTTCTCCTGTCTCAGCCTCTATGGGACCAATGTTTACTTTTGCTACTGTTTTCCTTTTTACATACTTGTAGAAACTCTTACAATCTGCTTTTATATTTCTTGCTAGTTTTCTCTCATTCTATTTTTTCCCTTTTTATCAATTTTTTGGTCAACATTTGCTGGTTTCTGAAACTCTCCCAATCCTCAGGCTTACTATTATTCTTTGCAACATTATAAGCTTCTTCTTTCAATCTAATGCTATCCTTAACTTCTTTAGTTAGCCACGGTTGGATCACTTTTTCCGTGGAGTTTTTGTTTCTCAATGGAATATATTTTTGTTGAGAATTATGAAATATTTCTTTAAATGCTAGCCACTGCTTATCTACCGCCATACCTTTTAATCTATTTTTCCAATCTGCTTAGCCAACTCGTCCCTCATACTATGTAATTGGCTTTATTTAAGTTTAAGACTCTAGTTTTGGACTTAGGCAAGTCATTCTCAAACTTAATGTGAAATTCTATCATATTATGATCACTCTGCCCCAGAGCATCCTTTACTATGAGATTGCTAATTAACCTTGTCTCATCACACAGTACCTGTTCCCTGGTCGGTTCCATGACTTATTGTTCTAGGAAACTGTCCCGAATGCATTCCATGAACTCATCCTTCAGACTACCTTTGCCAATTTGATTTGTCCAGTCTATATGAAGATTAAAGTCCCCCACAATTATTGCATTACTTTTGTTGCAAGCTCCTACTATTTCTTGATTAATATTCTGTCCAACGGTATAGCTACTGTTAGGGGGCCTATATACTACTACCAGTGTTTTCTGCCCCTTGTTATTCCTTATCTCCACCCATACTGATTCTACTTCCTGATCTTCTGAGCCGAGATCCTTTCTCGCTACTGTCCTTATGTCATCCTTTATTATCACGGCTACTCCCCCTCCTTTTCCATTCTGCCTGTCTTCGAAATGCCACGTACCCTGGAACATTTAGTTCCCAACCTTGGCCACCTTGCAACCATGTCTCTGTAATGGCTATTAGATCAAACCCATTTATCTCTATTTGTGCCACTAGTTCGTCTGTCTTGTTACGAATGCTTCGTGCATTCAGATAAAGAGCCTTTAATTTAAATTTTTTACCATTATTCCCTGCTTTGACCTTATTCTCTGCTGCACTGCTACCATTAAACTCTCTGTCCCTGTTACATTCTGCTTATTTTTACCCAAATCGCTACACTGCTCTAGTGCCTTGACCTTTCTCTTTAGATTTCTAAATTTCCCTTCACCTGACCCCTCCCTCCCCCCTTTTTTAGTTTAAAGCCCTATCTACAGCTCAAGTTATTCAATTTGCCAGGACGCTGGTTCCAGCCCGGTTTAAGTGGAGCCTTTCTCGACGGAACAGCTCCCTCGTTCCCCAGTACTGGTGCCAGTGCCCCATGAATTGAAACCCCATTTTCCCACACCACTCTGAGCCACGCATTTAACTCTCTGATCTGCTTGACCCTATGCCGATTGGCACATGGCTCAGGTAGTAATCTAGAGATTATTACCCTTGTGGTTCTGCTTATTAATTTATACCCTAGTTCCTCAAACTCCCGCAGCAGAACCTCATTCGTAGTTCTACTTATGTCGTTGGTTCCTACATGGACTACGACAACTGGATCCTCCCCCTCCCACTCCCAAGTTCTTCTCCAGCCACAAAGAGATATCCTTAACCCTGGCACCAGGCAGGCAACACAGCCTTCGAGACTCTCTTTTGCAGCTGCAGAGAACAGTATCCCCCTGACTATACTGTCCCCTACTACCACCACCACATTCCTTCCTTCTCCCCCCACTTGGATGGCCCTCTGTACCACAGTGCCGTGGTCAGTTTGCCCATCCTCCCTGCAGTCCTTTTCCTCATACATACAGGTAGAAAGTACCTCGTATCTGTTGGACAAGGTCCAGGGCTGAGGCTCCTCCATCACTACATCGTGGGTCCCCATACCTTCCTGACTTGCAGTCACACCTTCCCGTCCCTGACCACTGACGAACTCTAAAGTACTACTTAACCTAAAGGGTGTGACTGCCTCCTGGAACAAAGTGTCCAGGTAAAACTCCCCCTCCCTGATTCATCGCAATGTCCGCAGCTTGTACTCCAGCTCAACAATTCTGAGCCGAAGCTCCTCGAATTGCAGACATTTACTGCAGATGTGGTTGCTCGGGATCGCAATGCTCTCCACAGACTCCCACATGCTGCAGTTACGACACACCACCTGCCCTGCCATCTCTAACCTTGTTTTATTTATTAATTAAAGATTTTATTCAATCGATATTTTAGGTTTATTGTTTGATTATTTTATTTCATTTAAGTTATTAATTTAATAAGTACTAGCAAGTTACAGTGTCTCAGCTCTTAATTTAACCCCCTTCCCTAACTTAGAGTGCAAAAAGAGCTGTAATCCTCACCAACCAATCACCTACCTGCTCTCCTGTGACGTCACTCTTTGATGTTGTTTTTGAATCGGAGCCTCACGCTGCCGCTGCTTTAATTCAGGTCCGCTCTCGGGCCGTTCTTTATCCTCTCGCCGCTGTCGCTGCTTTAATTCAGGTCCGTTCTCAAGCCGATCTTTATCCTCTCGCCACTGCCGCTGCTTTAATTCAGGTCCGCTCTCGGGCCGCTCTTTATCCTCTCGCCGCTGTCGCTGCTTTAATTCAGGTCCGCTCTCGGGCCGCTCTTTATCCTCTCGCCGCTGTCGCTGCTTTAATTCAGGTCCGCTCTCGGGCCGCTCTTGATCCTCTCGCCGCTGTCGCTGCTTTAATTCAGGTCCGCTCTCGGGCCGCTCTTTATCCTCTCGCCGCTGTCGCTGCTTTAATTCAGGTCCGCTCTCGGGCCGCTCTTTATCCTCTCGCCGCTGTCGCTGCTTTAATTCAGGGCCGCTCTCGGGCCGCTCTTTATCCTCTCGCCGCTGTCGCTGCTTTAATTCAGGTCCGCTCTCGAGCCACTCTTTATCCTCTCGCCGCTGTCGCTGCTTTAATTCAGGTCCACTCTCGAGCCACTCTTTATCCTCTCGCCGCTGTCGCTGCTTTAATTCAGGTCCGCTCTCGAGCCGCTCTTTATCCTCTCGCCGCTGTCGCTGCTTTAATTCAGGTCCGCTCTCGAGCCGCTCTTTATCCTCTCGCCGCTGTCGCTGCTTTAATTCAGGTCCGCTCTCGGGCCGCTCTTGATCCTCTCGCCGCTGTCGCTGCTTTAATTCAGGTCCGCTCTCGGGCCGCTCTTTATCCTCTCGCCGCTGTCGCTGCTTTAATTCAGCTCCACTCTCGGGCCGCTCTTCATCCTCTCGCTGCTGTCGCTGCTTTAATTCAGGGCCGCTCTCGAGCCGCTCTTTATCCTCTCGCCGCTGTCGCTGCTTTAATTCAGGGCCGCTCTCGGGCCGCTCTTTATCCTCTCGCCGCTGTCGCTGCTTTAATTCAGGTCCGCTCTCGGGCCGCTCTTTATCCTCTCGCTGCTGTCGCTGCTTTAATTCAGGGCCGCTCTCGGGCCACTCTTTATCCTCTCGCCGCTGTCGCTGCTTTAATTCAGGTCCGCTCTCGAGCCACTCTTTATCCTCTCGCCGCTGTCGCTGCTTTAATTCAGGTCCACTCTCGGGCCACTCTTTATCCTCTCGCCACTGTCGCTGCTTTAATTCAGGTCCGCTCTCGAGCCGCTCTTTATCCTCTCGCCGCTGTCGCTGCTTTAATTCAGGTCCGCTCTCGAGCCGCTCTTTATCCTCTCGCCGCTGTCGCTGCTTTAATTCAGGTCCGCTCTCGGGCCACTCTTGATCCTCTCGCCGCTGTCGCTGCTTTAATTCAGGTCCGCTCTCGGGCCGCTCTTTATCCTCTCGCCGCTGTCGCTGCTTTAATTCAGGTCCGCTCTCGGGCCGCTCTTTATCCTCTCGCTGCTGTCGCTGCTTTAATTCAGGGCCGCTCTCGGGCCACTCTTTATCCTCTCGCCGCTGTCGCTGCTTTAATTCAGGTCCGCTCTCAAGCCACTCTTTATCCTCTCGCCGCTGTCGCTGCTTTAATTCAGGTCCACTCTCGGGCCACTCTTTATCCTCTCGCCACTGTCGCTGCTTTAATTCAGGTCCGCTCTCGGGCCGCTCTTTATCCTCTCGCCGCTGTCGCTGCTTTAATTCAGGTCCGCTCTCGGGCCGCTCTTTATCCTCTCGCCGCTGCCGTAGCGAGAGGCTAAAGAGCAAGGTCATTCCTCTCTGGTCCTCTCAAGGGCTCCCTGTTTTGGAGCTTACTATTGTGCTGATTTTTGTTGCCTTACTGCACTGGGTACTTAGAGCTTTATGTTTTTCCATGTGTACTTGTGTTTTTTTTGTCTTTGCATCAATTAAGTTCTGTGTTCCCACGCAGTGGATCTGAGGTGCATGCCATTGAACCATAGTTTGTACAGGCTACTGTAATCACACGTGTGCCACCATGTGCGTTCTCCTGTTTTTTGGGAAGGTAGACTGAAAAGCACTATAGCAAGACTAAATAGAATTATAAACCAACAAATTGGTTTATTTTAAATAAAATACATGAATGAGGAGAATTCAGTTTTCACAGTGAGATTCATCTTTTTTGTACCTATGTACAATTTAAAACAAAACTCAACTCTCTCCATTCTAGGCAGAAACTTGCTTTTGAGCTAGCTAATTTGAAGCCAACTCATCATATTTTTTTTATTCGTTCACGGGATGTGGGCATTGCTGGCAAGGCCAGCATTTATTGCCCATCCCCAGTTGCCCTTGAGAAGGTGGTGGTGAGCCGCCGCCTTGAACCGCTGCAGTCCGTGTGGTGAAGGTACTCCCACAGTGTTGTTAGGTAGGGAGTTCCAGGATTTTGACCCAGCGACGATGAAGGATCGGCGATATACTTCCAAGTCAAGATGGTGTGTGACTTGGAGGGGAACTTGGAGGTGGTGGTGATCCCATGCACCTGCTGCTCTTGTCCTTCTAGGTGATAGAGGTCACGGGTATGGGAGGTGCTGCCGAAGAAGCCTTGGCGAGTTGCTGCAGTGCATCTTGTAGATGGTACACACTGCAGCCATGGTACACTGGTGGTGGAGGGAGTGAATGTTTAAGGTAGTGGATGGGTGCCAATCAAGCGGGCTGCTTTGTCTTGGATGGTGTCGAGCTTCTCGAGTGTTGTTGGAGCTGCACTCATCTTCCTCTGTTATAGGCTCTACCTGTTTGTATACCAGCTTAGAATGTCTCTGCATTTATCTCACTGACTAGAGAAAGGTATTTCTGTTGCCTAGGTCTGTATGTGGACTAAAGTCCTTTTTTGATTTAAATAACTCACAATGGGTCTTCCACCCACATTGACTGAAAGCACAGAAGACCATCTCTTGTGTAAAATGCTGGAAATATTCAGCAGGTCAGGCAGCATCTGTGGAGAGAGAAAACAGAGTTAAAGTTTCAGGTTGATGACCTTGCGTCAGAACTGGAAAAAGTAATCTTTTTGTAATGGGTTTTAAGCAAGTACAGAGGCAGGGAGGGGTGCACTGGAAAGAACAAAAGGGAAGATCCGTGATGAGGTGGAAGGCAAAAGGGGGTGGTAACGGGACAAGAAAAGAAACAAAAGATGGGTCTAGAGGAGTTGTAAATGACAACTACAGAATCATTACCAGCACCTGCTGTCTGAAAAAATGGGAGCAGTGGTTATGATCTGAAATTATTGAACTCAATGTTGAGACCATCTCTCTTGATGGCCAAATATGGTTCCTTAATGATAACCCAATGATGCTTCCATTGTTTCAAAGCTGAAATAACATACAAAAGTAAACAGTCTGTAAACAGCTGTTCATTCTGGTGTCCCGCCTGGGAAACATTCCGTCCCTTCTTTGTCCCAAACAGCCCCTACTGAGACCCAGATGTTGTCGCCACATTAGTTACTTCCACTGGGAAGTTACTTAGAATCACAGGTTAAGAGGAAAAAAACACACACAACACACTATCACTAAGCAATGTGGGGGGGGGGGGGGGGGGGGAAATATAAATAACAGCACAAAATGGGGAAATAAATTGGTTGCACTTTATTTGACCTTTGCGCAGAGAATTTATTTCTGGTGGTGCAGAATAAGGTTTCAGCATAGGAAAGGATGTGCATGGATGATGGTTGAGGTACAGCAGAGGACAATATTAATGATGGTCTTTTGGGCTATTTGAGTGCATGTTGACAAGAGGGTTATTTAAAAAGCAAGTTGGGCACAAAGTTGAATGCCTCCTGTGTGAGGAACTCATGCAATAGTCTGTCTGGGCGACACAGGTGTTTCTCTGGTGATATCCTCTTGGTCTGTGTTCACTTACTGCTCTAGCCAGAAGCCTTCTCCATGTTAGGCCTCCTGGTACTGCAACTAACAAACAGATGATAGGAACATGGGAACAGGAGTCGGCCATTTGGCTCCTTGAACCTGTTCTGCTATTCAATGAGATCATGTCTGATCTGTGACCTAACTCCATAATCCTGCCTTTGCCCTATATCCCTTAATACCCCTGGTTAACAGATATCATATCAATCTCAGATTTAAAATTAACAGTTGACCCAACATCAACTGCCGTTTGTGGAAGAGAGTTCCAAACTTTTACCCCCCTTTGCGATTAGAAGTGTTTCCTAGCTTCACTCCTGAAAGGCCTGGCTCTAATTTTTAGGCTATGACCCTAGTCCTAGGTTCCTCAACCAGTGGAAATAGTTTCTCTCTACCCTATCAGTTCCCCTTAATATCTTGAAAACTTCGATAAAATCACCCCTTAATCTTCTAAATTCTGGGGAATACAACCCTAGTTTGTGTAATCGCTCCTTGTAATGTAACCCTTGGAGTCCAGGTACCATTCTAGTAAATCTACACTGCACTCCCTCCAAGGCCAATATATCCTTCCTAAGGTTTGATGTCCAGAACTGAACAGAGTACTCTATGTGTGGCCTAACCTGTGCTTTGTACAGCTGTAGCATGACTTCTAACTCCTTGTATTCTATTCCTCTAGATATAAAGACTCGCATTCCATTAGCCTTTTTGATTATTTTTTGTACCTGTCCATGTTTTTTTAATGATCTATGCACATGGGCCTGCTAAGTCACTTTGGACCTCCACTGCTTCTAGCTTTTCACCAGTACCTTGATCTATCCTTTTTAGGTCCAAAGTGGATGACCTCACACTTGCCTATACTGAAATCCATTTGCCACAGTTTTGCCAATTCGCTTAATTTTAATGTCTTTGTAATTTATGCTTCCATCTACACTGCTTACAATGCCGCCTATCTTTGTGCCATTGGCAAACTTGTATATGTGGCTCTCTATCACATCATCTAAGTCGTTAATAAATATAGTGCATTGTTGAGGTCCCAACACAGATCCCTGTGGGACGCCACTAGTCACATCCTGCCAATTAGAGTACCTGCCCATTATCCCTACTCTCTGTCTCTTGCCTCTCAGCCAATTTCCTAACCAGGTCAATAATTTGCCCTCAATTCCATGAGCTTCAAATTTAGCTAACATTCTCTTATGAGGGACTTTAGCGAATGCCTTCTGGATGTCCACACAAATAACATTCATAGACATTCCCCTGTCCACTATTTTAGTCACCTCTTCAAAAAATTCAATCAGGTTTGTCAGGAATGACCTACCTTTTACAAATCCATGCTTGCTCTCTTTGATCAGCTGAAAATTTTCAAGGTGTTCAATCACTCTATCCTTAACTATAGACTCTAGTTAACAACAGGTGTTAGGCTAACTGGTCTATAATTCCTTCTCTCACCTTTCTTAAATAGCGGAGTGATGTGCATTTTTCCAATCTAAAGGATTGGTTCCTGAATCGAGAGAACTTTGAAAGGGCATCTGCAATGTTCTCACCTACTTCCTTTAAAACCCTGGAATGAAAACTATCTGGTCTTAGGGATTTGTCACTCTTTAGTGTCATTATTTTCTTCATTACTGTTAATTTGCTTACATCAATTTTGGTGAGTCCCCGTCCCTGATTAAATATTAGTTTCCTTGAGATGTCTGGCATACTGTAAATACTGACGCAAAGTAATTATTTAACATGTCTGCCATTTCCTTATTTTCATTTATATCACCATTATCAGTTTTTAAGGGGCCCACATTGCTCCTAAACACCCTCTTTTTCCTAATATAATTGTAAAAGTTTTTTGCGTTGATTTTATATCCCTTGCAAGTTTCATTTCATATTCCCTTTTTGTAGCTTTTACATTTTGTTACCCTTTGTTGTTTTTTGTCTCTTTCCCATTTGCCAGGATCTGTGCTCTTTTTTGCATTCTTGTATGCTTTTTCTTTTAGTTTTATGTTGTCCTTTACCTCTTTAGTCATCCATGGCTTTTTTTTGGCAAGTAGAGCTCTTGCCCGTTAGGGGTATAAACTGGTTCTGTGTCACGTTAAATTATTTTTTGAACACCTCCCATTGATCTTCTGTCGTTTTACCCATTAACAGATTTGCCCAGTTTACTGTGGACAGTCTCATCCCGTTGAAGTCGGCCTTCCCTAAATCTAGAATCTTAGTAGCTGTTTTGCATTTCTCCCTTTCAAACACAACGTTGAACTCAATCATATTATGATCGCTATTAGATAAATGTTCACGCACCATTAGGCTGATAACTAAATCTGGCTCATTACTCATTAAATCTAATATGGCCTGCCACCTTATTGGTTCTAGGACATAAAGTTGCATAAAACTGTCCTGAACACACACAAGAAATTTGCTATCTTTTTGACATGATCTCATCTGCTTATCCCAATCTATATGGAACTTAAAATCCCCCATTAAAACCACTCTGCCTTTACTACATGCTTGTCTAATCTCTGCATTAATACATTCTGCCACTTTACAGCTGCTACCAGGGGGCCTATACACAACTCCAACTCCAGCCTTAAATCCTTTTCTATTTCTTAATTCTACCCATAAAGTCTCCACTGCCTGCTTACCCCTTGTTATATCATCTCCTATAATAGAAGTAATTTCATGCTTAATCACGAATGCTGCTCGTCCCCCTCTACCAGATTCCCTATCCTTCCTGTAGACCTTATAACCAGGTATATTCAGTTCCCAGTCCTGACCGTCTTGCAGCTATGTCTCAGTAATGGCTACCGTGTTGTACCCTCCAAGTTGAATTTGCACCTGCAATTCATTCAATTTGTTCCTTATACTGCATGCGTTTGTATAAAGAACGCTTATTTGGGCCATGCACCCTAACATATCCTTCTGCTCTAATGTTTTTCTCACATATTTCTTATTTCTCTCTCCTGACTTAATTACTTTACATCTTTTAGTTTTCCCTTTACCTGTAGTTCCTAAAGCACATTTTCTGTCTATTACTCTACTCTCATTTCATTTGTTTTAGAATTATTATTTATTCTACCTTTTCCACCTAAGCCCTCCCTCCCCACAACCCACCCCCATTTACAAGTTTAAAGACCTTGTGACCACCCTATTTATCCTTTCCGCTAGGACCCTGGTCCAAGCCCAGTTCAGGTGGAGCCCGTCCCAACGGTACAATTCCTTCCTGTCCCAGTATTGGTGCCAGTGCCCCATGAAATGGAACCCCTCTTTCCCACGTCACTCCTTCAGCCACGTGTTGACCTCCCTAATCGGCTTATCCCTATGTCAATTTGCACGAAGCTCGGGTAATAATCCAGAGATTATAACCCTTGAGGTCCTGTTTTTTAAATTTAGCTCCTGGTACTCTGAACAGGACCTCTTGCCTACTCATTCCTATGTTGTTGGTCCCAATATGGACCACGACGATTGGATCCTCATCCTCGTTCTCCAATATCCTTTCAAGCAGGTTCGAGATGTCCCTCACCCTGGCACCAGGTAGGGAACATACCATGTGGGACTCTCGATCCTGCTTACAAAGGATGCTATCTGTCCCCCTAATTATAGAATCCCCTACAACTAAAACATTACACTTCCTCTCCTCCTCCCTTTGGATAGCCTCCTGCTCTAAGGTGCTATGGTCAGCATTCTGCCTGTCCTTCTGACAGTCTTTCTCCTTATCCTCACAGGCAGCAAGGACATTACATCAATTTCTGCAAATCCTCATTCTCTATTTCACCTGGGTTCCCCTTAGTACACTATTGGTCACAGCAACCCTATTCTGATTCTGCACATCCCTATGAGATGTGACTGAGGTTAGGGGCAAACTGTCCAGATATTCCTCCCCCTCACTTATGTATCAGAGTGTCTCCAACTCTCACTCCAGCTCAATGACTCTGAGCCGGAGAGATTCAAGGCAGAGACATCTACTGCAGACGTGTTCACTCGGCACAGTCTCGTTGTCCACAAACTCCCACCTTGGGACACTCAATCTATCAAGGCATCTGCAGCACTGCTTTGAAATTCTAATGATAGGCTTTATAAGGATCCTGGAAGCTACATGGGCATCATCATACACAGGCTGTGCTTCAGTCCGCAATTGGTGCAAGGATGTCATTACCTATGGCTTAAGAGGTCAGCCTGTCCCCAAATAGTTATCCTTGTAGTAAAAACAGAAAATGCTGGAGATACTCAGCAGGTCAGGCAGCATCTGTGAAGAGAGAAACACAGTTAACGTTTCAGGTCGATGACCTTTCGTCAGAACTGGCAGTTCTGACGAAAGGTCATCGACCTGAAACGTTAACTCTGTTTCTCTCTTCACAGATGCTGCCTGACCTGCTGAGTATCTCCAGCATTTTCTGTTTTTATTTCAGATTTCCAGCATCTGCAGTATTTTCTTTTTGTATTAGTTATCCTTGTAGTTTGCCTTTACCTTCAAATAAGGGTGCCACAGATCATTATCTTAGAATGAAAACATTGGGACTGCTGCCTAGGAAGCATTGATCTCCGTGATTCGTTGTTCCTGATGGCTCACCAATTTGCTAAATGATGGAGCTCCCTTTGGTATTATATCCAAGCCTAGATTGCCACATGGGTGGTACCAATAGCTCCTCCGGACAGCAAGCCAATGTTAGGCTGCTGTCAAAAAAGCTAATGGAATGTTAATAAAAAGGAATATTGCAGATCAAAGGAAGTAATCCTGAAATGATATGGAACGTCAGTCATGCTCCACAATAATGGAACCTACACTAGAGAAAGGATGTAAATGAGCTGGAAAAGGTACATGGCTCAAAGAACTGAAACTTTTCTCAATGGAGAGGAATAGATTGAAACGCTGTAGAATTGTATAGAAATTACAGGCTGTTCAGGTGTTAACCCGCCACGTGAGCAGTAGTCCTAATTCTATGTCCCCACTCTGTTCCCATATCCCTTTATTCCCCTTTTCTTCAACCACCTATCTAACCTATCCTTAAATATTGACATGGTCTCTGCTTCAATCTCTCACTACCAACAGTGTATTCTACAGCCTCAAAGCCCTCTTAAAAAAAAAGGTTTCTCTCGCTCTCTTCCTGAATCTCTTATCTCTAAGTCCCCTCAACAACTACAAATAGTCTGTTTCTATCTATGCTGTCCCATTCCTTCATCATTTTAATCAACTCTTATTGCTTAATAATCTACATTGTTCTAATGAAAACAGTCTTTTTCAATTTGTATTTGTATTTCCACATACCAAGCAGCATTGTGGTGAAACTGTGTTGTACCCTCTACATGATTGAGGCTTTCAAATTAATAAGACTCAGATGTGAAGGATACTCATTATAAGTGCACAGTATAAATTCTGTTTGCGCTAGAACGGAGGTTCCCAAAATGGTTTTGCTGAGCCTTCCTTCGGCGATGCATGTCCCGTGCGTGCCCCTCTTTCTAAGAAATAGTATTTTGCCTAGAACAAGAGGATTTTAAATTCTCGGCTAACATAAGATACTGTTTAAGATAGAAAGCAATATAAATAACGCAGTACTAGTACTTTACTACTGAATAAACTTGAACATAAAAGAACACTTGATGACTCGCCCTTATCTCAGTGAGTACGATGAGTCTTGTTGGCTGCTTGTGCACAATTTGTGGAATCTCAGTTTCAACCTCAAATCAGTCTTTCCAGGCCTCAACAAGTTTATAATTGAATTGCATAAAAATTAGATCTTGTGAAACTGACCATTCCATCCTGAATAAAATCAGGCTTTTAGTAATATTTAATTATCCCTGAGATTAAAAGCATAATAGAAATGTTTGCAAGTCTTTTAGAGTCATAGGGGGAAAAATTCAGCTGCTTGCGCCTCCCGTTAGCGCCTTAAGAGGGCGCTAATGGGGCGTAAAGCAGCTAACGCCCGGGCGCAGCGCCGCCCACGCCTCCCGAAAAATTTAGTGGGAGGTTAGCGGCGGCGGCAGCCGGTAGCGCCCTGTGGCGCTGCGCCGCCGGCGATGACGTCATCGCCGTGCGCAGCACCCCGCTCGCGCCCCGGCCGTGATCTTCAGTCGCGCCCTCTGATTTACCGCCAGACGCTATGTCCGACGGGTTCAGGGAGGCGTACGTGCGGCCGGGGCGGCGATATTTAAAGCGGAGGTGGCAGGCGGCCATTTTTGTTGCTGGCCGCCTGCCAGCACCTGCCCCCGGCCCCCGTGAAGCCCCCCCACCGTGAAGTGCCGGCTGCGCTCCAAGAGCCCGGCACCTCTCTTGAGTCACGGGCTCTTTTGCCGGCACTCCCGATCCCTGGGGGCCCAGCTGGGCCCCGGTTCGCGCTGCGCAGGGTCCCTCCCCTTTAAGAAGGGGAGGAAGGCCTGCAATACCGCGGCGCGACGTGCCGCAGCGCATGGCGCTGCGGCACATAGCGCCAGGATATTCACTCGCAGCGCCCCAAGAGGGATGCGGGCTGCTTCCAGTTGCGCCCCGCTTCCCTCTTGGGGCGCAACCACTGAAGTTCCGGCGCGGGGCCGCTAATTTTTTCGGGGCGCTAAAAGTCGCGCCCCGGCGAGGTTAGCGCCCCAAATGGGGCGCGACTCAATTTTTACCCCATAGAGTTATACAGCACAGAAAGAGGCCCTTCAGCCCATCGTGTCCACGCCGGCCATCAAGCCCTGTCTATTCTAAACCCATTTTCCAGCACTTGGTCCATAGCCTTGTATGCTATGGCGTTTCAAGTGCTCATCTAAATGCTTCTTGAATGTTGTGAGGGTTCCTGCCTCTACCACCCTTTCAGGCAGTGAGTTCCAGATTCCAACCACCCTCTGGGTGAAAAAGCTTTTCCTCAAATCCCCTCTAAACCTCCTGCCCCTTACCTTGAAACTATGCCCCCTGGTTATTGACCCCTCTATTAAGGGGAAAAGTTCCTTTCTATCTACCCTATCTATGCCCCTCATAATTTTGTACACCTCAATCAGGTCCCCCCTCAGCCTCCTCTGCTCTAAGGAAAACAACCCCAGCCTGTCCAGTCTCTCTTCATAGCTGAAGCGCACCAGCCCAGGTAACATCCTGGTGAATCTCCTCTGCACCCTCTCCAATGCAATCACATCCCTCCTATAGTGTGGCGACCAGAACTGCACACAGTATTCCAGCTGTGGCCTAACTAGCGTTTTGTACAGCTCCATCATAACCTCCCTGCTCTTATATTCTATGCCTCAGCTAATGAAGGCAAGTATCCCATATGCCTTTTTAACCATCTTATCTACCTGTCCTGCTGCCTTCAGGGATCTATGTACATGCACACCAAGGTCCCTCTGATCCTCTGTCCTTCCTAGGGTCCTACCATTCATTGTGTATTCCTTGCCTTGTTAGTCCTCCCAAAATGCATCACCTCACACTTTTCAGGATTAAATTCCATTTGCCACTGTTCTGCCCATCTGACCAACCCATCTATATCATCCTGTAGTCTGAGGCTTCCCTCCTCGCTATTTACCACTCCACCAATTTTCGTGTCATCTGCGAACTTACTGATCATACCTCCTACATTCATATCTAAATCATTAATGTACACTACAAACAGCAAGGGACCCAGCACCGATCCCTGCGGTACACCACTGGACACAGGCTTCCAGTCACAAAAACAACCTTCGACCATCACCCTCTGCCTCCTGCCACTAAGCCAATTTTGGATCCAATGTGCCAAATTGCCCTGGATCCCATGGGCTCTTACCTTCTTGACCAGTCTCCCATGCGGGACTTTGTCAAAAGCCTTACTGAAGTCCATGTAGACTACATCAACTGCACTACCCTCATCTACACATCTAGTCACCCCCTCTCAAAATTCAATCAAATTGGTTAGACATGATCTCCCCCTGACAAAGCCATGCTGACTATCCTTGATTAATCCTTGCCTCTCCAAGTGGAGACTAATTCTGTCCCTCAGAATTTTTTCCAATAATTTCCCTACCACTGATGTTAGGCTCACTGGCCTGCAATTCCCTGATTTATCCCTACTACCCTTCTTGAACAATGGTACTACGTTAGCTGTCCTCCAGTCCTCTGGCACCTCTCCTACTTCACCTGAGGAAGGAGCAAATCGATAGCTCCGAAAGCTTGTGATTTCAAATAAAACTGTTGGACTATAACCTGGTGTTGTGCGACCTCTCAATTTTGTCCACCCCAGTCCAACACCGGCATCTCCGCATCATGACCTCCCCTGTGGCCAGAGAGGTTCTGAAAATTTGTGTCAGAGCCCCTGCAATCTCCTCCCTTGCCTCACACAGCAGCCTGGGATACATCTCGTCTGAGCCTGGGGATTTATCCACTTTTAAGCCCACTAAAACTGCTAGTACCTCCTCCCTCTCGATGCTAATTTGTTCAAGTATATCACAACCCCCCTGCCTGATTCCTATGACTACATCATCCTTCTCCATAGTGAACACAGATGCAAAATATTCATTTAAAACCTCACCTACATCTTCCGGCTCTACACACACATTGCCACTTTGGTCCCTAATGGGCCCTACTCTTTCCCTGGTTATCCTCTTGCCCTTAATATACTTATAAAACACCTTGGGATTTTCCTTTATTTTGCCCGCCAGTGTTTTTTCATGCCCCCTCTTCGCTCTCCTAATTTCTTTTTTAAGTACCCCCCTGCACTTTCTATATTCCTCTAGGGCTTCCACTGTTTTTAGTCCTTTGTATCTGCCAAAAGCCTTCCTTTTTTTCCTAATGCATTCTTGTATATCCCTTGACATCCAGGGTTCCCTGGACTTGTTGGTCCCACCCTTGACCTTTACGGGAACATGTTGGCGCTGTACTCTCTCTATTTCCTTTCTGAATGACTCCCACTGCTCTGATGTGGATTTTCCTACAAGTAGCTGATCCCAGTCCACTTTGGCCAGATCCTGCCTTATCATATTAAAATCAGCCTTCCCCAATTTAGAACCTTTATTTCCGGTCCATCTTTGTCCTTTTCCATGACTACCTTAAATCTCACTGAATTATGGTCACAGTCACCAAAATGCTCTCCTACTGACACTTCTACCACTTGCCTGGCTACATTCCCTAGAATTAGGTCCAGTACCGCCCCCTCTCTTGTAGGACTTTCTACATGCTGGCTCAAAAAGCTCTCCTGGATGCACTTTAAGAATTCTGCACCCTCTAAGCCTTTCACACTCTGACTATCCCAGTTAATATTGGGGAAGTTGAAATCCCCTACTATTATTACCCTATTATTTCTACACTTCTCTGAGATTTGCCTACATATCTGTTCCTCTATCGCCCCCTGACTGTTTGGGGGCCTATAGTACACTCCCAGCAAAGTGCTTGCCCCCTTTTTGTTTTTGAGTTCTACTCATATGGTCTCATTAGAGGAACCTGCTAAGATATCATCCCTCCTTACTGCAGTAATTGACTCCTTGATTAATATTGCGACACCCCCTCCTCTTTTACACCCCCCTCTGTCTCGCCTGAAGATTCTATATTGAGCTGCCAGTCCTGCCCCTCCCTCAACCATGTCTCTGTGATAGCAACAATATCATACTCCCATGTGTTCATCAACACCTTCAATTCATCTGCCTTACTCGTAAGACTCCTTGCATTAAAATAAATGCCATCCAGCCTTGCCATACTCCCTTGTGCCGTTACATATGTGCTCTGCCTTCTAGACTGACTTGTTTTTTCCTCTATATTTGGCTGTGCATCACCCCCTACTATATCTCCACTCTGTAACCCATCCCCCCGCCAAGTTAGTTTAAACCCCCCCCAACAGCACTAGCAAACCTCCCCGCAAGGATGTTGGTCCCGTTCCGGTTCAGGTGCAACCCGTCCGACTTGTACAGGTCCCACCTTCCCCAGAACAGACCCAGTGATCCAGGAAACTAAAGCCCTCCCTCTGCAGCAACTCTTTAGCCATGCATTCATCTGCTCTATCCTCCTATTCCAATACTCACTAGCACGTGGCACTGGGAGTAATCCAGAGATTACAACCTTTGAGGTCCTGCTTTTTAATCTGCTACCTAGCTCCCTAAATTCTTGTTGCAGGACCTCGTCCCTCTTACTTCATTTTATATTCACAAATGAGCTTGCCACAGAAAATCACTATTGACCCCATATTGGTCTAAAATTAATAAAATGTCAGGTTTCATGTTACATTTTATCACCTGCATCAAATGTATTTCCCCATTCTAATGTGTCTTGCACTACCTTTTCCTGTAAGTATATTACTTATCGGATAATATAAAGAGTTTGCATGATAAAGTCACCCCAGGACACATCACACATGCTGCTCATGTCCATGGCAGCGGCAGCGGACTGCCAACACAGTTAAAGACCCGCCCTTGGAGACTGCCCGTCTTTTACTGCTCCAAGGAAACTGGCAAGAAACTGCTCGAAAACAGTAAAAGTGACCCAAAGCCCAGCGAGCAAGAAATATGATTCGGCTGACAACCCGAGTGCAGGGGAGCGGGGCAGACAGCAACTGGCGGTTCCAACTCCTTGCACTTACCCCACCCCCCACCCCAGTTTGGGAACCTCTGCACTAGAAGATCATGGAATTGGCAAGTGCAGAAATTTCAGATTTCCTGGCACCTGTGCAACTAGTTCCCATCGGCGCAACTATTTATGCAGTTTCGAAATTCTAGTTATCTGATGTGCGAGAAATGTTTCAAGATATTTATCTTTTACAGCAGTGCTGAATTCAGCATGTTGTTTTCATAAAGATTTACTAGAGCCATAGAATGATACAGCACAAAAGGAGGCCATTCGGCCCATCGTGTCTGTGCCATCTCTTTAGTAGAGCTATCCAATTAGTCCCACTCCCCGCTCTTTCCCATAGCCCTGTAAATGTTTTCCCTTCAAGTATTTTACCAATTACCCTTTGAAAGTTACTATTGAATCTGCTTTCACCACCCTTTCAGGCAGTGCATTCCAGATCACAACTCACTGCGTCAAAAAATGTTTACTCATACCGTCTCTGGTTCTTTTGCCAATCTCCTTAAATCTGTGTCCTCTAGTTACCGACCCTTCTGCCACTGGAAATAGTTTCTCCTTATTTACTCTTCAGAACCCTTCATGATTTTGATCACCTCTATCAAATCTCCTCTTAACCTTCTCTGCTCTAAGGAGAACAACCCCAGATTCTCCAGTCTCTCCACATAACTGAAGTTCCTCATCCCTGATATCATTCTAGTAAAGCTCTTCTGCACTCTCTCTAAGGCCTTGACATCCTTCCTAAAGCGTGGTGCCCAGATTTGAACACAATACTCCAGCTAAGGCCTAAACAATGTTTTATGAAGGTTTAGCGTAACTTCCTTGTTTTTTGTACTCTATGCCTCTATTAATAAAATTGAGAGGTCGCACAACACCAGGTTATAGTCCAACAGTTTTATTTGAAATCACAAGCTTTCGGAACTATCGCTCCTTCCTCAGGTGAAGTAAATTGGATACAGAATCGTCAGAGCATATATAGATGGAAAAAAAAGCATGTGTACTTTACAATTGCAGACCAATAAATTAAATCATCCTGACTATCTGCCGAGGTGTGATAAAGTTAATTAAGTCAGCCAGGAAGGTACCACATCAAAAGACATAGCAAGATACAACTGAGACAATGAGGTGAAGTCGCAGGGGTTCTAACGTGTCAAAAGCTGCCGTCTGTATGTAAAACGAAAAGCTTTAAAAAAAAAAATTTACTTTTTTACTGGGAAAATTTTTACTTTTTTACTGGGAATCACATCTGTGAACAAGCTAACGACGACTCGAGTCCGGATCACGTCATGTCTCAGTTGTATCTTGCTATGTCTTTTGATGTGGTACCTTCCTGGCTGACTTAATTAACTTTATCACACCTCGGCAGATAGTCAGGATGATTTAATTTATTGGTCTGCAATTGTAAAGTACACATGCTTTTTTTTCCATCTATATATGCTCTGACGATTCTGTATCCAATTTACTTCACCTGAGGAAGGAGCGATAGTTCCGAAAGCTTGTGATTTCAAATAAAACTGTTGGACTATAACCTGGTGTTGTGCGACCTCTCAATTTTGTCCACCCCAGTCCAACACCGGCATCTCCGCATCATGTCTATTAATAAAGCCAAGGATCCCATATGCCAAGTGCCAATTAATTTTGTCCCAGATTACTGGCCTGTATTGCTGGGTTTATCCCTCTCCCCTTTTTTGAACAGGGGTGTAACATTTGCAATCCTTCAGTCCTCTGGGACCACCCCCATATCTAAGGAGGATTGGAAGATTGTGGCCAGAGCCTCTGCAATTTCCACCCTTACTTCCCTCAGTAACCTAGGATGCATCCCATCTCGACCGGGTGACTTTTCTACTTTGAGTACTGCCAACCTTTTAAGTATATCTTTATCTATTTTTATCCTATCTAAAATCACTACTACCTCCTTTACTGCTACATTGGCAGCATCCTTTTCTCTAGTGAAGACTGCTGCAAAGTATTCATTTAGTACCTCAGCCATGCTCTCTGCCTCCTCAAGATCTCCTTTTTGGTCCCTAATCAGCCACATCCTTCCTTTGAATACCCTTTTACTATTTATATGTTTATAAAAGACTTTTGTGTTCTTTTATGTTGACTGCTAATCTATTCTCCTATTCTCTCTTTGCCTCTCTTATTTCCTTTTTTAGATCTCCTCTGTACTTTCTGTATTCAGCTTGTTTCTCTACTGTATTATGAACCTTACATTTGTCATAAGCCTCCTTTTTCTGTTTCATTTCAATCTCTATACCTTTAGTCAAGCTTTCGATGCCCTTCCTCTTCCCCTTGTGGGAATGCATCTCCTCTTTGAAGGCCTCCCATTGTTAAATTACTGTTTTGCCTGCCAATTTTTGATTCCAATCCACCTGGGCCAGATCCCTTTTTAACTTATTGAAATTAGCCTTCCTCCAGTTAAGTACTTTTATGCTTGATTGTTCCTTGTCCTTTTACTTAACTATTCAATATCTGATATTATGATCACTGTTCCCCAAATGCTCTCCCACTGAAAAATGCTCCTTTAGACCCACTTCATGCCCCAGAACTAGATCCAGTATTGCTTCCTTCCTCGTTGTCTGGAAACACACTGATCAAGCTGCTTCATCAATAACCTTCCCTCCAACATAAGGTCAGAAATGGGGATGTTCGCTGATGACTGCACAGTGTTCAGCGCCATTCACAAATCCTCAGATAATGAAGCAGTCCATGCCCACATGCAACAAGACCTGTGTGGTAACACAATACAGCTTCCTGTGACTCGAACTTTATTGCATCACTTCCTGTGATTAGTCCAGGATAAATACTGGACTGATCAGTTGGATCCTGGAGAGGCATAGAGTAAGACCTCTTTTGTATGTAGCACCTTTTTAGTTGATTAAAGCTTACTTTAAGTTCACCACGCGTAAGGCTCATTCTTACGACAATTTAATCAACTTTGAAAAACTTCGCACTCAAACTTTTTGGACGAAATCGGAACTAAGGATCCAGGGAATCACCCATCATGGAAAACATCCTTAAACCATCGCGTCTTGACTTGGACCCAAACACCCCAGCAGCCGGTAAGGTGTGGAAACACTGGTATCGCACGTTTGACAATTTTCTGGAATATTGCAAGGCTGATGATGACTCAAAGTTGCGGATACTCATCAACTGTGTCACCCCGAATGTATTTCAGTATGTCGAGGAATGGGGCAGTTACGAGGAGGCAATTCGGACGCTTAAAAGACTATATACTAAGACACCGAATGAGGTCTATGCCAGACATCTACTAGCTACAGCCCAACAAGGGCCGGAGGAATCCATTGATAAATTCCTCCAAGAGCTTCGCAGACTTAGTATGGACTGTAACTTTCAGGCGGCCTCAGCTGAGCTGTACCGTGAAGAAATGATCCGTGATGCTTTCATCTGCGGGCTTGCCTCCCCATTTATACGCCAGCGTCTACTGGAAAGTAAGACACTTGAGCTTCAGAGAGCTTATGACATGGCTTGCTCTCTAGATCTGGCAAAAAGAAATGCAGACCTTTATACAGTGCCCAGACCTCGGTCTGCTGCCTTAACTACAGTCAGGCAATTTAAGAGGCCACAGGTGAACTCTATTAGGGAGGACTTTATCCCTGACGATCAATCTGATGACTTCACTGATGAAGAGGATGATGACCCCACTGTGGCAGCTTCTTGGCAATCTAAGAAATGCTTCTTTTGTGGTGATGAGTTTCACCCTCGGAAATTCTGCCCTGCTCGCAATGCGTTTTGCAGTCATTGCAACAAAAAGGGTCATTTTGCAAAGGTTTGCCTATCAAGAGCCTCTACGAGGGCTTATCAAGCTAAGTCCTACCGAACTGCCCCGGTAAGGGCCTATCAAGATGTTCCGGCTAAAATCTATCGTGCTTCCTCTCGGGTTTTCTCTCGAAGAAACACACCTAGAGTTTCAGCCACTCTTTGTGCAACGACACCAATTACAGCTGCTTGTCCTCAGAACCTATTCCATGCAGCTACAAAAGCATCAATTAATGGACATACTTTAGATGCCTTAATTGACTCAGGTAGCACTGATAGTTTCATTAGGGAACAGATTGTTGCAGAGTTAAAGCTACATGTTTTCCCATCGGACCAGGCAATTGCGATGGCTCAGTCATCACTTAATACCAGAATTTCTGACTTTTGTATGGTTGAAATAACACTTAATGGTCACAGGTATCCCTCCACCCGGCTTTCGGTGCTCAAGGACTTATGTAGTGATCTTATCTTAGGGCTGGATTTTCAAAAGCAGCATAAGAAGCTCACCATTGAGTTCGGCGGATCCAAACCTGAACTCACTATTTCTAATATACGACCTCGATTACCGTTCTGTGCATTGTCAGCAGCTTCACTGGATGAACCCTCACTGTTTACCAGTATCCCTCCTCGATGCAAATCGATTATAACAAAGTCACGACGTTTCAGTCAGGAAGACCAGTCTTTTATTGCGGCTGAGATTTCTCGGCTTTTAGCAGAGGATATCATCGAGCCTTGTTCGTCGCCATGGCGCGCCCAGGTCGTTATTGTTAAGAACCCTCTACAACCTCACAAGAAACGGCTGTGCATTGACTATTCACAGACCATCAATCAATATACGGACTTGGACGCATACCCATTGCCGCGCATCGATGATATGGTTAATAAACTGGCTGAGTACATGGTGTTCTCAACATATGATCTGAAAAGTGCCTATCATCAGGTACCCTTGAAGGTCTCAGACAAGCAGTATACGGCCTTTGAAGCCAATGGACGGCTGTATCAATTTCGTCGCCTCCCCTTTGGGGTCACTAATGGAGTGGCTGTCTTCCAGCGAGCAATGGATGACCTGGTCAAACAGGAAGACTTGAAGGATACGTTTCCTTATCTGGACAATATTACTGTCGCAGGTCGCAATCAGCGGGAACATGACGCCAATCTCCAACGATTTTGGGATGCACTCCAGCACCGTAATTTGACATTAAATGCGGCTAAATCCATTGAGTCACAACCAACCATCAACATCCTTGGCTATTGTGTGGGCAATGGTATCATTAAACCTGACCCTGAAAGGCTTCGCCCACTCCAAGAACTCCCGCCACCTAAGAATCCGGCCTCCTTGCGCCGGGCCCTCGGCCTGTTTGCATACTATGCTAAATGGATTCCTAACTTCTCGGACCGAATCCAACCGCTACTGAAGGCCAGCACATTCCCACTAGACACAGCGGCTGTTGCAGCCTTTAACCTCCTGAAAAAACAGTTGGAGAAAGCGGCTCTTCACTCCATCGATGAGAGTCTTCCTTTTGTTGTTGAGTGTGATGCCTCGGAGGTGGCGATCTCGGCCACTCTGAATCAGGAAGGTCGTCCGGTGGCATTTTTGTCCAGGACTTTTCAAGGGGCTGAGCTACATTATCCTCCAGTCGAGAAAGAAGCTACAGCCATCATAGAGGCAGTACGGAAGTAGACTCATCTCCTAGCTCGCCAGCACTTTACCTTAATCACGGACCAGCGATCGGTCACCTTCATGCTCGATAATCGAAAACGGACTAAAATTAAAAATAATAAAATCCAGCTTTGGCGGCTGGAATTGGCCTCTTTTGGTTACACCATCCACTATCGACCTGGCAAGGAGAATGTGGCTCCGGATACCCTCACACGAGCATTCTGCTCCGCCATGGCACCCTCTACGCTCGTAGACATCCATGATGGGTTGTGTCATCCGGGCGTTACTCGCATGCTACACTTCGTGCGGTCCTGAAATCTCCCATTCTCTACCGGGGATGTAAAGAAGATGTGCTCGGACTGCAGAGTCTGTGCGGAATTGAAACCTCAGTTTTTCCACCCCTCGGGTGGTACACTCATACATGCGACCCAGCCAATGCAACGGCTTAGCATCGATTTTAAGGGGCCGTTGCCCTCTTCAACTCGCAACACTTATCTATTGACCATGGTCGATGAGTATTCCCGTTTTCCGTTTGCCTTTCCCTGCCCCAATATGCTGACGACCACGGTTATCAGCTGCCTTGAGCAGGTATTTGCTTTCTGTGGCATGGCATCCTATGTTCATTCGGATCGGGGCCCTTCTTTTATGTCAGGAGAACTCAAGGCCTATCTCTCGGAACGGGGTATTGCAGAACGACGCCTTATCATCCGGTCGGGAATGGGCAAGTCGAGCGTTTTAACGCTATCATCTGGAATGCGGTACGTCTGGCTTTGAGATCTTGGGGCCTACCCAACCAGCAATGGGAAGCAGTACTTCCAGACGCATTACACTCCACACGGTCCCTCCTTTCGACCGCCACAAATACGACGCCTCATGAACGGTTCTTCCGATTTCAGCGTCGCTCATCCTATGGGATATCTCTCCCGTCGTGGTTGACTGCACCGGGACCAGTGCTACTCCAAAGATATGTCCGGGCGTCTAAGAATGACCCCCTGGTAGATGAGGTTGAGCTCACTGACGTCAACCCTACCTACGCCTATATTCGGTATCCTGACGGTCGGGAATCTACCGTGTCATTGCGGGATCTGGCTCCCTGCCCGCCGAAACATAGAGGGACACCAGGGGATGATATTGTACCAGGCACATCTCTGGGCTCGCCAGGTGCCTCTCATCACGATCTGGATCTGACGCCGGCTGGTACCTCACTCCAGCGTGCCGACCTGGGGCAGACTGACTATGAGCCCGTCGGGGCTCGCACACGCAGCCACGATCCACCCCGTACCGTACGCTCGGAAACGGATCTGCCACAGCCCTGCCCGACACCCGTTCAGGCACCAGTACACAGTCAGGATCGTCCTGACCCCTCACAGAGCGGGCTGGATCACTCGGACTCTGGTCCACGGCCCACGGCGGGTAAACGGGCTAGGGGCCCTCTACCGCTACGAGAACCCAAACGGGTGCGGCTCTCCCTCGTCCGGCGGCTACGAAATGGAGGGAGCATCCCGGCCTCCTAATCTTTTGGGGGGGGGAGAATGTGGTAACACAATACAGCTTCCTGTGACTCGAACTTTATTGCATCACTTCCTGTGATTAGTCCAGGATAAATACTGGACTGATCAGTTGGATCCTGGAGAGGCATAGAGTAAGACCTCTTTTGTATGTAGCACCTTTTTAGTTGATTAAAGCTTACTTTAAGTTCACCACGCGTAAGGCTCATTCTTACGACAACCTGGACGACGTTTAGGCTTGGGCTGATAAGTGGCAGGTAACATTCGCGCCACAGAAGTGCCAGGCAATGACTATCTCCAACAAGCGAGAGTCTAACTACCTCCCCTTGACATTCAATGGCATTACCATCGCCGAATCCCCCACTATCAACATCCTGGGGGTCACCATTAACCAGAAACTTAACTGGACCAGCCACATAAATACTGTGGCTACAACAGCAGGTCAGAGGCTGGGTATTCTGCGGTGAGTGTCTCACCTCCTGACTCCCCAAAGTCTTTCCACCATCTACAAGGCACAAGTAAGGAGTGTGATGGAATACTCTCCACTTGCTTGGATGAGTGCAGCTCCAACAACACTCAAGAAGCTCGACACCATCCAGGACAAAGCAGCCCACTTGATTGGCACCCCATCTACTACCTTAAACATTCACTCCCTCCACCACCGGCGTACTGTGGCTGCAGCGTGTACCAAGATGCACTGCAACAACTTGCCAAGGCTTCTTCGGCAGCACCTCCCAAACCCGCGACCTCTTCCACCTAGAAGGACAAGGGCAGCAGGCACATGGGGACACCATCACCTCCGAGTTCCCCTCCAAGTCACATACCATCCTGACTTAGAAGTATATCGCCGATCCTTCATCGTCGCTGGGTCAAAATCCTGGAACTCCCTCCCTAACAGCACTGTGGGAGTACCTTCACCACACGGACTGCAGCGGTTCTAGAAGACGGCTCACCACCACCTTCTCAAGGGCAATTAGGGATGGGCAATAAATGCTGGCCTTGCCAGCGACGCCCAGATCCCATAAGCGAATAAAAAAAAAGAAAGTTCTCTTGTACACATTTCAGGAAATTCCTCCTCTTTGCCCTTTACACTGTTACTATCCCAGTCTATATTAGGATAATTGAAATCCCTCTTTATTACTACTTCGTAGTTCTTGCATCTTTCTGTAATTTGCCTGCAAATTTCCTCCTCTATCTCCTACCCACTATTTGGTGGCATATAGTATGCAGCATATTAGCTCCTCTATTGTTCCTTAATTCTAATCAAATAGATTCTGTCTTTGATCCCTCAACTATATCAACCCTCTCCAGTGCTATAATAGGTTATTTGATCAATACTGCCAACACCCTCTCCTTTTTTTTCCTTCCTATCTTTCCTGAATACCTTGTAGCTAGGAATATTAATTTCTCAATCCTCCCCTTCTTTGAACCAGGTCTCTGTTATTGCCACTATATCATTGGCCCATGTGGCAACTTGTGCCTGTGGCTCACCAATCTTACTTACCACGCTACGTGCATTTATACACATGCACTCCAAACCCATCTTAGACTGCCTCGCATTTGCCCCCAGTCTGATCCCTCCTATTTCTGATCTATTCTTTACTCATTTGTTTCATCTTGATGCCCAGCCCCTTGCCAAATTAGTTTAACCCCTCCCCCACAACTCCAGTTAACCTACTTGCAAGGACATTGGTTCCGACTCTGTTGAGGTGCAAACTGTCCACCTTAAACAGGTCCCTCCTTCCCCAGACTGGTCCCAATGCCCCAGGAATCTGAAGTCCTTCCTCCTGCACCATTTATCCAGCCACATGTCAACCTGTCTTATCCTACTATTCCTATACTCACGAGTATGTGCCACTACGAGTAATCCAAAGATTACTATCTTTGAGGTCCTGCTCTTTAATTTCCTCCCAGCTCCTGAAACACTGACTGCAGGACCTCAACCCTTTTCCTTCCCATGTCATTGGTTCCCACATGGACCATGACTTCTAGCTGTTCCTCTCCCCCCCTCAAAATGTTCTGCACCCTCTCAGTGATGTCCTTTACCCTGGCACCAGGGAAGCAACACCATGTGGGACTCATGTCGGTGGTTGTTGAAAAGCCAGTCTATTCCCCTATCGAATCTCCTATGACCACTACATTTCTACACTTTGCTGTGCCCCATGGTGCCGCGGATATGCTCTAGACTGCACTCCCCCGGACCCTCGTCACCCTCACCAGTATTCAGCACTGAAAACCGATTTCAGAGTGCCACACTCTCAAAGGATTCCTGCACTGCCTGTCTCTTTCTACCCTGCAGGATGGCCACCCACTTACTATCCTCCTGAACTCTCTAACTGCGGGGCGACCACCTCCTGGAACATGTGCTCCAGGAAATTCTCAGCCTCCCGTATGCCCTGCAGTGACACCAGCTGCTCCACAAACTCAGAAGTCCTGAGCTTGAGTTCGAGTAACTGGAGGCATTTCCTGCACATGTGGTTATCCAGGACACATGAAGCGTCCTGGAGTTCCCACATGGCACAGGAATTGTAGGCAATGGGTGTCAGCTGTTGCATCATTTTGCTTAAATGTCTATCTACTTACGATATATGTATGTATGTATATATTGTTTTTAGTTTAAGAAAGAAAGAAGAAACAAAGACTTGCATTTATATAACCCCTTTCATGACTACCGGACGTCCCAAAATGCTTGACAGCCAGTGAAGTACTTTTTGAAGTGTAGTCACTGTTGTAATGTAGTTTAGTATCCCCTTATCCCTATTTATTATTTATATATACCAGATTTTTATTTAAAGCAATTCGGATCTCTTTAATGTTGGTATCCTCTACTTTGTTAAATTTAATTTTATCCCCTTAGATCTAATTAATTATTTTGATTAGTTATTTATTTACTGTTGCCTCTTGGTTTAAATTAATTAGCAGCTCCTTCCCCCTCTGCACCGAATTCCCATTCTCACCAAATTTCCATTGTCACTCTGTTAAGCAAGCCGTTTAGCAGATTCACCCAACTCTCACCATCTGTGCTTGTTTTTGAATATATTATGTCTGTATACAAAACATACTTTAAATATTTTTAATTTAACATACCCAGTGTTAGGACTATTAGTGTGATGCTTCCCCCATTTCTTTCTGAATTATAACTTCATTTATTTTATTGACTGTTTTCAATCTTCTATAACTTCACTACAGGGCATATGCTGGTCTGTGGTCAACAGCAGTGGCCTTAACTGCACCACAAGTCAGTCACTATAATGTGCATCCATCCATCAACTGGCTTGTAATACCTCATTGATTGAATGAATTCTTTATCCAAAACATTTTTATTCAAGCATTTAAAAATGTATTTAGCCAATACAAAACACATAAAAGAGTAACAGATTGGTTTAATAATGCATTTCGGAAATAAGAATGAGGGAAAGAAATACACTTTAAATGGTAAAATTTAGAGTGGTGAGAATGTGGAACTCGCTACCACATGGTGTGTTTGAGGTTGGCTAGATAAGTACATGAGGGAGAAAGGAATAGAAGGATATGTTGATAAGGTGAGAGGAAGTAAGATGGAAGAAGGCTCGTGTGGAGCATAAACATCGACATAGGCCTGTTGGCCTGTTTCTGTGGTGTAAACTCAATGTAATATTGGATACCTAATGCGAATAAGGCACCAGCAACATTTTATGACCAATTATTTGTTCAACTATATTTGGTTTGTTTCATCAGTAAGTGAATTTATTATTGAATGGATAAACTTATCTTTATTAATCCAGGTGCCTTGAAAATCCAGTACAGTTTTGCACAAGGTATAAAATGATGACCATGCTGTCTAAAAGCCTATTTAATCATATTTAAGATCTTTGAGCAATACCTAAATGACAGCTTTTATCCCTACTGGTACAAACTGTTGACATGTTACCAGAACCCTGTTAAATCCTGTTGGAAGCAGCATAGTAATCACATTCATGAAAGAATATAATAGTTGATTGTGATAGCCATGAAAACCAATTACCAATTCACGTGATTCAGAGAAGGGTGCAAATTACAAAAAGACTTAAAAAATTTTTTTTTGTATCAACAGGACTTCATTAATATATCAGAAATTGCCTTCAGCACATTTGGAATTAGTGATCTGTAACTATACTGCTCAGTTTTGTATTCATTCCTTAAGCAGTGCTAACCAACTAAGGGACCATTTGTGCGACAGTGCAAACACGGATGGTATAAGAAGTTCCCACCCGGTCAGGCTGGACAAAATGTGTTCTGTGCTCACCTGGCACCTGCACACCCTCATCTGCAGACAGCGATGAACATAAATCATTTTGGCAGATGATTCGTAAATGAAGAGGCTCCAACTCTCGAGGTAGGTTATGACAACAGGCCTGTCTAACTATTATGCTGGATGTTTTTTAGAAGTACCCCAATCACAGCATGTCATGCTTTACGTGGTGCTGCCTGAAAGAAGACATGCCAGGGTGATCATCACCAAGCAAAGTCTATTTGGCTGCACCCACCAAGATGCCACCAACTATATTTGCAGGCATTATTAGAATGACTGTCTTCACAGTGTTTGGGTCAGCAGAAAGCCAGATGTAGCACTGTATCATCTGTTGTAAGGACATCTGCTGCTAAATTGCACCATAGGGTAACAGATCCAATGACATTAATGGTCAGTTGTGGACTTAAACTTGTCAACACCATCTTCCACATATACTCTAATGCTGATGTCCGTGGAGTTGCTCAGAGATTGACCCTCTTTGAAACCACCTCATGCCACTTAAGAAGTTGCCAAACGGCGATGGGCTTCTCCATCATTTGCCTGTAGATTTATATACGTTGGGCTCCTTTCCCTTTTTGTCCATCACTTATTAATTCCCTGCCTCTTCAGCCTTGGCAAAGTCCGATGATGGATTGAGATACCTTTAAGACTTTCAGAAGGTTTGCTGTCGCTGTTAGGTACATAAAATCGTATCTGAGGTTCTTTACTTATGTTGGAGACAAACTAATGTATAGCAAGACATCTTTTGAGGGTGAGAGGGCAAGACATCTTTTGAGGGTGAGAGGGCTGTACTACCAGAGAAGTGCAAGCAGCTGAATTCACGACCATAGGACAGCCTGCTATCAGACATTGGGAGTCTCACAGCAGGGGATTCAAAGATCCTTTATGTGAACAAATCTGTGTAAGGAACCTTGTTTTACTTGTGTTGAGGTCTGCTTCACTGGAGCAGCAGGCTGCATTTAATGTCTTGATTCAGTCTGTTGCCTGGATCATTCAGCTTTACTAATACACAGTTCTTGATTTTGGGTTTCCTATGTCTCACCAGTCCATGCTCTTAGTTTTGCCCTTTGACAGGAAAAGCTTCTTCAACTCCCAGGTTGCTGGACACCAGCAGTAACAAAAGGTTCATGTGGGTGAACTGAACGCATGCAGTTCAAGGTACTGCCTTCATAGGACATAGAAGGGCCCACATCAGCAGCACTTTGGATTTATTTGGTCATACAGGAAGCCATACTAGAGCTTCAGACATTTCCATGCATGACTTATGATTTTATGTACCTACCAGGTTCAAGGTTAGAAATAATTTCTCAGGTTTCATGGTGACCATGAATCAAGAGAAATAAAATGTCTTCAATACCAGCCAGTTAGAACATCTATCATATTGGTCACTTCACTTGTGTAGGATTCCCTAAATGAGTAATGGTCCTGAACTTTGGGAAGCTCAACTTGAAATGTTGAGAGTAAACCTGCTACATAATTTCTTGCCCAAATAATCAGTTGTGATCTCTTTCAATGACCCACAAAGGAAGACGCTGCTCAAGATTACTTGTTCTACAACAACTCGATTGGAAAAATGGGATTGCTGCTGGGCGGTGATAATGGGGTCACCAGCAGGATAGAGCTTTTTCTGAACATGACAATGATTCAAAACCTAGCTGAAAAAGACGTCTGAAATGATCACTCTACCACAAATGATTCAGATGGTCTACCTGGGAGATTGGTTGGTCACAATGGACTTCAAATACATTTATTTCCATGTTGCAAATTTCCCTCAGTGCAGAATCATCTTGAGATTTTACATCCAATTTAATATATTTCCTATAGGCCAGCCTACTGAAGGATTAACACTTGAAACACAACCTATATTTCTTTTTCATATAATGATTGACCTGCTGCATATTTCCAGCTTTTTCTGTTTTTATTTCAGGATTCCAGCATTCAGTTTTCTTTTTAAACCTCATAATTCCTTTTCAGTTTCACCTCTGCCTTTTGATATTTTCAGCCCATTAAAGGCTGCAGTACTTCTATCCATATTTAAAGGGCTGGCTTATCAGATCTCTCAGGAGTGACCCACACTAGTCACAGTCCAATGCATTTTGTACTCAGTCTTCTCACTAATTTTGAGAAATCACTGGTAGAGGCAATATAAGATTTCACATTTATAGTTGTTTGTTTTGTTTAATGAGAATGGACTAGAATTCAGCCATGGCTTTGAAATCATAGCCCCAAGAATGGGGTTATAGGCTCTATTACCATATCTGGCATTGGTAATGAATGCATCGTTGAGTTGGAGGGGTGTCACATGCATGAACAGATGAAATCTTGTTGAGATTTTATCTTTTTTACATGTCTAACCTGTGTGCTTTTGGGTTGCTACTTCTAGATCATTATTTCCAGCTGTAATGTTTTCTGAATTAATTTAAATAATTTTGCCATTTTTATTGACAAAAATTTTGAAGCAGAATGAACAATCTGTCACCTTTCTCTAGAAGAGAAACTTCTTTCCTCTTGACATATTCTCTGAACTGTGCTAGAAATTATCTGTCATTTATTGCCTCTGTTGATTAATGTTATAAATGTGTTAGGGTTCCATAACAAGAAGAATTGCTCAAAAGATTTATAGTGCAACTGTGGGAAGTGGGATGTGAGAAGGAGGATAATGTATGAGGATACAGGCATCTTGTATTCCTTCAGCCCCACCGCTGGCCACGGGCTCAGCCATGCCCCGGCCAAGAATAGCCAGCTCCGTCTCCTCCAAGGGGGTGAGGTGCTGCAGGCGAGCCTGTCCCCCGCCAGTTAAGGTCTGCTGTCATCTGTTATGCACCACCTTTTCCTGCAAGAGAAAGGGAAGTGTGAGTGTGGTGCAATGTGTTTGGGTGAATAGCTGACAGTGTGTTCAAGCTGTGAGATGTAGGTGTGAGGCTTGCAGCAGTGGTAAGTCTGTGCAGGTAAGGTGAAGCTATGAATGTGAGGCATGAGTCGTGTTTGGTAGAGATTGTTGGTAGGTGAGTGATGGGGGTGTGGTGCATTGAGCAGTGTGTGAGGCGAGTGGTGCAGATGGTGGGATATGGCATTTGAAGATGAATTCACTGACCTTAACCATGCGTGTGAGGTCATTAAACTTCTTCCTGCACTGAGTCCAGGTCTTTGCGGCTATACTGCTGGCATTAACCACATTGGCTATCTGCTCCTACTGCACTCTCGTCTGTTGCCTGGAGGACCTCCTGGCTCCTGTAGGAAGAGGACCTCACTCCTGGAGTTGACCTTCTGGACCAAGACTTCCAGTGCTGCACTGGAGAATCTTGGAGCCCTTTCTCTGGCCTGTTGAGCCAATACTCACTCATCTTTTTCTGACAGTAGCTTCCACAAGCACTTCCACCACCTGTTGCAGGCAGAAGGCACCTCCCCTTTAAGAGGTGCAGACTGCCTTTAAGTTGTGCAGGATAGCTTTAATTAGAGCTAGCCTCGCATGAACTTGGGCCCCCTGCTGAGCATTCAGCCACTCAGCAGCATGTTCAGCGCTTGGCTGAACGCTACAATCATGCAAAGTAGCAGGCAGCACAAATTCTATATGCTGCCTGCAGTCCTCCGAATGGGCACGGGTTCCTATTGCATCGCGATCCTCGTGACCGTTTTCGGGGGGCTACCGAATTTCTAGGCCATGGGCTTTGATGTTTCAGGTGTGTAATAGCAACTGATATCAGTGAAGTAAACTTCCTCTCTACAGACTGGCTCTGGACTGGTTTATCTGTGGTGCCTTACTGGATTTTACAAAAGTGGACACCTATTTCCACCACTAGATGGGGCTGCACATAGTAGATTCTCATACTGTTCAAGCATTTACGAGAAGTTGTCATATTTATATTGAATAAACCTAATCACATGTTGCCCTTGCAAGATAACTTGAATTTCTTCCATCTATTGCTTTAATCTGCTACTTGTCTTTTCAAACATAAATTCAGATGAGGGAGGTGATTCTGCGCATCTCGCTCATCCTTCTATTGAAAGCTATCGCAACACAGCATTCAACTGCCTCTTGCCTGATTCCAGAGATTTTGCATCTAACCTACGTGGAAAATGATACCAGGTTTCCTTCCAATTACTATTAATATTGTTAATGATTGATGCCAGTTTAAAGTGCCACATTTTGCACTAATACACTATGATGTATTATTTTAAGTCAATAAAATGTTTTGTTTTTCCTTAACAATCTCTTTTGCTAACTTATACAGGTTGTATGTCACATTTTGCAATTTATCCTTTATTAAATGTTAAAATTACCTTTAAAAATATATTGACCAAAAACACAAATCAATAATAAGCTTTATTCTAACTGAGATGCTCACTAATACAAGGGTATGTTTGTGGAAATGACATTGATAGTGCCCAATATTTTATATATATATATATATCTGCCTCATGAATTCAAGTGAAAACATGAATTCAAATTTCATAGATTCTAATTCCTTTAAAACAATTTATTATAAGCTAAAAATGGTATCCATGTGACAGCCACAGCAAATGCAAAGAAGACGTTTATATAATCGCAGCAGTAATTGCCTACTAGGCTTTAGCAGGTTGAAGAAGTTCCAGGTTTAAACTTGGGAACTTTTTTTCAATTTGTAATTTCATAATGGTGCAGTTATAATGTAGTCTAGATTGTCATCTATTGTAAACTGCTTGCCTGGAATTTCAGCACTTTGCATTCTTGGACAGATTTGTGTGCACCTTTGGAAGTGTGTTAGTGAGTTGCAGTGAATAGTGAGACATAACGGTACCCCCTGCAATGGTGATGAGTGTGAAAGGAATGGCTTGGGCATTGTAGGAATGCTTTATGGTGTTGGTGTGGGGTGGTGCCAACCTGGCGCATCATGTGGCAGCCAGGGTTTACAGCGTCAAGTGAAGTAAATCTGGCCATGGTGAGGCCATCCCTGGCCTCCCAGGCAGCAATGTGGTTGGGTGCTGATGCCCTGTGTCCTGTGCAGCATCAGCTGATTGCGGAGAAGGTTGGTGTTGTTGTTGGTGCTGCTGGTGTGCCTGGTGCTGCTGGTGTTGGGGCTGATCGTGTTGGGATTCTGAGGACCAAGGTGAGATATTTTCAAGGGCACCGATGTTGCTGGAATAGATGGCAGGTGAGGTTGAGATGACAGAAGCGATCTGTCAATGGTGAGAGAGGTTGTTCCAGTGAGGTGACACTGGATACAGAGTTTGCTCCAAACACTTGCAAGCTGCATAAAGCTCAATCTGTCTTCCAAATACAGTAAGCAACAGCTTCTAACCTTGGAAAGTGAAGACCTATGAAATGGGAGCTTTTATAGACTATTTGCAGCTGTCAAGTTTAGAAATCATCACATGCTGACACAACACCCAACCTCCTTACCTGACGTGATCCCTGAGCAGCGGGGAAGCCGTTGGCGAACTCTAAAAATCTAAAGGTAAGCTTAAAATAATACCTAATTGCCTCTTAACAATCCAGCTAATGATCTAAATTGCCTCCCCCCGCCGCTTGGTGTCGGGTCTGTTCAGCGCTGACAGTTCCGACATCTGGGAGACTCGCATGGAGGCGGGTTGACAGCGGGTTCCCTACCCGCTGTCAAGAAACATTTTTTTCCCCAGCCAACTTACCACCAAACACGCCCCCTGACCCGCCAAAAAATTCTCCCCTTCATTGCAGTACTGAGGGAGTGCTGCACTGTCAGAGATGCTGTCTTTCGGCTGAAATGCTCATGGAATCTTACAGCATAGAAAGAGGCCATTCGGCCTATTGTGCCTGTGCTGAATCTTCCAATTAGTCCCACTCCCCCCTCTATCCCCATAGCCCTGCAAATTTTTCCTTTTCAAATATATATCCAAATCCCTATTGAAAGTTACTATTGAATCTGCTTCCACCACCCTTTCAGGCAGTGCTTTCCAGATCATAACAACTTGCTATGTAAAAACATTTCTCCTCATCTCCCTTCTGGTTCTTTTGCCATGTTAAGTTGAGGTCTTATCTGCCCCGTCTCAGGTGGCTATCAGAAATCCCATGGCACTATTTAAAGAAGAGCAGAGAGTTCTCCCCATAGGTTTTCTTAGATATCAACTACGTTCACGTTCTCCAATACTAACATAACAACAGCAGTTATACTGAACAGTCACTTCTTATTTACCCTGATACAGCTTAAAATATTGATTCCCTGTTATGGGTGATGAATTCAGAAATATTAATTGTTACATGACAAACCCTTGTCCCAAACTAAGGAGTAGCCACATAATTTACTTAACTAGCTGTCTGTGATGGCCAGCACAGAAAACCAGTATTCATAATTTCAGAATTTGATCACTCAGTCTATTAACTCAGGTTAGTTAGCATCAATTGCTCCAATTCAGTTCAATAACAACTTGAATTTATATAGCACCTTTAACGTAGTAAGACGTTCCAAGATGCGTCACAGGGACGTAATCAAACAAACTTTGACACCCGAGACACATAAGGAGATATTAGAACAGGTGACCAAAAGCTTGGTCAAAGAGGTAGGTTTTAAGGAGCGTCTTAAAGGAGGAGAGAGAGGTGGAGAATTTAGCAAGGGAATTCCAGTCCTTAGGACCTAGCCAGCTGAAGACACGGCCGCCAATGGGCGATGAAGATCAGGGATGCGCAAGAGGCCAGAATTGGAGCAGCGTAGAGATCTCGGAGGGTTGTAGGGCTGGAGGAGGTTGCAGAGATAGGAAGGGGCGAGTCCATGGAGAGATTTGAAAACAAGGATGAGAATTTTAAAATTGAGGTGTTGCTGCACTGAGATGATGGATGAACGGGACTTGGTGCGAGTTAGGATATGGGCAGCAGAGTTTTGGATGTGCTCAAGTTTACGGAAGGTGCAAGGTGGGAGGCCGGCCAGCAGAGCATTGGAATAGTTGAGTCTAGAGGGAACAAAGGCATGGTTGAGGGTTTCAAAAGCAGATGAGCTGAGGCAGGGGCGGAGACGAGCGATGTTATAGAGGTGGAAGTAGGCAGTCTTGGTGATGGCGAGGATATGGGGTTGGAAGCTCAGCTCGGGGTCAAATAGGACATCACTGCTGCGAACAGTCTGGTTCAGTCTCAGACAGTTGCGGGGAGAGGGATGGAGTCTGTGGCTAGGGAATGGAGTATGTGGCGGGGACCGAAGACAATGGCTTTGTTCTTCCCAATATTTAAAGGTGGAAATTTCTGCTCATCCAATACTGGATGTTGGACAACCAGTGTGACAAATCAGAGGCAATGGAAGGTTCGAGAGAGAGGTGGTGATGAGGTAGAGCTGGGTGCCATCAGCATACATGTGGAACCTGATATTGTATTTTCAGATGATGTCACCAAGGGGCAGTATGTAGATGAGAAATAGAAGGAGGCCAAGGATAGATCCTTTGGGAACTCCAGAGGTAATGGTGCATCAATGGGAAGAGAAGCCATTGCAGGTGATTCTCTGGCTACAACTGGATAGATAGGAATGGAGCCAGGCGAGGGCAGTCCCACCCAGCTGGTAAATGGTGGAGAGGCGTTGGAGGAGGATGGTGTGGTCAACTAGGTCAAAGGCTGCAGACAGGTTGAGAAGGATGAGGAGGGCTAGTTTACCACAGTCACAGTCAACTAGGATGTCATTTGTGACTTTGATAAGGATCGTTTCACTGCTATGGCAGGGGCGGAAACCTGATTGGAGGAGTTCAAACATGGAGTTGTGGGAAAGGTGGGCACGGATTTGGGAGACAAATACACATTCAAGGACTTTGGAGAGAAAGGGAGGTTGGAGATGCGGCATAAGTTTGCAAGGACAGTGGGGTCAAGATTGGGTTTTTTGAGGAGGAGGGTGATGATGGCAAATTTGAAGGGGAGGATAACAGTACATGAGGAGAGGGAACCATTAACAATATCAGCTAACATGGAAGCCAGGATGGGAAGTTGGGTGGTCAGCAGTTTGGTGGGAATAGGTTCAAAGGAGCAGGAGGTGGGTCTCATGGACAAGATGAGCTCGGAGAGGGCATGAGGGGAGATAGGAGAGAAGCTAGAGAAAGATGCGAGTTCAAGGCTAGGGCAGGGGGGAATCTTAGGGGAAGTTTGGCCCAGTGGGCTAGGGGAAGGGAGGAAAGCAGCAGAGGCAGCTAAACGGATGGTTGCAATCTTAGTGACAAAAAAGTTTTTGTTTTATTCATTCATAGGATGCGCGCATTGCTGGCAAGGCCGGCATTTATTGCCCATCCCTAATTGCCCTTGAGAAAGTCCATGTGTTCCTCCCACTTGTTGGAGGTGAGGGTGGAGGGGGCATGGGAGAGGCGTATAAGAAGATGATCTGCAATGAAAAAGAGCAGCTGGGAGTTATATTTGCATTCCACGATGATCCTGGAATAGTGAGCAGATTTGGCCGAGGAGAGCAGGACCCGATAGTAATTTATTTGGTCCAGCCAGATCTGGCGATGAATGGCTAAACCAGTTGTCCGCCATAAACATTCAAGTCTGCATTCCTTGGATTTAAGCGAGTGGAGATGGGGGCTGTACCATGGGGAATGGCCAGGGTGAGAGAGAGTAATGGTTTTAATGGGGATAAGGGCATCAAAGGTGGAGGTGAGGGTGTGATTGAGCAGATCGGTAGCTGCAAAAATGTTATGAATGGAGGGCCAAAGGCTGGACAGTTCGGAATTTGAAAGTGAGAAATTGGGGGAGAGTTTTTTCCAGGGGCGGACACAGAATGAAGTGGGGTTGGGAGGTGGAAGGGGAATGTGAGTGGAGAAGGATACAAGGAAGTGATCAGAGATGGCTTTATCTGTGATTGACACAATGGGAATAGAGAGGCCACATGAGATGGCAAGGTCGAGGGGGTGGTCATGAATATGGGTAGGCGAGCTTATATGGAGGGAGGATAGGAGGGCAGTGAAGTTAGAGGAGAACGTGCATGATGAGCTGAGATGGAGGTTGAAATTACCAAGGATGAGAAGTTGCTCAGTGCAGAGGCTGAGGGAGGAAACCAGTGTAGATATCTTAGTGAGAAACTTGGCGTGGTAATTGGGTGGGCGGCAGAGAACGAGGATTTTAAAGGAGAGGTTGGAACAAGGTGAGATGCTCAATGGTTCAGACCCAAAAATGGAGAGAGTCAATATACCAAAATAACATATATATGTGTACATATATTTAACAAAAGTTAGGATAGCATGGGGGAGAAATTCAGTATCGCCCCATTTGGGGCGCAATTATCGGCCAGGCGCAAATATTAGCGCCTGGCGCTAATTATCGCCTCCGACTGCAAACTTGACTTTTATCGCCCCTGGAGGTGATTGAAGCGCTAAATCAGGCGCTACACATCTGTCTTAAGGCGCAAAGGCCGAGGAGCGAGGCGCTAACTCAGAGCGCTGGCGAAGCTCATGTGATGTCAGTCAGCAATGGAACACAGACACAATGGCGTCAGCCAGTTCTTAAAGGGGAGGGTTGATCTTGCTTTCCATCCACATCCTGCTCATTGCAGCCTTGAATTTCGGACTGGAGAGACCTGTACATCAAATCTGCTGGAAAGAACAATGGAGAGTACCAGGGAAAGAGCTCAGAGTGCAGCCCCCACAGTCTCTTCTAAGTCGATACAAGGAAGGGCAAATCAAAATGAACCTGCAAAGTGCTGCTCAGTACCCAAAACTCCTTCACACAACGTTGAATCTCTCCAGAAGTCTCTCTCTCTCTCTCTCTCTCTCTCTCAGAATGCGTGGTTCAAAAATGTCACCAACAAAAAAAGGCAGGAAGCGGTCGCCTTTAAATAGCGCTCACCCAGTCCCTTCCTGACTGCAAAACGCTCCCCTCAACCTGTCGTTGCTAGGTTGTAACTAGCAGAATAGATAAGGGGGAACCAATGGATGTGGTGTATTTGGATTTTCAGAAGGCATTTGATAAGGTGCCACACAAGAGGTTATTAAACAAAATTAGGGCTCATGGGATTGGGGGGTAATATACTAGCATATGAGGAGAAATTTCTTCACTCAGAGGGTGGTGAATCCTTGGAATTCTCTACCCCAGAGGGCTGTGGCGGCTCAGTCGTTGAGTATATTCAAGACAGAGATCGATAGATTTTTGAATATTAAGGGAATCAAGGGATATGGGGATAGTGCAGGAAAGTGGAGATGAGGTAGAAGATCAGCCATGATCTTATTGAATGGCGGAGCAGGCTTGAAGGGTCAAATGGCCTACTCCTGCTCCTGTTTCTTATGTTCTTATGTAAGGACTACAAAGGGTTAACACTGCTTGAACTCTGTAGGGCTTGTGAAAAAGGGGTGGAGCAGGCTGCAGCACAGCAACTACACAAAGCAAACTCTCCCAGGCTGCTTGCCATTTTTGCGGCCTGGAGGAGTCCGTCTTTCACAAAAACATAGAGTGTGAGAGGTTGCAGCCCCTCTTTCATTATTTGAAGGGGCTGCTCCTCGATTTTTGGTTGCACTTCAGCCCCACGCTCCTGATCTACGGTCACCCGGTGCGGAGGGGAGCGGGCAGGTCGGAGGACCTCCTCGTGGGACTGCTCCTGGGCCTGGCTAAGAAAGCCATTAATTGGTCCAGGCAGCGGGCGGTCGAGGGGGTCGTTCGGCCCGACTGCCTGCCTCTCTTCCGCGGCCATGTTCGCGCCCGGGTGGCCCTGGAGATGGAGCACGCGGTGTCCACCGGCACGCTTGAGTTTTTCCGCGACCGGTGGGCGCCGTGGGGACTGGAGTGCATCATCACCCCGGGCTACCAAATTTTAATTTAATTTGTTAAGGTTTATTTAAAGTTTTATTGATTTACAGTTTATTTGGTTTAGTACCCAATCAAAAGAGTACACAAAGCAAACAGTTTCACACAGAAATTTAAAGAGTCAGTACAACAGCAGAAAAGGGACATCTCCCTTTTCTTTTTCGATTATTTATCCTTTTTCTCTCATTTCAGCTTTCAATCCCTAATGTTTGTTGTGGGTTTTTATTTCTCTTCTAGTTCCCTGATACCTTTACTGCACTCTTATCTTACTCTGACTGATATTGGTTTGCTTAAGGATGCCTCCTCCTTTGCCAGCAGAATCTGTTAGGCGGACGTGCCCTACTGTATGCATTTACTTCTTCTTACTATATGCTAACTATCCCATCATCCTTTGTGAGCCACTCAAGTCAGCACTAGATCTAACCTCACATAAAAATATATTTAGCAATATAGTATAAAATATCAAGCATATAAAATATCAAGCACTATTCTACAATCTGTGACTGTAAACTGTGCTCTTATGTACTTTGGGATTTTTTCCACTACAATAAAAGTGATCAAATATTGGATTTACCTGCTGCTTAAGTTATGACCAGTCCACATCCCACTGCACTTTCAATGCAACCCCTCGTTCTTCATGCATCATGAGGTATATACTCAGAGCTGTTTCTCTGCTGGCAGCTTTTCTGGGGATGTGTCAACTCTTGTGAAGCTGTGCGTCAGCTTTTACTAGTTTTCTATGTGGATGCGGGTAGTGGACTCCTCCATAGACACCCTCAGACTGTACAGGCTCCTTGGCACACTCTCAAATAATGGCATGAAGCACTGATGTTGAGTTACCAAAGTATGTTTGTATGCATGCCCTGCAAGGTCTGAATCCCTGAGCTCAACAGCTGAAGGAGCCCTCAAGCTGTCCCTCCAGCCAGCAAGTTATGTTCCTTCCAATTCCACCCGCACTTCCTCCTCCTTATTCATGTTCTATGCTTCATTGTGTTCTCTCTTGCAATTAACTAGCGCTGCCCCCTTCACAGAGTGGCTCCCTGCCTAAGAAGGGAGAGATATCTCTGATAGTGTTTGTCACTGGAAGGGTCTGTGACACAGAGTTTGTGAGGTGTTCAGTTGAGCCTGTACAATAAGTTCTGCCATCTCCTCCATTTGTGCACCTAAAGGAGCTGAAAAAACATAATTTACAATGCTTACAGTAAAATACCCCTTGAAATATACCTTCACATGGCAAAGTATTGCAGTGTGTTTATCATGTTTTGGGATTTTTGATCTATAAATCTACTGAGAAAGAGTTGGGGACAGCAAGGACAAGTAAAAAAAATTGCTGAAAAACTAACAGCGTGTGAACAACTCACGCTGTTATTAATGTGCAAATTGGCCAGCAACTCGTGGTGAGGAACAAATAACACCGTGAACTACATAATCGTCACAAGTTGCCGGACGATTTGCGCCACTCCGCTGTTAGCTTCGCGAAAATGGCATCTCGCACTTAACCTCCCTTGAGTTTCATGAAGTTGCTGCATTTGCACATTAATTGCCTATTAAACTTGCCACAGAAAGTTAAGTTTAGTAATTAATAGTGTACTCTTTTGATTTGGGTGCTAAAACAAATGATCTGTAACTAATAAAACTTTAAATAAAACTTAACAAATTAAATTAAAATTTTGTTGGCCGGGGTGATGATGCACTCCAGTCCCCGCAGCGCCCACCGGTCGCGGAAGACCTCGAACGTGCCGGCGGACACCGCGTGCTCCATCTCCAGGGCCACCCGGGCGCAAACGTGGCCGCGGAAGAGAGGCAGGCAGTCGGGCTGAATGACCCCCTTGACCGCTCGCTGCCTGGACCAGTTAATGGCCACTTTGGCCAGGCCCAGGAGTAGTCCTATGAGGAGGATAATTAATAGTGTAAGTACACTTGTAACGGCTTGCTAATTGTTCCTGACTGCCAATCAACCGCTCTTGCCCAGAAAGTGAACAATTAAAAGTGGAAAGTCTCATTCCTGCATGAAGTGAGTTGAAGTTCTACTCCAGAGTTTTCTGATTTGATTATAAAATTGCTGCACTTGTGTTGATTGTTAAACTGTAGCTCTTTAATTACCACAAATTACCTGTTGATAGCCACCTGAGAAAAGATCAGCCTGCTGTATAGATTCTATTGTTGTTCATTTTACACCTGCAAAAAAAGCTTAATGTTCAGCCAGCAAGATCGTTGAGGTTGTGGGAAGCTGTGAACCAGCAATGAAAAAAACCAATGGATCAGTTGCTACAGCGCAAGGTAATCTGCCTGTGGGGTTGCAGGTGGTGAGTGTATACTTTCTTTTATGCTCACCTCTGTAGTTGGGGGCTATGTCTGGGACTGGGAGATGTGGGTTGATACTCTCTTGGATTTAAAGTAATTTGTAGAAGGATTAGAGGGGTGTGGAGGAGAACATTTTTCACCCAGAGGGTGGTGGAGGGTCTGGAACTCACTGCCTGAAAGGGTGGTAGAGGCAGAAACCCTCAATGCATTTAAAAACTACTTGGATGTGCACTTGAAGTGCCGTAACCCACAGGGCTACGGACCAAGAGCTGGAAAGTGGGATTAAGCTGGATAGCTCTTTTTCGTCCGGCACAGGCACGATGGGCCGAATGGCCTCCTTCCGTGCCGTAAATTTCTATGATGAGTGTAACCTCTGCAGAATAAGCTGTACACCACGATATACTTGGCAATGTTCTTGTAAGGTAAATACATGGTGGTGGTAAAACATTCTGAGTGTCTCTTCTGAATTGTTTCAGGATATAGACATTTGTGGACCTGTTTTTCCAGTGGTGTTCCTTGTTGAATAGTCAGTTGTCTCCAAACAAATGGCAATGGATGGTGGTATATTTAGGCTGGAGCTATATAAGCATTCAGAAGGAAGCTCATTAAAAGATTAGAGAAATATGTAGGCAAATATATGAAATTAAAAAACACAGCATCATAATCCTGGGGGATTTCAGGTAACCCCAAATAAACTGACAGGGAGAGGGAATGAAAGGGGAGAAGGGATGGAGTTTTTACAGTGTGTACAAGACTTCTTTCTGACCTAATATGTAAGAAGGCAAACAAGGAAGGAAGCGTCACTAGACCAAGTACAGTAATGGGAAATTAACCGGATCAAATAAGAGAAGTAAACTTAGGAAACATCTAGGGAGTAGTGATCACAATATATTATTAAGATAATGGTTGAAGAGAAATAGATAGTAAAAAGGCCAGAGTAATAGATTGGGAATAAAACAACTGAGGGAAAGAGGATGAAGCTAAGGAAGGTAAACGGGAGAAAAATATTGATAGACAAAGAAGTAGAAAAACAGTGGGCAATATTTAAAGGGGAGGTCAATATAATTTAGGAGAAATATATTCCATTAAAAATAAGAACAAACTAGCCAAGAAAGAAAGACTTGCATTTATGTAGCACCTTTCACGATCTCAGGACGTCCCAAAGCGCTTTACAACCAATGAAGTACTTTTGAAGTGTAGTCACTGTTGTAATGTAATGAGATGCCATGGATACATAAATAGCAAAAGGAGAATTAAGATAGGTATAGGGCCACTAAGGGATGAGCAAGATAAATTCACAGGAGATGATTCTAAAAGGGCAGGGATATTGAATAGATACTTTGCCACAGTTTTCATGAAAGAGGCTACCAAAGAGGAAATGACAACAGAAGAAGTCAAGAGGGATATTATAGCAGTTAAGATAGAAAGAAAGGAGATATTAGACAAACTAAAAAAACTTAAGGAGGACAAGGGCCTGGGTTCAGATTGATTGCATCCACAGATGCTCAAAGAAACTACAGAAGATATAGCTGAGGCATTAGTATCTATATATAACAATTCAATAGAAAAGGGAATAATGCCAGAGGTAAGGCATACAGCAAATGTAATTGCAATCTATGGAGATAGAACTAGCCCAGGGAACTATGGATTGAAAGATGGTTCAAAATGGAAAGCAGACGGTAAGAGTTAAGGGACGTTTCTTGGACAGGCAGAAAATGGGAAATAGTGTCCCACATGGATCCATGCTGGGGTCACTGTTGTTCAACATATACATAAATGATTTTGACTCAGAAATACAATTTCAAAATTTGTTAGCTTAACATCAGTGGTAGGAAAGATACTAGAATCTTTGCTAAAAGATCAGATAATAAAACATCTAGAGATGGAGATTATAATAAAACTGTCAGCATGCATTTCTAAAAGGAATGCATGTTTAACTAACCTAATTAAATTCCTGAATAAATAACAGAAAGGGTAGACAAGGGCAATGTGGTGGAAGTGGTGTACATGGAATTTCAGAAGGCATTTGATAAGGTGCCATATGAGAGACTCATGACAAAACTCAGGGCATGTGGAGTCAGGGGGCAGGCAGCAAAATGGATTGAAAGATGATTCAAAATAGAAAGCAGATGGTAAGAGTTAAGGGACGATTCTTGGACTGGCAGAAAATGGGAAATAGTGTCCCACTTGGATCCATGCTGGGGCCACTGTTCTTCAACATATACATAAATGATTTGGACTCAGAAATAGAGTTCCAAAATTTGTAAATGACACCAAATTGGGCGGTATAGCTAATAATATGGAGGACTGCACCAAAATAAAGATATAAATAGGCTTGCAGAGTGGTAGGGGAATTGGAAAATTAAATTCAATATAGCGAAGTGTGAGGTAGTTTGTTTTGGTAGGAGGAATAAGGAGGCCACTTAGTCCTTGGAAGGCAATAAACTAAATTGGGTAGAGGAGCAAAGAGATCTGGGAATACAGATAAATAAATCACCTAAAAGTAGCAACACAAGTTGGTAAGGCCATAAAAAGTGCAAACAAAGTAATGGGGATCATTTCTACAGTAATTGTAGAACCTTGGTTGGACCACACTTGTGTGCCGCTCTAGTCTCCATACTACAAAAAGGATAGTGAAGCACTGGAGAAAGTGTTGAAATGATTTACAAGGATGTTACCAGATTTGAGAGGATGCAACTATCAGAAAAGATTGAGTAGTGTGCAGCTCTCTCCTCTGGATAAGAGGAGGTCTGATGGAGGTCTTTAAAATTATGAAGGGGTTCAATAGGGTGGACGTGGAGAAACTGTTTCCACTTGTGGGTGAGTCCAGAACAAGGGGCATAAATATAAGATAGCCACTAACAGAATAAATAAAGAATTTAGGAGGAATTTATTTATACAGAGTGGTGAGAATGTGGAACTCGATGCTACACGGAGTGGTTGAAGCAGATGCATTTAAGGTGAGGTTTGATGCATACGTGGGGGAGAAGGGAATAGAGGGATTCAGGGGCAGGGTGAGAAGAGGTAATTAGAGTGGGAGGAGGCTTGAATGGAGTGTAAACACTGACATGGACCAGTTGGGCTGAATAGGCTGTTTCTGTGCTGTAGGTTCGATGTAATTCTATGTAATCTTTGGTTTGCTCAACAATGGGGAATTCTATTGTCAGTGCATGACAGCTTAACGGGAAATAGCAGGAAAGCTGTGGAGAAAATGTAAATACCCTAACTCATACAAAATGAGAAGCACGTATAACACTTGACACAGGAAATTCACTTTATCCATTGTGGGATAAGGCTTCTTCTGTTCACTATTTGTAGTAAAATTACAAATATGAGTGTAGAGAACCTGGTTACATTGGCCCCAAAATTCCAAGTTGCCAGAGAGCATACATTAGTTTGTGCACCTTTATAGGGGCAGGAATTTGGCCTGTTGGGTCCCTGCCCCAAAAGGGCCCTAGCATAAATTCTGTCAGGTTTCAGGATGTGCTGAAGAAGTGCCTATACTCTTAGTGGCTGCCATATGTAAGAGTGACAGAATAACATCACCCATCCTAAATTCCGTGACTTCTGTCTTGCCATTCACCCCTGTGAATGTGCGACATTCTTTAAAAGGCACAGTTTGCCAGGACTAGCTAATCAAGACAAATACTTGTTCAAAGGGAAACTACTGAAGTGAGATTGCTTCTGGAGACTTTTGGCCATTTCTTGGGATTGACTCCAGGTATTTGAAATATCTTTTCACTGTAATACATGGGAAGCCTTCACCTATATTCTGAATTACCTTCGGAGAGCATTATATTTAAAGAGAATTTGGGAGCTAGTATCTGAAAGTTGCATAATGGGCTTCCCAGTGAGAATTGCACTTTGCATGATATACATGCTGGAGGAAGAGGAGCAGCAGGAAGCTGTAAAGGAAGTCAGACTGATCAGGCAGCAGCAGAGGAGAACAGAGGATCCCAGCATTACCTATCGAGCAGGTGTAAAGATCCAGGCACATATTCTGAGGCCATTCACAGGAGCGCAGTCTCAGGAAGCTGCATTTCAGTCATAAATCTTTGGAAGAGCTTTGTTTGTTTACTACAGTTAGATCTGCAACCAAGGTCCACGGCACGGACACCTCTGACTGTGGCAGAGAAAGTGACCACAGGTCTCAACTTTTATGCAACAGGCTCATTCGAGGGAAGCACAGGAGATTTTTGCCAGATCAGCCAATTAGTTGCGCATTCCTCTATAAGACAAGTTATCAGATATCCTTTTTGCCAGGGCAATTTGACAATGATCCAAGACAGAGGACTTGAAACCCAGGTAAAAGTGCTACCACTGAGCTAAAGTAAGGTTCTGGTGTCCGACTAGGTCTGGGGTGCTTTGCTATATCCTGCTATATGGAAGCAGCCTCTTTGGCACGCATACCAGCTATTCAAGTGTACTGGGAAAAGGATTCTGATTACCAGTGATCAGTTGGAGAATGGACGTCATGGAATCAGAAGATGCTTAAATCCCTGACCGAAAGTGAACTGAATATCTTCTAGTTCCTTCACGATGCTGCTGTGTATGCTTTGCAATGCATTTGATATTGACCTCACACCGACCGTTCCCCAAAACCTGCAGCCTTTCATTTCAGTCCTTCCACATCAAACAGACTGACTTGCCTGGGCCTCTAATGAAATGGAGAAAGGTTTGCAAATGTTTCTGCAGCTGCCATTTTCTCCAGGCTGCCCTACGATGAGTTGAAATTCTCTCTGATAGTGGTGTATAGCAGGGCAGAGGACTCTACCACTATCTCAGCCATTTTCTACACATTTTGAGAGATACCACGTAGAACTTCCATAATTGTTTGATGCTCCGCTAGCATCCTTTGTTTCATGACAGGATCATCATCTAAATGCTTTGTAGGAGGGGCTTGCATGTCCCAGTTACATCAGGCCCCATTTTTAAATCTGCATCTTCTGACTTCCTTGTGTTCTGTGTGTCACCATGTGCCAGCTTTTTGTCTACATTTTCCTCCTCATTATTAGCTTTCTCATCTGTTTCTTGGTTTGCAGCCTCTAGAGGAAAAAAACTGCTGTTAACTTGGCCTGCTTCAGCAGCATGCTATCTTAAACAGCAACTTTGTAGATCTCATGAGGAAACTGGTAACTAGTGGAGAGATCGAAGGATACGTCGAAACATTATATAAGAGAACAAATACGTGCTCACGAACACACTGAAGGCACATTGAGCTGGAAATTCGTTTCGGGCGGTGGCGCTAAACAGGTGGTATCGGATTGGCCGCCCGTTACACACAGCGCCTGATATTCGGTTCCACTGCAGTTAATGGAATTAAACATCAGGTGCTGCATGTTAACAGGCAGCCGATCCGATGCCGCGCCCGAGTCGAATTTCTACCCCATTGACTTCCACATCTCCATTCCCAATTTCAAGACTAACGTTGAATCCTATGGTTAGCTGATGCTGCTTCTTCTTGCTGAGCTAAATAGTGGATTTGATCATTTCCTCCCCTAGTGGTTTGGTGTTCCCTGGCATTATTTGTTGTCTTCTCCTGCAGGGGGTTACACTGTGTGAATAGGCTGCTGGCGTCACCAGATCCCGTCGTCACAATCTGTCAGGATTCATGGAATAAATATTAATAATGGTAGATTGAAGGGTTCAAGGACCGAGGATGTGAAACTTTAAGGTGATAGCATGCATTGCAGAATGTGGACAGTTGACATGAGTGCTGCTTCTGGAGCAAGGAGCATGGTGCCATGTGATACCCCAAAGAGTATTACTTGAATATTAGGCCAGGAAATATACATATGGGTCTCTGTGTTTCACTAAGCTGTGCTGTTCGTCAACTGACAATACACTTACCCTTACTGATCTTGTGAGGTCATTAAACTTTTTTGACACTGAAAGAGGGTATTTCTAGGTCTCACTCATAGCCATGGAAACCTTCTTCCACATGGTCTGTGCTACTGCATGTGATGACTTCTTCTCTTATACTCCAACAATTGCTTCCCTCCTTTCTCTAAGTTATGATGACAGCACTTCCACATCAGATTCTGAAAAGCTTTTCCCTTCTGTTGCAGCTGCCATCTCATTCCCTATTGTAAGGGCCTACTCACCTTTTTAAATGGACGCAGCTCTTTAAATATGATGGTTGCGCCCTTGTTCCCAAATTTTCCACTCCCCTCTGGCATCCTGCTGGTGGTACTCACACCCGTGTCCTACCAGCATTATGGAAACTATCTGACCCCAGGATTTCTAAAAGGGTCAGCCCCCTAGCATTTCAGCAGGCATTGGGAACCCAGGAATTTCAGGGGCATTGATTTACCAGAAATAATGAACTGAGAAAATCAACCCCTGCCGATATTTCATTTTATGTAAGTGTTTGTAGTAAAAGTTTTCCACTTGTGTGTCCTTGAAACACTCTGTTATGACTAGATGTTAGTAGTCACAGAGTACTTGTGGTTCTATGTATCTATTTTTATCAACTTTGAGCACTTGGCATTGGAGATACAAATAGATATGTACATTGTAGAAAAATACCAAGTCTCAGTTATTGAAGGCTATTCCTGTCTGAGTCATTTGATCTAGGCAAGAATATTCACCAGCATTATCCATTTTCCCTTTTGTTTTTTCTTCTGTCACAACAACTCCATATGATTAGAATTTGGACACATAACAGACATCTCTTCATTTTTATCCAGTGTAAGCAGTAGCATTTCACAACTGTTGAACCAAGTTATGAAGTAAACTAGGACAAATCCAAAGTCTAGACTATAGCTAGGAGCTTTTTTTCTGGTGATCTCTATATCACTGTTTTTTAGCCAACAGGACTATGGACCATAGAAGTTTACAGCACAGCAAGAGGCCATTTGTTCCATTGTGTCTGTGCCAACTCTTTGCTAGAGCAATCTAAAACTAATTCCACTGCCCCACAGTCTGTATCTTTCTCTGCTTAAAATATTTACCCAATTTGCCTTTAAAAGATTCATAAGAACATAAGAACATAAGAAATAGGAGCAGGCCATTCAGTCCCTCGAGCCTGCTCTGCCATTCAATAAGATCATGGCTGATCTTCTACCTCAACTCCACCTTCCCGCACTATCCCCATATCCCTTGATTCCCTTAATATCCAAAAGTCTATCAATCTCTGTCTTGAATATACCCAACGACTGAGCCTCCACAGCCCTCTGGGGTAGAGAATTCCAAAGATTCATCACCTTCTGAGTGAAGAGATTTCTCCTCATCTCAGTCCTGAATGGCTGACCCCTTATTCTGAGACTGTGACCTCTGGTTCTAGACTCCCCAGCCAGGGGAAACATCCTCCCTGCATCTACCCTGTCAAGCCCTGTAAGAATTTTGTATGTTTCAATGAGATCACCTCTCACTTTTCTAAACTCTATAGAATATAGGCCTTGTCTACTCAATCTTTCCTCATAAGACAATCGCCCCATCCCAGGAATCAGTCTGGTGAACCTTTGTTGCATTCCCTCTATGCCAGGTATATCCTTCCTTAGGTAAGGAGACCAAAACTGTACACAATACTCCAGGTGTGGTCTTACTAGGGCCCTACATAATTGCAGTAAGGCATCTTTACTCTCATACTCAAATCCTCTTATAATAAAGGCCAACATACCATTTGCTTTCTTAATTGCTTGCTGTACCTGCATGTTAACTTTCAGTGATTCGTGTACAAGGACACCCAGGTCCCTCTGAACACCAACATTTCCCAATCTCTCACCATTTAAAAAATACTCTGCTTTTCTATTTTTCCTACCAAAGTGGATAACTTCACATTTCGCACATTATATTCCATTTGCCATGTTCTTGCCCACTCACGTAGCCTGTCTATATCCCCTTGAAGCCTCCTTGCATCCTCCTCACAACTTACATACCCACCTAGCTTTGTATCATCAGCAAACTTGGATATATTACATTTGGGCCCCTCATCCAAATCATTGATCTAGATTGTGAATAGCTGAGGCCCAAGCACTGATCCTTGCAGTACCTCACTAGTTACAGCCTGCCAACCCGACAATGACCCATTTATTCCTACTCTCTCTTTTCTGTCCGTTAACCAATCCTCAATCCATGCTAGTATATTACCCCCAATCCCATGAGCCCTAATTTTGTTTAATAACCTCTTGTATGGCACCTTATCGAATGCCTTCTGAAAATCCAAATATACCACATCCACTGGTTCCCGCTTATCTACTCTGCTAGTTACAACCTCAAAACATGATTTCCCTTTCATAAATCCGTGTTGACTCTGCCCAATCCTATTATTATTTTCTAAGTGCCCTGTTACCACGTCCTTAATAATAGATTCTAGCATTTTCCCTACTACTGATGTCAGGCTAACTGGTCGGCAGTTCCCCGTTTTCTCTCTCCCTCCTTTCTTAAATAGTGGGGTTACATTTGCTACCTTCCAATCCATGGGAACTGTTCTAGAATCTATGGAATTTTGGAAGATGACAACCAATGCATCCACTATCTCTATAGCCACCTCTTTCAAAACCCTAGGATGTAGTCCATCAGGTCCAGGGGATTTATTGGCTTTCAGACCCATTAATTTCTCCAGTACTATTTTTTTTTTTACTAATTTCTTTCAGTTCCTCATTCTTGCTAGACCCTTGGTTCTCCACTATTTCCGGAAGTTTTTTCATCTTCTTCCGTGAAGACAGACAGAAAGTATTTGTTTAATTTCTCTGCCATTTCCTTATTCCCTATTATAATTTCTCCTGTCTCAGCCTGTAAGGGACCCACATGGAAAGGGATCTGCTTCAAATACTCTCATATAAAGCCTTCCATGCCCCAACAACCCATTACATAAAGAAATTTCTCCTAGCCTCTCTCCTTATTCTCTTAAAATTTAAAATTGATGATCCCTCTTCACTGACTCCTCAACCAATGGAAATAATCTTTCCCTATTCACTCTATTAAAACTCTAGAGAATTCCAAAAACCTCTATTATATCTCCTCTTTGAGCTGCAGTAGAAATAATAACAACAACAACAACTTGTATTTATATAGCACCTTTAACCCTGGCACAGAAATTCCGATCGCAGGCCTCCCGCGGGCGGAGGGCTGCGATCCGGAAAGATCTGCGCCTGGACCGGAGGGCTCCCGGGAGGCGCAGAGTTCCGCTCCTGGGCCTCTCCAAACTGCCGGTGCGCAGGGCCCACGTATCCCAGAGGCGCAGGCGGATCGCAGCGTCCCTGGGATCACGTGGGCCATGGGGAGCCAATCAGAGAAGGGAATCTCCCTTCATACATTTGACAGGAAGACCTGTCAAATATATGAATAGAGATCACCCCCAAAACATATGAAAACATTAAATACATTTTTTTTAAATCACATTTTAAAATGACTTTAAATTAAAATAAATTAAGTATTTTAAACAAATTTTATTTTTTGAAAAAAATAATTAAAGTTTCTAACGGGGCTAAAAATAAACTTACCTTTCTTTAAAGTATTTTTAAATATAAATCAGTGGAAATTTTTTTAAAAACTTTTTTTCAACTCTTATCCTGGTAAAAGCAGGCCTTACGCCTGCTTTTACCAGGCGCAAGAATTGTAAGTGTTTTCTGCGGGCGGAGGGTCTCCAAAAAACGGAACTCTCCGCCCGCAGAGGCCCTTCTCCAGGGCAGCCGGAGGATCTGTCAAGAGCTTTCTTGACATATCGGAAATGCCGGTTTCCAGCGCATGCGCAGTGCATACCTAAAACCGACATTTGCGTTGGCCCGACGGGTGAGTTCACAGCGCGTACCCACCCGTAGGGATCGGAATTTCTGCCCCAGTAAAACGTCCCAAGGTGCTTCACAGGAGACAAAAAATTTGACACCGAGCCACATAAGGATAAATTAGGGCAGATGACCAAAAGCTTGGTCAAAGAGGTAGGTTTTAAGGAGCGTCTTAAAGGAGGAAGAAGAGGTAGCGAGGTGGAGAGGTTTAGGCAGGGAATTCCAGAGCATAGGGCCTAGGCAACAGAAGGCACGGCCACCACTGGTTGAGCGATTATTATCAGGGATGCTCAAGTGGACAGATTTAGAGGAGCGCAGATATCTCGGGGTGGGGGGGGGGGGGTGGTTGTGGGGCTGGAGGAGATTACAGAGATAGGGAGGGGCGAGGCCATGGAGGGATTTGAAAACAAGGATGAGAATTTTGAAATCGAGGCGTTGTTTAACCGGAAGCTAATGTAGGTCAGCGAGCACAGGGGAGATGGGCGAACGGGACTTGGTGCGAGTTAGGACATGGGCAGCAGAGTTTTGGATCCCCTCAAGTTTACGTAGGGTAGAATGTGGGAGGCCAGCCAGGAGTGCATTGGAATAGTCAAATCTAGAGGTAACAAAGGCATGGATGAGGGTTTCAGCACCGGATGAGTTGAGGCACGGGCGGAGACGGGTGATGTAACGGAGGTGGAAATAGGCGGTCTTAGTTATGCCGCGGATATGTGGTCGGAAGCTCATTTCAGGGTCAACTATGACACCAAGGTTGCGAACAGTGTGATTCAGCCTCAGACAGATGCTACGGAGAGGGATGGAGTCAGTGGCTAGGGAATGGAGTTTGTGGCGGGGACCGAAAACAATGGCTTTGGTCTTCCCAATATTTAATTGGAGAAAATTTCTGCTCATCCAGAACTGGATGTCGAACAAGCAATTTAGAGACCGTGGAGGGGTCGAGAGAAGTGGTGGTGAGGTAGAGCTGGGTGTCGTCAGCGTACATGTGGAAACTGACGCTGTGTTTTCGGATGATATCGCCAAGGAGCAGCATGTAGTCCTAGTAACTCGTGTCTCTCCTCCTAACTATTATTTCCCATCCTCGGGATCAATCTGGTGAATCTATACCATATGCTCTGTATAGCTTTAACATACTTTCTGTAATGGAGCACCCAAAACTGCATATAGCACTCTAACTGCAGCCTAACTAATATTTTGTACAAATTTATAAATTTTTTATTCTTGTGCTCTCTGCCTCAGTTAAAAACCCGAATTGCTATTGGTGTTTTTTTCTACCTGCATTTGTACTTTCAGACCGTTATATATTTAAACCTTTAGATCTGTCCTTTCATCCACACATCAACATCCTTCCATTGAGCTCCCATTCCTTGTTTTCCCTTCCAAAATGTATTACCTCAGTTATCCACATTAAATTGCATCTTCCACCTGCCTGCCAATTCCTCTAGCCTGTATTTTTTTTCTCACTATTTGTCAAACACCCTACTTTTGTATCGTCGGCAAATTTTGCAATTGTGCTCCCGATGCCCAAGTCTAAATCATCTTTATATATCAAAAACAAAAATAGACCCAGCACTGACCCGTTTATTTAATCAATTTTTGATTTGACTTGAGTGGAACTGCTGTCCACCATTTACAACGCAAATGATGAGCCAGGGTTCCTGCTTCTGGCCCTGAATGGGAACCTTGTGTATCAGTTGCAGCTGGTGCACTGAGAAAGGTGAGTCATACTAACCTGCACAAGGCTGCATGTGGACCCAGGCCTGGAAAGTGACCTGAACACCCAAAGAGGACCGATTTAAAAATTTTTTTTTTTTTTTTTAATGTTTTTTCCTGGATCAGCTCCTTTGTTCGGGGCCATTAGAAGCGGAAGCAGGGCAAGGGAGGCATGGGTAACACCCCCCCTCCCCCCCAAAGGTGGGCTGCCATGCCAGTTTCCAGCTGCATGGGGCAGGTGGGCGCTAACGAAGCGTCCCAAGTGGCTCTTATACCTGCCTCCCTCGTGCAAATGAGGTGCTGTCCATTGAACCCACAAACTCTGATGTTGCAGGGCATCAGCGGTGTCATCGCAGCACAAAAGCCAGGATCGCTGCCCATGGAATTCTGGGGCTTATGTATCTGTTGAACAGTTCACGCAATCCCAGAGTTCCCGGTACTTGTGAGTCCTGTCTCCCTTCACTGTCCCTGCAAATCTTCATCTACTTCTCTCTTTCTGCAGGAGTTCTGTGAGTTCAACTGCCTAAGCATTGCATAAGAACATAAGAAATGGGAGCAGGAGTAGGCCATACATCCTCTTGAGCCTGCTCTGCCATTCAATAAGATCATGGCTGATCTTCAACCTCAACTCCACTTTCCTTCTCGATCCCCATATCCCTTGATTTCCCCTAGAGTCCAACAATCTATCTATCTCAGCCTTGAATATACACAACGACTCAGCATCCACAGCCCTCTGGGGTAGAGAATTCCAAAGATTCACCACCCTCCGAGTGAAGAAATTTCTCCTCATCTCAGACCTAAATGGCTGAGACTAATCCTGAGACTATGCCCCCTAGTTCTAGACTCTCCAGCCAGGGAAAACAGCCTCTCATCATCTACCCTGTCAAGCCCTCTCAGAATCTTATATGTTTCAATGAGATCTCATTCTTCTAAACTCCAGAGTGTACAGGCCCATTCTACGCAACACTGCCACCCTTGGCCTCTTCAGTGACCAAGCATGGCAGTATTAAAGTATATCGTATTAAATTTAAAATGCCCTTATCTTTTGGATTTTGTGGTTCAGAATAACAATAACAATCTGTATTCATATAGGATTCATCTCATAAGGAACCTTTTTGAGCACTGTTTGGGGGAGAGAATGAAGGTTTGATCAAAGAGATAGGTTTTTAGTTGATTTTTTGTAGGTTTTTGAATGCAGGAAGAGAGGTAGCAAGACTAATTGGTTGTGGAAGAGAATTATAAAAGGCAGGGGCATAATTGCTGAAGGATTTGCTTCTGATGATGGAGTAAATGTGCAGGGGTCAGGCAGTAGTTCAGGGTTGAGGAGCACCGGGTCTAGAACATACGGCTGATGAAAATTTCCCAAATAAAGCTATGGAAAGATTTGAAAGAAGAATGAGGATCTGTGCAGGAAAGGACTTAGACCAGAGAGTCCTGGATTTGCTGAATTTGTGAAGGATGGAGGTGGGAAGGCAGGTGAGGAGAGCATTTGAGAAATTGATCCTTGAAGAGATGCAAACACAGATGAGACTTTGGGCAGCAGAGGGATAAGGTACTGACGCAAGTGGGAAATATTTTGGAGATAGTAGAAGATGAATTGGATGTGGGGTAGAAATCTTAGGTCAGAGGCACAAAACACCTTGAGGCTGCACACCAATGAGCTCAATCCATGCGCGTAGCCAAAGGGGTTGAGGCAGTAGATGCCAGAGGCAAGTAGATGCTTGGAAGAGCTAAAGCAGTTAGCTTTAGTTTTATTGATTTTGAGCTGTAGGAAGTTCCAGTTCATCCAGTGCTTGATGTCAGACAGACTTTAAGATAGCACAGTAGCACACTGATATTAATGTTGGTGGTGGAAATGTGGATTTGGTGTAATTAGCTTAATAATTTCTTGCAGATGATGTTACCAAGGGATGGAATGTAGTTAATGAAAGGATGTAAACAAGTATGGAGCCTTGGGGTCTACCAGAAATATTGTATGGGCATGGAAAGAGAAAGGGTTTGATGGAATGCAGTGATTTAATTTGTGGCAGTTAGGAGTGGAACCATGAAAGCATGCCATGAAAGTGAACCAGGGGGAGGAGGTAATGGAGTAAAATGGAGTGGTCAACAATGTCCAAGGCCTCGCAACATGCTACAGCATAATCTATCTTTGCAGCAGCTCTTGATCGGTCTGAAGAGTCTTTATGTATCACTTTAAAGGCCCTATGTTTTTGCCTAACAGTTTTCCTTCCCTTTTAAGACTTGTTTAAGACTTCAGCTGCGTAGGCAATACAATTGTTGGCTACATCAACTACAGTCGAGTCCAGTGAATTGGTAGTCACACAGGGCAGAGGAGAACATGGGACAGCGCAGAATAGGATTCTGAAGGTGGTGTCATGATGGATTGAATAGGCAGTCGACAGGAGTATTGTGCAGAGAGGATGGAGGGGTAATTGTGAATGCTGGAGACTGGGGAAAGGAAGTGGGGGGCAGGGTATTGGGCTGGAGTAAAGATAGACAGCGAAGTAGCAGACAACAAGGTCTGGAGTGGTAGCCTGGATCTACATGCAAACAGACAAGGGACTACCAATAGATTACAGCATTATATTTACAAATTATTTAGTTCAGAACAGTTTAATTGGTGATGATATTTTCTCCAGCAATGGACCTTGAGTCAGGGACTGCCTGTGGGAGCAGAACTGAGCCAGTCTGAGAGATGGAAGTCAGGGCCTCTCTGGAAAGTGGAGTTGAGGTTCATCTGGAGATTGGAGTTGCCCTTTGCAAGGGAATGACAAGAAAAGCTTTTAGAAATAAAGCTCTCTTCCACTCACAGCTATGGGACAAGAGAGTAACATTAACATGCAAACCATTCCCAAAATAAATGCTATGCTGTTAAGTACACTATTATTGATCTCTATTGAGATTTAAAAAAAAAAGGATTACTGCTCTCATGTGGCTTTTTTTTTGAAGGAATAGAAAATAGATATCAGATTGGTATAAGATCATTTAAGCTGTGAGCTCTGGATGGTGTAAAGAACTAAGCACCCTTACAAAATGCAATGACATACATCTATCACAAGGGCTTCTGATCCATAGACATGCTCGTGGTATGATTGTTAAAAGGACATTTTGTATCAATTTCACAGTGTCAACTCATGACCCTTTGTTTCCATCCAATCCATAATGCTTCATGTGTTCAATAGTCCTGGCTCATGATGCCCTTCCAGAATCTGCAAACTACTGCAATACATCATTATACAGTAATCAGGTGGCCAAAGATTCATAGAATCATAGAAATTTATGGCACAGAAGGAGGCCATTTGGCCCATCGTGTCTGTGCTGGCCGAAAAAGAGCTATCCAGCCTAATCCCACTTTCCAGCTCTTGGTCCTTAGCCCTGTAGGTTACGGCACTTCAAGTGCATATCCTAGTACTTTTTAAATGTGATGAGGGTTTCTGCCTCTACCACCCTTTCAGGCAGTGAGTTCCAGACCCCCACCACCCTCTGGGTGAAAAATGTTCTCCTCAACATCCCTCTAATCCTCCTACTAATTACTTTAAATCTATACCCCCTGGTTATTGACCTCTCTGCTAAGGGAAATAGGTCCTTTCTATCCACTTTATCTAGGCCCCTCATAATTTTATACACCTCAATGAAGTCTCCCCTCAGCCTCCTCTGTTCCAAAGAAAACAACCCCAGCCTATGCAATCTTTCCTCCATAGCTAAAATTCTCCAGTCCTGGCAACATCCTCGTAAATCTCCTCTATACTCTCACTAGTGCAATCATATCTTTCCTGTAATGTGGTGACCAGAACTGTATGTAGTACTCTAGCTGTGGCCTAACTAGTGTTTTATACAAATCAAGCATAACCTCCCTGCTCTTATATTCTATGCCTCAGCTAATAAAGGAAAGTATCCCATATGCCTTCTTAATCACCTTATCTATCTGTCCTGCTACCTTCAGGGATCTGTGGACATGAACTCCAAGGTCTCTCTGTCCCTCTACATTTCTCAGTATCCTACCATTTATTGTGTATTCCCTTGCCTTGTTAGCCCTCCCCAAATGCATTACCTCACACTTCTCTGGATTAAATTCCATTTGCCACTCTTCTGCCCACCTGACCAGTCCATTGATATCTTCCTGCAGTCTACAGCTTTCTTCCTCACTATCAACCACACAGCCAATTTTTGTATCATCTGCAAACTTCTTAATCATGCCCCCTACTGAAGTCTAAATCATTGATATATACCACAAAAAGCAAGGGACCTACTATTGAGCCCTGTGGAACCCCACTGGAAACAGCCTTCCAGTCACAAAAACACCCGTCGACCATTACCCTGTGCCTCCTGCCATGAGCCAATTCTGGATCCAACTTGTCCCGTTCCCTCGGATCCCATAGGCTTTTACTTTTCTGACCAGTCTGCCATGTGGGACCATGTCAAAAGCTACAAGTTCAACCCTTAAAAGAACATTGTGGATGCCGTGCAGTATGCCCCACAAAACTGTAAAGTATTTCTTACGGTCTAGCAATCCAGGGAGAAATCAACCAGGACACATTAAAAGAGAATGGAGTAGAGGTGGAAAACATCAACAGCCTTCATGTGGAGGTGATGCCTGGAAATCAGGATACCTGTGATCTAAAAAAGCCTGAAACATCCAAAATGAAAAAAAAAATCTGAATGTTGTCTAACACCTAAAGGGCACAATTTACCACATATCTGATCGCTGAAAGGTGATATGTTAAAAAGGACCCCATCGGCTTTGAGCGGGCGTCCTTGCTGCCACCTCAGGAGAGGTTGCAATTTTCACCTACCATCAGCTCCCAGTGGCTCCAAGGCGGGAAGTAACTTGGGGTGATTTTTAACTGCCCACCCGCCCAGTTTCTGCCAGGTGGGTAAGGTTAAAACTGGACTCCAGAAAGTGATTCGAAAGCGAGGCGAGGATCTTGAAGTCACTGAGACAGATGGAGTTTGGAAAGACTGAGGGTGGTGGCAATGCAGGATTTTGTGCTGGTAAGGACATGGGCTGTGATGATGTAATTGATTTTACATGGTCTATTACTTTTGCCCTATTTCTTTAACATCTGCGGCACTGTTTGTGAAGTTTACTTTGATCTGGAAGAAAACAATAAATTGCTATGTTTAAAAAACAGCGTGGAATTTTACTTTGGATATGTGGATTGGCCTTGAGGCACTGTGCTGTGTAAGGAATTTGTTTCTGCAGGAAAAACGAAATAGATAATACATTCACTGTCCATTATTATTAAGTTGTGCACCAGAATTCTGAATGCCATCAAGAGAAAATAGTTTTGTACACTGCATCATACATCCTAAGGCAATTTTCTCTGGAAAAATGAAAAAATAGGGGGGCAACTGGTCACTGCAGACCAATTGTCTCCCTCAGTGTGATGTGGAACCAGAGGTTCACAGAACAAAAGAAGTACTGTTGCCCCATCATCCTACTGCAAACCAATCGCACTGCTCTACTTTCCCCATAGCTCGATATATGAACGCTATCACAGCCTGAACTTGGATTTGTAGTTTTACATACACGTTAGCCATTAACTCAACATGAACAGTGTTCAATCTTGTTGAGCCACTAACATGTATTGATCTGTTCTAGTGGTTTTTAACATACCAGTGGCAGTAAGCTAAGCTAAGCCAGGGGTGTCCAGCCTTTTGGGGCAGTGGGCCAGATCCAGGCGTTACGATTAGCAAGTAGGCCACGTATGATTACATCACTTTTGAGTCAGAAGGAATCATGATGCAGCATCACTGGATTGTTGTGGTTGAATAAGTCAAATTCAATTTTTATTATATGGGATTTTGCAATTTTTATTGGTGTTTGGGGTTTCCTTTCCGTGATTCCATCCATTTTCTGTGAAAACTGCAAACCTGTGGCCTTTATACACTACATCCAACTACCAATTTATATAGGCTTTTTGGAGTTGTTGCATCATTCCATTTCTATCTCCTTTACGTTTGTCTTTACCTCTACCAGTCCGTGTCTCTTGTTCTCTCCCCTCTGAAATGGTTGTCTCTTGCTTTCACTTTTGTCTGTACATCTATCTGTCTCTCTTTCCCCTCCATCTCTGTTTTGTTCTCCCTGCCTCTCTATTATTTTTCTCTTACTTTGTTTCACTAACCCTTGTTCTTTTCCCTTTTCTTACTGTTCTGTTTTTACCTCTCCCTCCTGTTTGTTTCTGCAACCATAGACGGAGGGAGGGAGAAGCTTCCGGACTCAGGCAGGGGAGTTAGAGATCATCATCAGGACTCAGAAGGCCACTGAGTTAGAGGAAGTAGTATAAGGACAGGCAGGGAAATTAGATGTAGCAGCGTCGCAACTCAAGTGGGCAGATGGATTAAGGGCAGCAGCATCAAGATGCAAGTAGATCCCTATGGGAGATGCAGTCTAAAGAGCACATGGATGTTGGAAACCTCAGGTTTAACTACTCTGTGAACCCTTTTTAAGGGCTGTTTTGGGTTGGTTGATCAATTCCTAAGAGCAATCCTCCCTTCTGCTCCCAACATAGAGCCACAGCGCCAGAGGATGAGCAGTATCAATGAAATAGGCTCGCCAAAAATAACAATTAGATAGCTTTGCTGGCTCTCCTGGAGAGCTGACATACATCTTCAACTCCCAACAACATTGTTCTCCTTTTCCAGACATGCTGCAGGCAATGTTCCCCTAATTTTTTCTTTGGTGCTCAGTCCCTTTAACAGGCTGCAAGACCTATTCAAAATTTCGCGCATGCGCAAAATCTCCCATTCAAAAGCCGGTAAGCGGCCTGCGCGGGATCTCCAGACAGCTGTGCGGCCACGCGGCTGCACAGCTTAGCGGGAACGTTGGCTGCAGGGTAAATTCCTGAGACCGGTCCTTACTGTATGAAGAGAATTATAACAATTCATTGTGTAAAAATATTCCCCCCCCCCCCCCCACCCCCGGTTCTTTTTGCCAATTATCTTCAATCTGTGTCCTCTAGTTATTCGACCTTTCTGCCAGTGGAAACAGTTTCACCCTATCTACTCGATCAAAACCCCACAAAACTTTGAACTATCATGCAGCGAGTTGTTAAGATCTGGAATGAACTGCCTGAAAGGGTGGTGGAAGCGGATTCAGTAATGACTTTCAAAAGCGAATTGGATAAATACTTGAAAGGGAAAACTTTGCAAAGCTATGGGGAAAGGACAGGGTAATGGGACTAATTGGATAGCTCTTTCAAAGAGCCGGCACAGGCACAATGGGCCGAATGGCCTCCTTCTGTGCTGTGTCATTCTATGATTCTACAAATCTATGATTCTACAATTCTATGATTCTAAATCTTCCCTTAACCTTCTCTGCTCTAAGGAGAACAATTTCAACTTCTCTGGTCTCTCCACATAACTGAATTCCCTCATCCCTGGTATCATTCTAATAAATCTCCTCTGCACTCTCTCCAAGGCCTTGACATCGTTCCTAAAATGTGGTGCCTAGAATTGGACACGGTACTCCAGCTCAGGCCTAACTAGTGATTTATAAAGGTTAACCATAACTTTCTTGCTTTTGTTCTCCATGCCTCTATTTATAAAGCCAAGGATCCCGTATGCTTTTTTAACAGCCTTATCGACTTGTCCTGACACTTTCAAATATTTGTGTATGTGAACCCCCAGGTGTTTCTGTTCCTGCTCCCCCTTTAAAGTTGTACCATTTTAGTTTATATTACCTCTCCTCAGTTTTCCTTCCATATGCATCACCACACTTCTCTGCATTAAATTTCATCTGCCATGCGTCTGCCCATTTCACCAATCTGTCTATATCCTCCTGAAGTCTGCTACTATCCTCTTCACGGTTTACTAGACTTCCATGTTTTGTGTCATCTGGAAACTTTGAAATGATGCCCACTATATCCAGGTCCAGGTCATTAATATATATGAAAAGTAGAGCATTGGTCCTAATACCGACTCCTGGGGGACACTACTATATACTTCCATCCAGTCTGAAATCAACCGTTCACCTCTACTCTCTGCTTTCTGTCCCTTAGCCAATTTTGTATCCGTGCTGCCACTGCTCCTTTAATCCCATGGGGCTTCAATTTTGCTAACAAGTCTATTATGTGGCACTTTATCCAACGCCTTTTGAAACTCCATATACGCATCAACTTCTTCTTAGGCAGTCCCTCGGAACCGAGGATGACTTGCTTCCACATTAAAAATGAGTTCTCGGGTGACTAATGCGTCCAATGCGGGACCTACAGTCTCTGTCACAGGTGGGGCAGACGGTGGTTGAAGGGGCGGGTGGGTGGGGTGCTTGGGTTGACGTGCGCTCCTTCCGCTGTTTGCGCTTGGCTTCCGCTTGCTCCTGGCGAAGAGACTCGAGGTGTTCGGCGCCTTCCCTGGATGCTTCTCCTCCACTTTGTGCGATCTTGGGCCAGGGATTCCCAGGTGTCGGTGGGGATGTTGTACTTTTTCAAGGAGGCTTTGAGGGTGTCCTTGAAGCATTTCCTCTGCCCACCTGGGGCTCTTTTGTTGTGTCGGAGCTCCGAGTAGAGCACTTGTTTTAGGAGTCTCGTATTGGGCATGCGGACAATGTGGCCCGTCCATCGGAGCTGATCGAGCGTGGTCAAAGCTTTGATGCTGGGGATGTTGGCCTGAGCGAGAACACTGACGTTGGTGCGCCTATCCTGCCAATGGATCTGCAGGATCTTGCGGAGGCAGCGTTGGTGGTACCTCTCCAGTGCTTTGAGGTGCCTGCTGTACATGGTCCAAGTCTCTGAAGCATACAGGAGGGCGGGTATCACTACTGCTCTGTAGACCATGAGCTTGGTGCTGGGTTTGAGGTCCTGGTCTTCAAACACTCTCTTCCTCAGGCGACCGAAGGCTGCACTGGCACACTGAAGGCGGTGTTGGACTTCGTCATCGACGTCTGCCCTTGTTGACAGTAGGCTCCCGAGGTATGGAAAGTGGTCCACGTTGTCCAAGGCCTCGTCATGGATTTTGATATCACATCAACTGCACTACCCTCATCAACCTACTCCGTTATTTCATTGAAAAACTCAATAAAGTTTGTCAGACATGATTTGCCTTTAACAAATCCATGTTGGCTATCATTTATTAACCCATGTTCTTCCAAGTGACAATTAATTTTGACCTGGATTATGGTCTCGAAGTTTCCCCACCGCTGACGTTAGGCTGACTGGCCTGTAGTTACTAGGTTTATCCCTCTCCCATTTTTTGTTGAAGAGGAGTGTAACATTTGCAACCCTTCCAGTCCTCTGGCACCACTCCCATATCAAAGGACAATTGAAGGATTGTGGCCAAAGCCTCTGTTATTTCCACCCTTACTTCCCTCAGCAACCTAGGATACATCCCATCCGGACTGGGTGATTTTTCTACTTTGAGCGCTGCCAACCGTTTTCGTACCTCCTCTTTAACTACTTTTTTCCTATCCAATTTCTCTACCCCCTCCTCCTTTACTGTGACATTGGCAGCATTCTCTTCTTTTGTGAAGACAAATGCAAAGTATCCATTTAATACCTCAGCCATGCCCTTTATCTCCACAAGAAGATTTCTTTTTTGCTCCCTAATTGGCCCCACCTGTCCTTTGACTATCCTTTTACTCTTTATTGGCCGGATTTTGCAGTAGTAATAGTGATGAGGCTAACTGTGCTCACCGTTATTTATGTGGAAATCGGATAGCAACTTCCGGCATCCGCACATGTGCAGTTAAACACGGAAATCAGGAAGTTGCTGTCCGAGATACCCTGGTCCTCCAAAAGCTGCGCAATAATAGAATCTCGCTGTCTGACTCACCATTCAAATGCATTGAACGGCGTGAAGTTCCTGTACTTACCTCATTGATATGGGGTAAACTTGGCAGAAAAAGTTAGGGCTTGTCCATTCCAGTGTAAGTACCCTTTTAATGCCGTGATAAATCTTAATTACTGCCAAACAACCTCGCTGGCACTGAAAATTAACTTTTATGTGTGGAGTCCCATTCCTTCAGATTTTAATTATTGTTGGAGATTTAAAAAAATAAAAACAAAAATCTAATTTTTTTTTTACTTTTTCTTTCTGTCTCTTATCATCTCCCTTAATTCAATCTTTCTTTCCCTCTTTATTTCACTTTCTGTACATTATGTTACGTTGATTTCAATATTCTAACTGACACTTCCTGGTTCAATCATTAACGATTCTTGAATCTGATTGGTTAAGGAAATACACAGTTCACAAAGGTCCAAGATGCCCTGTAGAGGGCGCTGTGCTTTTTGGATAGTTGGCTGACAGGGACTTCCAATGCAAAAGCCCATGGAAAGTCTATGGTCAAGTGCACGTTTAACGAATAGCTGGCATCGTTCGTTCGCCGCTGACCCTATATCTATACAAAAGACTTTAGTGTTCCCTTTTTATTTTACCTGCTAATTTTTTCTCATACACTCTCTTTGCCCCTCTTATTTTCTTTTTTCAGTTCTCCTCTGTATTTTCTGTATTCTGCTAGATTTCTACTGTATTATGAATCTGAGATTTATCATAAGCTTCCTTTTCCTGTTTCATTTTAATCTTAATTTCTTTAGTCATCTAGGGAGTTTTAGCTTAAGATGCCCTTCCTTTCATAGGAATGTGCTTAGTCTGTACCTGAACTATCTCCTCCTTGAAGGCCTCCCATTGCATTTTGACTATTTTACTTGTCAATCTTTGTTTACAAACAACCTGGTCAGATCCCTTTTCAACTATCTGAAATTAGCCCTCCTTCAGTTGAGTATCTTCACCCTTTATTGTTCCTTGTCCTTTTCCGTAACTACTCTGAACCTAATGATATTGTGATCACTGTTTTCCAAATGCTTCCCCATTGAAACATGCTCCACTTCATTCCCAGCATTAGATACAGCACTTCTTCGTTAGGCTGGAAATATACTGATCAATAAATTTCTCCTGTATACACTCCAAGAATTCCTCCCCCTCCCTGCCCTTTACACTGTTTCTCCCCCCCACCCAGGGAACGGTAGTGTAGTGGTAATGTCACTGGGCTGGTAATCCAGAGGGCTTGACTAATGATCCAGAGACGTGAGTTCAAAAATCCCACCATGGCAGCTGGGGAATTTAAATTCAGTTAATTAATCTGAATAATTACTAGTGTCAGTAATGGTAACCATGAAACTATCGGATTGTCATAAAAACCCATCTGGTTCACTAATGTCCTTTAGGGAAGGAAATCTGCCGTCCTTACCTGGTCTGGCCTACATGTGACTCGAGACCCACAGCAATGTGGTTGACTCTTAACTGCCCTCTGAAATGGCCTAGCAAGTCACTCAGTTGTAACTAACCGCTACGAAACACAATATTAAGAATGAAACCGGACGGACCACCCGGCATCGACCTCGGCACTGGCTACGGACACGGCAATGGCACACTCAGCCCTCCTCACCAACATCTGGGGACTTGTGCCAAAATTGGGAGAGCTATCCCACAGACTAGTCAAGTAACAGCCTGATATAGTCATACTCACAGAATCATACCTTTCAGCCAATGTCCCAAACTCCTCCATCACCATCCCTGGGAATGTCCTGTCCCACCGGCAGGACAGACCCACCAAGGGTGGCGGCACAGTGGTATACAGTCGGGAAGGAGTGGCCCTGGGAGTGCTCAACATTGACTCCGGACCCCATGAAGTCTCATGTTTCAGGTCAAGCATAGGCAAGGAAACCTCCTGCTGATTACCACCTACCACCCTCCCTCAGCTGATGAATCAGTACTCCTACATGTTGAACACCACTTGGAAGAAGCACTGAGAGTAGCAAGGGCACAGAATGTACTCTGGGTGGGGGACTTCAATGTCCATCACCAAGAGTGGCTCGGTAGCACCACGACTGACCGAGCTGGCCGAGTCCTGAAGGACATAACTGCCAGTCTGGGCCTGCTGCAGGTAGTGAGAGAACCAACACGAGGGAAAAACCTACTTGACCTCGTCCTCACCAATCTACCTGTTGCAGATGCATCTGTCCATGACAGTATTGGTAGCAGTAACCACCGCACAGTCATTGTGGAGACGAAGTCCCGCCTTCACACTGAGGACACCCTCAATCGTGTTGTGAGGCACTACCACCGTGCTAAATGGGATAGATTCAGAACAGATCTAGCAGCTCAAAACTGGGCATCCATGAGGCGCTGTGGGCCATCAGCAGCAGCAGAATTGTATTCCACCACAATCTGTAACCTCATGGCCCAGCATATCCCTCACTCTACCAGTACCATCAAGCCAGGGGACCAACCCTGGTTCAATAAGGAGTGTAGAAGAGCATGCCAGGAGCAGCACCAGGCGTACCTAAAATGAGGTGCCAACCTGGGGAAACTGCAACACAGGACTACCTGCATGCTAAAAAGCAGAAGCAGCATGCTATAGACAGGGCTAAGCGATCCCACAATCAACGGATCAGATCAAAGCTCTGCAGTTCTGCCACATCCAGTCGTGAATGGTAGTGGACCATTAAACAACTAACGGGAGGAGGAGGCTCCATGAATATCCCCATCCTCAATGATGGTGGGGCCCAGCACGAGAGTGCAAAAGACAAGGCAGAAGCGTTTCAACCATCTTCAGCCAGAAGTGCCGAGTGGATGATCCATATCAGCCTACTCCTGAGGTCCCCACCATCACAGAAGCCAGTCTTCAGCCAATTCGATTCACTCCACGTGATATCAAGAAATGGCTGAGCGCACTGGATACAGCAAAGACTATGGATCCTGACAACATCCCGGCTATCGTGCTGAAGACTTGTGCTCCAGAACTAGCCGCACCTCTAGCCAAGCTGTTCCAGTACAGCTACAACACTGGCATCTATCCGACAATGTGGAAAACTGCCCAGGTATGTCCTGTCCACAAAAAGCAGAACAAATCCAATCCGGCCAATTACTGCCCATCAGTCTACTCTCAATCATCAGCAAAGTGATGGAAGGTGTCGTCGACAGTGCTATCAAGCGGCACTTACTCACCAATAACCTGCTCACTGATGCCCAGTTTGGGTTCTGCCAAGACCACTCGGCTCCCAACCTCATTACAGCCTTGGTCCAAACATGGACAAAGGAGCTGAATTCCAGAGGTGAGGTGTGAGTGACTGCCCTTGACATCAAGGCAGCATTTGACCGAGTGTGGCATCAAGGAGCCCTAGTAAAACTCAAGTCAATGGGAGTCGGGGGGAAAACGCTCCACTGGCTGGAGTCATACTAGCACAAAGGAAGATGGTTGTGGTGGTTGAAGGTCAATCGTCACAGCCCCAGGACATCGCTGCAGGAGTTCCTCAGGGCAGTGTCCTAGGCCCAAACATCTTCAGCTGCTTCATCAATGACCTTCCCTCCAACATAAGGTCAGAAATGGGGATGTTCGCTGATGACTGCAGTGTTCAGCACCATTCAGAACTCCTCAGATAATGAAGCATTCCATGTCCGCATGCAACAAGACCTGGAAGATTTTCAGGCTTGGGCTGATAAGTGGCAGGTAACATTCACACCACAGAAGTGCCAAGTAATGACTATCTCCAACAAACGAGAGTCTAACCACCTCCCCTTGACATTCAACGGCATTATCATCGCTGAATCCCCCACCATCAACATCCTGGGGGTTACCATTGACCGGAAACTTAACTAGACCAGCCACATAAATACTGTGTCAACAAGAGCATGTCAGAGGCTAGGTATTCTGCGGCGAGTGTCTCACCTCCTGACTCCCCAAAGCCTTTCCACCATCTACAAGGCACAAGTAAGGCGTGTGAAGGAATACTCTCCACTTGCCTGGATGAGTGCAGCTCCAACAACACTCAAGAAGCTCGACACCATCCAGGACAAAGCAGCCCGTTTGATTGGCACCCCATCCACCACCTTAAACATTCACTCCCTCCACCACGGGCGTACCGTGGCTGCAGTGTGTACCATCTATAAGATGCACTGCAGCAACTCACCAAGGCTTCTTCCGCAGCACCTCCCAAACCCGCGACCTCTTCCACCTAGAAGGACAAGGGCAGCAGGCAAATGGGAACACTACCACCTCCAAGTTCCCCTCCAAGTCACACTTAGAAATATATCGCCGATCCTTCATCGTCACTGGGTCAAAATCCTGGAACTCTCTACCTAACAGCACTGTGGGAGTACCTTCACCACACGGACTGCAGCGGCTCAAGAAGGCGGCCCACCACCACCTTCTCATGGGCAATTAGGGATGGGCAATAAATGCTGGTCTTGCCAACGACCCCCACATCCCAGAAACTAATAAAAAAAAATATATCTGTACAAGCCAGAAGTGCGGCAGGTTTCACAATTTGGGCTCTATCCCAACACTTTAAGCTCAGTTGGGACCCAGCATGTCAATGGAGGCCTGTACATCAAATTAATTGAGGTGTACTGGCCTCCAGATGGGTGAAAGTGGGTCCTATTGGTGATGTCCAAGTCAGGGACTAGCCTGAAATTTTCTTGATTAGCGCACTTACACGGGGCTGAGGAGGACATGGCTACGGTGGGTGGGGGAACCAGAGCAACCCCCAAAGGTAGATGGATGCCAGATTTTCTGGTTGCATGATACAGGTAAAAAGGAAGACCTGCATTTATATAGTGCCTTTCATGACCACCAGATGTCCCACAGCGCTTTACAGCCAATGAAGTACTTTTGGAGTGTAGTCACTGTTGTAATGTAGGAAACACGGCAGCCAATCTGCACACAGCAAGCTCCCACAAACAGCAATGTTTAAATTCATCCTGGGAACATTGTCCTCTGAGAGGCCTGGCAATCCAAGCTGCTCAGCAGCCATCTTGCTGCTGTTTAAGGAACAAAAAGGCCCTAAAACCTGAAAAAAAAACCACCACCAACTTTTTACAAACTCACTCCAACTCCCTGCAGTAATCAAGCACCCAGCAGCACCTGCTCACTCCCAGCCCCTCCCACCTAGAGAGTGCTACCCACTGAGCCACAGCTGACACTTATGTGGGTGCTCGAGTTACACATGTAGTGGCACTTGCACCTGCTGGTCCCTTGCAAATCAGATCCCCCCTACTGACCCCTGTAAATTTTGGTGAGGGGCAATATTGAAGGGCCCCCGTGGGTGTAATCCAGGTGTAACTGTCAAGATCGTGTCCTGAGGAATTTAGCCTGACTACAGTCATATGGAAAAAAAAATGGAATACAGAATTTTACAGTTGGAGGCTTGACAGAGTTTTGCTTCAAACATGGATGGTGTCCCAAGCCCAGAAAGCATGCATATTCTCTGCAGCGCAAATCTGATCTAAAGCCAGTGAGGGGGCTGCAATTTTGGACAGAACCCGGATCTGCTGAGTTTCCAACCCATTCATATAAATAACCATTATTGTATCTATTCCTTTTCACCCTTCTTGAGCTGTCAGCAGCCTTTGCCACAGTTGACCACACCATCCTCTTCCAACGCCTCTCCTCCGTTATCCAGGTGGGTGGGACTGCCTTCGTCTGGCCAGAGAATCTCCTGAAATGGCTGGTTTTCCTGCCCCTGCACCATTACCTCTGGAGTCCCAAGGATCTATCCTTGGCCCCCTCCTATTTCTCACCTACATGCTGCCCCTCAACAACATCATCCAAAGACACAGCATTAGGTACCACATGCACACTGAAGAAACTGAGTTCTACTTCACCACCGCATCTCTTGACCATTCCACTGCCTCTGTGTAGTCAGACAGCTTGACTGACATCCAATTTTGGATGAGCTGAAATTTCCTCCACTTAAATATTGGGAAGACCGAAGCCATTGCCTTCAGCCCCTACCACAAATTCAGTTCCCTAGCCACTGTCTCAGGCTGAACCAAACTGTTTGCAACCTCGGCGGCCTATTTGACCCTGAGCTGAGATTTATTGGAAATTGCAGCATTCCACGTACTGCTACATAACTGCTATAGTGACTTCCACCTGCAAATTGGGAATTGGCCTCTTAACTGTTTTTTAATCGAACTCAAAACGAATAGGTTAAATATAAAAATAAAATTAATTTATATTGAATGTTTTTAGCTTTGGTAACAGTTCTAAAATATGAATGCAGTAATTAGGCAAGATTAACGGAAAGCTGAACAGGGCTCCTATTATAGTAAGTGTCTGAAACAGTCATGGGAACAGACATGCAGTCAACAAATTATAAAGGACATCATTGACAACAATATAATGCATATACAAATACAGGTTCATACAAGAGCCTTTTTGTTCATTATATGAAAAATCAAGCAACAGAATTAATTAAGCTATTAAAGATTGAAATTTTAACTCCAACAGACCATTAACGTACTCCTCTTACATAAATATATGTCAGCACAGTTATTTTAAAAGTATATGGGCCCTATTGTTTTCTTTAAAACTATGTGAAATAAAAACATAGAAAGATAAGCAAGCAGATTACAAACACTGATGGTAATTCTACTTGACATGTTTTATTTTAGTGCTTCACAAGCTGACGTTTTAGTTGTAACTGAAATGCATGAGTCACAGTCGGTTTATTTTAAATAGATTTTACATTCTAAATTTGTTTTTCCATAAGTAAATATATTTTTCTCCTTTCCAAAAAAGAAAATGTGCATTTATTGGTTAAGTGTTATTTAAATTCTGAGTAAACATCGGTTTGCACTCCCAGATGGGCAAACTTTGGTGGGAGACACAGAAGCCTATAAAACAACATTGGCCAGACTCCAACTTTCTTTCCATTCATCTAGAGCTACAACAGTACTGAGTGCACTCATTTCACACAGCCATGAGTGTGAAAACAATTTTCACCCCTGCATTTTTGTTTCTGTTCAATCCCATGTCTTTTCTCCTGACATAATAAAAGTGCTGCAGTAAGCAGGGTCAAGTATGATACAGCAGTGAGAAACGTGAAAGTGAGACTATAGGCCGCGATTATGGGCTCAAATGTGTGATGAATCCTTTTTAATCACATGATATGAACTAATGTCGCCATTTATTTATAAAACAACAAAGTGTCCTGCTATGTGAGGAATAGAACGATGACAACCGCAGTTTCTGATGTTTTGTTTAAGCAATGGCATTATAATCTTTCAGAATTTTTTTTATGATAGATACAAAGTACACATCGCTGTAAGTGATTAAATGTGCCGGTGCTTTTAAAATGCGAGTGAATTGCCCTTTTTCAAATCACGAAGAAAGTCTGAAAACTATTCTATCAATTTGAGGCCTTTGCCACTATAGCTTTTCTAGGGTCCATACATTTGGAAGTGCTGAGACTCTATATTTTAGAGGCTGTTAATATTTGAAAAATACTCAGATTGAGGCCAAATTACAAGGCTTTCAATATCCAGTTCAGAAGAAAATCGAACTTAAAAAAAAAGCCTGAGTTCCTGCCACAACAGGACACTACAATTAGTTTCATAAAATGCATAACCTAATTAATGCTCTCAGAATATTACAATGTATTTGTTTCCTTTTGCATGATAAAGTTTTGTGAAATCAATGAACATGGATACCTGCTAGATATCATAGATCTGCAAAGTTAACTAAATATTACGCGGAACCGGAGGAATCACATTAAGTGTGAAGGACTGACATCAACCCTTTTGAGCACTCCACTACTGAGACCCAAACCACAGCTATATAAGAACATAAGAACATAAAGTTGTACCAAAATAGATTCTCCTCCACAGTAATTATTTCACCCTCGAGTAGAACTTAAGGAGTTAGAACAAATCAAACCTTCTGGAAAAATATCAAAGCAAAAGTATTGACTCCATAACTCTTGCTGTCTTCTACTTTTAAGCATTGATGATGATGTCCCACCCCCACCCCAATAGGATGGCAGAGAAACATTGTAACAAGGTAAGCAAATAAAAGGCACTGGCCTCACTTGTGAACATTATTCAGTGTCTAGACAAGCCATATCAAAGTTCTAGCAAAAATGAGTCGGACTCAGAAAATAAAATGATTGGGCTAGATGAAGGGCAATACTGGAGGCCATAGGTAACACCCCAAGATGGAGACAGTTTATATTTAAGTATCCAAGACAAGAAAAAGCCATCAGACCTACACGTGCTCAGCCCCATCCGTAAACTGATTGCATCGCTGTGCACAAACCATCCCCTCCCCTCCCCTCCCCTCCCCCCCGCCCCCACCCCCAACTGGAATCATAGGCCGGAATTTTGCCAGCGCTCAGAGAGCAGGTTTGTCAAAATAGTAAAGATTGACAGCGGGTAGCAAACCCGCTGTCAACTCGCCTCCACGCGAGTCTCCCAGGTGTCGGGTCTGTCAGCGAGAACTGACCCGACACCAAGCGGCGGGGGAGACAATTGAGCTCATTAAATGGCTTGTTAACAGACAATTTAATACTATTTTGAGGCTTCCTTCCAATTTTACATTCTCCCCCACGGGTTACCCGCTGCTTGGGGAACACGCCAGCTCACCCTGGCGTGAGTTGAGTCTGCTCTGATGTTTCTGATAAGCTGACAGCTGCAGAAGTGGTGGAAAGGATGCCATGTTGCAGATGGTCAGTTTCAGAGCGCAGAAACTGTTGGTTACTTCATTTTTAATACATATAGAGATTTCTTTAGCTTGCAAGTGTTTAGAGGCAACTGTATGTTCAGTACCACCTCATTGGGCGAACCTCTCTCACCATTGACAGATCGCTTCTGTCATCTCAGCTGCAGCTTCCATCTATTGCCCTTGAAAATATCAGACCTTTATCCTCTGACTCCTTCCACGATCAGCCCCAACACCAACATCACCAACCTCTCCGCCATCACCTAATGCTGCACAGGACACAGCCGCTGACAACATTGCTGCCCGGGAGGCCAGCGATGGCATCACCATGGCCAGATTTACTTCACTTGATGCTGTAAACCCTGGCTGCCACATGATGCGCCAGGTTGACACCATCCCACACCAGCACCATGAAGCATCCCTTTAATGTCCAAGCCATTCCATGCACACTCATCACTATAGCGGGGCGGGGGGGGGGGGGTGGGGGGCACGGAAGTTATGTCTCAACATTCACTGGAACTCAGTAAGACACTTCTCAAGGTGAGCACAGATCTGCCCAATAAGGGGCAGTGTTGAAAATATAGATTTCACTGTATGACAACACATTACCAGAAACATCACATGTACATTAGCTAAACCTCTCAAGTGCCTACCCTTGTGTGTTGTTAGTTGGTATGCTTGTAGTAGGATGAGGGTGAGTGTGAGGGGTGGCTAGTGAGATGGGGAAGTGATAATGTAGATAGAGAGGGATGGATGGAGGTGCAAGGTAAGTTGGTGTGAGTAAGGATGTGCAGGAGAAGGGTATGGAAGGCAGAGTGATGGGGATGTGTTGAGTGGCACAGCAGGGTGAGTTTGAGTGTGGCTTTGCAGTAATGTTTTGTGATCCACTGAGATCATTGAAAGGTTGGCGCCACTGTAGCCAGGGACCCTAGACTAGATTGATTCCTGGGATGAGAGGGCTGTCCTATGATGAGAGATTGTGTAGAATGGGCCTATACTCTCTGGAGTTTAGAAGAATGAGAGGTGATCTCATTGAAACATACAAGATTCTGAAGGGGATTGACAGGGTAAATACTGAGAGGTTGTTTCCCCTGGCTGGAGTGTCTAGAACTAGGGGCATAGTCTCAGAATAAGGGGTAGGTCATTTAAGACTGAGATGAGGAGGAATTTCTTCACTCAGAGGGTTGTGAATCTTTGAAATTCTCTGCCCCAGAGGGCTGTGAATGCTGAGTCTTTGAGTATATTCAAGGCTGAGATAGATAGATTTTTGGACTCGAGGGGAATCAAGGGATATGGAGTTCGGGCAGGAAAGTGGAGTTGAGGTCGATGATCAGCCATGATCTTATTGAATGGCGGAGCAGGCTGGAGGGGCTGTATGGCCGACTCCTGCTCCTATTTCTTATGTTCTTATGACCCCTGATGCCATCCCTGCATTTGCCCTCCTGTGCAATGTGCAACCAGGCTGCGTTGGTGTCCTGGGGAGGTCTCTTCCGCCCTTGGAAGGGAAGAGAACCTCCCTGCGTGCTGTGACTCCCTCCATAAGCATATGGAGGGAGTCATTGGAGAGCCTGGGTGCAAACGTCCACCTTTGTGCAGTGCTTGTCAGTGTTTGCAGCACCTCAATGCTGTCAAACACTGACAGAACAACTGTCAAACTCAATGTGGCCGTGATCCCTTTTAAGGAAACCGGCTGATGAAGCATCATTAAATGACATCATCAGACCCGCTTCCTGTTAATTGGCCGGGAAGCCCACAGGGTGGGCTTAACAAGGCCAATCAAGGGAAAATCCCTTCGACAGAGCGGCTGCAGCCAGGATCGTGACTGGAACCCGGAAACCAGCTCTCCCGCCACCATCCCGACACCACTGATAAAATCATGGCCTTAGAATCATAGAATGATACAACGCAGAAGGAGGCTATTGGGCCCATTGTGCCTGTGCTGGCTCTTTGAAAGAGCTATCCAATTAGTCGCACTCCTCTGCTCTTTCTGTTAGATATATTTCTTAAGGCTAAAGGGATCAAGGGATATGGGGAGAAAGCAGGGACAGGGTACTGAATTTGGATGATCAGCCATGATCGCATTGAATGGCGGAACAGGCTCGAGGGGCCGAATGGCCTACTCCTGCTCCTATCTTCTATGTTTCTATGTTTCCCCATAGCCCTGCAAATTTTCTTCCTTCAAGTATTTATCCAATTCCCTTTTGAAAGTTATTGAATTTACTTCCACCACCCTTTCAGGCAGTGCATTCCGGATCATTACAGCACGATGCATAAAATGTTTTTTCCTCGTGTCGCCTCTGGTACTTTTGGCAATCACCTTAAATCTGTGTCCCTGTTACCTAACCTTCTGTCACTGGCAACAGTTTCTCCTTTTTTACTCTATCAAAACCCTTCATGATTTTGAACACCTCTATCAAACATCCCCTTAACCTTCTCTGCTCTAAGGAGAACAATCCCAGCTTCTCTGTCCATGTGCGAGTCTAAACAGCAAGGGGGAAAATTGGGTCGTGCCCCCTTTGGGGCGCTAACTTCGCCGGGGCGCTAAAAGTTAGCGCCCCTGCGCCCGAAATTCACTGGTAATGTCCAAGAGGGAAGCGGGGCGCTACTGGAAGCACCCCGCCTCCCTCTTGGGGCACTGCGAGTGAATATCGTGGCGCTACGTGCCGCAGCGCCACGCACTGCGGCATGTCGCGCCGCGGTACTGCAGACCTTCCTCCCCTTATTAAAGGGGAGGGGCCTAGCGCAGTGTGACACGTGGCCCAGCTGGGCCACCAGGGATCGTAGTGCCGGCAAAAGAGCGCAGCCGGCACTCCGTGGGGGGGGGGGGGGGGGGGGGTCGCCAGCACAGAAGGCCGGGGACGGCAAAGCGGGCAGGTGCTGGCAGGCGGCCAGCAACAAAAATGGCCGCCTGGCACCTTCCCTTTAATTTGTGCCGCCCCGGCCGCAGGTAGGCCCCCCTGACCCTGTCGGACATAGTGTCCGGCGGTAAGCCAGGGGGCGCTACTGAAGATCGCAGCCGGGGCGCGAGCGGGGTGCTGCGCATGGCGATGATGTCATTGCCGGCGGCGCAGCGCTGTGCTAACGGTTACCGCCACTGCTAACCTCCCACTGAATTTTGCAGGAGGCGTTAGCGGTGCCGCGCCCAGGTGGTAGTTGCTTTGCGCCCTGTTAGCGCCCTTTGCTAACGGGAGGCGCAAATCAACTGAATTTTTTCCCCCAAGTACCAGTAAGCTACTTTGTCATAGGAAGTGTCATAATCCAGCCAGATTATATGTTCTTATACCCTCACACACACTCACTTGTCACTGGCTATTGATCAGGAGCGGGAAACCTGGCTGATTTTTGCCCTTCTCCCCAGCAAGAAGTGATTGAGGTCAACTGTAATGCAACTAGTGATGCTGAGGTGAAAAGTGCACCCATCACTGCCCTGGGATTAATTAATTCACCCTTCATGACTGATTACCATGCCACATAGTGCTATTACCTTTCATTTTCATGTGCTTTTTTTTTGAGGGCTCATGGAGGCAATTCGATTGGAAAACTTGCTTTCTTGAAAAGGTAATCTGTTTGTTTCTTTCCAAATTTCTTCCCTGAGTTACTGAAGGTCAGAAAAGAATATAATCCTGTAACAAAATTCCAAATAGAGCGAAGGTGGAGATATGTTCTCCTGTACCCACAAAATGAAAAGTGGACATTGGCAACAATTCATTGATACAAAACAAACCAAAGAGGATGGAACCTCTTTGCCACAACTTGACTGCAATGCGTGACAAGGCTGGAGCATCCCGAGAAAACAATTATGGATCGAACTAATACTGTGCAGTTTCCCCAGAATAGAACATTATAGAAGTTTTGGGGTGTGGATATCATCGGACAGGTAGCATGGAACAGCTTCCTTGGACCTTTCAGTGAAGAGAAAAATCAACTCTTCTTTGCGCATGTTTGTCTCTCAAATTAACCACTACTAACAAAATTGCTGAAAAGTGCGCCTTTCAAATGTATGATTTATGAAAATGTGATTTTGTTGATGGCAACAAATGTGACCAACATGATGCACATTCAATAATAACCCTTTACTAGTTCTCAAGCAACTAACAAGCCATTTAACCAGCATAAATGTTAAAATATTTTTTAAACTAGCTGTGGAATGTGTAAGCATTTGGAGAAAATGTTTGAATTTCAAAAGTAAAGAAATTGATTTTCCAATGAGGTTATCCTTCTTGATGTCCATAGTGTAGGAATGAAACAAATGGGGAAAATGTAATGTGTGTGTGTATTTTTGTATTGTAACACATAATAAACTGGCAGACAGGGCGTAATAGACTATTAAATAAGAGATATACTACCAGGTCTCTGCCCCATTCATACCTCATGTGCATTTCCACATCTAATTCGGGCAGAAGCTTTCCCCAGACGTTGACAGGAACATGACTGTTATAACGAAATCTTCCAGGAGTCACATCATTTAGACAAAAGAGCCTTTTTGTGGTCTGAATGCTGGAAGTCATTCAGTTCTTAACAGTGCTATCAAATATCAAAAAATCTAAAGTCATCAGCATGATTTTGGATTGCATTTTGGCACTTACTTATGGATTTTTAATTTTATTTTACTATATCATGGGTAATTCTGTGGGCAAAGGATCTATCTACTAGAGCTTTAAAATTTCCCAGTTTTGCTAATGCTGTACTCCATGGGCCACTGGGTTATATAATTAGAATTCTGATTTATTTTTTGCCACTTGGAGGAAGAAAAGGAGAAAATCATGGGTGCCTGGAATGCCAGATTATACTCCTACCCATCATTACCCTGACAACTTTATCTGTCGGCCATGATGAAACTATCTGCACATAACCGAGGAACAATGCATGTGAAGGCTTAGCCTCACGGAAGTGAATAAGTTGTGCCTCATATTTGAAGACGACCTCCATCCAAAATCCAGGGCAGGCCTGGCACTGTCAGTTGCTGTGAAAGGCAATTGAATACTTAAAAAAAAAGAAAGACTTGTATTTATATAGTGCCTTTCACGACCTCAGGACACACAAAAGCGCTTTAGAGCCAATGAAGTACTTTTGAAGTGTAGTTACTGTTGTAATGTGGGAAAAGCGGCAGCCAAAATTGCGCACAGCAAGCTCCCACAAACAGCAATGATATAAATGACCAGGTCATCTGTTTCAGGTGTTGGTTGAGGGATAAATGTTGGCCTGGACAATGGGAGAACTCCCCTGCTCTTCTCTGACTAATGCCGTGGGATCTTTTACGACCACCTGAGCGGGCAGACTCAGTTTAGCGTCTCATCCAAAAGACAGCACCTCCAAGAATGCAGCACTCCCTCAGTATTGCTCTGAAGGGTCAGCCTAGATTATATGCCCACGTCTCTGAAGTCACAACCTTCTGTCTCAGAGACGAGAGTGCTACCACTGAGCCACAGCCGACACTGAACCTTTTTGCCTCTCACTCTTTCCAGACTGGTATTCGGGACATAAGCAACATCAGTCATTCTCCAGTCCACAGATCTATAAAGTAGCTGATGGATCCATTATTCGCAAGAGCAAGCAATTATATTGCTTTCTCTATGAGCAAGAGGCAATAGCAGGAGAGAGCCATAAGGTTTTTCCAAATGACTAGTTTCCCCAAAGTTCAGAGTATTATATATGGCAGACATTTGCTCCTGCATACAACAATGGGGCCAGCTGCACAGGATAATACATGTGAATTTCCACTTCCCCAGCAACAGTCATAGCTTTATTTTAAGGAAATCTGCCATGCCCCTGTTATTTTCCCCCAACAAAAAAGTACACGGTTGCATTCCTAGGAAACCAGATATACCTTTTGCAGTTCTGGCTAATGACCCCTTTGTGGCAGCCATGGGCAGCAGTAGAGCACAGGTATCATAGGTGCAAGCATCTATAAGAGCCCTCGTTGAGCACACCATAGGCACAGTGAAGTAATGATTCTGATGCCTTGACAGATTGGGGGATGTCTTGTAGTACAGCCCAGCAAAATTATCACATGTGATCCAATAGCAAAATACTGCGGATGCTGGAAATCTGAAACATCTCCCCTTGTCCAGTCTCTTTCCACCTACATTTGCGACTCTTCCGATGTCCTCTGTCCCAACCGTTTCCTTTTAACTATGGGCGTCCAATCCCTCTACACCTCCATCCCCCACTAGGACGGCCTGAGGGTGCTCCGCTTCTTCCTTGAACAGAGGCCCAACCAGTCCCCATCCACCACCACCCTCCTCCGCCTGGCTGAACTTGTTCTCACATTGAACAACTTCTCCTTTGACTCCACTCACTTCCTCCAAATTAAAGTTGTTGCTATGGAGACCCGCATGGGCCCTAGCTATGCCTGTCTTTTCGTGGGATATGTGAAAAAGGAAAGGAAAGACTTGCCTTTATATAGCGCCTTTCACGACCACCGGATGTCTCAAAGCGCTTTACGACCAATGAAGTACTTTTGAAGTGGAGTCACTGTTGAAATGTGGGAAACATTCTTTGTTCCAGTTAAAATGTGGAACATTCTTTGTTCCAGTCCTACTCAGGTCCCCTCCCTCACCTCTTTTTCCGGTACATTGATGACACTTTGCAGCCTTCTGGACTCAACATCGAGGTCAACAATTTCAGACTATAACCTCGGCCCCCATGCTTTCTTTTTTCTCTCACATGGCAGCTGTTGATGATTCTGCCATTCCCATTTACATCTCATCTAGAGTCATCTTTTGTTTCTTAACTTGTCCCATTAACATCTCTTTTTACCTTGCATCATCATCCCTTATGTCTTTTAATCTCTCCTGCCTTCCATCCTATCACAGACCTTTCCTTTTGTTCTTTCCTCCCCTCCCCCCTTTCCCTGCCCCACACTTGCTTAAATATCTGTTACTTCTCCAACTTCTGTGAGCATGGGCCTGAGATGGCCCTGCTGCAGATTCCGCCACCTCAGCAGCTGCGGCGCAACAGGGTCCTGCCCATTTTCTTGCAGACTTACAACCATCAGAGCGGGTGACTGGATGTGTTCTCATCCAGAGAGATGGCGATGTCATTCATGGCCATCGCACACCTTCCTCCTGCTACTGAGCACCATCTCCGCATGCCGACTGAACTGCATGCAGCAAACTCAGTGACAACAGTGAAATCCTTTCAATGCCTGTCTCTATGTGATCTACAAGGCCAAGGAGGAGAAGCCATTCGAGCTCAAGGCCTGTATGACAGCAGTCTGAACATTCATGAATGATATTAAACCTGAGAAGTCGCACAACACCAGGTTATAGTCCAACAGCTTTATTTGAAATCACAAGCTTTCGGCGCGCTGCTCCTTCGTCAGGTGAGCAGCTGCTCCGAAAGCTTGTGATTTCAAATAAAGCTGTTGGACTATAACCTGGTGTTGTGCGACTTCTCACTTTTGTCCACCCCGTCCAACACCGGCATCTCAGCATCATGGATATTAAACCTGGCATTTGGGCCTCTGTCATGGGAGGGCTTGAGTGGTTGATTTCCCGAGACTTGCCAATTGTTCCCTGGTGCACTGCATCATTTCCAGCCCAAGCAGCAGAACATTACATTCTGTCTGTGTGTGAATCACAAAGATGTTTGAATGGTTGACTTGAAGTTTTGTTAGTTGAAAAAATTCCTGAACATTTGGTTTATGCTCTCCATAGATTTCACAGCAAACAGTTATTAAACTGAGTGCTCATAGACTAAACTCTAGTATTTTTTTTAATATAAAACAAATTACTTCAGGGAGTACTCTGTTGCTAAATGGTACTTAGACAGAAAATGTAGGAGGATAATCTATTTTTTTTATAGTTCAGTGATAAAGCAGGAAAAACATGGTATAAATTTTACAATTTAGCAATCTTGGAACAGAGTTTCACAAAATGAGAGCACATATCGGGAATTTGGGAATGGAGGCCATGGGTGAGGATTAAAATGAACAATGTAAAATTGTGTAGGTTGTGAATCCAGTTTGAAAAACCCAATAAGCACTGCATTATATGAAGCTCTGGGCCAGGAGACCAAATTGTAAAATTTACCCCTAGAATTCTTATTAACAAGGTTGCCTGGCAAAATCAAGCACAGACACCAGCATTACTGTTCAAGCAAATTTGCAATAAACTCAGTCCTTAATTTCATCTGTTTGTGCCTACAATGTATTATGCCCCTTCACTTTTTTCCTTCCTGGAGATAAAAGTGCCCTTTGCCCTTAAAAATCTGTACGTCTTGGAATTATTATAATTTACAGCATAAATGGAGGCCATTTAAAAATTCTGCCTGTGCTGGTGCTAGATCTACAACTGGAGATGTGTACTCCAATCCCATTTCCTTGCCCTTTTCCTGTATCCTTTAATATTCTTTCTTTTCAAATATTTATGTTATAGTCTATGCCTCAGTAGTCATTTGATGATAAAGCATTACATGTTCACATAACTCTGTGTGGAAAAAAATATTTGAACTTCCTCCTCATTCTTCAAATGAGGATCTTGAGTTTCTGCCCATTGTTACAGATTTACCAACCAGTGAAATCAATCTTTCACTATTTAACCTCTCAAAACCTTTCAGAATTTTGAAAATCACCATTAGAACCCTTTTAAACTTCTCTGTTCCTGTGATACAAGGCCCAAATTTTCAAACCTTTCCACATAAATATAACCTCTCATTCCTGGTATCATTCTAGTGAGTCTTTGCTGGAGCCTTTCCATGGTTGTAATATTCTTCCTATAATGGGTATCCAGAACGGAAAACAATATAGGAAGATAGGAACAGGAGTAGGCCATTCAGCCCCTCAAGCCAGTTCCAGACCATTCAATGAGATCATGGTTGATCATGGATCAATACTCCAAATGTGCTTTAATCAATGTCTTGTATTTATCTTTTACGGCCTTTTCTACCTGCACTTCCACCTATCAAGATCTACAACAATAACAAGGTGCATTTATGTAATACCTTTAACGTAGCAAAACGTCCCAAGGCGCCTCACAGGAGCGTTATCAAGCAAAATTTAACGAGCCACATGAGATATTAAGACCGTTGGCTTGGTCAAAGGAGGCGGGTTTTAAAGAGGGTCTTAAAGAAGGAAAGAGAGGTGGAGAGGCAGAGAGGTTTAGGGCGGGAATTCCAGACTTTAGGGTCTAGGCAGCTGAAAGCATGGGCGCCAATGCTGGAGCGATTAAAATAGGGGATGCGCAAGAGGCCAGAATTGGAGGAGCGCAGAAATCTCAGAGGGTTGTAGGGCTGGAGGAGGTTACAGAGATATTTCTGCACCCATGGATCTCACTGTTCCTTTACATAGTATTACATAGTATTTACAGCACAGAAACAGGCCATTCGGCCCAACAGGTCCATGAGCCTCCTCCCACCCTTCTTCATCTAACCCCATCAACATATCCTATTCCTTTCTCCCTCATCTGTTTAACTAGCTTCCCCTTAAATGTATCTATGCTATTCACCTCAACTACTCCTTGTGGTTGCAAGTTCCACATTCTAACCACTCTCTGGGTAAAGAAGTTGCTCCTGAATTCCCTATTGGATTTATTAGTGACCATCTTATATTTATGGCCTCTAGTTCTCTGTCTTACCATTTAGGTTACATTTCCTTTCACTGTTCTTTTTCCAAAAATGCACTACTTTACATTTCTCTGCATTGAACTGCACCTGCCACCTATCTCCCCATTCCATTAACCTCTCTATGCCTTCCTGAAATCTTTTGCATTCTCCCTCAGAGTTTGCCATGACCCCTTAACTTGTATCATCAGCAAACTAATTTGACATACTGTAATGACCAATCTTAATATAAACTAATCAATACATTTTTCATTAAAAAAAATCTATCAACTGTTAAAATGATTCTAAAAGTAATGCAACTTTTTTAATATATAAAGGTAAGAAGGGAAGTCCATGTACCTTTTTAGGAATGCGTGCGCACGGAGAGAACCAGCAATTGGAAGGAGTGGGGTGAATTTCCGCCGGGGTTCTCCCGCTCATCTGCCATAACTTTAGTGGAAGAGCCACAGAAACCCTGGGAAAACGACGTAAATGCTGTTTACACCGTTTTTCCAGGGCGTCCACAGCTGTTCTGCTGAAGTTAGTAGACAAGAAGGAGAAACCTCATGGAAATGTACCACCAGTGTGTTTAATTTTAGAGACAGATGAGGTCATTTTGATTTTGGCCAGGGTGTAAAATGGGCGATATCGAATCAGTTGCCCGTTATACACCTCCCTTGATTTTCATTTCCACTGAAGTCAATGGAAATTAAGTTTCTTTTTATCTCCCTAATTTTATAGTAAATCAGTTTGTTCATGGATGCAAACAATTACTTCTCATACTGCATATTTTGAGCCCTGCAGGCACCCATAATCGGATTCATAGGCTTGCTGATCCAAATCAGAGAGACGTCTGTACTCTTACATATGTTCAGACCCATGTAACTTTATTGTCAGCTTGTTTTATATCAGTCAGATGCAAGTGTTCATAGCTCTCTGTCACTGGGTGATGTACGCAAAATTGCAGCAGAATATCACAAGAAAGTGATTGTTTTATTTCATTGTGATCTTAGTGAGATTCCTGCTTTGTGGATGATGTTCTGAAAAAAACTTCATATGGAATGAAACCATCTTATTATCACTTTATAATTATTGTTACTTTGGTGACTTGCAAACTGAAAGTTATGGCAGGAATCTACTGTTCAAAAGTCATGTCTTTTATTTCAAATGAGATGCATTAACTGAAGTCACCCAGCTGGGGCTTCATATATTGCAATAGACTAGGATGGCTGTTTTAAATAGAATTCTTTTTTTGTTCTTGTTCCTGTTCTCTCTCCTTAGTGATGACAGCACCCGGAGTTCACAACTAGGCCATAGCCTTCTGCAGGCAAGGAAATATTTTCACACACTCTTGCGAGTAGGGGGGAGGGAAATGGAGACTAAACATGAAGGAATTTGTTTTATGGGACTGGAGTTTGGAGAACGATTTCAACACAGTTGCACATCTTGCTTAGCAGAATCACAGTTTCACATTACTTTAAAATACTATTGTTCAGAGATTGAAAAGGTGCTTTGTAAGCAGATTCGCACAGTAAGTAAAATTTATACTGGCTGCTGTATCATTCCCTTTTGTTCATTAGTCTCCTGGCTGATAATGCCTGACCTTGGAATCTATGAACATCTCGCAATTTCTGCCAGCAATGGCTTACAATCGTATGAAACACAGACAGCTGTGCATGTGTGTAGTCAGTGTAGTTAAAAGGGGCCGTCTTCAAAGTGACATAATACACAAACCTATGAGGAAAATTTCTTTCACACCACATATTATTATTGGGAATCATTACTCAAAATGTGCTAAGAGAATTTCATATTTGATTCAGACATGAAAGAAATAGGTTTGTGCAACTGCCTTTGAGACAAATCTGTACTTGGATCTATCCAGAGATCTCTATCTCCTGAGTCTTTTTGTTTGGGTCCTGTGAATTGAATTTGACTTACATATTGAATTCTAACAGAGATACCCAACATGTTATACATTATAATGTAGGAGCAATTGTTACAGTTAAAGTTACAATGGGCTTTAAGAGTACCAGGGACTATGCTGAAACAAAGCAGCTTTCACTTATGTTCATAGAGGTAACATCTTGCCTATCAGTATTCTGTGGAGCCCAAATTGATGTTGGGCTCCACAGACAAATCTCATTTTCTTCCTTTTTGATCAGAGAGAGCCAAGTTTGATGTTCCTTAAAATAAAAATAAATAGTGGTAGGGAATTTACATTTTATTTTACCCAGTGTTAGCCTCAAGCATTCTTAGGTTAGGTAAAGTGCATGGTCAAATACAGGACAAATCTCTCCTACATATACTTGTTCCAACAATGGCCGTGACATTAGTTTCAGAAAGACATACATATATATATGTACTGTACCATCTTGAAATTTTCATTTCCTACAATAGGAATTGTTATGGACTGAATGATCCTGTCTAATATGTAACAATTAGCACCAAATTATAACTAGCTTTGCACTGTGAATTCTCATACGATGGGAACTGGGTTGAGATTGCACCAGTTAATTTTAATTGAAGAGAGGAGAATTGTCATCCAATCAATGCGTAACAGATTCAAACCCAGGACTCAAAAGTGAAATGACAGTGGGTTCTGAAATTCCAATGGTTCAATGGTTTGGTAAGGTGGAAGCCCAGCGAATCTATTGGGGGGAACGTAGGATGGAATTTGAGATGTAGCCTGGATCTGCTAGTTTTATGCCCCATTTAAGTTCCACTATGAATCCCACTAGAAGTAAGGGCAGGAGGAAGATGTGCCCATGTTAACAAGAGTTTCAAAGCCAATGTCATTTTACTTTTCAGTCCTGGGTTTGAAAATTCATGATTATCATAAATATATTTCAAACAAAAGTGATGATGGTGCAAAGCAAAAGGGAGTGATAATGGGACAAGTAAAGAAACAAAAGATGGATCCAGAAGAGGTGTGAATGGTTACAGGAGAGTAGCAGAGGGGGAAGGAGGCATGGAAAATCTGGCAAAGAGGACAAGGCCCCCGTGGCCCAGGAACCTAGTATCATGTTTGGCAATAAAACGTTCAGCCAATAAGGAGGAGATAGTTAAACTTTGACATTGCATGACATATATTTTGGAATTCTGGAAGGGGCAGAGATATACTAATGGGGCTGTACCTGGAACTGCTTAGTTTCTGCCTCTTTTGAATGGAAGTGGGCCCAACCACTGAGGAATTCAATGGCCGTTGATTAGAGAGATCGATTATTGTTCAATTTGGGACCTGCATTGGAGCATTCTAAAACTTTTAAACTATCTCTAAAATTTGGCCTGATGTGCCTTTTGTGCTCATCTTCAGACCTCCAATATTCAGACGAACCAATAGCAAGGATGTCCTGTTGTACTATGACAGGCATGGGCTCTCGCCCCCAAGGAAACCTCGTGCTGATTACCACCTACCGCCCTCCCTCACCTGATGAATCAGTACTTCTCCATGTCGAACACCACTTGGAAGAAGCACTGAGGGTACCAAGGGCACAGAATGTACTCTGGGTAGGGGACTTCAAAGTCCAGCATAAAGAGTGGCTCAGTAGCTGCCAGACTGGCCATGTGGCAGGTGATGGGAGAACCAACTCGAAGGAAAAATCAACTTGACCTCATCATCACCAATCTACCTGTCGCAAACATATCTGTCCATGATAGTATTGGTAGGAGTGAACACCACACAGTCCTTGTGGAGACAAAGTACAGTCTTTACACTGAGGACACCATCCATCTTGTTGTGTGGCACTACCACTGTGCTAAATGGGATAGCTTCTGAAAAGATCTCGCAGCTCAAAACTGGGCATCCATGAGGCGCTGTGGGCCATCAGCAGCAGCAGCAGAATTGTATTCCACCACAATCTGTAACCTCGTGACCCAGCATATTCCTCACTCTACCATTACCATCAAGCCAGGGGACCAACCCTGGTTCAATGAGGAGTGTAGAAGAGCATGCCAGAAGCATAGAAACATAGAAACATAGAAAATAGGTACAGGAGTAGACCATTCGGTCCTTCGAGCCTGCACCGCCATTCAATGCGTTCATGGCTGAACATGCTACCTCAGTACCCCATTCCTGCTTTCTCGCCATACCCCTTGATCCCCCTAGTTGTGAGTGTTATATCTAACTCCCTTTTGAATATATTTAGCGAACTGGCCTCAACAACCTTCTGTGGAAGAGAATTCCATAGATTCACCACTCTCTGGGTGAAGAAGTTCCTCCTCAGCTCAGTCCTAAATGGCTTCCCCTTAATCCTTAGACTGTGACCCCTGGTTCTAGTTTTCCCTACCATTGGGAACATTCTGCCCGCATCTAATTTGTCTAAACCAGTCAGGATTTTAAATGTCTCTATAAGATCCCCCCTCATTCTTCTGAACTCCAGAGGATACAAGTTCAGTTGACCCAATCTTTCTTGATATGTCAGTCCGGCCATCCCAGGAATCAATCTAGTGAACCTTCGCTGCACTCCCTCAATAGCAAGAATGTCCTTCCTTAAGTTAGGAGACCAAAACTGCGCACAATACTCCAGGTGTGGCCTCACCAAGGCCCTGTACAACTGCAGCATCACCTCCCTACTCCTGTACTCAAATCCCCTTACTATGAAGGCCATCATTCCGTTTGCTTTCTTGACTGCCTGCTGCACTTGCATTCCCACCTTCAATGACTGATGTACCATGATGCCCAGGTCTCGTTGCACCTCCCCTTTCCCTAATCTGCCACCATTCAGGTAATAGTCCGCCTCTCTATTTTTACCACCAAAGTGGATAACCTCACATTTATCCACATTGTACTTCATCTGCCATACATTTGCCCATTCACCCAACCTGTCCAAATCAGATACCAACTTGGTGAAGCTACAACACAGGACTACATGCATGTTAAACAGTGGAGTCAGCATGCTATAGACAGAGCCAATCCATCCCACACCCAATGGATCAGATCAAACCTCTGAATTCCTGCCACATCCAGTCATGAATGGTGATGGACAATTAAACAACTAACGGGAGTAGGAGGCTCCATGACCATCCCGATCCTCAACGATGATGAAGCACAGCTTGTGAATGTAAAAGTGAAAGCGTTAAAAGGGGCTAAAATGAGGGAATTGAGGAACCAAGCATATATCCAACCATATAAGGAGTTGTTATGTACATGTCCCAAAGGGAAGTATGGTGGAATGTGGTCAAACGGTCAAACCATCAGGTACTAATTGAATAATGTGCACAAACCATCAGTTACTATTTGAGGAATGTATTAAAGATAACTTATGGAGTCACAGGACTAATGTAAACGGTCAAAATGTGCACACGGATCACAAGAATTTGCACCCGAAATCAACTGTATGATGTAAGCCATGACTTAGAACAAAAAACTGTATATAAGGCAAGGGATTCTAGCGATTGGAGAGCATTCGTCCCAGGATGAATGTCTCCCCTGTCGACTTGTAATAAAGTTGATTTACTGAACGAACCTCCGGACTCCGAGTGATTGATTGGGAATAAGGCGGACGTCGGCCCTTTATATCAGAGGGTCCGTCTCGGGGAGAAGAAGCTCTCCTGGTTACCCTTACAACTTGGCGTAGTCAGCAGGATCTACCGGACGGGCTGAGTAGAGACATTGTCTCCTCGCATCAAAGCCCAAGGCCGGAGATCCAACGAATCTGAGGCGGAGTCCGGATACGTGTTAAAGTGTGAAAGTTTTCCTGACTGTGAATGTTTAAGAAGTTACAGTATTTCTTTTGTCTGAAAGTCTGTCTTTAAAAAAGTGTCTGTCATTTTTGTTTTAGCTCCACCCACTCTTTTGTACAGAGAGCTAAAAGCTGTTTAACCCTTTGAAGACTTGTCTTGAATGATGGACAAGTGTGTGTTGTTTTAAGTTTGTTAATTGTTTTACAAAAGATAAGCTTCAGCCTTGAAGTCACAGTTGCCAATGTGCCTGGAAGAAAATGAATTTGAATGTTTACAAGGCATGGGTAATTGTTTCTTTGTTAATACGATAGCAAAATACTGTGGATGCGGATGTTTCTTTGTTAATATGGTTTCTTTCTTTTCCAAGTGATACTGGTTAGTTTAAAAAAAAATTGATCTGGATTGAATTGGAGTTATTGAGGTTAATTAACCTATTAAAACCAGACTTTCATTGTGGCCACGGTGTAATTTTGGTTGGTGTAAATTTGTGTAGACCGCATCGAATAAGATGGTGCACCCAGAATTGAAACAAAACTTCAAACTACAATTTAAGTTAAGCTGGTGTGTAAAAACTGAGAAGAAAAACAAAAAGTTTGTTTAACAAAAGATTAAGTTTCAGTCTAAGATTTAACCTTGGAATCGCGGTTGCTATGGTGAAATCCTTCAAAGCAATTTGTTTAAAACTAATTTTTCTCCAGTTGTAAGCAACAACTTTAGTATTGCTGAATGAAATTTAAAGATATTGGACATTATTAAATTTAAGTGTCTTAATTTTAAGTTAATATTTCCCCACAGTGACGGAAGGAAAATTAAGATTTGATAAATTAACCCCTTGGGCTCTTAAACAGAACTATATCAGATAGCCGGAAAGCAAAGTGGGAAACAATCCTCTTACCAAGAGATGGATCAGTATTAATACAAAAACATTCTGGAATAAACCCAACATCCAGAATATTAACAGAAGGGGATGAGCATAGTTGCCAAGTAAAAATAGAGGAAGAAGTAAGTAGTGGGGTAAAAGAGAACCCCCTCGAGAACCCGGATGAAGTACTATACGTGGATGGATCAAGAAAATACATAAATGAGGAACCTAGAACAGGATGGACCGTGGTAAATCAGGAAGGGGAAACCTTAATGACTGGAGCACTACAGGGGGATAAATCAGCACAGGTGGCTGAATTGGTGGCCCTGATCAAAGCATTGGAATCAGCAAAGGACAAAAAAGTGAACATATACACGGACAGTCGATACGCATTTGGAGTGGTGCATGATTATATGACACTATGGGCCCGAAGGGGTTATATGACCTCCACTGGAGAGGTAGTAAAACATGGAAAGCTAATAGAAAGGTTAGTTAAGGCAGCACAGGCACCTTTAGAGGCAGCGGTAATTAAAATAAAGGCCCACACGAAGATAGACATGGATTCACAGGAACCCCAGGATCAGGCTCCCATAGGAAATTGGTATGCAGATTTGGCCGCAAAACTAGCCGCGGAGGAACTTAAACCAGAAGCCGCGTTTAAAAACTAAATAAATATGGTCATGACAGTCACTGGGGTACAGGAAGTGAATATAATGGAGGTTCAAGAAAATACTAGTAAAGAGGAAAAAGAGAGATGGAGACAAGCGGGCGCTCGACTACAGGATGGAATTTGGAAATGGGGCCCCCGTAACCAGGTGGTGGCACCGGAATGTTGTAGATGACAACTGATGGCGCTATACCATGGTGTAACACATAGTAACATGTTGCATCTACTAACACAGTACTGGTGGTGGCCCAAGATGGGTCAGGAAGTGGCGAAATATTGCCACCGCTGTATAATATGCGCTAAGAATAGTTGCAGGACAGAGATGTAGAGTTAGAGCAGCAAACCAACCCAGGCCCCAAGAACCCTGGGAAAATTTACAAATTGATTTTACCGGCCCCCTAGCGCAGGACCGGGGGAAGAAATATTGCCTGGTAATAATCGACCAATTTACCAGGTGGGTGGAAGCCTTCGCCACCCGAGACTGCTCTGCAAAAACAGTTGCACTAATATTGGCTACCGAGGTTATACCCCGTTGGGGATTGCCTCTGCAAATTGACTCAGATAACGGCACCCGCCAGTGTCGGGAGCGGAGAGAGCAGCAGCACAGTGAGTATTTAAACTCACTTTCGCGGGCTTTTTTACAAAGGCCAGTGTCGGGAGCGGAGAGAGCAGCAGCACAGTGAGTATTTAAACTCACTTTCGCGGGCTTTTTTACAGAGGCCAGTGTCCGGAGCAGAGAGAGCAGCAGCACAGTGAGTACTTAAACTCACTTTCGCGGGCTTTTTTTCAGAGGTTTACCAATCTCACAGACCAGTGTCGGCGTTCCAGAGCCATGTCACGATTCAAAAAGTGACGCGGGCAAGAGGAAGCAGCTGATTGGGTGAGTACGGCCAGGTGAGTATTTATACTACTCTATAGTTTGACAGTTAAGGTTAATAGTTTATAAAGTTTAGAAGGTCCTAATTTTTGTGGTTATAGTTTCTAAGGTCTCTGTTGTGTAGCAGGGAGAGCTAGTATACAAGGGCCTTGAGTATATCATTTAATTGTAGTGTAATTTGTGGTATTGATTTGAGTTAATTTAAATTAATTAAAGGGTAAGTCATGGCTGCACAGCTCAGCCCCGTGGCATGCTCCTCCTGCACTATGTGGGAAATCAGGGACACTTCCTGTGTCCCTGTTGACCATGTGTGCGGGAAGTGTATCCAGCTGCAGCTACTGGCAGACCGCATTGCGGAGCTGCGAATGGATGCATACTGAGGACATCGTGGATAGCACGTTTAGGAAGTTGGTCACACCGCAGGTAAAGGCTGCACAGGCAGGAAGGGAATGGGTGACCACCAGGCAGAGTAGTAGGCGCAGGCAGGTAGTGCAGGGGTCCCCTGTGGACATGCCCCTCTCAAACAGATATACCACTTTGGATATTGTTGAGGGAGATGGCTTATCGGGGGAAGGCAGCAGCAGCCAACTTCCTGGCACCATGGGTGGTTCTGCTGCACAGGACGGGAGGAAAAAGAGCGGGAGAGCTATAGTGATAGGGGATTCTATTGTAAGGGGAATAGATAGGCGTTTCTGCGGCTGCAAACGAGACTCCAGGTTGGTATGTTGCCTCCCTGGTGCAAGGGTCAAGGATGTCTCGGAGTGGCTGCAGGGCATTCTGGAGGGGGAGGGTGAACAGCCAGTTGTCGTGGTGCATATAGGTACCAACGATATAGGTAAAAAACGGGATGAGGTCCTAAAAGCTGAATATAGGGAGTTAGGAGGTAAATTCAAAAATAGGACCTCAAAGGTAGTAATCTCAGGATTGCTACCGGTGCCATGTGCTAGTCAGAGTAGAAATAGAAGGATATTTCAGATGAGTACGTGGCTAGAGGAATGGTGCAAGGGGGAGGGATTCAAATTCCTGGGACATTGGAACCGGTTCTGGGGGAGGTGGGACCAGTACAAACTGCACGATTTGCACCTGGGCAGGACCGGGACCGATGTCCTCGGGGGAGTGTTTGCTAGTGCTGTTGGGGAGGGTTTAAACTAAAATGGCAGGGGGTTGGGAACCTGTGCAGGGAAACAGAGGAAAGGGAAGCAAGGATAGAAGCAAAAGACAGGAAGGAGAAAAGCAAAAGTGAAAGGCAGAGAAATCAAGTGTGTAAATCAAACAGGGCCACAGTTAAAAATAATTCTAAAAGGACTAAGAGTGTTAAAAAAACAAGCCTGAAGGCTTTGTGTCTTAATGCAAGGAGCATTCGTAATAAGGTGGATGAATTAGCTGCGCAAATAGATGTAAACGGATATGATATAATTGGGATTACGGAGACATGGCTCCAGGGTGACCAAGGCTGGGAATTCAACATCCAGGGGTATTCAATATTCAGGAAGGACAGGCAAAAAGGAAAAGGAGGTGGGGTAGCATTGCTGGTTAAAGAGGAGATTAACACAATAGTAAGGAAGGATATTAGCTCTGATGATGTGGAATCTGTATGGGTAGAGCTGAGAAATCCAAGGGGCAGAAAACGTTAGTGGGAGTTGTATACAGACCCCCAAATAGTAATGTCGAGGTTGGGGATGGCATTAAATGGGAAATTAGAGACGCGTGCAATAAGGGCACAGCAGTTATCATGGGTGACTTTAATCTACATATAGATTGGGCTAACCAAATTAGTAACAATACTATGGAGGAGTATTTCCTAGAGTGTATACGGGATGGTTTCCTGGACCAATAATACGAGGAACCAACTAGAGATCAGGCCATCTTAGACTGGGTATTATGTAATGAGAAAGGATTAATTAGCAATCTTGTTGTGCGAGGCCCCTTGGGGAGGAGCGATCATAATATGATAGAATTCTTCATTAAGATGGAGAGTGAAGTAGTTGACTCAGAGACTAGGGTCCTGAATTTAAATAAAGGAAACTACGATAGTATGAGGCGCGAGTTGGCTAGGATGGATTGGGGAGCGTTACTTAAAGGGTTGATGGTGGATAGGCAATGGCAAACATTTAAAGATCGCATGGATGAACTACAGAATTTGTTCATCCCTGTTTGGCATAAAAATAAAACAAAAAAGGTGACTCAACCATGGCTAACAAGGGAAATTAGGGATAGCATAAGATCCAAGGAGCAGACATATAAATTGGCCAGAAAAAGCAGCAAACCTGAGGATTGGGAGCAGTTTAGGATTGAGCAAAGGAGGACAAAGGGATTAATTAAGAGGGGGGAAATAGAATATGAGAGTAAGCTTGCAGGGAACATAAAAACTGACTGTAAAAGCTTCTATAGATATGTGAAGAGAAAAAGATTGGTGAAGTCAAGCGTAGGTCCCTTGCAGTCAGAATCAGGGGAATTTATAATGGGGAACAAAGAAATGGCAGACCAATTAAATACATACTTTGGTTCTGACTTCACAAAGGAGGACACAAATAAACTCCCAGAGATGTCAGGGAACATAGGGACTAATGAGAGGGAGGAATTGAATGAAATCAGTATTTGTAGGGAAATGGTGTTAGGGAAATTGACGGGATTGAAGGCCGGTAAATCCCCAGGGCCTGATAATCTACATCCTAGGGTACTTAAGGAAGTGGCCCTAGAAATAGTAGATGCATTGCTGGTCATCTTTCAAAATTCTATAGACCCTGGAACAGTAGCTAATGTAACCCCACTATTTAAAAAAGGTGGTAGAGAAAAAACGGGGAATTATAGACCGGTAAGCCTGACATCGGTAGTGGGCAAAATGCTAGAGTCCATTATAAAAGATGTAATAGCAGAGCACTTGGAAAACAGTGACAGGATCGGACAAAGTCAACATGGATTTACAAAAGGTAAATCATGCCTGACTAATCTACTGGAATTTTTTGAGGATGTAACTGGTAGAATAGATAAGGGAGAACCAGTGGATGTTGTGTATTTGGACTTTCAGAAGGCTTTCGATAAGGTCCCGCATAAGAGATTAGCGTGCAAAGTTAAAGCACATGGGATTGGGGGTAAGGTACTGATTTGGATAGAGAACTGGTTGGCAGACAGGAAGCAAAGAGTTGGAATAAACGGGTCTTTTTCCAAGTGGCAGGCAGTGACTAGTGGGGTACCGCAGGGATCGGTGCTAGGACCCCAGCTATTCACAATATATATTAATGATCTAGATGAGGGAACTAGATGTAATATCTCTAAGTTTGCAGACGACACAAAGCTGGGTGGGCGTGTGTGCTGTGAGGAGGATGCAGAGAAACTCCAGGATGATTTGGACAGGTTGGGTGATTAGGCAGATGCATGGCAGATGCAGTATAATGTGGATAAATGCGAGGTTATCCACTTTGGTGGCAAAAACAGGAAGACAGATTATTATCTGAACGGCAATAGATTGGGAAAAGGGGAAGTGCAACGAGATCTGGGAGTCCTTGTGCACCAGTCGCTGAAGGTAAGCATGCAGGTGCAGCAGGCGGTTAAGAAGTCAAATGGTATGTTGGCCTTCATAGCGAGAGGATTCGAGTACAGGAGCAGGGATGTCTTGCTGCAGTTGTACAAGGCCTTGGTGAGACCACACCTTGAGTATTGTGTGCAGTTTTGGTCGCCTTATCTGAGGAAGGATGTTCTTGCCATGGAGGGAGTGCAGCGGAGATTTACCAGACTGATACGTGGGATGGCAGGAATGACGTATGAAGAGAGATTGGGTCAATTAGGCTTATATTCGCTAGAGTTTTGAAGAATGAGAGGGGATCTCATTGAAACTTATAAAATTCTAACAGGACTAGACAGACTAGATGCAGGAAGGATGTTCCCGATGGCGGGGGAGTCCAGAACCAAAGGTCACAGTCTAAGGATAAGGGGTAAGCCATTTAGGACTGAGATGAGGAGGAATTTCTTCACCCAGAGAGTGGTGAACCTGTGGAATTCTCTACCACAGAAGGCAGTTGTGGCCAATTCATTAAATATATTCAAGAAGGAGTTGGATATAGTTCTTAAGGCTAAAGGGATCAAGGGATATGGGGAGAAAGCAGGGACAGGGTACTGAATTTGGATGATCAGCCATGATCTCATTAAATGGCGGAGCAGGCTCGAGGGGCCGAATGGCCTACTCCTGCTCCTATCTTCTATGCTTCTATACCCACTTTACTGGTAAAATAATGAAGGAAACTTGTAAGCTGTTAAATGTAACACAAATATACCACATACCATATCACCCCCAGAGCTCGGGGATGGTAGAAAGAATGAATAGGACACTGAAAAACGCGCTGACAAAAGCCATCCAAGAAACAGGGAAGGGATGGTCGGAATTACTACCCAGCATATTAATAAGGCTGCGAGCCACCCCAGGACGCACGACCGGACTGACCCCTTATGAATTAATGACAGGACGAGCTATGAGGCTGCCAGAGGATCTGGCTGGAGGGGTGGGAGAACCAGGACCAGTACAAGATAGGTTAAGACGCTACTTAGTACAACTAAACCAAGAGGTACAAGCACTAAACAAAGAAGTAAGGAACCAGCAACAGATTAAAGATCTAGAAAGACAAAATGCTGGACTTAAACCAGATGAGTTGCCCAAAATAGGCCAGCCGGTAATGACGCAAGTTATTGGAAGAAAGGGAATGGAACCCCGTTGGATGGGGCCATATACTGTATTAATGACAAGCGATACATGTGTTTGTCTACAGGAACCGACGGGCATGCGATGGAAACACTGGACCCAGGTGAAACCATTTAACACTAAAGATCCCCATTCTACCCTCTCCTCTAGGGAAAAGAGCTCGGAAAACGACGGACTAAGATAACCATACCATGAAGCTGCTGTGGATAACATTAATCATAACCATATGGCAGACGGCCAGGGCGGTCTATACGCCAGGGGGCACAGATGGCATGGAGGGACCCTGCTGCATCCCCACAATGGTATTAAATCAAACGACCCTGGGCTGGGGACCAGTTGGGGGTGGAGATAGCATGAGATGTTGTGGGCGGCCAGAAGGAAAGGAGTGCGTAACAATACAGGGAAAGGAGGGAGGAACGAGATGTTATAACTTGGGGCAGATGGGGAACAGACCCCAGACTAGGCCTAGAAGGGATGTGATAAACAAAGGGCGCACTAAATCCAAACCCGGCATGATTGTAGAAGGGAATTACATAACCAATAGCATCCGGCTTATAGAGGGAAACCCCTACTATGGCGTATTCCCGGCGCCCAATCAAGAGGCCCCATATACAAAATGGGTTGAATGTGGTGAGGTTGTAACAGTGAATACGATCAAGGCATTTTCAGATGAGCAGCTGTGCATCACGTGTCCAACCTCATACCCATACAGGAAACGATGTGTGATCCTGAAAGGAGAAGTAATAACTAAATATGGATGTGCCAAGCCAATAACCGCGGACTACACCAACGCTCGACTCATCGATCGACAGTTCCGACGGGCCACAGCGAAAAATCGCATAGACCTCCTCAGAAGGCAAACACGGGACACAACCAACAGGGTACCCTACGTCGTCCAGTACTTCCCCGGAGTGGAGAAACTACGCCATGTTCTTCGCAGCCTCCAACATGTCATCGATGACGACGAACACCTCGCTAAGGCCATCCCCACGCCTCCACTACTTGCCTTCAAACAGCCGCCTAACCTCAGAAGTACCATCGTTCGCAGCAAATTACCCAGCTTTCAGGATAACAGCGACCACGACACCACACAACCCTGCCACGGCAACCTCTGCAAGACATGCCAGATCATCAACACAGATACCATCATCACACGTGAGGACACTACCCACCAGTTACATGGTACATACTCATGTGACTCGGCCAACGTTGGCTACCTCATACGTTGCAGGAAAGAATGCACCGCGGCATGGTACATCGGCGAGACCATGCAGACACTGAGACAACGTATGAACAGACACCGCGCAAGAATCACCAGGCAGGAGTGTTCCCTCCCAGTCGGGGAACACTTCAGCAGTCAAGAACATTCAGCCTCGGATCTGCGGGTAAGCGTTCTCCAAGGCGGCCTTAGAAACACACGACAACGCAAAATCATTGAGCAGAAACTGATAGCCAAGTTCCGTACTCATGAGGACGGCCTCAACCAGGATCTTGGGTTTATGTCACGATACATGACGTGATCCAGACTCGAGTCGTCGTTGGCTTGTTAACAGATGTGATTCCCAGTAAAAAAGTAAAAATTTTAAAGTTTATCGTTTCCCATACTGCGGCTTTTGACACATTGGACCCCCTGTGGCTCCACCTCATTGTCTCAGTTGTATCTTGCTATGTCTTTGATGTGGTACTTTCCTGGCTGACCTGATTGCCTTTTGTCACACCTCGGCAGATAAACAGTCAGGATGATTTAAATGTAGTCGTCTGCTTTTGTAAGTAACACATGCATTGTTCTCTATCTATATATGCTTTGGCGATTCTGTATCTCTTTACTTCACCTGAGGAAGGGGCCACGTAAGCTCTGAAAGCTTGTGATTTCAAATAAAACTGTTGGACTATAACCTGGTGTTGTGCGACTTCTCATTTTTGTACACCAACTATAACACACCAACGGTCGAATGTATAGAAACCTTATTAAAGGTCCACTACCATGACTCCCAATACACAGAAAGAAGAGACGAGCGAACCAACGATGTTACAATGTCCAGTTATGACACCTGGGCCTATGAATGGACTAGTATTATTTACCGAGGGAGAATAATTGTATGATAACGTAAGACACGAAATTGTACCAGTACTAATGAACTTAACCATGTTACAATGGCCAGATATTGTGAAAGGTTCACTAAAACTAGAGAATTGTATGTATATATGATAAAGAATGTAATTAACCAAGCTGCTGATGCAACAGGGGCTACTAGTTTCAGGGGACATGCTGCATACCACCAAAGAATTAAGAGGGGCATAGGAAACGATGTACTCACGGGGATAAATATGGGGACATCGCTCATTAATGCCTTAGATATACAAGGAGTTCAGAGTAGTGTGGAACGACTACAAAGGGCAAAGAACAGTTTTTAGAGAAGGAAACGGGTTTAGTTCAACAAGGGTCGGAGTTGGGAGAACATACGATAAAGAAATTACTCAAGGGAATTAAGGTTATAGAGGACCATGCTAACATTGTTAACAAACTAAACTATAGAGATGAGGAACAGGCAAAAGACGGGGTAGGGAGAGGCTTGTGCCATGCCTATGGCCAATGGATCACCAGACAGTTAAAACACAATCTGGCACAGATACAGTGAGGCGAGGTACCAGACTGGATTAACAGCACACAGCTCTATGGCCTGAGCCAGAATCCAGGCCCTCTGAGTGCTTGTACCCTCAAGGGGATGACCAGAGTATATCCAGTGATACAAAAATGTAAAGCAGAAGTGACAGCAATGATAGGCATGGTACTCCTGATACACCGGTGGTGGGACTAGACATGGCTCCATACCCGCAGTACCAGGTAACAAACATAGGCATAGTGAGGGGTGAGACATACCTCCACTACTACCCAATTGATATCTATGCCATCAGAAAGAATGGTACTATGAGAGGAGTCTCCCTAAACGGATGTCATGAGAAAGGTACGCTTACGATATGCCCACATCCGGTAGGAGAAGGCCCTAAGGATGAGTGCGGCTATAATAAGACAGAGGGGTGTGTGTTGGAATTATCACACGTTGATCACCATCACACCTGCTCGGGATATAGAGGTGAAGGAGAGTATTGTATAGCCACCACAGAGACTGAGTACCAATATAGTAACCTTGTATGTGTAATAACAATGCCTAACTTCTGCTTTACGCCAGAGATCCCTGTGACAATCGGACACACCAGATTGGTGTATATACATTCAAGGGAGGAGATAAAACTAAATGTGCCAGATAATTTAAGAGATGAGTTGAGCAATTATGAAGATCCGGTAGGGGCCCCAATACCCCGCCTGCAAGAGGATCTGCAAGAAATGAAAGAGGATTTAAGTAGAATGGTGAAACAATACGTAGTGTTGCGAAGGAACCTTGGGGAACTAGAAAGGGACATAGAAGTAGAACTACAGGAAACCTCATGGTATGAGAAGCTGTGGGATTGGGGGATGAATGTTAACATACACCCACGGATCCACATCATCTATCACATACTAGTTATAGTACAGTTGGTTTTGGTAACAGGATTGGGGATAGCAGCATGCGCCGCCTGTAAAAAACGTAAAAAACAAAAGAGAAAGAGGGAAATGGAAGAAATGTACATGACATTGATAAAGTAGTAATGCATGCTGTTCGGTGGTAATTGTTGCAGACATCTCCTGGGCAGATTCACTTCGAGCAGACGGAATATTACTACGAACAAGAGAAGGCTTGGGAGAAAGACTTGCTTAACGGATGTATGGTACTAACAGTATTAATGATTATAACCTATGTAACTGGGTGGATAATATGTCGATGGAAAAGATGTAGGGGGCATAGAAATCAGGATAACATGATTATATAAACAAGGTGACCCAATGGGTTGGATTTGATCACCACCCCGGCAGGACACCATAATAGGAGAAATAATCGGGTTGGTCAATGATTAAAAGGGATTAATCAGGACCAAAAGGGGAGACTGAAAGGGTTAAAAGGGGCTAAAATGAGGGAATTGAGGAACTGAGCATATATCCAACCATATAAGGAGTTGTTATGTACATGTCCCAAAGGGAAGTATGGTGAAATGTGGTCAAGCAGTCAAACCATCAGGTACTAATTGAATAATGTGCACAAACCGTCAGTTACTATTTGAGGAATGTATTAAAGATAACTTATGGAGTCACAGGACTAATGTAAATGGTGAAAATGTGCACACGGATCACAAGAATTTGCACCTGAAATCAACTGTATGATGTAAGCCATGACTTAGAACAAAAAACTGTATATAAGGCAAGGGATTCTAGCGATCGGAGAGCATTCGTCCCAGGATGAATGTCTCCCCTGTCAACTTGTAATAAAGTTGACTTACTGAACGAACCTCCGGACTCCGAGTGATTGATTGGGAATAAGGCGGACGTCGACCTTTTATATCAGAGGGTCCGTCTCGGGGAGAAGAAGCTCTCCCGGTTACCCTTACAAAAAGACAAGGCTGAAGCCTTCGCAACCATCTTCAGCCAGAAGTGCCGAGTGGATGATCCAACTCGACCTCCTCCTAAGGTCCCCACCATCACAGATGACAGTTGTCAGCCAATTCGATTCACTCCACATGATATCTAAAAAAGGCAGAGTGCATTGGATACAGCAAAGACTCTGGCCCTGACACGCATGTAGAGCTGAAGACATGTGCTCCAGAACTAGCCACACCTCTAGCCAAGCTGTTCCAGTACAGCTACAACACTGGCATCTACCCGACAAAGTGGAAAATCGCCCAGGTATATCCTGTCCGCAATAAGCCGGACGAATCCAACAGCCAATTACCGCCCCATCAGCCATCTGTCAATCTTCAGCAGAGTGATAGAAGGTGTCATCGACAATGCTATCAAGTGGCACTTATTCACAAATAACCTGCTCAACCATGCTCAGTTTGGTTTCTGCCAGGACCACTCTGCTCCTGACCTCATTACAGCCTTGGTCAAACATGGACAAAGAAGCTCACTTCCAGAGGTGAGGTGAGAGTGTGTGCCCTTGACATCAAGGCAGCATTTGACCGAGTGTAGCACCAAGGAGCCGTAACAAAACTGAAGTCAATGGGGATCAGGGGGGAAAACTCTTCACTGCATGGTTTCATATCTAGCACAAGGAAGATGGTGGTTGTTTTTGGAGGTCAATCATCTCACCGTAGGTCATCGCTGCAGGAGGTCCTCAGGACAGTGTCCTAGGCCCAGCCATCTATGCTGATTTATTAATGACCTTCAGAAGTGGGGATATTTGCTGCTGATTGCACAGTTTTCAGTTCCATTTGCAATTCTTCAGATAATGAGGCAGTCTGTGCCCGCATGCAGCGAGAACTGGACAATATTAAGGTTGGGGATGATAAGTGGCAAGTAACTTATGTGCCACACAAGTGCCAGACAATGAGCACCTCCAACAAGAGAGCCTCACCACCATCCCATGACATTCAATGGCATTACCATTGTTAAATCTCCTACCATCAACATCCTGGAGGTCACCATTGATCAGAAACTTAACTAGACCAGCCACATAAATACTGTGACTACAAGAGCTAGTCAGAGGTGAGGAATTCTGCGCCAAGTGACTCACCTCCTGACTCCCCAAAGCCTTTCTAGCACCTACAAGGCACAAGTCAGGAGTGTGATGGCATATTCTCCACTTGCCTGGATGGTTGCTGCTCCAACAACACTCAGGAAGCTCAACACAATCCAGGAGAAAGCAATCCGCTTGATCTCTGCCTGACATCCACGATCTTAAAAATTTACTCACTCCACCACCGGCGCACTGTGGCTGCTAGGGCACAGAATGTACACTGGGTGGAGGACTTCAATTTCCATCACCAAGAGTGGCTCAGCAGTGGCTCGTGTTTCTTGTCTCACCACCTCCGTGAGCCCAGTCTGGCAGCTATGTCCTTCAGTACTTGGCCAGCTCGGTCAATGGTGGTACTACCGAGCCACTGAGAACACCCCTCCATTGTGTTGTGCGGCACTATCACCGTGCTAAATGGGATAGATTAAGAACACATCTAGCAGCACAAAACTGGGCATTCATGAGGCGCTGTGGGCCATCAGCAGCAACAGAATTGTGTTCCACCACCATCTGTAACCTCGTGGGCTGGCATATCCCTCACTCTAAGGTTACCATCAAACTAACCCTGGTTCAATGAGGAGTGTTGAAGAGAATGCCAGGAGCTGCACCAGGTGTACCTGAAAATCAGGTACCAACTTGGTGAAGCTACAACACAGGACTATATGCATGTTAAACAGCGGAGTCAGCATGCTCTAGACAGAGCTAAGTGATCCCACACCCAACGGATCAGATCAAAGCTCTGCAATCCTGCCACATCCAGTCGTGAAAGGTGATGAAAAATTAAACAACTAACGGGAGTGGAGACTTCATGAAGATCCCCATCCTCAACGGTGGCGGAGCACAGCATGTGAGTGCATAAGACAAGGCTGAAGCATTCACGACTGTCTTCCGCCAGATGTGCCGAGTGGATGATCCATCTCGACCTCCTCCTAATGTCCCCACCATCACAGATGACAGTTTTCAGCCAATTCAATTCACTGCACATGATATCTAAAAAAGGCAGAGCGCACTGGATACAGCAAAGACTATGGGCCCTGACAGCATCCCGGCTGTAGAGCTGAAGACATGTGCTCCAGAACTAGCCACACCTCTAGCCAAGCTGTTCCAGTACAGCTACAACACTGGCATCTACCCGACAATGTGGAAAATCGTCCAGGTATGTCCTATCTGCAAAAAGCCAGCCTAATCCAACAGGCAATTACTGCCCCATCAGTCATCCCTCAATCATCAGCAAAGTCATAGAAGGTGTCATCGACAATGCTATCAAGTGGCACTTACTCACAAATAACCTGCTCAACTATGCTCAGTTGGGTTTCTGCCAGGACAACTCGGCTCCTCACCTCATTACAGCCTTGGTCCAAACATGGACAAAGGAGCTGAATTCCAGAGATGAGATGAGAGTGACTGTCCTCGATATCAAGGCAGCATTTGACTGAGTGTGGCACCAAGGAGCCGTAGCAAAACTGAAGTCAATGGGGATCAGGGGGAAAGCTCTCCAATGGATGGTGTCATATCTAGCACAAGGAAGATGTTTATGGTTTTTGGAGGCCAATCATCTGAGCCCCAGGTCATCGCTGCAGGATTTCCTCAGGACAGTGCCCTAGGCCCAACATCTTCAACTGCTTTAATAATGACCTTCAGAAGTGGGGATGTTCGCTGCTGATTGCAGTGTTCAGTTCCATTCGCAATTCTTCAGATAATGAGGCACTCTGCACCCGCATGCAGCAAGACCTGGACAACATTCTGGTTGGGGATGATCAGTGGCAAGTAGCTTTTGCGCCACAGAAGTGCCAGACAATGACCACCTCCAACAAGTGAGCCTCATCCCATGACATTCAATGGCATTACCGTTGTTGAATCGCCCACCATCAACACCCTGGAGGTCACCATTTACCAGAAACCTAACTGGACGGGCCGCATAAATACTGTGGCTAAAAGAACTAGTCAGAGGCTGGGTATTGTGCGGCAAGTGACTCACCTCCTGACTCCCCAAAACATTTCCAGCACCTACAAGGCACAAGTCAGTGGTGTGATGGAATACTCTCCACTTGCCTGGATGGTTGCAGCTGCAACAACACTCAAGAAGCTCGACACAATCCAGGAGAAAGCAGTCTGCATGATCAGACCGCCATCCATCATCTTAAACATTTACTCCCTCCACCACCGGCGCACTATGGCTGCTAGGGCACAGAATGTACTCTGGGTGCGGAACTTCAATGTCCATCACCAAGTGTGGCTCAGTAGTACCACCATTGAACGAGCTGGCCGATTCCTGAAGGACGTGGCTGCCACTGGGCTCATGGCCATGAACATAGGAACATAAGAAATAGGAGCAGGAGTAGGCCATTCAGCTCTTCGAGCCTGCTCCGCCATTCAATAAGATCATGGCTGATCTGATCTTCGCCTCAACTCCACTTTCTTGCCTGTTCCCCATAACCCTTGACTCCCCTATAGCTCAAATATCTGTCTTTCTCCGCCTTGAATATATTCACTGACTCAGCCTCCACAGCTCTCTTGGATACAGAATTCCAAAGTTTCACAACCCTCTGAGAGAAGAAATTCCTCCTCATCTCCGTCTTAAATGGGTGACCCCTTATCCTGAAACTATGCCCCCTAGTTCTGGATTCCCCCACAATGGGAAATATCCTCTCAGCATCTACCCTGTCAAGCCCCCTCAGAATCTTATATGTTTCAATAAGATCACCTCTCATTCTTCTAAACTCCAATGAGTAAAGGCCCAACCTGCTCAACCTTTTCTCATAAGACAACCCCTTCATCTCTGGAATCAACCTCGTGAACCTTCTCTGAACTGCCTCCAAAGCAAATATATCCCTCCTTAAATAAGGAGACCAAAACTGTATGCAGTACTCCAGGTGTGGTCTCACCAACGCCCTGTACAGTTGTAGCAAGACTTCCCTACTTTTATACTCCATCCCCCTTGCAATAAAGGCCAACATTTCATTTGCCTTCCTAATTACTTGCTGTACCTGCATGCTAACATTTTGTGTTTCATGTACGAGGACCCCCCCAGATCCTTCTGTACCGCAGCATTCTGTAGTCTCTCTCCATTTAAGTAATATTTTGCTTTTCTATTCTTCCTACCATACTCCATCTGCCAAATTTTTGCCCACTCACTTAACCTATCTATATCGCGAGTGTCCTCAACTGCATCCCGCAGCATGCTACCCACCACCACCTCAGAGAAGGCCATCCGACAACATGCAAGCTGTGCTCCTGACCAACGGTTCCACCACAGACCCAATTCACGTACGGACCGGGGTCAAGCAAGGCTGTGTCATCGCACCAACGCTCTTCTCGATCATCCTTGCTGCAATGCTCCATCTCACCCTCAGTAAGCTCCCCGCTGGAGTGGAGCTAATTTACAGAACAAACGGGAAACTGTTCAACCTCCGTCGCCTCCAGTCCAGATCCAAGGTCATCCCATCCTCTGTCGTCGAATTACAATATGCCGACGATGCTTGCGTCTGCGCACACTCGGAGGTCGAATTCCAAACCATCGTCAACACCTTCACTGAAGCGTACAAGAGCATGGGCCTTACACTAAACATCTGTAAGACAAAGGTCCTCTACCAATCTGCCCCCGCCACACAGTACTGCCCCCCCGATTATCAAAATCCACGACAAGGCCTTGGACAACGTGGACCACTTTCCATACCTCGGGAGCCTACTGTCAACAAGGGCAGACGTCGATGACGAAGTCCAACACCGCCTTCAGTGTGCCAGTGCAGCCTTCGGTCGCCTGAGGAAGAGAGTGTTTGAAGACCAGGACCTCAGACCCGGCACCAAGCTCATGGTCTACAGAGCAGTAGTGATACCCACCCTCCTGTATGCCTCAGAGACATGGACCATGTACAGCAGGCACCTCAAAGCACTGGAGAGGTACCACCAACGCTGCCTCCGCAAGATCCTGCAAATCCATTGGCAGGATAGGCGCACCAACGTCAGTGTTCTTACTCAGGCCAACATCCCCAACATCGAAGCTTTGACCACGCTCGATCAGCTCCGATGGACAGGTCACATCGTCCGCATGCCCGATACGAGACTCCCTAAGCAAGCGCTCTACTCAGAGCTCTGACACGGCAAGAGAGCCCTAGGTGGGCAGAGGAAACGCTTCAGGAACACCCTCAAAGCCTCCTTGAAAAAGTGTAACATCCCCACCGACACCTGGGAATCCCTGGCCCAAGACCGCACAAAGTGGAGGAGAAGCATCTGGGAAGGCCCCGAACACCTTGAGTCTCTTCGCCTGGAGCAAACAGAAGCCAAGCGCAAACAGCACAAGGAGTGCACATCAACCCAAGCACCCCACCCACCGGCCCCTTCAACCACCGTCTGCTCCACCTGTGACAGAGACTGTAGGTCCCGCATTGGACTCATCAGCCACCTGAGAACTAATTTTTAATGTGGAAGCAAGTCATCCTCGGTTCCGAGGGACTGCCTAAGAAGAAGTATCGTCAGCAAATTTGGCTACAGTACACTCGGTCCCTTCATCCAAGTCATTAATATAGATTGTAAATAGTTGAGGCCCCAGCACTGATCCCTGTGGCACCCCACTAGTTACAGTTTGCCAACCTGAAAATGACCCATTTATCCCGACTCTCTGTTTTCTGTTAGCTAGCCAATCCTCTATCCATGCTAATATATTACCCCCAACACCGTGAGCTCTTATCTTGTGCAGCAACCTTTTATGTGGCACCTTATCGAATGCCTTTTGGAAATCCAAATACACTACATCTACTGGTTCCCCTTGATCCACCCTGCTCGTTACATCCTCAAAGAACTCTAATAAATTTGTCAAACACGATTTCCCTTTCATAAAACCATGTTGACTCTGCTTGATTGTATTATGATTTTATAAATGTCCTGCTACTACTTCCTTAATAATGGATTCCAGCATTTTCCCAATGACAGATGTTAGTCTAACTGGCCTATAGCTTCCTGTTTTCTGTCTCCCTCCTTTCTTGAATAGGGGCGTTACATTTGCGGTTTTCCAATTCACTGGGACCTTTCCAGAATCTAGGGAATTTTGGAAGATTACAACCGATGCATCCACTATCTCTGCAGCCACTTCTTTTAAGACCTAAGGATGCAGGCCATCAGGTGCAGGGGAGTTGTCCCATTAGTTTGCCTAGTACTTTTTCTCTAGTGATAGTGATTGTTTTAAGTTCCTCCTTCCCTCTTACCCCTTGATTATCTATTATTGGGATGCTTTTAGTGTCCTCTACTGTGAAGACAGATACAAAATATTTGTTCAAAGTCTCTGCCATTTCCTTGTTTCCCATTATTAATTCCGATGGAAAAATCTACTTGATCTCATCCTTACCAATCTACCTGTTGCAGATGCATCTGTCCATGACAATATTGAAAGGAGTGACCACCCTCCAGTCCTTGTGGAGTCGAAGTCCCGTCATCACAATGAGGACACCACTTCATCGTGTTGTGTGGCACTACCACCGTGCTAAATGGAATAGATTAAGAACAGATCTAGCAGCTCAAAACTAGGCATCCATGAGGCGCTGTGAGCCATCAGCAGTAACAGAATTGTATTCCACCACAATCTGTAACCTCATGGGCTGGCATATCCCTCACTCTACCGTTACCATCAAACCAACCCTGGTTCAATGAGGACTGTTGAAAAGCATGCCAGGAGCTGCACCAAGTGTACCTGAAAATCAGATACCAACTTGGTGTAGCTACAACACAGGACTACATGCATGTTAAACAGCAGAGTCAGCATGCTATAGACAGAGCTAAGCAATCCCACAATCAACAGATCAGATCAAAGCTCTGCAGTCCTGCCACATCCAGTCGTGAATGGTGGTGGACCATTAAACAACTAACTGGAGGAGGAGGCTCCATGAATATCCCCATCCTCAATGATGGCGGAGTCTAGCACGTGAGTGCAGAACACAAGGCGTTTGCAACCATGTTCAGCCAGAAGTGCCGAGTGGATGATCCATCTCGGCCTCCTCCTAATGTCCCCACCATCACAGATGACAGTTTTCAGCCAATTCGATTCACTCCACATGATATCTAAAAAAGGCAGAGCGCACTGGATACAGCAAAGACTATGGGCCCTGACAGCATCCCGGCTGTAGAGCTGAAGACTTGTGCTCCAGAACTAGCCACACCTCTAGCCAAGCTGTTCCAGTACAGCTACAACACTGGCATCTACCCGACAAAGTGGAAAATCGCCCAGGTATGCCCTGTCCGCAAAAAGCTGGACTAATCCAACAGCCAATTACTGCCCTATCAGCCACTCTCAATCATCAGCAAAGTCATAGAAGGTGTCCTCGACAATGCTATCAAGTGGCTCTTAATCACAAATAACCTGCTTACCCATGCTCAGTTTGGTTTTTGCCAGGACCACTCGGCTCCAGACTTCATTACAGCCTTGGTCCAAACATGGACAAAGGAGCTCAATTCCAGAGGTAAGGTGAGAGGCAGCATTTGACCGAGTGTGGCACCAAGGAGCCGTAGCAAAACTGAAGTCAATGGAGATCAGGGGGGAAACTCTTCACTGGATGGTATCATATCTAGCAGATGGTGGTTGTTTTAGGAGGCCAATTATCTCACCACAGGTCATCGCTGCAACAGTTCCTCAGGACAGTGTCCTAGTCCCAGCCATCTTCTGCTGCTTTATTAATGACGTTCAGAAGTGGGGATGTTTGCTGACGATTGCACAGTTTTCAGTTCCATTTGCAATTCTTCAGATAATGAGGCAGTCTGTGTCCACATGCAGCAAGACCTGGACAACATTCAGGTTGGGGGTGATAAGTGGCAAGTAACATTTGCGCTACACAAGTGCCAGACAATGACCACCTCCAACAAGAGAGCCTCACCACCATCCCATGACATTCAATGGCATTACCATTGTTGAATCCCCTACCATCAACATAAGAACATAAGAACATAAGAAATAGGAGCAGGAGTAGGCCAATCGGCCCTTCGAGCCTGCTCCGCCATTCAATAAGATCATGGCTGATCTGATCCTCACCTCAAATCTAAAGAACACAAGAAGTAGGAGCAGGACCCGGCCACTCAGCCCCTGGGCCCGCTACGCCACCCACAGGGCCTCGACCGATCCGAACTCAGCCTCATGTCCAATTTCCTGCCCGCTCCCCGTAACCCCTAATTCCCTTTACTTCCAGGAAACTGTCTATTTCTGTTTTAAATTTATTTAATGATGTAGCTTCCACAGCTTCCTGGGGCAGCAAATTCCACAGACCTACTACCCTCTGAGTGAAGAAGTTTCTCCTCATCTCAGTTTTGAAAGGTCATGATGTGGAGATGCCGGCGTTGGACTGGGGTGGACAAAAATGAGAAGTCGCACAACACCAGGTTATAGTCCAACAGATTTATTTAATTTTACAAGCTTTCGGAGCAGTTCGCTCCTTCGTCAGGTAAGTTTAGAAGTTTGCTAAACTTACCTGACGAAGGAGCGAACTGCTCCGAAAGCTTGTAAAATTAAATAAATCTGTTGGACTATAACCTGGTGTTGTGCGACTTCTCAGTTTTGAAAGAGCAGCCCCTTATTCTAAGATTATGCCCCCTAGTTCTAGTTTCACCCATCCTTGGGAACATCCTTACCGCATCCACCCGATCAAGCCCCTTCACAATCTTATATGTTTCAATAAGATCGCCTCTCACTCTTCTGAACTCCAATGAGTAGAGTCCCAATCTACTCAACCTCTCCTCATATGTCCACCCCCTCATCCCCGGGATTAACCGAGTGAACCTTCTTTGTACTGCCTCGAGAGCAAGTATGTCTTTTCTTAAGTATGGACACCAAAACTGTATGCAGTATTCCAGGTGCGGTCTCACCAATACCTTATATAACTGCAGCAATACCTCCCTGTTTTTATAATCTATCCCCCTAGCAATAAAAGCCAACATTCCGTTGGCCTTCTTGATCACCTGCTGCACCTGCATACTAACTTTTTGATTTTCTTGCACTAGGACCCCCAGATCCCTTTGTACTGCAGTACTTTCCAGTTTCTCACCATTAAGATAATAACTTGCTCTCTGATTTTTCCTGCCAAAGTGCATAACCTCACATTTTCCAATATTGTATTGCATCTGCCAAATCTCCGCCCACTCACCCAGCCTGTCTATATCCCCTTGTAGGTTTTTTATGTCCTCCTCACTTTCTACTTTCCCTCCCATCTTTGTATCATCTGCAAACTTTGATATGTTACACTCGGTCCCCTCCTCCAAATCGTTAATATAGATTGTAAAGAGTTGGGGACCCAGCACCAACGCCTGCGGAACACCACTGGCTACTGGTTGCCAGTCCGAGAATGAACCATTTATCCCAACTCTCTGCTTCCTGTTAGATAACCAATCCTCCATCCATGCCAGAATATTACCCCCAATCCAGTGATTTTTTATCTTGAGCAATAATCTTTTATGTGGCACCTTGTCGAATGCCTTCTGGAAGTCTAAATACACTACGTCCACTGGTTCCCCTTTATCCACCCTGTACGTTATGTCCGCAAAGAACTCAAGCAAATTTGTCAGACATGACTTCCCCTTCATAAAGCCATGCTGACTTTGTCCTATTAAATTATGTTTATCTAAATGTTCCGTTACTGTCTCCTTAATAATAGACTCCAAAATTTTACCCACCACAGATGTTAGGCTAACTGGTCTATAATTTCCAGCCTTCTGCCTACTACCCTTTGTAAATAAGGGTGTTACATTAGCAGTTTTCCAATCTGCCGGGACCTTTGCTGAGTCCAGGGAATTTTGGAAAATTATTACCAAAGCATCCACAATCCCTATTGCCACTTCCCTCAAGACCCTAGGATGTAAGCCATCAGGTCCAGGGGATTTATCCGCCTTGAGTCCCATTATTTTACTGAGTACCAATTCCTTAGTGATTTTAATCGTATTTAGCTCCTCCCCCCCTAGAGCCCCCTGTGTTGGGATATTCTTAGTGTCCTCTACCGTAAAGACTGAAACAAAATATTTGTTCAGCATTTTTGCCATCTCCATGTTTCCCACCATTAATTTCCTGGTCTCATCCTCTAAGGGACCTACGTTTGCCTTAGCCATCCTTTTTCTTTTTATATAACTATAGAAACTCTTGCTATCTGTTTTTATATTTTTTGCTAATTTATTTTCATAATATATCTTCCCTTTCTTAATCAATCCTTTAGTTACTTTTTGCTGTCTTTTGAAGACTTCCCAATCTTCTATCCTCCCACTAAATTTGGCTACCTTATATGTCCTTGTTTTTAGTTGGATACTATCCTTAATTTCTTTACTTAGCCACGGATGGCTGTCATTTCTTTTACACCCTTTTTTTCCTCAGTGGAATATATTTTTTTTGAAAGTTGTAAAATAACTCCTTAGATGAACATCACTGCTCATGTACCGTCTTACCCTTTAATCTATTTTCCTAGTCCACTTTAATCAATTCTGCTCTCATACCATCATAGTTTCCTTTATTCAAGCTCAGTACGCTTGTTTGAGAACCAACCTTCTCACCCTCTAATTGGATATGGAATTCAACCATGTTATGGTCACTCATTCCAAGGGAATCCTCAACTAGGACATTATTAATTAATCCTGACTCATTACACAGGACCAGGTCCAAGGTTGCTTGCCCCCTTGTAGGATCAGTTACATACTGCTCAAGAAATCCATCACTAATACACTCAATAAACTCTTCCTCAAGGCTGCCCTGCCCAATTTGATTTGTCCAGTTAATATGATAGTTAAAATCCCCCATAATTATAGCTGTTCCCTTATTACATGCCCCAACTATTTCCTGATTAATACTTCTTCCAGCAGAGTTGCAACTATTAGGAGGCCTATATACTACTCCTACTAGTGTTTTTTTCCCCTTATTATTCCTTATCTCCATCCAAACTGTTTCATTATCCTGATCCTTTGACCCAATATCATTTCTCTGTATTACAGTGATTCCTTCCTTTATTAACATAGCCACCCCACCTCCCCTTCCATCCTGCCTGTCCTTCCTGATTGTTAAATACCCTGGCATATTTAATTCCCAGTCGTTGTCAACCTGCAGCCATGTTTCTGTAATGGCCACAAGATCATACCCATACGTAGTTATTTGCACTGTCAACTCGTCTATTTTGTTACGAATGCTGCGTGCATTCAGATAAAGAACTTTTAAATATGTTTTGTGACAATTTATTCCTACTTTTACCCCCTTTACTACTTTACCTTTATCTTTATATATTCTGTCCCTTCCTGACACGCTCTGGTTTTTAATTACCCCACTGCTACTTTGCTCTATTGCCTTCTCCGCTGACATTTTTATTTTTTGCTCTCTTGAAACCTCCCCCCCACTAATTAGTTTAAAGCCCTCTCTACAGCCCTACTTATTCGATTCGCCAGGACTCTAGTCCCAGCACTGGCCAAGTGAAGTCCGTCCCAACGGAACAGCTCTCTCCTGTCCCAGTACTGGTGCCAGTGTCCCAGGAAGCAAAACCCAAAACAACATCCTGGAGGTCACCATTGATCAGAAACTTAACTAGACCATCCACATAAATACTGTGGCTACAAGAGCTAGTCAGGGGCAAGGAATTCTGCGCCAAGTGACTCACCTCCTGACTCCCCAAAACCTTTCTACCATCTACAAGGCACAAGTCGGGAGTGTGATGGCATATTCTCCACTTGACTGGATGGTTGCTGCTCCAACAACACTCAAGAGGCACGACACAATCCAGGAGAAAGCAGTCCGCTTGATCTCCGCCCAACATCCACCATCTTAAAAATGTACTCCCTCCGCCACCGGCGCACTGTGGCTGCTAGGGCACAGAATGTACACTGGGTGGAGGACTTCAATGTCCATCACCAAGAGTGGCTCAGCAGTGGCTCGTGTTTCTTCTCTCACCACCTCTGTGAGCCCAGTCTGGCAGCTATGTCCTTCAGGACTTGGCCAGCTCGGTCAATGGTGGTACTACCGAGCCACTGAGGACACCCCTCCATTGTGTTGTGCAGCACTATCACCGTGCTAAATGGAATAGATTAAGAACACATCTAGCAGCTCAAAACTGGGCATTCATGAGGTGCTGTCGGCCATCAGCAGCAACAGAATTGTGTTCCACCACAATCTGTAACCTCGTGGGCTGGCATATCCCTCACTCTAAGGTTACCATCAAACTAACCCTGGTTCAATGACGAGTGTTGAAGAGCATGCCAGGAGTTGCACCAGGTGTACCTGAAAATCAGATACCAACTTGGTGAAGCTACAACACAGGACTATATGCATGTTAAACAGTGGAGGCTGCATGCTCTACACAGAGCTAAGTGATCCCACACCCAATGGATTAGATCAAAGCTCTGCAATCCAGCCACATCCAGTCGTGAATGTTGGTGGAAAATTAAACAACTAACAGGAGTGGAGGCTTCATGAAGATCCCCATCCTCAACGGTGGCGGAGCACAGCATGTGAGTGCATAAGACAAGGCTGAAGCCTTCGCGACCGTCTCCCGCCAGCTGTACTGAGTGGATGATCCATCTCGGCCTCCTCCTGAGGTCCCCACCAGCACAGATGCCAATCTTCAGGCAATTCAATTCACTCCACCTTGATATTAAGAATGGCAGAGCGCACTGGATGCAGCAAAAACTATGGGCCCCGACTACATCCCAGCTGTAGAGCTGATGACCTGTGCTCCAGAACTAGCCACGCCTCTAGTCAAGCTGTTCCAGGAAAGCTACAACACTGGCATGTACCCGACAAAGTGGAAAATCGCCCGGGTATATCCTGATCGCAAAGAGCCCGACTTGTCCAAAAGCCAATTACCACCCCATCAGCCATCTCTCAATCATCAGCAAAGTCATGGAAGGTGTCATCGACAATGCTATCAAAAGTGGCACTTACTCACAAATAACCTGCTCACTTATGCTCAGTTTGGTTTCTGCCAGGACCACTAAGCTCTAGACCTCATTACAGCCTTGGTCCAAACATGGACAAAAGAGCCGAATTCCAGAGGTGAAGTGAGAGTAACTGTCCTTGACATCCAGGCAGCATTTGACCGAGTGTGGCACCAAGGATCCCTAGTAAAACTGAAGTCAATGGGGATCAGGGGGAAAACTCTCCACTGAATGGTGTCATATCTAGCACAAAGGAAGATGGTTGTGGTTGTTGGAGGCCAATCATCTCGGCTCTAGATCATCGCTGCAGGATTTCCTCAGGACAGTGTCCTAGGCACAACCATCTTCAGTTCCTTAATAATGACCTTCAGAAGTGCTGCTGATTGCACAGTGTTCAGTTCCATTCGCAATTCTTCAGATAATGAAGCAGTCCGTGCCTGCATGCAGGAAGAACTGGGCAACTTTCAGGCTGAGAATGATAAGTGGCAAGTAAGATTTGTGCCACCCACGTGTCAGACAATGACCATCTACAACAAGAGAGAGTGTAACCACCTCCCCATGACATTCAATGGCATTACCATGGTTGAATGCCCCACCATCGACCTCCTGGGGGTCACTATTGACCAGATAGCTAACTGGACCAGCCACATAAATACTGTGGCTACAAAAACTAGTCAGAGGCTGGGTATTCTGTGGTGATTGACTCACCTGCTGATTCCCTAAAGCTCGGGCGTGTGATGGAATATTCTCCACTTGCCTGGATGGTTGCAGTTCCAACAACACTCAAGGAGCTCAAAACAGTCCAGGAGAAAGCAGTCCGCTTGATCAGCACCCCATCCACTGCCTGAAACATTTAGTGCCTCCACCATCGGTGTACCATGGCTGCAGTGTGTTCAATCTACAAGATGCACTGCACTGCAGCAATTCGCCAAGGCTTCCTCGACAGCATCTCCCAAACCCACAACCTCTGCCACCTAGAAAGTCAGCTGCAGCGGGCGCATGGGAACACCACCACCTCCACCAAGTTCCCTTCCAAGTCTCACACCATCCTGACTTGGACATATATCGTTATTCTTCATCGTAACTGAGTCAAAATTCTGGAACTCCCTTCCTAACAGCATGGTGGGAGTACCTTCATGACACGGATTGCAGCGCTTCAAGAAGGCAGCTCACCACCACCTTCTCAAGGGCAACTAGGGATGGGCAATAAATGCTGGTCTTGCGAATGACGCCCTTATCCCGAGAATGAATAAAAAATAAATATATATTGTATTTCTTGTTTTTCTTAATTGTAACTTAATTTTGCTTTAACCTTTTGCTCTTCTCTCATCCTCTTTTCCTATTTACTTTTTTAGCCTCCACAGTCATTCTATTCCTAGGTCCCTAAGCTCTGGAATTCCCTGCCTAAACCTCTCCGCCTCGCTACTTCTCTTTCCTCCTTTAAGACGCTCCTTAAAACCTACCTCTTTGATCAAGCTTTTGGTCACCTGCCCTAATTTATCCTTATGTGGATTGGTGTCAAATTTTTTGTCTTAAAATACTCCTGTGTTCAAGTTGTTGTTGTTGTTGTTCCAGAGATTTCTTCCAACAAATTTGCCTTCGCCCTAAATCACACTCTGCTTCTACTGGATCTGGGCCCTGCACCTGGGTTCACAATTACAAAACATAGACTCCAGCAAAGTCTGTAAACTAAGAAAAGGAATCAAAGGAAGAACAGTAAGGTCAACAGGATTTTTTAATGCAGAAAATGGTAAAGGGATGTTTTGCTGCTGATGGGAGAAAAAGACCCAAGGACAATGTTGGTGCCATCAGAGGGGATCCTCCTCCCACTCATGAAGTGCCAGAGACTGGATTCTACATCAGTCAGTTGAAACTTTCCCTGGCTATGGAGATGTATTATAAGTACTTCAGAGGGACAGGGCCTTGTGTCCCCAATCTGGCCCAGCATTAACGGGGATGGTGGCTCAGGGAGCCAGAAGTTACCACTTGTGTCTCCAATGAGTTATGGGTGAGGTAAAAGTAGAGAAAATGATCTCTATAAATTTCCCCTCCAATTTAGCATTGGCCAGTGTCTGTACATTGCTCAGCTCTGTACCATCAGCCTCTGGAGAGGAAACATAACAACAAACTGAATTTAAACAAATTGGATGTTAGAAACAAATGGTGAGATTCACTATAAGCCCATCTAATGGGGTCAACCCACTCCATAAACAGTAATGAGAAAGTGGGAAGAGTTGATCCTCCTATTCAGTCCATGGCACAGCACGTTAGTGCTTCAATGTCCTGGTTATTACAGATTAGCACCTTCCTTTCTTCATTTTTTCCTTCCTTCCTGCAGTGTCAAATTTAATCTGTCTATAATTCAGATCTTCCCATTGATCGATACTTCAGTGCTATTTTTTTTTGTCCTGTTTGGTTTCTAATACCTTTGTAAAAGGTCTCGTACGTGTTAATCTGGTATTGACTATTACTTCTCCTGAGCTGCAGGCAATCCAGGATTAATTGTGGACAACAAACATTTCTGACACATTTATCTGGGGTGAATACGCCATGATCTGAGGACCCTCATTTTGTTCAGAATCCAGTTCCTCAAAGCTTTACATTTTCTGATTCTTTCCTTCACCATCTCTTGTGTCAAGTGACTGACTGATGAGTAGGATCGGCGTGGACAGGGGTTCATCTCAAGAGGTTGCTAATGTACCTGCAGAGTTAGTGTGGCACCATCTCAGGGTCAGCTCCTGTGATTAGGATGCTTTGTGTTCTCATGCTGATCTCTGTGAGTATGCAGAATGTATCTGATTTCAGACCAGTGCTGGGTATAGGAAGGTATCAGTCTGTCTCAATTAAATGCAGAGCAAAGCTCCCTCTACACTGTCTCATCAAACACTCACAGGTCAGGTACAGCTTGGGTTAGATACAGAGTAAATTTCCCTGTACACTGTCCTATCAAACACTCCTAGGGCAGGTACAGCACAGGTTAGATACAGAGTATAGCCTCTCCCACTACACATTACCAGCTAATACTCCTAGGCCAGGTACAGCATGAGTTAGATGCAGTGTAAAGCTCTCTACATAGGTTCATCTAAATTGGTTCATCAAACACAGCCAACTCAGATACAGATGGTGTTAAATGCAGCGTACAGCTCCTCTGCCATGACCCAATGAAGCACACCAGCTCAGGTACAGCATGGAATGAATACAGAATAAAAATCCCTCTACATGTAAGTGTCATGCACTCCCAGGTATGGGCTAGATTTACATACGAGTTAAGTTCTGTTGATCATGCCACATCAAAGGAGGACCCATACGGCATCTGTCAAAGAAGCTCTCAGTAGCTGGTTAGACTCACACCGTGGCAAAATCCAGGACTCATGGGATCCTCAGTAAAGTTCCTCACCTTTACAATCATTGTTGAGGCTTCTTGTTTCATTCCATCTTCGACTCTGGGGGTCTTGGTCCCACCAGATCTGCTCTGTGGACCCAGTGACATTTCTCCAGTCCCAGTTCATGTGGTGATGATTTGGGTTCTCTCTCTCCACCTTCCTGAGATACTGTTCACTCCAAGAAACTTTTAATCTAAAAATTAATATTAATTCTAGAATCTGTAATTGGAATACAATGGGACTATTTTTGTGATTATGATTATATTTAATTAAATACATTTGCAATTAATGACATTTGGTTGTACTACTTACTTTCATATTAAATAGTTCTTTTCTTTCACCTATTTATATGGACTAAACTCACTCGCAGTGTCAGCTACCAAGTCCAGCTCCACCCACAGTAACTCATGGCCCCCATGTCTACCTCTTGCTTTATACACCCAAAAGTCTTCCCTCTCTTTATATCAGGCAGTGTATCTCCCTCCTGCTTTGCCACTGAGAGGCAGTTTGAGGGAATCGTGTCTGGATGAGCCAGGGATATTACAACCTCCTCTGTGCTCTGAAATCAGTCTATTCCTTGTAACAAGAAGGGGCGTCAATAGCAACAATCAGGGGTATCATCAGGGGTAACAAAGGGTGGGACCATCGGAGCAATAATAGGAATCGGCATCATGGACTATAACAGGGCAAATCTCCATCTCAAATTTCCCATCAGACAATCCCAGGCCAGGTACAGCACGAGTTAGATGCAGTGTAAAGCCCTCCAAATCAGTTCATCAAACACAGCCAACATATAGCATGTGTTAAATGCAGCCTACAGCTCCTCTGACACTACCCAATGAAGCACACCAGCTCAGGTACAGCATGGGATGAATACTGAATAAAAATCCCTCTACATGTAAGTGTCATGCACTCCCAGGTATGGACTAGGTTTACATACAAGTTACTCTCTGTTGAACATGCCACATCAAAGGAGGACCCATATGGCATCTGTCAAAGAAGCTCTCAGTAGCTGGTTAGACTCACACCGTGGCAAAATCCAGTACTGATGGGATCCTCAGTAAAGTTCCTCACCTTTACAATCATTGTTGAGGCTTCTTGTTTCATTCCATCTTCGACTCTGAGGGTCTTGGTCCCACCAGATCTGCTCTGTGGACCCAGTGACATTTCTCCAGTCCCAGTTCATGTGGTGATGATTCGGCTTCTCTCTCTCCACCTTCCTGAGATACTGTTCAGTCCAAGAAACTTTTAATATAAAAATTAATATTAATTTTAGAATCTGTAATTGGAATACAATGGGACTATTTTTGTGACTATGATTATATTTAATTTAAATACATTTGCAATTAATGACATTTGGTTGTACTACTTACTTTCATATTAAATTGTTCTTTTCTTTACATAGAAAGATAGAAACATAGAAGATAGGTGCAGGAGTAGGCCATTCGGCCCCTCGAGCCCGCTCCGCCATTCGATGAGATCATGGCTGATCATCCAAACTCAGTACCCTGTACCTGTCTTCTCCCCATATCCCTTGATACTTTTATCTTTAAGAAATATATCTAACTCATTCTTGAATATATTTAATGACTTGGCCTCAACTACCTTCTGTGGTAGAGAATTCCATAGGTTCACCACTCTCTGGGTGAAGAAATTCTTCCTCATTTCTGTCCTAAATGGCTTACCCCTTATCCTTAGATTATGACCCCTGGTTCTGGACTCTCCGACCATCGGGAACATTCTTCCTGCATCTAGTTTGTCCAGACCTGTCAGAATTTTATATGTTTCGATGAGATCCCCTCTCATTCTTCTATACTCCAGCGAGTATAAGCCCAATCGACCCAATCTCTCCTCATATGTCATTCCTGCCATCCCAGGTATCAGCCTTGTGAATCTTCGCTGAACTCCTTCCATGGTAAGAACATCCTTCCTCAGATAAGGCGACCAAAACTGCACACAGTACTCAAGGTGTGATCTCACCAAGGCCCTGTACAACTGCAGCAGGACATCCCTGTTCCTATACTCAAACCCTTTCGCTATGAAGGCCAACATACCATTTGCCTTCTTCACCGCCTGCTGCACCTGCACGCTTACCTTCAGCGACTGGTGCACAAGGACACCTAGGTCTCATAAGAACATAAGAACATAAGAAGTAGGAGCAGGAGTAGGCCATACGACCCATCGGGCCTGCTCCGCCATTCAATAGGATCATGGCTGATCCGAACCTAGACTCACGTCCACTTCCCTGCCCGCTCCCCATAACCCTTAATTCCCTTATCAGCTAGGAAACTGTCTATCTCCGTTTTAAATTTATTTAATGTCGCAGCTTCCACAGCTCTCTGAGGTAGCAAATTCCATAGATTTACTACCCTCTGAGTGAAGACGTTTCTCTTCATCTCAGTTTTGAAACGGCAGCCCCTTATTCTAAGATTATGCCCCCTAATTCTAGTCTCACGCATCAGTGGAAACATCCTACCCGCATCCACCCGATCAAGCCCTCTCACAATCTTATATGTTTCGATAAGATCGCCTCTCATTCTTCTGTATTCCAATGAGTAGAGGCCCAACCTACTCAACCTTTCCTCATAAGTCAACCCCCTCATCTCCGGAATCAACCGAGTGAACCTTCTCTGAACTGCCTCTAGAGCAAGTATATCTTTTCTTAAATATGGAAACCAAAACTGTACGCAGTACTCCAGGTCTCGTTGCACTTCCCCTTCTCCCAATCTATTGCCATTCAGATAATAGTCTGCCTTTCTGTTTTTGACACCAAAGTGGATAACCTCGCATTTATCCATGTTATATTGCATCTGCCACGCTTCTGCCCACTCACCCAACCTGTCCAAATCATCCTGGAGTTTCTCGGTATCCTTCTCGCAGCACACACGCCCACCCAGCTTTGTGTCATCTGCAAACTTGGAGATATTACATTTAGCTCCCTTATCTAGATCATTAATGTATATTGTGAATAGCTGGGGTCCAAGGACCGATCCCTGCGGTACCCCACTAGTCACTGCCTGCCACTCGGAAAAAAAACCATTAATTCCTACTCTCTGCTTTCTGTCCGCCAACCAGTTCTCTATCCAAGTCAATACCTTGCCCCCAATCCCATGTGCCTTAACTTTACACGCGAATCTCTTATGCGGGACCTTATCGAAAGCCTTTTGAAAGTCCGAATGCACCACATCTACTGGTTCTCCCTTATCTATTTTCCCAGTTACATCCTCAAAAAATTCCAGTAGATTAGTCAAGCACGATTTACCTTTTGTAAATCCATGTTGACTTTGTCCGATCCTGTCACTGTTTTTCAAGTGCTCAGCTATTACATCCTTTATAATGGACTCTAGCATTTTCCCCACTATCAATGTCAGTCTGTAATTCCCCGCTTTCTCTCTACCACCCTTTTTGAATAGTGGGGTAACATTAGCTACCCTCCAATCCATGGGTACAGTTCCAGATTCCATCGAATGTTGGAAGATGATCAGCAATGCATCTACTATTTCTATGGCCACTTCCTTAAGTACCCTAGGATGTAGATTATCAGGCCCTGCGGATTTATCGGCCTTCAATCCCGTCAATTTCCCTAACACCATTTCCCTGCAAATACTGATTTCTTTCAGTTCCTCCCTTTCATCAGACCCTATGTTCTCCAACATCTCTGGGAGGTTATTTGAGTCCTCCTTTGTGAAGACAGAACCAAAATATGCATTTAATTGGTCTGCCATTTCTTTGTTCCCCATTATAACTCCCCCGCTTCTGACTGCAAGGGCCCTACACTTGATTTCACTAATCTTTTTCTCTTCACATATCAATAAAAGCTCTTACAGTCAGTTTTTATGTTCCCTGCAAGCTTACTTTCATATTCTATTTTCCCCTTCTTAATTAATCCCTTTGTCCTCCTTTGTTGAATCCTAAACTGCTCCCAATCCTCAGGGATACTGCTTTTTCTGGTCAATTTAGAAGCCCTCTCCTTGGATCTTATGCTATCCCTAATTTCCCCTGTTTTCCCTATTTATATGGACTAAACTCACTCACAGTGTCCGCTGCCAAGTCCAGCTCCACCCACAGTAACTCCCACAGATGGTGTGTAACCAGGGGCGTAAACCTGTCTCCAGGTGACATCACAAAGGAGCCTGGAACAATGTCACAAACTAGCCCAAGCCCCTCCTACTTTAGGTATTACAGGGTCACATCGCCAGGCTCTGCTCCTGGTGTGCAGTCTCACTGGGCATGAATGTAGGTTGTACAATCAGTTCTGTTTCCAAACCTACTCCCATGTACTGAGACTCCAGGCAGGGAGCACAGACTCCCAAAATTACCACTTATAAATTATCCCTCCCATCCTTAAATGTGAGGTCCCACTACTCAATGGCCCCCATGTCTACCTCTTGCTTTATACACCCAAAAGTCTCCCCTCTCTTTATACCAGGCAATGTGTCTCCCTCCTGCTTTGCCAGTGAGAGGCAGTATGATGAATGGTGTCTGAATGAGACAGGGATATTACTCTGAAATGAGTCTATTCCCTGTAACAAGAAGGGTCACCAATAGCAATCATCAGGGGTAACAAAGGGTGGGACCATCGGAGCAATAATAGGAATCGGCATCATGGGCAATAATAGGGCAAATCTCCCTCTCAACTTTCCCATCAGACAATCCCAGGCCAGGTACAGCACGAGTTAGATGCAGTGTAAAGCCCTCCAAATCGGTTCATCAAACACAGCCAACATATAGCATGTGTTAATTGCAACATACAGCTCCTCTGACACTACCCAATGAAGCACACCAGCTCAGGTACAGCATGGGATGAATACTGAATAAAAATCCCTCTACATGTAAGTGTCATGCACTCCCAGGTATGGGCTAGCTTTACATACGAGTTAATCTCTGTTGAACATGCCACATCAAAGGAGGACCCATATGGCATCTGTCAAAGAAGCTCTCAGTAGCTGGTTAGACTCACACCGTGGCAAAATCCAGGACTCATGGGATCCTCAGTAAAGTTCCTCACCTTTACAATCATTGTTGAGGCTTCTTGTTTCATTCCATCTTCGACTCTGGGGGTCTTGGTCCCACCAGATCTGCTCTGTGGACCCAGTGACATTTCTCCAGTCCCAGTTCATATGGTGATGAATCGACTTCTCTCTCTCCACCTTCCTGAGATACTGTTCACTCCAAGAAACTTTTAATCTAAAAATTAATATTAATTCTAGAATCTGTAATTGGAATACAATGGGATTATTTTTGTGACTATGATTATATTTAATTTAAACACATTTGCAATTAATAACATTTGTTTGTACTACTTACTTTCATATTAAATTGTTCTTTTCCTTCCCGTATTTATATGGACTAAACTCACTGGCAGTGTCAGCTGCCAAGTCCAGCTCCACCCACAGTAACTCCCACTGATGCTGTGTAACCAGGGGCATAAACCTGTCTCCAGGTAACATCACAAAGGAGCCTGGAACAATGTCACAAAGCAGCCCAAGCCCCGCCCACTTTAGGTATTACATGGTCACATCGCCAGGCTCTGCTCCTGGTGTGCAGTCTCAGTGGGCATGAATGTAGGTTGTACAATCTTTTCTGTCTCCAAACCTACTCCCATGTACTGAGACTCCAGGCAGGGAGCACAGACTCCCAATATTACCACTTATAAATTATCCCTCCCATCCTTCAAATGTGAGGTCCCACTACTCAATGGCCCCCATGTCTACCTCTTGCTTTACACACCCAAAAGTCTCCTCTGTCTTACACCAGGCAGTGTGTCCCTCCTGCATTGCAAGTGAGAGGCAGTTTGAGGGAATGGTGTCTGTATGAGACAGGGATATTACTCTGAATTGAGTCTATTCCCTGTAACAAGAAGGGGCGTCAATAGCAATCATCAGGGGTAACAAAGGGTGGGACCATCGGAGCAATAATAGGAATCGGCATCATGGACTAAACTCACTGGCAGTGTCAGCTCCCAAGTCCAGCTCCACCCACAGTAACTCGCACTGATGCTGTGTAACCAGGGGCGTAAAACTGTCTCCAGGTGACATCACAAAGGAGCCTGGAACAATGTCACCTCTTTCACCAAGCTTTTGGTCACCTGCTCTAATTTATCCATTCTTAAATAGCGGACTGACTTGCGTAATTTCCAATCGAAAGGAACAGTTCCTGAATTGAGTGAACTTTGGAAGATTATAGTTAAGGCATCTGCAATGTACTCACTGGGGAATTATCCTGGGAATTGGCAGCACTGTGGAATGAACCTCGTCATTTGTAACACAGGGGTTTGATTCTGGGCTCTGGCAACACTAGGACCTGATCCTGGGCATTGTTAACACTGGGAAATAACCTTGGGAGTTGGTAACACTGGGGTATGATCCTGGGAACTGGCAACACTGGGGAATAATCCTGGGAATTGGCAACACTCGGGGATGATCCTGGGTACTGGAAACACTGAGGAATGATTCTGGGCTCTGGAAACACTGGGAAATAGTCGTTTGCTCTGGAAACACTGGGGAATGATTTTGGGCTAACTAGCAGGAAATAGAAACCACGAGGAAGACAACAGGAAAGCACCTCAGCTACTCTACCCTAGTAAGTGGCTCAACAATCTCATAGAGTCATAGGGGGAAAAATTCAGTTGGTTGCGCCTCCCGTTAGCGCCTTAAGAGGGCGCTAATGGGGCGCAAAGCATCTAGCGCCGAGGCGCGGCGAAGTTTGTGCCGCTCACGAAATTAACTAGACATTTTGCAGCGGCACTAAACACTACCGCCACGATCTCCTGCGCCGGCATATCGTGACGTCAGTCGAGTGCGCAACGCCCCGGTATCACCCCGGAGCGGATATTGAGTGGCGCCCCCTGCCTTACCGCCTGACGCTAGCAACGACAGGTTGAGGGGAGCGTTCTGCAGTCATGAAGGGAAAGGGGGAGCGCTATTTAAAGGTGACCGCTTCCTGCCTTTTATTGTTGGTGCCATTTTTGAACTATGCATTCTGAGAGAGAGCGGGAGAGACTTCTGGAGAGATTCAATGTTGTGTGAAGGAGTTTTGGGTACTGAGCAGCACTTTGCAGGTTCATTTTGATTTGCCATTCCCTGTATCGAGTTAGCAGGGGGGGTTGCACTCTGAGCTCTTTGCCTGGTACTCTCCATTGTTCTTTCCAGCACATTTGATGTGCAGGTCTCTCCAGGCCGAGATTCAAGGCTGCAATGAGCAGGATGTGGATGGAAAGCAAGATTAACCATCCCCTTTAAGAACTGGCCCGTGCCATTGTGTGTGTGTTCCATTGCTGACTGACATTACATGAGCTTCGCCAGCGCTCTGAGGTAGCGCCTTGCTCCTCGGCCTTTGCGCCTTAAGACAGGTGTGAAGCGCCTGATATAGCGCTGCAATCACCTCCAGGGGTGATAAAAGTCAAGTTTGCAGTCGGAGGCGATAATTAGCGCCAGGCGCTAATCTTTGCGCCCGGCCGATAATTGCGCCCCAAATGGGGCGATACTGAATTTCTCCCCCTTTGTGTCTTAATGTGAGGAGCATTCGTAATAAGGTGGATGAATTAGCTGCACAAATAGATGTAAACGGATACGATATAATTGGGATTACGGAGACATGGCTCCAGGGGGACCAAGGCTGGGAATTCAACATCCAGGGGTATTCAATATTCAGGAAGGACAGGCAAAAAGGAAAAGGAGGTGGGGTAGCATTGCTGGTTAAAGAGGAGATTAGCACAATAGTAAGGAAGGATATTAGCTCGGAGGATGTGGAATCTGTATTGGTAGAGATGCGAAATACCAAGGGGCAGAAAACGTTAGTGGGAGTTGTATACAGACCCTCAAACAGTAGTGGTGAGGTTGGGGATGGCATTAAATGGGAAATTAGAGACGCGTGCAATAAGGGCACAGCAGTTATCATGGGTGACTTTAATCTGCATATAGATTGGGCTAACCAAATTAGTAACAATACTGTGGAGGAGGAATTCCTAGAGTGTATACGGAATGGTTTCCTGGACCAATATGTCGAGGAACCAACTAGAGATCAGGCCATCTTAGACTGGGTATTATGTAATGAGAAAGGGTTAATTAGCAATCTTGTTGTGCGCGGTCCCTTGGGGAAGAGCGATCATAATATGATAGAATTCTTCATTAAGATGGAGAGTGACGTAGTTGACTCAGAGACTAGGGACCTGAATTTAAATAAAGGAAACTACGATGGTATGAGGCGCGAGTTGGCTAGGATGGATTGGGGAATGTTACTTAAAGGGTTGACGGTGGATAGGCAATGGCAAACATTTAAAGATCACATGGATGAACTATAGAATTAGTTCATCCCTGTCTGGCATAAAAATAAAACAGGAAAGGTTGTTCAACCATGGCTAACAAGGGAAATTAGGGATAGCATAAGATCCAAGGAGCAGACATATAAATTGGCCAGAAAAAGCAGCAAGCCTAAGGATTGGGAGCAGTTTAGGATTCAGCAAAGGAGGACAAAGGGATTAATTAAGAGGGGGAAAAGAGAGTATGAGAGTAAGCTTTCAGGGAACATAAAAACTGACTGTAAGAGCTTCTATAGATATGTGAAGGGAAAAGGATTAGTGAAGTCAAGCGTAGGTCCTTTGCAGTCAGAATCAGGGGAATTTATAATGGGGAACAAAGAAATGGCAGACCAATTAAATACATACTTTGGTTCGGACTTCACAAAGGAGGACACAAATAACCTCCCAGAGAGGTCGGGGAACATAGGGTCTAATGAGAGGGAGGAACTGAATGAAATCAGTATTTGTAGGGAAATGGTGTTAGGGAAATTGATGGGATTGAAGGCCGATAAATCCCCAGGGCCTGATAATCTACATCCCAGGGTACTTAAGGAAGTGGCCCTAGAAATAGTAGATGCATTGCTGGTCATCTTTCAAAATTCTATAGACTCTGGAACAGTTCCCATGGATTGGAGGGTAGCTAATGTAACCCCACTATTTAAAAAAGGTGGTGGAGAGAAAATGGGGAATTATAGACCGGTTAGCCTGACATCGGTAGTGGGGAAAATGCTAGAGTCCATTATAAAAGATGTAATAGCAGAGCACTTGGAAAACAGTGACAGGATTGGACAAAGTCAACATGGATTTACAAAAGGTAAATCATGCTTGACAAATCTACTGGAATTTTTTGAGGATGTAACTGGTAGAATTGATAAGGGAGAACCAGTGGATGTGGTGTATTTGGACTTTCAGAAGGCTTTCGACAAGGTCCCGCATAAGAGATTAGCATGCAAAGTTAAAGCACAAGGGATTGGGGGTAAGGTACTGACTTGGATAGAGAACTGGTTGGCAGACAGGAAGCAAAGAGTTGGAATAAACGGGTCTTTTTCCGAGTGGCAGGCAGTAACTAGTGGGGTACCGCAGGGATCGATGCTAGGACCCCAGTTATTCACAATATATATTAATGATTTAGACGAGGGAACTAGATGTAATATCTCCAAGTTTGCAGACGACACAAAGCTGGGTGGGCATGTGTGCTGTGAGGAGGATGCAGAGTAACTCCAGTATGATTTGGACAGGTTGGGTGAGTGGGCAAATGCATGGCAGAATGCAGCATAATGTGGATAAATGTGAGGTTATCCACTTTGGTGGCAAAAACAGGAAGGCAGATTATTATCTGAACGGCAATAGATTGGGAAAAGGGGAGGTGCAATGAGACCTGGGTGTCCTTGTGCAGCAGTCGCTGAAGGTAAGCATGCAGGTGCAGCAGGCGGCTAAGAAGGCAATTGGTATGTTGGCCTTCATAGCGAGAGGATTCAAGTACAGGAGCAGGGATGTCTTGCTGCAGTTGTACAGGGCCTTGGTGAGACCACACCTTGAGTATTGTGTGCAGTTTTGGTCGCCTTATCTGAGGAAGGATGTTCTTGCCATGGAGGGAGTGCAGCGAAGATTCACCAGACTGATACCTGGGATGGCAGGGATGACGTATGAAGAGAGATTAGGTTGATTAGGCTTATACTTGCTAGAGTTTAGAAGAATGAGAGGGGATCTCATTGAAACTTATAAAATTCTAACAGGACTAGACAGACTAGATGCAGGAAGGATGTTCCTGATGGCGGGTGAGTCCAGAACCAGGGGTCACAGTCTAAGGATAAGGGGTAAGCCATTTAGGACTGAGATGAGGAGGAATTTCTTCACCCAGAGAGTGGTGAACCTGTGGAATTCTCTACCACAGAAGGCAGTTGAGGCCAAATCATTAAATATATTCAAGAAGGAGTTAGATATAGTTCTTAAGGCTAAAGGGATCAAGGGATATGGGGAGAAAGCAGGGACAGGGTACTGAATTTGGATGATCAGCCATGATCTCATTGAATGGCGGAGCAGGCTTGAAGGGCCGAATGGCCTACTCCTGCTCCTATCTTCTATGTTTCTATATGCTTTGTTCACCACTCTCTCAATATGTCCTGCCACCTTCAGGGACCTATGCACATTAACTCCCAGGTCCCTCTGTCCCTGCACACTGTTTAAAACTGTGCCATTAAGTGTATATTGCCTTTCCCTGTTCCTTCTGCCAAAATGCATCACCTCACACTTCTCTGTATTAAATTCCATCTGCCACTTGTCTGCCCATTCTGCTAGCCTTTCTATGTCCTGTTGCAGTCGATTGATATTATCATCACTGTTTGCCACACCCCCAAGTTTGGTGTCATCGGCCAATTTAGAAATTCTACTCTCTATTCCAATATCCAGGTCATTTATATATATCAAAAAAGCAGTGGCCCCAGCACTGACCCTTGGGGAACACCACTGTCTACCAACTTCCAGTCTGAAAAACAGCCATTTACCGTAACTCGCTGTTTTCTGTCCTTAAGCCAATTCCTTTTCCAAGCTGCCACTGACCCACCTATTCCATGAGCCTCAGTTTTGTTAACCAGCCTTCTATGTGGTACTTTGTCAAACGCCTTCCGAAAATCCATGTAGACAACATCCATTGCATTACCTTCATCAATCCTCTCTGTTACTTCATCAAAAAATTCAATTAGATTAGTCAAACACGATCTGCCTTTTACAAACCCGTGTTGGCTCTCCTTAATTAGCTTAAATCTCTCAAAATGCCCATTAATTTTATCCTTGATTATTGTTTCTAAAACTTTACCCACCACTGATGTTAAACTGATAGTTACTAGGATTGTCCTTACACCCTTTCTTGAACAATGGTGTCACATTTGCCACTTTCCAATCCTCAGGCACCTCCCCCGCATCTAGGGAAGATTGGAAAATTATGGCAAGCCCTTCCGCTATCTCCTCCCCCAATTCCCTTAGCAATCTGGGATGCAAGCCATCTGGACCAGGTGAATTGTCCACTCTAAGCATACCCAGCCTTTCTCATACATCCGGTCTATCAATTTTCACCCCTTCCATTGCTTCTACCTTTTCCATTTCTACCGATATTTTGTCAGCATCCACCTCCTTAGTAAACACCGATACAAAGTACTCATTGAGTATTCTAGCCTTGCCCTGCGCCTCTAAGCATATATCACCTTCTTTGTCTCTAATAGGCCCCACCCACCTCTTACTACCCGCTTACAGTTTACATGCCGGTAGAAGATTTTTGGGTTCCCTTTTATGTTAACCGCCATTCTACTATCATATTCTCTCTTTGCCAATCTTATTTTCATCTTCACATCCCCTCTCAACTTATTGTATTTGGTCTGGTTCTCCCTTGAAGAATTCACCTGACATGCATCATACACCCTCTTTTTTTGTTTCATCATCTTCTCTATCTCCCTCGTCATCCAAGGAGCCCTTGCTTTGGTTCCCTTTCCCTTCCCTCTTGTTGGAATGTGCTTAGCCTGTACTTGGAACGTCTCCTCCTTAAAGATCACCCATTGTTCCGTTACAGTTTTTCCTGTCAATCTTTGGTTCCATTTTACCCTGGCTAGATCCTTTCGCATCCCATTGAAGTTAGCCCTATTCCAGTTTAGAAGTTCCACTTTAGATTGTTCCTTGGTCCTCTCCATTGCTAATCTAAATCTTATGATACGATGATCACTCGTACCCAAGTGTTTTCCCACAGACACTTGGTTGACCTGGCCCACCTCAGTCCCCAGCACCAGATCCAGCAATGCCTCCTTCCTAGTTGGGCCAAGATCATATTAGTCAAGGAAATTCTCCTGAACACATTTCAGAAATTCCTCCCCCTCCTTTCCCTTTACCCTAGCATTATCCCAATAGATATTTGGGTAATTAAAGTTCCCCAATATCACCACCCTATAGCTCTTGCATATCTCTGCGATTTCCCTGCAGATTTGCTCCTCTACCTCCCTCTCACTATTTGGAGGCCTATAGAATACCCCCAATAGCGTGATCATACCCTTTTTGCTCCTCAACTCTAAGCAAATGGATTCTGTCCTTGTCCCTTCAAGAACATCCTCCCTTTCCAACACCACAATGTCTTCCTTAATCAGCACTGCCACCCCACCTCCCTTTTTTCCTTCCCTATCTTTTCTGAACACCTTGTACCCTTGAATATTAAGTGCCCAGTCCTCACCGTTTTTAAGCCACGTTTCCGTTATTGCCACCACATCATATTGCCACATGGCTAATTGTGCTTGTAGCTCACCAACCTTATTCACTGCACTTTGTGCGTTTACGTACATGCATTCTAAACCCATTTTTGAATTTTTCGTAGTCTTTCTTACTCTGCTCCTATCTAATATGGTACTACTACCGCCTCTAGGACGATCTTCTCTAGTATTAACCAACACATTCACTCTTTTATGTGCCTTATTCCTCTTTTCTACTCCAATATGCTGGTGCCCATCCACCTGCCAAGCTAGTTTAAACCCTCCCCAACAGCACTAACAAACCTCCCCGCAAGAATATTGGTCCCGGCTCTGTTGAGGTGTAACCCATCCGGCTTATACAGGTCTCACCTTCCCCAGAAACGGTCCCAATGCCTCAGGAATCTAAATCCCTCCCTCCTGCACAATCTCTCCAGCCACGCATTCATCTGGTCTATCCTCCTATTCCTGTACTCACTAGCACGTGGCACCTGGAGTAATCCGGAGATTACAACCTTTGAAGTCCTGCTTTTTAATCTCTCTCCTAGCTCCCTAAACTCTGCCTGCAGGACCTCATCCCTCTTTCTGCCTATGTCGTTGGTACTGATATGGACAACGACCTCTGGCTGTTCACCCTCCCCTCTCAGAGTGTCCTGCAGCCGCTCAGTGACATCCTTGGCCCTGGCACCAGGGAGGCAACATACCATCCTGGAGTCACGTCTACGGCCGCAGAAACGCCTGTCTGCTGCCCTAACTATCGAATCCCCTACCACTATTGCTCTTCCACTCTTTTTCCTCCCCCCCCACCCCCCGTGCAGCTGAGCCACCGTGGTGCTGTGAACTTGACTCTGGCTGCACTCCCCAGAGGAACCATTGCCCTCACCAATACTCAGAACTCATGTGTGAGATTTGAGTTTGGACCTGCCCTTGGGCAGAACACAATGTCCAGATGGACATTACTTTCTAAAGTGACATTTGGTGAAAACTCCCTCCGGTAAATAGGGGAAGCAGCCCTGAGATATCACTGTTGATCTCATGGGCAGCACGGTGGCATAGTGGTTAGCACTGTTGCCTCACAGCGCCAGGGACCCGGGTTCGAATCTGGCCTCGGATGACTGTCTGTGTGGAGTTTGCACATTCTCCCCATGTCTGCGTGGGTTTCCTCCAGGTGCTCCGGTTTCCTCCCACAGTCCAAAGATGTGTGGGTTAGGTTGATTTGGCTATGATAAATTGACCCTTAGTGTTAGGGGGGATTAAATACGTGGGGTTACAGGGATAGGGTGGGATATGTGTCGGTGCAGGCTCGATGGGCCGAAATGGCCTCTATCTGCACTGTGGGGATTCTGTGATTCATATTACAGGGACCAATCAGATCACTCAGTGAAACCCACTCAAGGCTCCTTATTTACATGAGATGAATGTTTGAAATGCAAACATCGAACAACAAGTAGGTAAATATAATTTTTCATTGTTACATGAAACAGATTTTTACAGCGAAGTGTTTCTCAAGTTCGCAATCTGTACATGAAGTATGAAATGTAACACCAAAAGATGTTTAAAATCCCACGTTGTTAATTTTTTTCATGGAGTGCGAAATATAGTGAATGTCCTCATATTTTAACATCTGTAATAAGACAGCATCTAAAATGGGGAGAGGACGGGGCGGAGAGAACACGGGAGGAGGAGGAGATCTTGGGTTCACCATCCCTTTCAACTCAGTGCCCCACAGGAGCTCCCTGGATCACATGTCAATCGCCTCCCCCCCACACAGGTCTCATTCTGATCGTGTAACCAAGCTCTTTGGGCTGGATTTTACCAACCTCGGCGGGTCCGTGGTGGGCGACGTCAGTGGCGGGACCCGATCTCGCTGCTGGCTCCAGCCCGCTGCCCAAAATGATTTTCCCCTGATTGGGTTGGTAAGCCCGCACAGTGCGTTTGCTGGCCAATTGAAGGAAGCGGGTCGGATGACGTCATTTGATGACGCGTCATCAGCCGGTTTTCTTAAAGGGACCATGCGCAAATTGATTTTGACATTTGTGCTGTCAGTGTTCTACAGCATTGAAGTGCTGCAAACACTGACAAGCACTGCACAGAGGTGCATGGCTGCACCCAGGCTCTCCCATGACTCCCTCCATATGCTTATGGAGGGAGTCAGAGCACACAGGGAGGTTCTCTTCCCTTCCAATGGGCAGCCTGGTTGCACATTGCACAGGAGGTCACAAGCAGGGATGTCATCAGGAGGACCAGGCTGCAGTGGCGCAAACCTTTCAATGATCTCAGTAGATCACGAAACGTTACTGCAAAGCCACACTCAACCTCATCCTGCTGTGCCACTTATCACATCCCCATCACTCTGCCTTCCCTACCCTACTCCTACACATCCTTACTCACACCAACTTACCTTGCACCTCCACCCAGCCCTCTCTATCTACATTATCACTTCCCCATCTCACTACCACCGCTTACACTCACCCTCATTATAATGCAATCATACCAACTAACAACACACAAGGATAGGCACTTGGGTGGTTCAGCCAATGTTCATGTAAAGTTTCTGTTAATGTGGTGTCAAACATTGAAACGTTTATTTTCAACACTTTGCGTTCTTGGACAGATTTGTGTACACCTTTGGAAGTGGATTAGTGAGTTGCAGTGAATGGTGAGACATAACAGTATCCCCCACAATGGTGATGAGTGTGAAAGGAATGGCTTGGGCATTGTAGGGATGCTTTATGGTGTTGGTGTGGGGTAGTGCCAACCTGGCGCATCATGCGGCAGCCAGGGTGTACAGCGTCAAGTGAAGTCAATCTGGCCATGGTGAGGCCTCCCAGGCAGCAATGTGGTCGGGTGCTGATGCCGTGTGTCCTGTGCAGCACCAGTTGATTGCGGAGAAGCTTGGTGTTGTTGTTGGTGCTGCTGGTGTGCCTGGTGCTGCTGGTGTTGGGGCTGATCGTGATGGGATTCTGAGGACCAAGGTGAGGTAGTTTCATGGGCACCCAATGCTGATGGAATAGATGGCAGGTGAAGTAGAGATGACAGAAGCGATCTGTCAATGGTGGGAGAGGTAATGAGGTCAGACTGGATGGAGACTTGTGTAAAGACTTGCAGCATCCTGAATCTGTAGTGGAAATGCAGTTTAGAGAAGCTAGTGGCTAAGGGAAGATATCTGATTCAGCTGGGAGCTTTGACTTGACATTTGAAGCTGTCAACTTATCAGCTGATTCAATGGCCACTGACCTCCCCCCTCAGCTTCATTGACGAGGTTTAGGCACAGCGTGAAACTGGTGGGTGACCTGTCAAATTCAAAAAGCTGGGGAAAAAGCCACTAATTATTTCAATTGCCTCCCCCGCCACTGCGTGTCGGATCTGCTCAGCGTCGGCAGACCCGACATTTGGGAAAGGCATGTGGTGGCGAGTTGACAGCGGGGTCCTGACCCGATGTCAGAAAAAAACATATTCCCACCCGACCCGCCACCGATAGCGCCCGCTGACCCCCCACAAAATTCTACCATTTGTCTCCAATCAGCAGCAGTCTGTTCCGTTAGCCTCAGGGAAGAATTAGTCCGCAGAATTTTGTTTGTCCATTACAAAATATGTAAACAGTTAGTGTTATACTTGGTATGCTTTTGATAAATGATTAAAATCAACTCTAGCTTTTGTATTGTGGTTTCCCTCTCCTCATCTCCTTCTTTTTCTATTTGGTTTCCCTCCTCATCTCTCTCATTTTATATTTTCCTTTCTTTTTCTTCATCTCTTTTTCATATATTTTCTATTTCCTACCAACCTAATCCTCTCATCGATCTCATTTTTCTAATTACTGTTTTAGTCACAATGAAATTTCTCACTTTTCTACTATATTTTTCTCTCCCCTTCTCATTATTTTTATTTTCTATTTAGCTTTATCTCTGCAGAACGACTTTTCTATTTCTTATTTTTCTATTTCCCTCCTTCTCTCCTGCTCCTTTTCCTACTTAGTTTTTCTTTCCCTCATTGTGCCCATTTTTTGTTTAGCCTTTCTTCTCCCTAAATCTTCCATGTCTCATCTCTTTCATTTTGATATTTCCTTTCTTTCTCCTGCTCAGCTTTTTCCTTCTGCGTACTTTTTCCTCACCTCATCTTCTTTTTTCTATGTCCATTTAGCTGATCCCAATTCTACTTACCATTTTTTATTTTCCCTTTTTTGTCCTTTTATATCAACCGATTCCCTCTACTTATATCCCTCATTCCCTGCTTATATTTTCCTTTCCTGCTCTTTCTCTTTTCCGTCTTGCCTTTCCTCTCCACATCACTCTCAAATTGGCTGCTGTGTTTCCGACATTACAACATGACTACACTTCAAAAGTACTTCAATTGCTGTAAAGCGCTTTGAGATGTCCTGAAATTGTGAAAGGTGCTATAGAAATTCAAGATCTTTCTTCTTACTTATCTTTTCCTCTCCTGTCTCATTTTTCAAATTTCATCACTTTCATTTTCTCCTTAAATGTTTCTGTCATCTCCTCCAATTCTTTTCTTCTCATCTCATTCATTTGTCTCTTTCTCATTTTGATCATTCTATTTATTCTTAGATTTTCTTTTCTAGTCTCTCATATTTTTCAAATGCCCTGTCTCGCTTCTCTCATTACTCTCACTATCACCTCGATGCTATTTTCTGTTTGTCTCCCTTCGTGCACCACCTTTTTCTCGCTCCTTCATCTCTCAACTTTTTCTATTTCTATTTTTGTCTTCTCATCTTAATTATACTTACCCTTATTCTATTTCCTTTTCGGGCCCTTTATTTTCTACTGATCTGTTCTGCACTTCATGTCTCTCATTTTTTAACTTTTTTGTCTCCATCATATCTCACAACTGTCATTTTTTAATTCCAGACACATTCGCAACCATAATCAGGCAGAAGTGCCAAGTGAATGAATCATCGCGGCCTCCTCCTGAGGTCCCCATCATCAAAAATGACAGACCCCAGCCAATTCATTTCACTCCACATGATAAGAAACGGCAGAGCACACTGGATAGAGCAAAGTCTATGGGCCCCGACAACATCCCGGCTGTAGAGCTGAAGACCTGAGCTCGAGAACTAGCTGCGCCTCTAGCCAAGCTGTTCCAGTACAACTGCAACACTGGCATCTACCCGACAAAGTGCAAAATTGTCCAGGTATGTCCTGTCCACAAAAAGCCAGACTAGTCCAACAGCCAATTACCACCCCACCAGCCATCTCTCAATCATCAGCAAACTCATGGAAGGTGTCATTGACAATGCTATCAAAAGTGGCACTTACTCACATTAACCTGCTCACTGATGCTCAGCTTGGTTTCAGCCAGGACCACTCGACTCCTGACTTCATTACAGCCTTGGTCCAAGCATGGACAGAATAGCTGTATTCCACAGGTGAGGTGAGAGTGACTGTCCTCGACATCAAGGCAGCATTTCACTGAGTGTGGCACCAAGGATCACTACTAAAAGTGAAGTCAATGGGGATCAGGGGGAAAGCTCTCCAATGGATGTTGTCATATCTAGCACAAGGAAGATGGTGGTGGTTTTTGGAGGCCAATCATCTCAGCTCCAGTTCATTGCTACAGCAGTTTCTCAGGACAGTGTCCTAGGCCAACCATCTTCAGCTGCTTTATTAATGACCTTCAGAAGTGGGGATGTTTGCTGGTGATTGCGTTTAGTTAAATTCGCAATTCGTCAGATAATGAGGCAGTCTGTGTCCACATGCAGCAAGACCTGGACAACATTCAGGTCGGGGATGAAAAGTGGCAAGTAACATTTGCACCACACAAGTGCTAGACAATGACCATCTCCAACAAGAGAAACTATAACCACCCCATGACATTCAATGGCATTACCATCATTGAATCCACCACCATCAACATCCTGGAGGTCACAATTGACCAGAAACTTAACTAGACCAGCCACATAAATACTGTGGCTACAAGTGCTAGCCAGAGGTGGGTAATTCTGCACCAACTTTTTCACTCAGAGGGTAGTGGGTCTGTGGAATTTGCTACCCCAGGAAGCTGTGGAAGCTACTTCATTAAATAAATTTAAAACAGAAATAGACCGTTTCCTAGAAGTAAAGGGAATCAGGGGTTACGGGGAGCGGGCTGGAAATTGGACATGAGTTTGAGTTCGGATCGGTCAAGGCCCTGTGGGTGGCGGAGCGGGCCCAGGGGCCGAGTGGCCTGGTCCTGCTCCTGCTTCTTGTGTTCTTTAGAGTTGAGGTTGGATCAGATCAGCCATGATCTCATTGAATGGCGGAGCAGGCTCGAGGGGCCGATTGGTCTACTCCTGCTCCTATTTCTTATGTTCTTATGTTCTTATGTTAAGTGACTCATCTCCTGACTCCCCAAAGCTTTTCCACCACCTACAAGGCACAAGTCAGGAGTGTGATGAAATACTCTCCACTTGCCTGGATGGTTGCTGCTCCAACAACACTCAAGAAGCTCAACATAATCCAGGAGAAAGCAGTCCGCTTCAACACCTCCCCCCCCCATCCACCATCCACCACTGGCGCACTGTGGCTGCTAGGGCACAGAATGTACACTGGGTGGAGGACTTCAATTTCCATCACCAAGAGTGGCTCAGCAGTGGCTCGTGTTTGTTCTCTCACCAACTGCCATGAGCCCAGTCTGGCACCTATGTCCTTTAGGACATTGGCCAGCTCGGTCAATGGTGCTACTACCGAGCCACTGAGGACACCCCTCCATCGTGTTGTGTGGCACTACCACCGTGCTAAATGGGATAGATTAAGAACAGATCTAGCAGCTCAAAACTGGGCATCCATGAAGCGCTGTGGGCCATCAGCAGCAACAGAATTGTGTTCCACCACAATCTGTCTACCGTTACCATCAAACCAACCCTGGTTCAATGATGAATGTTGAAGAGCATGCTAGGAGCTGCACCAGGTGTACCTGAAATTCAGATACCAACTTGGTGAAGCTACAACACAGGACTATATGCATGTTAAACAGCGGAGGAAGCATGCTCTACACAGAGCTAAGTGATCCCACACCCAACGGATCAGATCAAAGCTCTGCAATCCTGCCATATCCAAACATGAATGGTGGTGGACAATTAAACAACCAACAGGAGGAGTCTCCAAGAACATCCCCATCCTCAACGATGGCGGAGCACAGCACGTGAGTGCAAAAGACAAGGCTGAAGCCTTCGCAACCATCTTCAGCCAGAAGTGCCAAGTGGATGATCCATCTCGGCCTCCTCCTGAGGTCCCCACCATCACAGATGCCAATCTTCAGCCAATTCACTTCACTCAACTTGATATCAAGAAACGGCAGAGCGCACTGGATACAGCAAAGGCTGTGGGCCCTGACAAGATCTGACTGTAGAGCGGAAGACTTCTGCGCCAGAACTAGCCGCACCTCTAGCCAAGCTGTTCCAGTACAGCTACAACACTGGCATCGACCCGACAAAGTGTAAAAATTACCCAGGTATGTTCTGTCTACAAAAAGCCGGACTAATCCAACAGTCAATTACCACCCCATCAGCCATCTCTCAATCATTAGCAAAATCATGGAAGGTGTCATCGACAATGCTATCAAGCGGCATTCAAAAATAACCTGCTCACTGATGCTCAGTTTGGTTTCAGCCAGGACCACTCGGCTCCTCACCGCATTATAGCCTTGGTCCAAACATGGACAAAAGAGCTATATTCCAGAGGTGAGGTGAGAATGACTGTCCTTGACATCAGTGCAGCATTTGACCGAGTGTGGCACCAAGGAGCACTAGTAAAAGTGAAGTCAATGGGGATCGGGGGAAAACTCTTTACTGGATGGTGTCATATCTAACACAAGGAAGATGGTATAAACCAGAAAATGCTGGAAATACTCAGCAGGTCAGGCAGCATCTGTGGAGAGAGAAACAGAGTTAACATTTCAGGTCGATGACCTTTCATCAGAACTTAGGGACATCGACCTGAAACATTGGGCTGGATTTTGATACTGGGGCGGGCTGGGATCGTGTAATCCGCATTTCGTGTTAGCCACCCGATTCTAAATCGATGTGGGAGAATGATGCCATTTTAACCTAATTGGCCAATTGAGTTCCAACGTGTGGGAACCCATGGCCAGTGAGTTTTTCCAATCTGAAAGTCGCCTCCGATGACATCATCATTGCTGCTGCATTTAAGGTCTGCAACAAGCTTCTTCTGCAGACTGCCAAGCTTTTGCCCTTGCATGTTAGAGGCACCTGCAGGAAGAATGGCCAGCCAGAGACCTAGGTCTGCACCCCGCTTTGATGACGTTGCCCGGCAGGCTTTAGTAGAGGGAGCAAGAGCAAACAAAGAGGTGCTCTTCCCTTCTTCAGGGAGGAAGAAGCCTCCCCAGAAAACCAAGGCTGTGTGGATCCAGGTGGCAGAGGAGGTCAACTCTTTGTCAATAACCCGCAGAACCTGGCTTCAGTGCAGGAAGAGGCTTCATGACCTTCTGCGCACTGGAAAAGTGAGTATGAATTTCCCATCACCCTCAATCTGATCCCCATTGCCTCTCCTCACCAGCACTCAGCTTTAGCAATCTCTTCCTCCACATCCCACTTGACACTGACATCCATGCACCCTTACCCATTCCCTCTCTCTCTCTATGGTCACATTCACCTAACTATTCGACTATGCAGCCCTCACACTCCCTATCACTGTGATGCAATTACAACTTACAACACACAGGGAGGGCCCTTGGTCTTGCCACCTCACTCCATCTTTGTCTCCTTCTAAGCATCTATGCTATGGATTCTCTACACTCATTCCTTCATTCTCACTCAAACTCCACTTGTCTCCCACATTGCAGGAAAAGAGAGCTCACAATAAGAGGGAAAGAGCGAGGACAGGAGGAGGGCCACCCTCAGTAGCCCAGCTCACCCCTTGGGAGGAGGCGGTCCTGGAGATGGTGGGAGTGGAGGAAGATTCCCAAGTGGGGGACGGACAGACGGGCGCATCACAGCAAGCTGGTGACAGAATAGTTTTCCATCTCTCTCAATGACATTGCATGAGTTGCTGATAATGATTCTGAAGCTCTAACAGATGGACTTATGATCATCTGCAATATGCAATGTGCATGTAACCTTGGCCTCACATCTCTGACTCTTTCCTTTACTCCCCCCCCAGGACCATCGCAAGCACCCGTCCCCACTATCCAGGAGGAAGAGCATGAGCCTCAAGACTCCTCAGAGGAACCTGCAACCTCTGAGGGCGCAGCGTCAGCAGAATTCAGCGCACCCAGCACCAGCGCAGACACTCTTACCTCGGAGGGAACATCGCGAGATAGGGTAGTGTTGTCACCTGGTGTATCACAGCTCACAAGTGAGCATCAGCAGATAGTGGAGACAGGGACAGCAGTGGAGAGTTCTAGTCGGAGGGCGCAGGACTCTCCCAGCTCGGCTCAGCTGCCTCTGGGTCCATCCATAAGATCAGCGGTGCTGGAACTCCAGGAACAGATGCAGGAGTCTCTGGCAGGTTTTAACTCCAGGGTCGCTGCGAGTGTGGAGCGAATGGAGGAGTCCATTGCGAACATGAGCAGAGCCTTTGTGGAGTCATTGGCGTATGAACGCATCACCACGGAAAGGATGGCAACCTCCGTGCAAATGATGGCTACCTCCGTCGAAAGGATGGCTACAGTAGACGAGAGGATGGCTGCAGCCATGGAGGAGATAAGTCGTCAGAGTGCAGAAAACATGGTGAGTGTTCAGAATAGAATGACATCTATGGAGGAGCGATGGTCATCTATTGAACACAGAAACCAGACCTTCATGGAAGTCCTTCTGAGTAGGACTTCCAGTGTAGATACGGGTCCCCATGGCCCCCCTGATGTGCAGCAAGGTGCTCTCAATCCACTTGCAAGTGCTGAGGTGGACCTGACCCATGAGAGGGATGTTGTTTGCAGAGAACAAGGAAGTGGGGGCTCCTCTCCAAGCACTCACACTTCCATGCCACTGACAAGTCCTCGGTCAAAGCCCCACCAGAGTCCGCACCCAACTGAGATCGGCGTCTCAACCCCTGCACAGCCGCAGGAGCAGCAGACTGTTGGCGAGCCCTCACAGGTTCGCAACCCCAGAGGATGCCCACCAAAGGTGTCGAGACAGGAGCAGCAAGAAAGTGAGCAAGGGGCCTCCACATCTGCTGAAGCCACAGGGGAAGCACCACGTAGGAGCACACGTAAGAGAAAGATAGTGCACAAATAGTCACAAGGGTAGTCACTTGGGTGAATTTTGATGTTTTATGTTAAAAAGCCATCAGATGATTACTGTAAATAAAACATCTGATGGCTACTGCTGTAGTTGTGGCGTGTGTCATTTCGCGAATGGGACTTCCACATTGAGGGCTTAGGATCACTTGCAATTGGCAGTATGGTGTTCAAAGTGCTAGGAATCCACTGGTTCTTGGCCATTGTCGATGCTCAGGTAAGATGCTGCGAGGCAAAAATGCTTGATTGGCTAGGCTAAGCAAATTTGGCCAAGATGAGTGCGTTCCTTGCATCCCGGGCAGCAATGTTCTCGCGTACTGCTGCCGCTGGTTGATGGGCCTCTGCAAGATGTTCGTTTTCGCAATCCTCCTCCTCCTCCTCCTCCTCCTCATCTGAGGAGGATATGTGATGAGCCACTTGGTCCTCGGGAATCTGCAAGCCACGACGCTGTGCCATGTTGTGAAGTGCACAGCAAACCACGACGATTCTGGAGACCCTGGCTGTTGAGTACTGCAGGGCTCCACCTGATCTATCCAGGCATCTGAAGCGCATCTTCAGCAAACCGATGGTTTGCTCGATTATGGCTCTGGTGGACATGTGGCTGGAGTTGTAGCTCTCCTCAGCTTCGTTGGATGGGCTCCTCAATGGCATCATTAGCCACGTCTTCAGGGGATAGCCCTTGTCTCCAAGTAGCCATCCGTTAAGTTGGTCTGGCGGACTGAATAACGGAGGCACACTAGACTGGCGCAGTATGAAGGAGTCATGGCAACTGCCAGGGTACTTGGCACAAACATGCAAAATTTCCTTCTTGTGGTCACATACCAGCTAAACGTTAAGGGAGTGGAAGCCCTTGCGGTTGACAAAAATACCTGGATTGCGATGGGGTGCCTTAAGAGCCACATGTGTGCAGTCAGCGACACCCTGCACCCTTAGAAAGCCTGCCAGATTAGCTAATCCAACCGCACGCGCCGTGACACTTGCTTGATCCTTGGTGAAATGGATGTGATTGTGCACGATGCCAAAGAGGGCATCGGTTACCTGTGTGATGCAAGTGTGTGCGGCCGCCTGGGAGATACCGCTGATGTCTGCTGCTGATCCCTGGAATGAGCCTGAGGCAAAAAAGTTGAGTGCGGTGATGAATTTGATGGCCACTGGTAAGGGTTGTCCACCTGGTCCTCTGGGCTCCAGGTCTTGTTGCAGCATTGTGCAGATGTCTCCCACTACCTCTCGCGAAAGTCGGAGCCGCCTTTGGCACTGCTGCTCAGACATGTTGAGGTAGCTGACCCTGTGTCTGTAAACCCTGTTTGGGGGGTATCTCCTGCGCCGACGGGCTTCCATGCACTGGCCCCTTCTGGCCTGTGCAGCTTCAGGTGGGTGAGCAGCAGCTTGGCGCTCCTGTTGTTGCTGCTGCTGTACCATGCTAATTGGGATAGATTAAGAACAGATCTAGCAGCTCAAAACTGGGCATCCATGAAGCGCTGTAGGCCATCAGCAGCAACAGAATTGTATTCCACCATAATCTGTAACCTCATGGGCTGGCATATCCTTCACTCTACCGTTACCATCAAATCAAACCTGGTTCAATGAGGAATGTTGAAGAGCATGCCAGGAGCTGCAACAGGAGTATCAGAATATGAGGTACCAACTTGGTGAAGCTACAACACAGGACTACATGCATGTTAAACAGCGGAGTCAGCATGCTATAGACAGAGCTAAGCAATCCCACACCCAACGGATCAGATCAAAGCCCTGCACTCCTGCCACATTCAGTCATGAATGGCGGTGGATAATTAAAAAATTAATGAGAGGAGGAGGCTCCATGAACAACCCCAATCTCAACAATGGCAGAGCACAGCACGAGAGCAAAAGACAAGGCTGAAGCCTTCGCAACCAACTTCAGTCAGATGTGTCAAGTGAATGATCCATCTCGGCATCCTCTCCTGAGGTCCCCACCATATCAGATGCCAGTCTTCAGCCAATTCAATTCACTCGACTTGATATCAAGAAATGGCAGAACGCACTGGATACAGCAAAGGCGATGGGCCCCGACAACATCCCGGCTGTAGAGCGGAAGACTTCTGCGCCAGAACTAGCCGCACCTCTAGCCAAGCTGTTCCAGTACAGCTAAAAGAATGGCATTTACCCGACAAAGTGGAAAGTTGCCCAAGTATGTCCTGTCCACAAAAAAGCGGACTAGTCCAACAGCCAATTACCACCCCATCAGCCATCTCTCAATCATCAGCAAACTCATGGAAGTCGTCATCAACAATGCTATCAAAAGCGGCACTTACTCACAAATAACCTGCTCACCGATGCTCAGATTGGTTTCCGCCAGGACCACTCAGCTCCTCACCTCATACAGCCTTGGTCCAAACATGGACAAAAGAGCCGAATTCCAGAGGTGAGGTGCGAGTGACTGTCCTCGACATCAAGGCAGCATTCGACCAAGTTTGGCACCAAGGAGCCCGAGTAAAACTGAAGTCAATGGGGATCAGGGGGGAAACTCTCCACTGAATGGTGTCATATCTAGCACAAAGGAAGATGGTTGAGGTTGTTGGAGGCCATCGCTGCAGGAGTTACTCAGGACAGTGTCCTACGCCCAACTTCTTCAGCTGCTTAATAATGACCGTCAGAAGTGGGGATGTTTGCTGCTGATTGCACAGTGTTCAGTTACATTCGCAATTCTTCAGATAATGAAGCAGTCCGTGTCCGCATGCAGCAAGAACTGGGCAACTTTCAGGCTGAGAATGATAAGTGGCAAGTAACATTTCCACCACACAAGTGCCAGACAATGCCCATCTCGAACAAGAGAGGCTGTAACCACCTCACAAGATTTGTGCCACCCACGTGTCAGACAATGACCATCTACAACAAGAGAGAGTGTAACCACCTCCCCATGACATTCAATGGCATTACCATGGTTGAATCCCCCACCATCAACCTCCTGGGGGGTCACCATTGACCAGATACTTAACTGGAACAGCCACATAAATACTGTGGCTACAAGAACTAGTCAGAGGCTGGGTATTCTGTGGTGAGTGACTCACCTCCTGACTCCCTAATGCCTTTCCAACACCTACAAGGCACAAGTCAGGAGTGTGATGGAATATTCTCCACCTGCCTGGATGGTTGCAGCTCCAATAGCACTCAAGGAGCTCAAAACAATCCAGGAGAAAGCAGTCCATTTGATCAGCACCCCATCCACCGCCTGAAACATTTACTGCCTCCACTGTGGCTGCAGTGTGTTCAATCCTCGACAGCACTGGAAATGCATGTCAGGAAATGTATGACATCTGAAGGACAGTCCTGGTCTTCAAAAATAAGCTGAAATAAAATAATTGAAGAGGTCAAAATTGGGAAATTCCTTACGCTTGAGGTCACTCACCCACAAAATTCCAACTGAAACCACAAGTAAATGATGAAGTAGAAGGGGTTCATCTCTATGGTTGCTAATGTACCTGCAGAGTGAGTGTGGCACCATCCCAGGGCCAGCTCCTGTGATTGGGATGTTTTGTGCACTCATGCTGATCTCTGTGAGTACGCGGAATGTACCTGATTTCAGGCCAGTGCTGGGTATATGAATGAAATAGACAATGAAGTTATCAGTCAGTCTCAGTTAAATGCAGAGAAAAGCTCCCTCTACACTGTCTCATCAAACACTCACAGGTCAGCTATCTGAGGGATATTACAACCTCCTCTGTGCTCTGAAATCAGTCTATTCCCTGTAACAGGAAGGAGCGTCAATAGCAATCATCAGGGGTATCATCGGGGTAACAAAGGGTGGGATCTTCGGAGCAATAATAGGAATCGGCATCATGGGCAATAATAGGGCAAATCTCCATCTCAACTTTCCCATCAGACAATCTCAGGCCAGGTACAGCACGAGTTAGATGCAGTGTAAAGCCCTCCAAATTGGTTCATCAAACACAGCCAACATACAGCATGTGTTAATTGCAACATACAGCTCCTCTGACACTACCCAATGAAGCACACCAGCTCAGGTACAGCATGGGATGAATACTGAATAAAAATCCCTCTACATGTAAGTGTCATGCACTCCCAGGTATGGGCTAGCTTTACATACGAGTTACTCTCTGTTGAACATGCCACATCAAAGGAGGACCCATATGGCATCTGTCAAAGAAGCTCTCAGTAGCTGGTTAGACTCACACCGTGGCAAAATCCAGGACTCATGGGATCCTCAGTAAAGTTCCTCACCTTTACAATCATTGTTGAGGCTTCTTGTTTCATTCCATCTTCAACTCTGAGGGTCTTGGTTCCACCAGATCTGCTCTGTGGACCCAGTGACATTTCTCCAGTCCCAGTTCATGTGGTGATGAATCGACTTCTCTCTCTCCACCTTCCTGAGATACTGTTCACTTCAAGAAACTTTTAATATAAAAAATAGTATTAATTCTAGAATCTGTAATTGGAATACAATGGGACTATTTTTGTGACTATGATTATATTTAATTTAAATACATTTGCAATTAATGACATTTGGTTGTACTACTTACTTTCATATTAAATTGTTCTTTTCCTTCCCCTATTTATATGGACTGAACTCACTCCCAGTGTCAGCTGCCAAGTCCAGCTCCACCCACAGTAACTCCCACTGATGCTGTGTAACCAGGGGCGTAAACCTGTCTCCAGGTGACATCACAAAGGAGCCTGGAAAAATGTCATAAAGTAGCCCAAGCCCCTCCCACTTTAGGTATTACATGGTCATATTGCCGGCCTCTGCTCCTGGTGTGCAGTCTCACTGGGCATGAATGTAGGTTGTACAATCAGATCTGTCTCCAAATCTACTCCCATGTACTGAGACTCCAGGCATGGAGCACAGACTCCCAAAATTACCACTTATAAATTATCCCTCCCATCCTTCAAATGTGAGGTCCCACTACTCAATGGCCCCCATGTCTACCTCTTGCTTTATACACTCAAAAGTCTCCCCTCTCTTTATATCAGGCAGTGTGTCTCCCTCCTGCTTTGCCAGTGAGAGGCAGTTTGAAGAAATGGTGTCTGGATGAGCCAGGGATATTACTCTGAAATGAGTCTATTCCCTGTTAGAACAACATGCATCAATAGTAATCATCAGGGGTAACAAAGGGTGGGACCATCAGAGCAATAATAGGAATCGGCATCATGGGCTATAATAAGGCAAATCTCCATCTCAACTTTCCCATCAGACAATCCCAGGCCAGGTACAGCACGAGTTAAATGCAGTGTAAAGCTCTCTAAATTAACATACAGCATGTGTTAATTGCACCATACAGCTCCTCTGACACTACCAAGTGAAGTACACCAGCTCAGGTACAGCATGGGATGGATAGAGAATAAAAATCCCTCTACATGTAAGTTTCAAGCACACCCAGGTGAGGTATTGGCGAGCTTTACATTCGAGTTAAGCTCCAGTGAACTTGTCGCATCAAAGGTTGAGCCTTATGACAGCTGTCAGACAACTCCCAGTACTGGTTAGACTCTCATATCTGGGGATCTTAGTCCCACCAGATCTGCTCTGTGAATCCAGCGACCTTCTTCCAGTCCCACTTAGTGCGACGATGATTTGACTCCTTTCTCTCCAGCTTCCTGAGATAGTGTTCGCTCCAAGAATCTTTTAACATAAAAGTGATTAATATTACTTCTAGAATCTGTAATTGGAATACAGTGGGACTGTTTTTGTGACTAAGTGAATATATTGATAATTAATTACATTTGGTTGAACATAAGAACATAAGAAATAGGAGCAGGAGTAGGCCATTTGGCCCCTCGAGCCTGCTCTGCCATTCAATGAGATCATGGCTGATCTGATCCTGGGCTCAGCTCCATTTCCTGCCCGCTCCCCATAACCCTTCAATCCCTTATTGTTCAAAAATCTGTCTATCTCCACCTTAAATATATTCAATGACCCAGCATCCACAGCTCTCTGGGGCAGAGAATTCCACAGATTTACGACCCTCTGAGAGAAGAAATTCCTCCTCATCTCAGTTTTAAATGGGCGACCCCTTATTCTGAAACTATGCCCCCTAGTTCTAGATTGCCCCATGAGGGGAAACATCTTCTCTGCATCTACCTTGTCGAGCCCCCTCAGTATCTTATATGATTCAATAAGATCCCTCTCATTCTTCTAAACTCCAATGAGTATAGGCCCAACCTGCTCAACCTTTCTTCATAAGACAACCCCTTCATCTCTGGAATCAACCTCATGAACCTTCTCTGAACTGCATCCAATGCAAGTATATCCCTCCTTAAATAAGGAGACCAAAACTGTACGCAGTACTCCAGGTGTGGTCTCACCAATACTCTGTACAGTTGTAGCAGGACTTCCCTGCTTTTATACTCCAACCCCCTTGCAATAAAGGCCAACATTCCATTTGCCTTCCTGATTACTTGCTGTACCTGCATGCTAACTTTTTGTGTTTCATACACAAGGACCCCCAGGTCCCTCCGTACTGCAGCATTTTGTAATCTCTCTCCATTTAAATAATAATTTGCTTTTTTATTTTTCTTACCAAAGTGGATAACCTCACACTTTTCCATATTATACTCCATCTGCCAAATGTTAGCACATACACTTAGCCAGTCTATATCCCTTTGCAGATAATTTGTGTCCTCTTCACAACTTGCTTTCCCACAAATCTTTGTATCATCAGCAAATTTGGCTAAATTACACTCTGTCCCTTCATCCAAGTCATTAATATAGATTGTAAATAGTTGAGGCCCCAGCACTGATCCCTGTGGCACCCCACTAGTTACCGTTTGCCAGCCGGAAAATAACCCATTTATCCCAACTCTCTGTTTTCTGTTAGTTAACCAATCCTCTATCCATGCTAATATATTACCCCCAACCCCGCGAGTTCTTATCTTGTGCAGTAACCTTTTATGTGGCACCTTATCGAATGCCTTCTGGAAATCCAAATACACCACATCCACTGGTTCCCCTTTATCCACCCTGCTCATTACATCCTCAAAGAACTCCAGCAAATTTGTCAAACATGATTTTCCTTTCATAAAACCATGCTGACTCTGCTTGACTGTATTATGATTTTCTAAATGTCCTGCTACTGCTTCCTTAATAATGAACTCCAGCATTTTCCCAATGACAGATGTTAGGCTAACTGATCTTTAATGTCCTGCTTTCTGTCTCCCTCCCTTCTTAAATAGGGGCGTTACATTTGCAGTTTTCCAATCCGCTGGGACCTCTCCAGAATCCAGGGAATTTTGGTAGATTGCAACCAATGCATTCACTATCTCTGCAGCCACTTCTTTTCAGACCCTAGGATGCAGGCCATCAGGTCCAGGGGACTTGTCCACCTTTAGTCCCATTATTTTACCGAGTACTTTTTCTTTAGTGATAGTGATTGTTTTAAGTTCCCCCCTCCCTATAGCCCCTTGATTATGTATTATTGGGATGGTTTTAGTGTCCTCTACCGTGAAGACTGATACAAAATATTTGTTCAAAGTCTCTGCCATTTCCCTGTTCCCCATTATTGATTCCCCAGTCTCATCCTCTAAGGGACCAACGTTTACTTTAGCTACTCTCTTCTCTTTTAGAAACCTGTAGAAGCTCTTACTATCTGTTTTTATATTTCTTGCTAGTTTACTCTCATAATCCATCTTCTCTCTCTTTATTATTTTTTTAGTCGTCCTTTGCTGGTTTAAAAATTTTTCCCAATCATCTGGCCTCCCACTAATCTTGGCAACATTGTATGCCTTTGTTTTCAATTTGATACCATCCTTTACTTCCGTAGTTAGCCACGGATGGTTCTCCCTTCTCGTAAAGTCTTTCCTTCTCACTGGAATATATTTTTGTTGAGAGTTATAACTTACCTTATATTAAATTGTTCTTTTCTTTCCCCTATTTATATGGACTAAACTCACTTGCAGTGCCAGCTGCCAAGTCCAGCTCCACCCACACTAACTCCCACTGATGCTGTGTAACCAGGGGCGTAAACCTGTCTCCAGGTGACATCACAAAGGAGCCTGGAACAATGTCACAAAGCAGCCCAAGCCCCTCCCACTCAAGGCATTACATAGTCATATGGCCAGGCTCTGCTCCTGGTGTGCAGTCTCACTGGGCATGAACGCAGGTTGTACAATCAGTCCTGTCTCTAATCCTGCTCCCATGTACTGAGACTCCTGGCAGGGAGCACCGACTCCCAAAATTACAACTTATAAATTATCACTCCCATTCTCCAAATATAAGGCCCCACTATTCAATGGCCCCCATGTCTACCTCTTGCTTTATACACCAGAAAGTCTCCCCTCTTTTTATATCAGCCAATGTGTCTCCCTCCTGCTTTGGCAGAGAGAGGCAGTTTGTTGGAATGATGTTTGGGATGAGGCAAGGATATTACAGCCTCCTTTCTGCCCTGAAACAAGTCTATTTCCTGTTAGAGGAAGGGTATCAGGGGTGTTTAGTGGTGGGACCATCGGAGCATTAGTTGGAGGGTGCATCATGGGCAATAATGGGGTAAATCTCCCTCTGTACTATCCCATCAAACACACCCAGGCCAGATACAGCACGGGTTAGATACAGATTAAAGTTTCATGTACACTGTCCCATCAAACACTCCCAGGCCAGGTGCAGCATGAGTTAGATATAGTGTAAAGCACTCTCTAAATTGGTTCACCAAACACAGGCAACTCAGATACAGCATGTGTTAAATGCAGCGTACAACTCAGCTTTTTTTTAATATTCATTCATGGGATGTGGGCATTGCTGGCAAGGCCAGCATTTATTGCCCATCCCTAATTGCCCTTGAGAAGGTGGTAGTGAGCCGCCTTCTTGAACTGCTGTAGTCCTTGTGGTGCACGTACTCCCGCAGTACTATTAGGGAGGGAGTTCCAGGATTTTGACCAGGCGACGATGAAGGAACGGCGATATATTTCCAAGTCAGGATGGTGTGTAGCTTGGAGGGGAACTTGCAGGTGATGATGTTCCCATGCACCTGCTGCTCTTGTCCTTCTAGGTGGTAGAGGTCAAGGGTTTGGGAGGTGCTTTCGAAGAAGCCTTGGCGAGTTGCTGCAGTGCATTTTGTAGATGGTACATACTGCAGCCACGGTGCGCTGGTGGTGCAGGGAGTTAATGATTAAGGTGGTAGATGGGGTGCCAATCAATAGGGCTTTGTCCTGGATGGTATCGAGCTTCTTGAGTGTTGTTGGAGCTGCACTCATCCAGGCAAGTGAAGAGTATTCCATCACATTCCTGACGTGTACCTTGTAGATGGTGGAAAGGCTTTGGGGAGTCAGGAGGTGAGATACTTGCCGCAGAATACCCAGCCTCTGACCTGCTCTTGTTGCCACAGTATTTATGTGGCTGGTCCAGTTAAGTTTCTGGTCAATGGTCACCCCCAGGATGTTGATGGTGGTGGATTCGGCGATGGTAATGCCTTTGAGTGTCAAGGGGCGGTGATTAGACTCTCGCTTGTTGGAGATAAAAATGAGAAGTCGCACAACACCAGGTTATAGTCCAACAGATTTATTTAATTTTACAAGCTTTCGGAACAGTTCGCTCCTTCGTCAGGTAAGTTAGCAGTGAGAGAATCTCCCAGAATTCACAATTTAAACACAGACAAAATATATTCAAATCTTTCCTACATCAAAGAGCACAGCCAAGACAATGAGATGTGTCCCAGGGGGTCCAACGTGTCAAACCACCTGCTGGCTGCATATCCTGTCAATCTGTGTAGGTTCTTGTGTTAGTCTTTTTTTAAAAAAAACACCTGGGAAGACCGGCCATGATGTCAAGTCACGTTCTGTATCGTGACATGAACCCGATATCGCGATTGAGGCCATCCTCATGAGTGCGGAACTTGGCTATCAGTTTCTGCTCTATGATTTTGCGCTGTCGTGTATCTCGAAGGCCGCCTTGGAGAACGCTTACCCGCATATCCGAGGCTGAATGCCCCTGGCTGCTGAAGTGTTCCCCGACTGGGAGGCAACCATCCTGCCTGGCGATTGTTGCGCGGTGTCCGTTCATACGTTGTCTCAGTGTCTGCATGGTCTCGCCGATGTACCATGCTCTGGAGCATCCTTTACTGCAACGTATCAGGTAGACAACGTTGGCCGAGTCACATGAGTATGTACCGTGTACCTGGTGGGTAGTGTCCTCACGTGTGATGATGGTATCTGTGTCCATGATTTGGCATGTCTTGCAGAGGTTGCCATGGCAGGGTTGTGTGGTGTCTTGGTTGCTGTTCTCCTGAAAGATGGGTAATCTGCTGCGAACGATGGTACTTTTGAGGTTAGGCGGCTGCTTGAAGGCGAGTAGTGGAGGCGTGGGGATGGCCTTAGCAAGGTGTTCGTCGTCATCGATGACATGTTGAAGGCTGCGAAGAACATGGCGTAGTTTTTCCGCTCCGGGGAAGTACTGGACGACGTAGGAGATAGTTGGAGATAGTCATTGCCTGGCCCTTTTGTGGTGTGAATGTTACTTGCCACTTATCAGCCCAAGCCTGAATATCGTCCAGGTCTTGCTGCATTTGGGCAAGGACTGTGTCATTATCTGAAGAGTTGCGAATGGAACTGAACACTGTGCAATGATCAGCGAACATCCCCATTTCTGACCTTACGATGGAGGGAAGGTCATTGATGAAGCAGCTGAAGATGGTTGGGCCTAGGACACTGCCCTGAGGAACTCCTGCAGTGATGTCCTGGGGCTGAGATGATTGACCTCCAACAACCACAACCATCTTCCTTTGTGCTAGGTATGACTCCAGCCAGTGTAGAGATTTCCCCCTGCTTCCCATTGACTTCAATTTTACTGGAGCTCCTTGATGCCAGACTCAGTCAAATGCTGCCTTGATGTCAAGGGCAGTCACTCTCACCTCACCTCTGGAATTCAGCTCTTTTGTCCATGTTTGGACCAAGGCTGTAACGAGGTCTGAAGCCAAGTGATCCTGGCGGAACCCAAACTGAGTATCGGTGAGCAGGTTATTAGTGAGAAAGTGCCACTTGATAGCACTGTCAACGACACCTTCCATCACTTTGCTGATGATTGAGAGTAGACTGATGGGGCGGTAATTGGCTGGATTGGATTTGTCCTGATTTTTGTGAACAGCACATACCTGGGCAGTTTGTCGGGTAGATGCCAGTGTTGTAGCTGTACTGGAGCAGCTTGGCTAGAGGTGCAGCTAGTTCTGGAGCACAAGTCTTCAGCACGACAGCCGGGATGTTGTCAGGGTCCATAGCCTTTGCTGTATCCAGTGTGCTCAGCCGTTTCTTGATATCACGTGGCGTGAATCGAATTGGCTGAAGACTGGCTTCTGTGATGGTGGGGACCTCAGGAGGAGGCCGATATGGATCATCCACTCAGCACTTCTGGCTGTAGATGATTACAAACACTTCAGCCTTGTCTTTTGCACTTGCGTGCTGCCCTCCATCATCATTGAGGATGGGGATATTCCTGAAGCCTCCTCCTCCCGTTAGTTGTTTAATTGTCCACCACCATTCACGACTGGATGTGGCAGCACTGCAGAGCTTTGATCTGATCCGTTGATTGTGGGATCGCTTAGCTCTGTCTATAGCATGCTGCTTCTGCTGTTTAGCGTGCATGTAGTCCTGTGGACTGTGCAGTGGTCACTGCTACCAATGCTGTCATGGACAGATGCATCTGCGACAGGTAGATTGGTGAGGACGAAGTCAAGTAGGATTTTCCCTCGTGTTGGTTCTCTCGCCACCTGCCGCAGTCCTAGTCTGGCAGTTATGTCCTTCATGACTCGGCCAGCTTGGTCAGTAGTGGTGCTACCGAGCCACTCTTGGTGATGGACATTGAAGTCCCCCTCCCAGAGTACATTCTGTGCCCTTCCTACTCTCAGTGCTTCTTCCAAGTGGTGTTCAACGTGGAGGAGTACTGATTCATCAGCTGAGGGAGGGTGGTAGGTGGTAATCAGCAGGGGGTTTTCTTGCCCATGCTTGACCTGAAGCCATGAGACTTCATGGGGTCCGGCGTCAATGTTGAGGACTCCCAGGGCCACACCCTCCCGACTGTATACAACTGTGTCACCACCTCTGGTGGGTCTGTCCTGCCGGTGGGACAGGACATACCCAGGGATGGTGATGGAGGAGTCTGGGAGATCGTCTGACACTACCCAATGAAGCACACCAGCTCAGGTACAGCATGGGATGAATACAGAATAAAAATCCCTCTACATGTAAGTGTCAAGCACTCCCAGATGAGATATTGGGTAGCTTCACACCCAAGTTAAGCTACGGTCAACTTGTCGCATCAAAGGCTGAGTCTTACGGCAGCTGTCAAACAGTTCCTAGAAGCTGGTTAGACTCTCACCTCAGCAAAATCCTGACTTGATGGGAATCCCAGTAAAGTTGCCCACCTTTACAATCATTATTGAAGCTTCTTATTTTATCCCATCTTCAATACTTGGGGTCTTGGTCACACCAGATCTGCTCTGTGAAATCAACGATGTTTCTGCAGTCCCAGTTGTTGTTGATGATGATTCAACTTCTCTCTCTCCATCTTCCTGAGATAATGTTCACTTCAAGAATCTTTTAACATAAAAGTGATTAATATTAAATCTACAACCTGCAATTGGAATACAGTGGGACTATTTCTGTGACTATGATTATATAGAATGCAGAGTCAGGGGATAATTGGGGCAGAAATTCGGGTCCCCACAGGTGAGTACGCGCTGTGTACTCACCCATAGGGCCACCAGAAGTGCCGGTTTCGCGCATGCACTGCGCATGCACGGGAAACCGGAACTTCCGGTCTCATGAAAGAAGGGGTTCGAGGGTCAACCGCGTATGCCGGACAGGCAGCGCGCACGCAGCGAACTTCGTTTTTTTACAGGTTTTGAAGTGCGGGTAAGTCCCTGGCAGCTGCGCGGGGAAAAAGCAGGCGCAAGGCCTGCTTTTAACAAGGTAAGTGGTGAATTAACTAAAATTAAAACATTTTTTCCATAGGTTTATTATTTTTAAATACTTTAAAAGGTAAGTTTATTTTTAGCCCCGTTAAAAACTGTAATTCATTTTTTCAAAAATTTAAATTATTGTTTAAAATAGTTATTTTATGTAATTTATAGTTATTTTAAAAATGTGATGTTTTAAAAAAAAATTATTTGAAGTTTTAGTTAGGTTTTGGGGCCGATCTCTATTCATAGATTTGACAGGTCTTCCTGAGACTCCATGGCCCACATGATCCCAGGGGACGCTTCGAACTAACTGCGCCCCTGGGATACGCAAGCACTGCGCACCGGCAGCTGGAGGAGGCCCAGGATCGGAATTCCACGCGGGCCCAGAGCACAACGGCAGGCGCGCTAGGTAAGTGCAGGTTGGGGGCTTGCACCCGCGGGAAGCCTCCGACCCGAATTTCTGGCCCATTACGTTTTGGTACGAAGAATAGGGAGGTCACGTATTGCTTGGAGGGTGGGAGTCTGGGTGGGGTAGGGGAGCAAAGGGATCTCGGAGTACAAAAAAACAAATCACTAAAAGTAGCAACACAGGTTAACAAGGCCATAAAAAAAAAGTGAACCAAGCACTAGGGTTTAATTCTAGAGTGATAGAATTGAAAAGTAGTGAAGTTATGATAAACTTGTATCGAACCTTGGTTAGACCACATTTGGAGTACTGCGTACAATTCTGGTCGCCATATTATATAAAGGATATAGAGGCACTGAAGAGGGTGCAGAGAAGATTTACAAGGATGATACCAGAAATGCAAGGGTATACCTATCAGGAAAGGATGAATAGGCTGGGCCTCTTTTTCCTTGAAAAGAGAAGGCACCTAATAGAGGTCTTTAAAATTATGAAAGGTTTTGATAGAGTAGATACAGAGAGAATGTTTCCACTTGTGGGGAAGAGCATAACTAGAGGCCATCAATATAAAATAGTCACCAAGAAATCCAATAGGGAATTCAGAAGAAACTTCTTTACCCAAACAGTGGTGAGAATGTGGGACTCGCTACCACAGGGAGTGGTTGAAGGGAATAGTATAGATGCATTTAAGGGGCGGTTAGATAAGCATATGAGGGAGAAGGAAATAAAGGGTTATCCTGATAGATTTAGATAAGGAAAGACAGGAGGTGGCTCGAATGGAGCATAAACGCTGGCATGGACTGGTTGGGCCGAATGGCCTGTTTCTGTTTGTATATCCTATGTAATCCTATGTAATATTTAATTTGCATATATTTGTAATTAATGACAATTGGTTAAATTACTTACCTTAATATTAATTTGTCCTTTTCTTTCCCCTAGTTATATCGACTAAAGTCACTCGCAGTGTCAGCTGCCAAGTCCAGCTCCACCCACACTAACTCCCACAGATGGTGTGTAAACAGGGGCGTAAACCTGTCTCCAGGTGACATCACAAAGGAGCCACGAACAATGTCATAAAGCAACCCAAGACCCTCCCACACAAGGTATTACATGGTCGCATGACCAGGCTCTGCTCCTGGTATGCAGTGTCACTGGGCATGAACACAGGTTGTAAAATCAGTCCTGTTTCCAACCCTGCTCCCATGTACTGAGACTCCAGGCATGGAGTGCAGACTCCCAAAATTATCACTTATAAATGATCACTCCCATCCTCCAAATGTGAGGTCCCAGTATTCAATGGCCCCCCCATGTCTACCTCTTGCTTTTTTCAACTGAAAGTCTCCCCTCTCTTTATATCAGCCAGTGTGTCTCCCTCCTGCTTTGGCAGAGAGAGACAGTTTGTGGGAATGGTATTAGGGATAAGGCAAGGATATTACAACCTCCTTTGTGTTCTGAAACAAGTCTATTCCCTGTAACAAGAAGGGCATCAGAGGCAGTAAGTGGAGGGATCTTCAGGGGTATCAAGTGGTGGGACCATCAGAGCATTAGTTGGAGAGTGCATCATGGGCAATAATGGGATAAATCTCCCTCTGTACTATCCCATCAAACACTCCCAGGTTAGGTACAACACGTGTTAGAAACAGAATAATGCTCCTGCTACACTGTCCCATCAAACTCTCCCAGCGCAGGTACTGCTCGGGTTAGATGCAGTGTAATGCTCTCTTTAATATGTTCATTAAACATAGACAACTCAGATACAGCATATGTTCCATCCAGTGTACACCTCCCTGACACTACCCAATGAAGCACACAAGCTCAAGTACAGCATGTAATGAATACAGAATAAAAATGCCTCCACATGTAAGTTTCAAACACAACCTGGTGAGGTCCCTTTCCTTTCCCCTATTTATATGGACTTGTAGACAGAGGTAGGCAAGGTGGGGAAGACCCTAATAATTCCAGTAACTTTATTAAACATTTCTCAATATTATAGACACTTAAACATATTAAAACTAAGTATCTGCAATATAAGCGGTTCTAAGAGGTCGTATTCAGGACATGATTAAAACCTGTGAACAAACTATACCAGTAATCTGCAAGGGCAGACATGGTATGTTCTAGGCACCAAGCCAAATAGTCAGAAGACTGACTAAAGGGAAGCAAATAATAGAGAGGGTATTAGAAAAGATGAGATAGTAAGGTACAAACTGTGAAAATAACCATGGACTAGATAATGTCGAGCCAACTCACTGAAGAGAATGATATCATTTACAAAATGATTTAATGGATTTATGGGTTAACGTGTTATGTATTCATTAAAAATAACCAGAACGTTTTGACATGTTATCATCACATTTGCAATACGTTACTAAGACTATAAAAAGTACAACACACAAAGAGCTATCGTTAGTCCCACTACAGTACTCTTTCCCCATAGACCTGATTTTTTTTCCTTTTCAGGTATGTATCCAATACCCTTTTGAAAGTTACTATTGAATCTGCTTCTGCCACCCTGCTTTCAGGCAGTGCGTTCCAGATCATAACAACCCACTGAGTAAAATAAATTCTGCTCATCTACCCTCTGGTTCTTTTCCAGTTACCTTAAACCTGTGCCCATTGGTTACTGACCCTCCAGCCAGTGGAAAAGGTTTCTCTCAATCAAAACCCCTCAAAATGTTGAACAGTTCTATTAAATCTTCCCTTAACCTTCTCTGCTCTAAAGAGAACAATCCCAGCTTCTTAATCACTCCACATAACTGAAGTCCCTCATTCCTGGTACCATTCTAGTAACTCTCCTCTGCACCATCACCAAGGCCTTGACATCCTTCCTCAAGTGTGTTGCCCAGAATTGGACACAATGCTCCAGCTGAGGCCTAACCAGTCATTTATAAAGGTTTAGCATAACTTCCTTGCTTTTGTACTCTATGGCCGGAATCTTGCCTACCTCGGTGGGTCCGGTGTGGGTGGTTGGTGTGGCGGGTCGCGACCCCGCTGCTGGCTCCATCCCGCTGCTTAAGCCCACCCAGTGCATTACCCGGTCCAATTAGATGGAGTGGGTCTGGTTCATGACATGTTTTCAGCCGGGATCTTTAAAGGGACCATGGCCACATTGGATTTGACGTTTAATCTAACATAGTGCTGTCAGTACACTACAGCATTGGAGCGCTGCAAACACTGACAATGATTGCACAGAGGCAGAGGGCTGCACCCAGGTTCTCCGATGACTCCCTCCATATGCTTATGGAGGGAGTTAGAGCACGAAGGGAGGTCCTCTTCGCTTACGATGGGCGGAAGAGACCTCCCCAGGAGACCAAACCAGCCTGGTTGCAGATTGCAGAGGAGGTCACAAGCAGGGATGTGTTCAAGAGGACCTGGGTACAGTGCCGCGAGCGTTTCAATGATCTCATTAGATTTGGAAACATTAGTACAAAGCCACACTCAACCTCATCCTGCTGTGCCTCTCATCACATCCCCATCACTCTGCCTTCCCTACCCTACTCCTGCACATCCTTACTCACACTAACTTACTTGCACCTCCACCCATCCCTCTCTCTCTATCTACATTATCACATTCCCATCTCACTAGCCACCCCTCACACTCACCCTCATCCTAGTTCAATCATACCAACTAACAACACACAAGGGTAGCCACTTGGGTGGCTTATCCAATGTTTATGTAAAGTTTCTGTTAATGTGGTGTCAAACATAAAAATCTTTATTTTCAATACTTTCCGGTCTTGGACAGATTTGTGTGCACCTTTGGAAGTGGTTTAGTGAGTTGCAGTGAATGGTGAGACATAACTGTACCCCCCGCAATGGTGATGAGTGTGAAAGGAATGGCTTGGTCATTGTAGGTATGCTTTATGGTTTTGGTGTGGGGTGGTGCCAACCTGGCGCATCATGTGGCAGCCAGGGTGTACAGCATAAAGTTAACTAAATCTGGCCATGGTGAGGCCATCCCTGGCCTCCCGGGCAGCAATGTGCTCGAGTGCTGATGCCGTGTGTCCTGTGCAGCATCAGCTGATTGTGGAGAAATTTGGTGTTATTATTGGTGTTGCTGGTGTGCCTGGTGCTGCTGGTGTTGGGGCTGATCGTGGTCGGATTCTGAGGACCAAGGTGAAACAGTTTAAACGGCACCCATGTTGATGGAATAGATGGCAGGTGAAGTACAGATGACAGAAGCATTCTGTCAATGGTGAGAGAGTTCTTCCAATGAGGTGACACTGGATGGAGACTTTGCTGGAAACACTTGCAGCCTGCAGAATCTGTGCTGGAAATGGACTGAGCAACAGCTTCTGCCTGAGGAAAGTGATCATCTGTCAGCTGGGAGCTTTTACTGTACATTTGAAGCTGTCAAGTAATCAGCTGGAGCAATGGCCATGGAACTCCCGCCTCAGGTTGACAGATGTGGTTCCCGAGCAGCGTGGCTGCCGTGGCCATGCAGTTAAATTTAAAAAGTAAGTGAAAAAAGCCTGTTAAGGGTCTGACAACTAGCTGTTAATCATCTCAATTGGGTCACCCGCCACTGCCGGTCGGGTCGGCTCAGCGATGACAGACGCGCCTGGGGAGAAGGTGAATGGGGGCGGGATGACAGCAGGTTCCCGACCCGCGGTCAAAAATAACAATTTTCCCACCCGACCCGCCACCGATCTCGCCCGCTACCACCCCGGAAAACTGAGACCGATGTCCCTATTTATAAAATTGAGAGGTCGCACAACACCAGGTTATAGTCCAACAGTTTTATTTTAAATCACAAGCTTTCGGAGTTACAACTCCTTCGTCGGGTGAAGTGAGGAGATACAGAATCGTCAAAGCATATATAGATAGAGAACAATGCATGTGTAACTTACAATTGCAGACATCTAAATTCAATCATCCTGACTGTTTATCTGCCGAGGTGTGATAAAGTTAATCAGGTCAGCCAGGAAGGTACCACATCAAAGACATAGCAAGATACAACTGAGACAATGAGGTGGAGTCGCATGGGGTCTAACGTGTCAAAAGCTGCCGTCTGTATGTAAAACGATTAACTTTAACATTTTTACTTTTTTACTGGGAATCACATCTGTGAACAAGCCAACGACGACTCGAGTCCGGATCACGTCATGTATCGTGACATAAACCCAAGATCCCGATTGAGACCGTCTTCATGAGTGCGGAACTTGGCTATCAGTTTCTGCTCGATGATTTTGCGTTGTCGTGTTTTCCTAAGGCCGCCTTGGAGAACGCTTACCCGCAGATCCGAGGCTGAATGTCCTTGACTGCTGAAGTGTTCCCCGACTGGGAGGTAACAATCCTGCCTGGCGATTGTTGCGCGGTGCTCGTTCATACGTTGTCTCAGTGTCTGCATGGTCTCGCCGATGTACCATGCCGCGGTGCATTCTTTCCTGCAATGTATGAGGTAGACAACGTTGGCCGAGTCACATGAGTATGTACCATGTACCTGGTGGGTAGTGTCCTCACGTGTGATGATGGTATCTGTGTTGATGATCTGGCATGTCTTGCAGAGTTTGCCGTGGCAGGGTTGTGTGGTGTCGTGGTCGCTGTTATCCTGAAAGCTGGGTAATTTGCTGCGAACGATGGTACTTCTGAGGTTAGGCGGCTGTTTGAAGGCAAGTAGTGGAGGCGTGGGGATGGCCTTAGCGAGGTGTTTGTCGTCATCGATGACATGTTGAAGGCTGCGAAGAACATGGCGTAGTTTCTCCGCTCCGGGGAAGTACTGGACGACGTAGGGTACCCTGTTGGTTGTGTCCCGTGTTTGCCTTCTGAGGAGGTCTATGCGATTTTTCGCTGTGGCCCGTCGGAACTGTCGATCGATGAGTCGAGCGTCATATCCCATTCTTACGATCGACTCATCGATCGACAGTTCCGACGGCAATGACGACAAACACCTCGCTAAGGCCATCCCCACGCCTCCACTACTTGCCTTCAAACAGCCGCCTAACCTCAGAAGTACCATCGTTCGCAGCAAATTACCCAGCTTTCAGGATAACAGCGACCACGACACCACACAACCCTGCCACGGCAAACTCTGCAAGACATGCCAGATCATCAACACAGATACCATCATCACACGTGAGGACACTACCCACCAGGTACATGGTACATACTCATGTGACTCGGCCAACGTTGTCTACCTCATACGTTGCAGGAAAGAATGCACCGCGGCATGGTACATCGGCGAGACCATGCAGACACTGAGACAACGTATGAACGAGCACCGCGCAACAATCGCCAGGCAGGATTGTTACCTCCCAGTCGGGGAACACTTCAGCAGTCAAGGACATTCAGCCTCGGATCTGCGGGTAAGCGTTCTCCAAGGCGGCCTTAGGAAAACACGACAACGCAAAATCATCAAGCAGAAACTGATAGCCAAGTTCCGCACTCATGAAGACGGTCTCAATCGGGATCTTGGGTTTATGTCACGATACATGACGTGATCCGGACTCGAGTCGTCGTTGGCTTGTTCACAGATGTGATTCCCAGTAAAAAAGTAAAAATGTTAAAGTTAATCGTTTTACATACAGACGGCAGCTTTTGACACGTTAGACCCCATGCGACTCCACCTCATTGTCTCAGTTGTATCTTGCTATGTCTTTGATGTGGTACCTTCCTGGCTGACCTGATTAACTTTATCACACCTCGGCAGATAAACAGTCAGGATGATTGAATTTAGATGTCTGCAATTGTAAGTTACACATGCATTGTTCTCTATCTATATATGCTTTGACGATTCTGTATCTCCTCACTTCACCCGACGAAGGAGTTGTAACTCCGAAAGCTTGTGATTTAAAATAAAACTGTTGGACTATAACCTGGTGTTGTGCGACCTCTCAATTTTGTCCACCCCAGTCCAACACCGGCATCTCCGCATCATGACCTCTATTTATAAAGCCAAGGATTCCATATGCTGTAATAGCCTTCTCAACTTGTCCTGCCACCTTCAAAGGTTTATGTAGGTAAAACCCCTCTCTGTTTTCCTGTACCCTCTTTAAAATTGTACCATTTAGATTATATTGCCTCTCCTCATTCTTCCTATCCAAATTCATCACTTCAAACTTCCTGCATTAAATTTCATCTGGCATGTGTCTGCCCATTTCACCATTCTGTCTACGTCCTCCTGAAGTCTGCTAATATCCTGTTTACTACGTTGTCGAGTTTCGTGTTATCTGAAAACTTTGAAATTATGCCCTGTATACCCAAGTCCAGATCATTAACATATATATCAAAAAGAGCATTGTTCCTAATATCTGCCCCCGAGGGATAAAACTGTATACTTCTCTCCAGTCTGAAAATCAACCGTTCACCACTACTCTCTGCTTTCTGTCCCTTAGCCAATTTTGTAAACATGCTGCCATACCCATTTAATCTCATGAGCTTCAATTTTGCTAACAAGTCTATTACGTGGTACTTTATCAAACACCTTTTAAAAGTCCAGATACACAATTTCAACTGCACTACCCTCTTCAACCCTTTCCATTACTTCATCAAAGAACTCAATCAAGTTTATCAGGCATGATTTGCCTTTAACAAATCCCTGCTGGCTTTCATTTATCAACCCATGTCTTTCCAAGTAACAATTAATTTTGTCCCAGACTACTGTCTCTAAAGGTTTCCCCACCACTGACGCTAGGCTGACTGGCCTGTAGTTGCTGAGTTTATCCCTCTCCCCTTTTTTGAGCAGGGGTTTAACATTTGCAATCCTCCAGTCCTCTGGCACAATTCCCATATCCACCCTTACTTCCCTCAGCAACCCTAGGAATCATCCCATTCAAACCATTGCAGGTGTTTCTACTTTGAATGCAGCCAACCGTTTAATTACTTTCTCTTTATCTATTTTTATCCCATCCAATTTCTCTACTACCTCCTCCTTTAGTGTGATATTGACAGTACCCTCTTGTTTAGTGAAGACAGATGCAAAATACTCATTTAGTACATCAGCCATGCCCTCTGCCTTAACATAGATACATAGATACATAGAAGATAGGAGCAGGAGTAGGCCATCCGGCCCTTCGAGCCTGCTCCGCCATTTAATGAGATCATGGCTGATCCTCCAATTCAGTATCCCGTCTCCGCCTTCTCTCCGTAACCCTTAACCCCTTTTGCCTGTAGAAATATATCTAATTCCCTCTTAAATATATTTAATGAGCTGGCGTACACTGCCCTCTGTGGCAATGAGTTCCACAGGTTCACCACCCTCTGAGTGAAGAAATTCCCCCTCATTTCTGTCCTAAATGGTTTAGCCCTTATCCTTAAATTATGTCCTCTAGTTCTGTTCTCACCCGCCAAGGGAAACATTCCTTCTGCATCTAGTCTGTCTAGACCTGTCAGAATTTTATACACTTCTATGAGGTCCCCTCTCAATCTTCTAAACTCCAGTGTGTACATCCCTAAACTACATAGTCTCTCCTCATAGGTCAATCCCGCCATTCCTGGTATCAGCCTGGTGAATCGCCGCTGCACCCCCTCCATGGCAAGACAATCTTTCCTCAGATGAGGCGACCAAAACTGTACACAGTACTCGAGGTGTGGTCTCACCAGTGCCCTGTACAGCTGCAGCAAGGTATCCCTGTTCCTGTATTCCAACCCTTTTGCTATGAAGGCCAGCATACCGTTTGCCTTCTTGACCGCCTGTTGCACCTGCATGCTCGCCTTCAGTGACTGGTGTACAAGAACACTCAGGTCTCTCTGTACTTCCCCCTCTCCCAATTTATTGCCATTTAAATAATAATTTGCCCTCCCGTTCCTGCACCCAAGGTGGATAACTTCGCACTTGTCCACATTATAGTGCATCTGCCATTTATCCGCCCAATCACCCAGTCTGTCCAAATCGCTCTGGAGCTTCCTGGTCTCCTCCTCTGAGCCCACCCCCCCTCCTAGTTTAGTGTCGTCTGCAAATTTGGAAATGCTGCATCCGACTCCCTGATCCAGGTCATTAATGTAAATTGTGAACAGCTGGGGACCCAGGACAGATCCCTGTGGTACCCCACTTGTTACTGCCTGCCATTCAGAAAATGAGCCGTTTATTCCAACTCTCTGTTTTCTATCTGACAGCCAGTTCTCTATCCACGTCAATACTTTCCCCTTTATCCCATGAGCTTCAATTTTCCATGCTAATCTTTTATGTGGGACCTTGTCGAAGGCCTTTTGGAAGTCCAGGTACACCACATCTACTGGCTCTCCCCCATCTATTTTACCAGTTACTCCCTCAAAAAATTCCAATAGATTAGTCAAGCACGATTTACCCTTTGTAAATCCATGTTGACTCTGTCCTATCCTGTCCCCATTTGCTAAGTGCTCCGCTATTTCATCCTTAATGATGGACTCCAGCATTTTGCCCACAACTGATGTAAGGCTTACAGGTCTGTAATTACCTGCTTTTTCCCTACCCCCCTTTTTGAATAGTGGGGTAACGTTAGCTACCCTCCAATCCATGGGCACTGTTCCCGAGTCTAATGAATTCTGAAAAATCATACTTAGTGCATCCGCTATCTCTAGGGCCACCTCCTAGGAGATCTCCTTCTTGGTCCCTAATCGGCCTCACCTTTGACTATCTTTTACTATTTATAGGTTTATAAAAGACTTTAGTGTTCCCTTTTGTGTTGCCCACTAATCTTTTTTCATACATTCTCTTTGCCCCTCTTATTTCCTTTTTTCAGTTCTCCTCTACACTTTCTGTACTCTGCTTGATTCTCTACTGTATTATGAATCTGACATTTATCAGAAGCCTCCTTTTTCTGTATCATTTTAATCTCATCCACGGAGCACTAGCTTTGAATGCCCTTCCTTTGCCCCTTTGGAATGTGTCTAGTCTATACCTGAATTAAGTTCTCTTTGCTCATTTACTGTTTTACCTGCCAATCTTGGTTTCCAATCCACCTGAGCTAGATTCCTTTTCAGCTCACTGAAATTAGTTCTCTTCCAGTTGAGTATCTTTACCTTTGATTGTTCCTTGTCCCTTTCCATAACTACTCTAAACCGAATGATATTGTGATCACTGTTTCCTAAATGCTCTCCCACTGAAGGAAAGAAGAGTTCTCAGACACTTCCCTTGCTCTCCCATTAGACATGGGATTATGCTAATGGTTGACACTGATCTTCATGAGAACAGGCCTCATGGAATTACTAATAACCCTTAATCCCTGAGAGAAGGTACACCGATCATCCTGCAAAACCTCTTAAATCATGTACTGGAGATCTTTGAACCCAATAAATATTGTTCTCACCATGCTCTCCTTTCCATTACCCCAGGCCTGAACGCCTCCTGTCAAAGTCTGTATTTTGGAGGTAATGACTTGTCTCCAAGGCTCTGTGTTCTGTGGGACGTAAGCAGTTCTTGCAGTTGCCACTCACAAGCTGCTCTGCATTGTTCAGGAGCCCTCTCTAATATTGTCGGAAAAGAGGGCTTTGGACTCTGCCACCAGCCCTGCCATCCTCACTATTGGGTCTCTCCTCTGATATTTTCAATAAGAAGAATATTTATATTACTCACTGACTATGTATATCGTTCTCTGAGTGATGTAGAGTACTGAATGATGCAAATATGAGGAGGAGTTATCGAATGATGTGTTTTTGGCATGTTCTTGTTGGGAAGGGCCTCACCAGCACTGTGACACCACATCTTGTTGGCATGTAGTTAATAAGATTTAAAGATACAACTGGTGCTCAGTGTAGAATAACAACTGCAGGAAACTATTTCTTGTGCATCTTGCATGAAATCTGTAATTACTTCTGTGTTTTTTTTGTGAATTATTCTACTTATCAAAGTGAGCAATATCAGTTCTGGGAAATGGAATTCTTTCCATCTTGGCCACCCAGTGTCAGCATCAAGCACTCCCAGCTTAGGTATAAAAATGAGAAGTCGCACAACACCAGGTTATAGTCCAACAGTTTTATTTAAAATTACGAGCTTTCGGAGCTGTTGCCCCTTTGTCAGGTAAAGGTACAATGAGGGAATCAATTAGGTATAAGCTGGGCTCGCGCAGGGTAAATCTCAGTCCACTCCAAAAATGCATCTTGACTCCAACATACCACAGCAGTGTGAATTTTTCTACCTCCCACAACCGCTATCCTTATAGCCTGTCTGACTGAGATTAGTAATTTAATTCCAAATTGTGCCAAATTCCATGTAGTTTTGTCTCATTCACCGGTGTTCACTTGGAAGTGGGTTGAGGCAGATCAACATTTCAGTTAGAACTCTTAGATTCGACAGAGAGAGAAAGTTTTCATGCTGAATCTCAGATGAATTAAACCCAGGTCAAAATGTTAAAATTACAATGTCTAACCTACTGCACCACTCCTAGATGAAAGGGGCAAACCTACTTGCGGGGAGGTGATTTCCCCGCTGCTCCACATTAATTTTGATTTTAATTTGCTCTTCTGAGCAGGCAGTAAAGGCACCCGCCTGAAGCCGGTGGGGTCCTTTAAATATGCAGATTGGGGCCAATGACATCATCGAGCCCTGACTGCAATTTTAATCCTGACCTGAGTGGGGAAGCTGCTCTGGCTTTCCTGCTAGATGAAGACAGTAAGATGAAAATCTAGGAACAGAAGAGACCATTTAAGGCAAGTTTTTTTTTTTGCTTTCTTTGTTGAGCCAGGAGGAGCAGAAGTTAAAATTGGTCAGGCGTCACTCTGACAACGTCGTGCATGTTTGCTGCTCGCCCCGCCCCAGCCAATCTTCCCCCTTTTTTTATGCTGCAAATGTCCCTTTGCTAGAACCTGTGTCGTGTCAAAATGCTATTATTCATAAAGGCCAAGCAACTCTTGAGATAAAGAGCATGCGAGTTCAACTGGGGAGCAGCTTGAATTTGAATTTTAGCCGTAGACCTCAATTAACTTATTTTTCCACTTCTCTGCCAAGCAACAAAACAGAGCATAGACCAGCTGAGGATGGCTTCATGTACGAGAGGAAAGACTGGAGGACAGGTGCAATCACATGTCTTTTACAAGTGTGGAATCTCATTCCTTCAGATTTTAATTATTGTTGGAGATTTAAAAATCATTTTTTTTTACTTTTTCTTTCTGTCTCAAGGGCAGCAGGCGCATGGGAACACCATCACCTTCAAGTTCCCCTCCAAGTTACACACCATCCTGACTTGGAAATATATCGCCATTCCTTCATCGTCGCTGGGCCAAAATCCTGGAACTCCCTCCCTAACAGCACTATGGGAGTACCTACACCACTGCAGCGGTTCAAGAAGGTGACTGACTCACCACCACCTTCTCAAGAGCAATTAGGGATGGGCAATAAATGCTGGCCATGCCAGTGACATCCACATCCCAGGAACAAATAATTTTAAAACATTCATCAGCTGAGGGAGGGCGATAGGTGGTAATCAGCAGGAGGTTTCCTTGCCCATGCTTGACCTGTAACCATGAGATGTCATGGGGTCTGGAGTTAATGTTGAGCACTCCCAGGGCCACTCCCTCCTGACTGTATACCACTGTGCCGCCACCTCTGGTGGGTCTGTCCTGCCGGTGGGGCAGGACATATCCAGGGATGGTAATGGAGGAGTCTGGGACGTTGGCTGAAAGGTATGATTCTGTGAGTGTGATGATATCATTAGAAATTGGCTGGCTGGTCACAATTAAATACCAGTGTTTCAACTGGCTTACTTTAGAACCTTTCATTTAGAACCATGGGCCTGGAGTTTCCACTAGGTGGCGCTGCTTTTTTCAGCGCAATTCACCCGAAATTGGCCAAACCAGTGTAAAAGATTGAGAAATTTCATACGCAAATTACGGCCAGCGCAAATTGAGATTCCACAATCATTTGCGCTGGTTTAAAAAACACCTGCTGGAAGCCCACAAAACTGGCCGCGCCCCCAGATCAAATTAATCACTACTGCAAGTTTCTGCTAATTGTGTCCGTTCGCGGGCCTTCATGGAGGCTCTTAACATTAAGCTTATTTTTTTAGGCGCAAGGACATTAATAGGCACCTTTTTAAAAGCTTTTAAATATTTAAAAATATTTAATTTACTATGAAACTGTCTACTGTACACCAAATAAACTAGTAAATGGTTCTGTATAATTTTTTAAGTCATTTTCAGTTATTTAAAATCAGGTTACTCACAGGTGGTGGACTGGACACTCTTATTAAAAATGCTTATTTTTTGTGTTAAACCCATTTTTAGCTGGTATTAGGACTGCACCAGGTTACCACTCTTAAATATATCAAGGAATATTTTTTAATGCAAGAACAAAAAACAATTACGTACTAAATAGCTGCCCAATTGCATTGGTTCAAGGAAGATTTTACGTTTGGTGATATCCAACTGAGTTTGAGCGGAAACCTGAGTAAAAAATTCAATTCAGCGTAACTTTGAGCACAATTTGCACCCGGATTGCCGATTGTGCCCAAAGCGGAAACTCTACCCCAAATTCCTTCTGTGACTATACATCTAAATTTAAACTTGATTTATTATAAGAAATTTAGACAGAGGACACTATAAATATACTTAAAAGTACTGTAACAAATAGCATTACTGTGTGAAACTGCAGTGCAAGAAAATTGAGGGCTGTATGAAAGGTAGCATTGTCCAAAGTACACCCCCTTGAATATAGGAAGTCACATGCTAGACTTATGCTACCAATTTGCATTTATAATATACATTTGTTTTAAACACTTTTGTGGTTAAGATGAGTTACAAAGAGCTACAGGGGGGGGGAATTTTTCGGGGGGTCATCACATTTGGTGGCAGGTCGGGTTGGAAAAAAATGTTTTGACAATGGGTCGGGACACCGCTGTCAACCTGCCACCACGCGACTTTCCCAGATGTCAGATCTGTCAGGGCTGAACAGACCTGACACACAGTGGCGGGGGAGGCAATTTAGGTCATTATGACCTTGTTAACAGCCCATTAAAAAGTATTTTGAGCACACCTTACCATTTCACGAGGTCACTCACGGGGTCCACGCTGCTCAGGGATCACATCAGGTCAGGAGTTGCGTTTACGTGAAATGATCTGTTTACTTGACAGCTGCAAATGTACTATAAAATCTCCCATCTCACAGCTGTTCACTTTCCAAGTTCAGAAGCTGTTGCTTACTGCTTTTGGAAGAAAGATTGAGCTTTATGCAAATTGCAAGTGTCTGGAGTAAACTCTGTATCCAGTATCACCTCATTGGAACAACCTCTCTCACCATTGACAGATTGTTTCTGTCATCTCAACTTTACCTGCCACCTATTACACCAGCATCAGTGCCCTTGGTCCTCAGAATCCCACCACAATCAGCCCCAACATCAGCAGCACCAGGCACACCAGCAGTACCAACAACACCAACCTTCTCCGCAATCAACTGATGCTGCACAGGGCACAGAGCATCAGCACCCGACCACATTGCTGCCCGGGAGGCCAGGGGTGGCCTCACCAAAGCCAGATTTACTTCACTTGATGCTGTACACCCTGGCTGCCACATGATGCACCAAGTTGGCACCACCCCACACCAACACCATAAAGCATCCCTACAATACCCAAGCCATTTCTTTCACACTCATCACCATTGCAGGGGGTACCGTTATGTCTCACCATTCACTGCAACTCACTAAGCCACTTCCAAAAGTGCACACAAATCTGTCTAAGAATGCAAAGTGTTGAAAATAAAGATTTCAATGTTTGACACTGCATTAACAGAAACTTCACATGAACATTGGCTAAAACACACAAGTGCCTACCCTTGTGTGTTGTTAGTTGGTATGATTGGACTAGGATGAGGGTGAGTGTGAGGAGTGGTAGTGAGATGGGGAAGTGATAATGTAGATAGAGAGGGATGGGTGGAGGTGCAAGGTAAGTTGGTGTGAGTAAGGATGTGCAGGAGTAGGGTAGGGAAGGCAGAGTGATGGGGATATGATGAGTGGCACAGCAGGATGAGGTTGAGTGTGGCTTTGCAGTAACATTTCGTGATCTACTGAGATCATTGAAAGGTTTGTGCCTCTGCAGCCTGGTCCTCCTTACGACATCCCTGCTTGTGTCCTCCTGTGCAATGTGCAACCAGGCTGCGTTGATCTCCTGGGGAGGTCTCTTCCACTCATTGGGAAAAGGACCTCCCTGCATGCTGTGACTCCCTCCATAAACATATGGAGGGAGTCATGGGAGAGCCTGGGTGTAGCCGTGCACCTTTGTGCAGTGCTTGTCAGTGCTTGCAGCACCTCAGTGTTGTAGAACACTGACAGCACAACTGTCAAAATCTATTTGCGCATGGTCCCTTTAAGGAAACCGGCTGATGACGTGTCAAGTGACGTCATCAGATCTGCTTCCTTCAATTGGCTGGCAAACACGCTGGGCGAGCTTAATAAGCCCAATCACGGTAAAATCATTCTACAGAGCGGGCTGGAGCTGGCAGCGAGGTCAGGACCCACCACCAGCCCCGGCCACAGCAGACCCGCCGAGGCAGGGGAAATCGCGGCCATAGAGACTACAGCAGAGAAACAAGCCATTCGGCCCAACTGGTCTATGCCAGCGTTTATGATCCACGCAACCTCCTCCCATCCCTCTTCATCTAACCCTATCAGCATATCCTTCTATTCTTTTGACCCTCATACACTTAATCTAGTTTCCCCTTAAATGCATCTATTCTATTCACTTCAACCACTCCCTGTGGTAGCGAGTTCCACATTCTCACCACTCTTTGGATAAAGAAGTTTCTCCTGAATTCCCTATTGGATTTATTAGTGACTATCTTATATTTATGACCACTAGTTTTGGACTCAAGGAGGAAGGGAATATTTCTCACTATTGTCACCCAGTATCAGCAACAAGCACTCCTGGATCAGGTATAGTATGGATTGGATTCATAGTAAAGGTTTCCCTGCACAGGCTAAACAATGTGCCCCACCATCAGACTTAGAAGAACACACTTTATTGCAGCACTCAGACTTTTGAATATGATCAGCCCAAACTCATTTCACTTAGGTTTATTACAGTTATCAGAAAGACCAGAATCTACCCTCAGCAATCTGTTCTTTTGAATTTGGGTTTGAGAGCTACAAGGGCACTGCAGTAATTTACCATTCCACACAGGGCTTTGCTAATTCAGATTTGAATGATACCAAGTTGTCAAGAACAAACATAGAGGTGTTATTTACTCTGATCGCATTACAGAGTAAATACTCTCAGTTATAACACAACACTATTCCCTTTCCACTGTCTCCATCTCTGCCTGTGTCCCTCACTCTCTTCAGCTCTCTATTTAATATGCCTACTTAAAATAGGACCACTCCCTTCAGGGGTACCAGACATCATTCAAATGATGAGATATTGAAAGACATTATTAATAAAAGAGAGAAGCTGATATTCTGTGACTAACTCATTCATGTTAAATTACTCCTGTAACCATTCAGGGATGTATTTTCCTCCATTTACTAATTTCAGCAAAAAGGAGACATGAGTAAAAATCAGGGAAAGGAATGAATGCCTTGAGCTCCAGACTTCATCAAAGCCTTGATCCAGACATGAACACGAGCTGAATGTTAGAGGAGAGGTGATAGTAGCTGTCCTCGACATCAAAGCAGCATTCAGTTGAGGATAGCATTATTGATCAGAAGCTTCACTGGACCAGCCATATTAACAATGTGACTACAGGAGCAGGGCAGAAGCTAGGTACTCTCAATGAGTGGCTCATTTCTTGGTTCTTCAAAGCCTCTCCATCATTTACAAGGCTTAAGTCAGGAGTCATGATGCGGCGATGCCGGTGTTGGACTGGGGTGGACAAAAGTGAGAAGTCACACAACACCAGGTTATAGTCCAACAGTTTTATTTGAAATCTCAAATTTGAAATTTCAAATAAAACTGTTGGACTATAACCTGGTGTTGTGCGACTTCTCACTTAAGTCAGGAGTGTGATGGAATTTTCACCACTCACCTGGATGAGTACAATTGCAACAACACACAAGAAGCTCAACACAACAGCAACTTGCATTTATATAGCGCCTTTAACGTAGCAAAACATCCCAAGGCGCGCCACAAGAGCGTTATCAATCAAAATTTGACCGTGCCAAAGTAGGAGATATCAGGCCAGATGACCAAAAGCTTGGACAAAGAGTTAGGTTTTAAGGAGCATCTATAAGGAGGAGAGAGAACTAGAGAGACAGCGAGGTTTAGGGAGGGAATTCCAGAGCTTAGGGCCTACGCAGCTGAAAGCACGGCCGCCAGTGGTGGAGCGATTATAATCAGGGATGCACAAGATGCCAGAATTGGAGGAGCGCAGATATCTCAAAGACGTGTAGGGCTGGAGGAAGTTACAGAGATAGGGAGGGGCAAGGCCATGGAGGGATTTGAAAACAAGGATGAGAATTTTAAAAGTGAGGCGTTCCTGGACTGGGAGCCAATGTAGGTCAGCGAGCACAGGGGTGGTGGGTGAACGGGACTTGGTGCGAGTTAAGATATGGGCAGCAGAGTTTTGGATGAGCACAGGTTTATATATGGTGGAAGATGGGAGGCCGGCAGGAAAGCAGTGGAATAGCTAAGGTAACAAAGGCATGGATGAGGGTTTCAGCAGCAGATGAGCTGAGGCAGAGGCGGAGTCAGGCAATGATACGGAGGCAGTCTTCATGATGGAGTGGGTATGTGTTCGGAAGCTCATCTTGGGTCAAATACAACACCAAGGTTGCAAAGGGTCTGGTTCAGCTTCAGACAGTTGCCAGGGAGAGGGATGGAATCCTGGAACGGAGCTTGTGGCGTGGACCAAAGACAATTGCTTCAGTCTTCCCAATATTTAGTTGGAGGAAATTTTTGCTCATCCAACACCATCCAAGACAGAGCACTCTTCTTGATCAGCACCTCTGCAACTGGACTCATCATCTATTTCTTCCACCACCTGCATACCATGTATTATTTGTTGGATGCATGGCATCAATTCACCAAGCTTACTTCAACAGCACCACCGAGCCGTGTTACTGCTACCATCAAGGAGGACAAGAGCTGCAAGGTCATGGGAACATCATCAGTTCCCCTCCAAGTCACAAATACTGCTTCATTGTAATATTTTTTTAATTATTTGTCCTTGGGATGTGGTAACACTGGCAAGGCAGTAGTTATTGCCTGTCCCTACTTGCCCTGAGGGCATTAAATGGTGTGGGATAGCTGTCACATGTAGGCCAGACTAGGTAGGGGTGGCAGGTCCATTTCCTAAAGAACATTAGTAAGCCAGTTTATTGGTTTCAGTTTCATAATTTGGTACGCTGGAATTTGAACTCTGGGTTGTTAGTCCAATACCATAACCACTAGGCCTCCATACCCTGGGTCAAAATCATGGAATTCCCTATCTAACACCATCATGGGAGCACCATCAGCTTGCAATGGTTCAAGTAAAAGGCCCACCACCATCTTCTCAGCACAACTAGGGATGGGCAATAAAAGACATGCTGTGCTGCCAGTATTGCTCACATCCACAAGAGGCAGAAATTTTGGGCGGACCCTAGATATGTTGGGTTTGTGCTCGAAAAGCGCAATGTCAGAGGTGCAGAGCCGGATTAAGAATTCTTGGGGTCCTGGTCACCAAACATATTTGGGGCTCCTCCACACTCCCTACAAACCGCCACCAATCCATTAAAACACAAACCTGTAGTAAAATGCATGAAGAATGAGACTGTAGAATGTTTACACACTTCATTAATAATAAAGCAAATCATATCATAATATGCTACGCTTAAATTAAACTGATCTAGCGGTTGCATGCTGTTTTTCTGTATTATAGTGAGTGTTACCAGGGGCCCCGCATTTGACTGGGGCCCTTGAGCACAGGTTCCATAGGCCTGTGTGTTAATCCGCCCCTATACAGGTGTGATTTTCAGAGTGTAATACCCAAATGGTGGCAGACAAAACTCATGGTAACCAGAACATTTTTATAATCATATATATATATATAATAGATACATAGATGATAGATCTCCAGTGGCATTTGCAATGGGGAGTTTAGTCCTATAGAGTGTTGAAATGTCTTATCTCGATGTTCCTAAAGAATGTGATACCATCACTGCTTAAAGTAGTTCATGACAGACGCTGCTACTAATATGATATGGAGATGAAAAAGTAACAGAATAATGAGTAGAACTTTAAATACTGAAATATGTGTTAATTACACAAACTCAGCAGAAAAAGTCAACTCAAAATAAGACATACTAAATGCACCAGAACAGACTCAGCATAACTAAAAGTTACTAATGAACATTTCACCATGGTAAATCCACAGTAGAGAACACCAGCAATAAGTCACACCTGCACTGATGATAAGCATACCAGAATAATACACCATTGCATACCTTTCACAGCTGTATTTGTATCAGCCTTTCATAGTTATATTTATATTTTCTGTATATAAATCAGAAAAATAATCTTTAGATAAGACTTTATTATTTAAATTATTTTGTTCTTGAGATGTGGGCAACACTGGCAAGACCATATTCATTGCCCATTCCTAGTTGCCCTGAGAGCATTAAGAGTCAACCACATAGTGTGGGACTGGAGCCACATGTAGGCCAGCCCATGTAGGGGTGGCAAGTTCCCATCCCTGAAGGACATTAGTGATCCAGTTGAGTTTTTAAATAACAGCTTTCATGATCATTTTCTGCCCACAATGACCAGATTCTATTGAGTTCAATTTCACAACATGCCATGTGGATTTTAACTCGCAACCGCTGACTTGTGAGTTCAATACCACAACCACCAGGCTACCTAAATCAGGAATAACAACCAGAATAATAAATAAATTATTTCAATGTCCTGATGTAAAACTGACAGTAGCGCTCCCTCATTAAAATAAATAATGCATTGTTGCCGCTACTGGTGCATGTACATTAATCCCTTAAAGACCAACACAGGAGCTAAATTATAAAAATTGAGAAAAGGCTGCTTTAGTTACCGGTCCAAAACAGCTGCAAAGTTTGTGGAGTGGCTGCATTGCCTGCTCATTGGTGCCAGCGTGTGGCCCAAGCCATTTTGAGGCTGGCTAGCTGTGGGCACTAAGCGGGCACTGCTCTTTAGCTCGATGGTTGTGGGAGTGCGGTAAATCGGCTGGCTCCCACACTGAGACAGCTGACAGGTCAGGTCTGAAGGGAGTGATCCGAGGGGGGCGGTTGAATGGGCCGGCAGTGGACCTGTGTTTTTTGGGAAAACCAAAAAAAATTAAAAGCTTCCTGGGCCGTTTTTTGAGCGATCACTGGCGGGCTCCTTAAGGAATGCAATTAGGCCGCTCAACGACCTAAATGAGCGGGACACCCCAATTAGCATATTTCAGGTTCCAGGTGGGTGGGCTGCTCACCCATTTATAGACCCACTTGAAGATTTGCATTAGGTGGGCCTTGGGCATCAATGGGTGTCCTCCCCACCACCTGGTTTTCAATTTCTGGCTGTGTTTTTCAGGCGAGAAATGGGTGACCAGCAGTTAAAAATCGCCCCAGTGTTCCACGAGCATGAGGTGGACAGTGACGGTAACTCAGAAGCCAATGATCTTGACCAACATTGTGGCACCATAGAACAAGGGTCTACACATGGGGGTGAGATGGGTAGACTAGAAGAATAGGAGAGTGGTAGTAGTGGGAAATTCTACAGTCAAAGCTACAGAGGCCTGTTTTGCAGTCATGGCTGGGTGTCCTGATTAGTATATTGCCTATCTGGAGCCAGAGTGAAGGACATCATGGAATAAGTAGAAAAAATCTGGGATAGGAAGGGAAAACAGCTCAAATTTGTGGTCCACATTGGAGTCAATAAAATACATAAAAGTATGCTTGAGTTTTTGCAGAGGGAGTTTAAGGAGTTAAGCATGAGATTGAGAAGCAAGACCTTGTTTCCTGTGCTGTCTGCTGGACAGGTTGAGAGGAAGATTAGGAAGGTCAACATGTGACTGCAGGGCAGGTACAGGAGGAATGTATTCACATTCTTGGGGCATTGAAGTGAAGGCTAAATAGAGCAGTGAAGGTGAATTTAAAGTAATATGGCAGGACATGGGGAAAATCTAAATTTGAGACTAGAGAGAGAAAGCTGGATTAATAAAACTGTTAGAATAGAAGCAGGTTTATCTAAATTAAATAATACAAAAATATTATCAGATGAGAAAGGGAATGAAAGAGTCTATGAGGTAGTGAGAGACAAAAAAAAAACATTGTTGTGGAAGGGGCAAGGCATTTCAAAAGATTAAACTAGAAAACTAGGTGGGAAAAGGGGGCAAAGTTCCTTAAAAATTGAGTTAGGATTGAGTAGTGTGTATGTGAATGCACAAAACGTTCAAAACAAAATTGAAGAGGGATACGATATAGTAGCTATAACTAAGACATGGCTTAGGTTTCAATAGGTCTGGTTAATATTGGTTATAACATTTTCAGGAGAGATAAGAGAGAAAAGGAGGTTAGGGTGACAATGTTAGTGAAGGATTCTATCATAGTGCTAGCACGTATGGATGTCTTAGAGAGTTGTGTTAAGACAGAATCCATATGAATAGAGTTAAGAAATAGGAAGGGAAAAGGTACATTTCTCAATATGCATTACAGGCCAACACACAGTGGCGATGTAATAGAGAAGGAGATCTGCAGACAATTCAGAGTGAAATGTAAGAACAGCAGGGAAATAATGGGTGATTTTAATTATCCCAAGATAGATTGGAATAAAGGTGGTGCATGTGGTCAAACACTATTTAGAATGCATCCAATACTGCTTCATAGATCAAGGAAACAATGATGGCTTGATTTAAAAGCAAAATATTGCGGGTGCAGGAAATCTGAAATAAAAAATGAAAATGCTGGAAATACTCAGCAGGTCAGGCATTATAGCTTGATTTAATTCTGGCTCGTGTCAAATTTTGACTGGTTACACTCCTGTGAAGCACCTTGGGACAGAAGAATGTAATTACACATCTATATAAAACCACGGGGAAGAAATTGGATAGCCCCCAAAAACAGTCGTGGGGATCACAGTACACGATTAACCCGCACCCGTTCATTGCATTGCAGGCAGCACGGTAAATTCATGCTGCCTGCTGCTTTACATGATAGCTGTGTGCAACCAGCACTACCCGCGCTGTTCATTGGCTGCAAGCATCAGCAGGGGGACCGATATCGCAAGTGGCTAGAGATACTTAAAGGCAGCCTGCATCTCTTAAAGGGGAGGTGCATTGTGGCTGCATGAAATGATGAGAGTCATTTGAAAACTGAATCTGTGCTGTGGACACTCACTGACACATTTCCCTCTTTCTTGTAGGAGAAGGTGGCACATAACAGCAGGCAGCAGCAAAGAACTGGAAGAGGACAAGCGCGCCTGCATGTTTTCTCTCATCCCACTTCTCCCTCATATCTCAATCTATTCTGATTTAGAAGCTGCAGATGGTATAAGCACATACTTCTTACTTTCTCCTCTCTCCTCACCACAACCCAACCCTTGTCCCTTTTTCATTTCAGATACCCAAGAACTGGAGCCTTCCCAGTCAGTGGATGAAGAGGAAGAAGACAGTGATGGAGACCATCACTTGATCTTACAGTCACAGCCACCAGCTCAGATAACGACACTGCGCGTATTTTAGAGGCTAGGATAGAGGAGGGATCTACATGTGGTGAGACACCGGGCACAAGTGCACAGGAGCCAGGGCGGGGGGAAAGGATAGCACAGGTGCCAGTTCACCAGTAGGCGAGGTCGCACACTAGTTCTGCTGCAGAGGACTCAGGTGAGGACTTTGATGGGCCAGGCTACAGAAGAAGGCTGATGGGTATACACAACCAAATGCTTGGTGCACTGGAAAGTCTGGCAGAAAGCCTGCACTTAATGTCAAGGAGCACGGAGGAGTCCAACACCAACTTGGCACAGGGCTTTGCGCAGAGCTTGGAGCCCATCCTTTCCAACGTAGAATGGGTGGTCACCTCCATCAGCACACCTGTGGAACCCAGCATGATGCAGTGTCTGATGGCCGATGTCGCAGCTTCTATTGCAGCACAAACAGCTTCCATAAAATGTCTGAGTGCTGCAGTGGAAGCTCAGACTGCTGCCTTGAAAACTCAGACTGCTGCCATCATGACTCTGGATACCACTGTTCAAAGGGGCTTCCAGGGCGTCACAGCAGATCGCCAATCTGTTCTCCAATAGGTCAGTAGGATTGTTGAGGCGCCGGCCCGGGTGAGTGGCAGTGGCTCCGTGGAGCACGAACTTGCTGTCCTCTCTCAGGATGACAGCATTCCTACTCCCACCCCTGCCACTCCGCCAGTGCCCTTGATGTTGCCTGTCAGCCAGCCAGCCCAGACTGCTACAGCCCAGATTGAATTGATGCAGTCTGAAGCCGGGCCTTCTCAGCCCAGAGCTGCTCAAGGTCGCCCTCCAAGGCCATCTGCAGTCTCCTCAATGGGAGGTCAGCAGCCTTTCCGCCACCCATGCTACAGCCACTGTGGAAGCACCTCGTAGGAGCAGTAGGAGAGGCAAAGGCACATGGAAGACAGGCACTAAGGGAATGCATAGGGTGATCAGTTTATTTTTGTATGTATTATGTCATGATTGAATTTATAAATTTGGATTGGAATGTGCATTTTCTGGTGGTTCTTATTTTTGTGTTGTTGGAAAGAGGACAATGTGATGGTCAGTGATAGAGGAAAAATAAGGAGCATGGGACTGTTGGTGAATGAGCAGGTGTGATTGAGGTTACTGGTATATCTCTAATTATTTCATCATGTTGAGCCTCGGCAGAAAGGGGCTGTCTATATTGTAGCCTCCTTTCCTCTTCCTCTTCCCCCACTTCCTGTTGCACTTCCTTCTCCTCCTCCTCCTCCTCTTCTTCCTCGTGCTCCTGCTGCTCAGCTTCTCGCCTGATAGGTGGTGGCAAGAGCTGTTCCCCTCATAATGGCCAGGTTGTGCAGCATGCAGCACACTACCACAAATCTTGATACCCGCTAAGCTGAGTACGGCAGGGTTCCTCCAGAGCGGTCCAGGCAGCGGAAGCGTTGTTTGAGGATGCCGATGGTGTGCTCTATAATGTTCCTTGTGGCAGCATGGCTCTCATTGTAGGCCTGCTGTGCACGTGTGCGTGGGTTCCTGACCGGAGTCATAAGCCATGTCATGAGTGGATAACCTTGTTGCCCAGTAGTCAGTCTTTGACTTCCCATGGTGGTTCAAATACAGGTGGCACAGAGTACTGTCACAGAATTAAGGATTCGTGACTACTGCCAGGATAACGGGCATTCACCTGTATGATGTGCTGCCTGTGGTCGCACACCAGCTGCACATTGAGTAAGTGGAATCCCTTTTGGTTCATGAAAATGGCAGAGTTCAGATGAGGTGCACGCAAGGTAATGTACGTGCAGTCAATGGCACCCTGCACCATCGGGAAGTCTGCAATCCATGCAAACTCGCATGCTCGCTCTGCCTGCTTGTCTCTGGCAAGAGGGAATGAGATAAAGCTGTCTCTCTGTGTATAGAGAGCCTCAGTGACCTCCCTTATGCAGCAGTGTACTGCAAATTGTGAGATGTTGCTTGTATCGCCAGCAGCAGCCTGGAAAGAGCCAGATGCATAAACGTTAAGAGCCACGATCACCTTGACAGCCACAGGCAATGCGGTCCTTGCCCTGCTTTGAGGTTGCAGTTGTGGCTGCAGCAGTTAGCAGATTTCAGTCACGATCTCTTTAGTGAAGTGAAGACATCTCAACCATTGGTCCTTGCTGAAGTTGAGATAAGAGATTTGGGGGGAGAAATTTGGTATCGCCCCGTTTGCGCCGCTAATTATCGCCTCCGACTACAAACTTGGCTTCTATCGCCCGTGGAGGTGATTGGAGCTCTAAATCAGGCGCTACACACCTCTCTTAAGGTGCTAACGCCGAAGAGCGAGGCGCTACCTCAGAGCGCTGGCGAAGCTCATGTGATTTCAGTCAGCAATGGAACACAGACACACTGGCGCTGGTCAGTTCTTAAAGTGGAGGGTCGATCTTGTTCTCCAACCACACCCTTCTCATTGCAGCCTTGAATCTCAGCCTGGAGAGACCTGTACATCAAATCTGCTGGAAAAAACAATGGAGAGGCCCAGGGAAAGAGCTCAGAGTGCAGCCCCCATAGTCTCTTCTAAATCGATGCAAGGAATGTCAAATCAAAATGAACCTGCAAAGTGCTGCTCAGTACCCAAAACTCCTTTACACAGCGTTGAATCTCTCCAGAAGTCTCTGTCTCTCTCTCAGAATGCGTGGTGCAAAAATGTCGCCAACAAAAAAAGGCAGGAAGCGGTCGCCCTTAAATAGCGCTCCCCCAGTCCCTTCCCGACTGCAAAACACTCCCCTCAACCTGTCATTGCTAGCGGCAGGCAGTAAGGCACTCAATATCCGGTCCGGGGCGCTACTGGGGCATTGCACGCTGGACTGACGTCACGATCTACGGGCGCAGGAGATCGTGGCGGTAGTGTTTAGTGCCACCGCAAAATGTCTGGTCAATTTCGCGAGCGGCGCAAACATCGCCGTGCCCAGGCGCTAGTTGCTTTGCACCCCATTAGCGCCCTCTTAAGGCGCTAATGGGAGGCGCAAAGCAACCGAATTTTTCCCCCTTGGTCCCTGAAGACCCTCGACGGATATGGTATCCTGCTGAGAGCCCTTTTCCCCTTCCTCCTCCTCCCTCTTCTAGCAGCTTGTCCTGCTCTGCCTGGCCTCTATTCATTCTCCTAGACATGCTCAATTCCAAGAGGAAGGCCTACTTGGCCACCTATTTCTGGAAGCAACTTGTTTCAGCTTGTAAATGAACAAAAAAGTACTTCAGCACCAGCCAGACCACTCCTGTAGACTATTGAAACTTTAGGCAAGTATAGGAAAGCTCCAAAATGCATACAATTGCACCAGCAGCCAGAAGAAATAATCCAGCAACTCACCTGTAAGTAGTTCATGATCCCTTTAAGTAGCGCTGGTGGGGGGGTCCTTCATGCTGTTTAACATTGTGTTCAGCTATGCGAGGTTAAGACAGGGCGTAGGCTGGAGCATGATGTTTGAAAATGGCAGCGCTGGCGTCAAATCAGCGTTGCACACTGATTAATGTATTAATCCGCCTGCTCTACATGCTGCCAGTGGTCATTATGTGCGTACGCGCAAACCCCTTTATCAAGATGGCATCCAGTGCACTTCCTGTTGGACGCCATATTCGAGTGTTAGGAGGCTGCGTAGCAATAAAGGGCCCAATTTCTCCCCCTGCACCTTTGAAACAGTTCAAAAAATAATTAAGTAAATTTTGAAAGGCTTTCATGAATATCACCACTTTTGATGGCCTTGAATTGGCCCCTGTTTAAATACACTGATGTGTGGTCACACTATGTTCCTTTAAATATTTTTTTTTGCACAACGTTCAACAATCAGAGCACTAACTATGCTCTGGAATTAAAACTCTTTCAAATGCTATTATATTGAGCACAATTTGAGACCTAGGGATTGAATGTACATGGGGTTCTCCCACTTGTCCACTGTGACTTCATTGGTAGAACAGCGGAAACTTCAGAAAAATGGTGTAAACGGCTTTAATGCCGTATTTCTGGGGTTCTTCTGCTGAGGTTATGGTGGACAACTGGGAGAACCCCCGTAGAAATTCACTCCTTAAAATTTTCCAACGAATCATTATAACTGTGGATCACAGAAGAACTGCAGATCACACGGCTGCTTTTTCTGCCTCTGGCAACAGCAGTACTGCCAGTTAAATACCGCAGAAGCAGCCAAATGAGCAAATGCTATCTTAAATTCTGTGTCCTAAATAAACTGGGATAACACTTCATCCCTCTGCTATGGCATGCTCACACAAGATTTTTCATGGTCTAGGAAATGCTGTTTTGATAACTTATTACCAATGGAGTTCTGTCTTCTGGAAAAGCACGTTGCCCATCAACCATCACCTCAATTCAAGATGGACAATAGACTAATTATCAAAACTTCGGGTGGGGGTCGATGCTTTTCTCTTATGGTTTTTCCTACACAAAATGCCATTCTCTCGATACCCCATGTTTTAAAAATCAGTTTCTTCTGACAATTTATTTTATTTGCCTCTTTAGGACACTCTCCATTCTTGACCTTTAAACAAACAACAAGCTATTGTACAAAAGTAAAATACTGAGGATACTGGAAATGTGAAATAAAAACAGAAAATGCTGGAAACACTCAGCACATCAGGCAGCATCTGTGGAGAGAGAAACAGAGGGGGGAATTTTTTTGGGGGGGCAGCGGGCGCATTCAGTGGCAGGTCGGGTGAGAAAATTGATTTTTTTGACAGCGGGTCGGGACCCCGCTGTCAACCCGCCGCCACGTGACTTTCCTAGGTGTCGGGTCTGTCAGCTACAAACGTGCTATAAAAGCTCCCATCTCACATCTGTTCACTTTCCAAGCTCAGAAGCTGTTGCTTACTGCATTTTGGAAGACAGATTGAGCTTTATGCAGGTTGCAAGTGTTTGGAGTAAACTCTGTATCCAGTGTCACCTCATTGGAACAACCTCTCTCACCATTGACAGATCGCTTCTGTCATCTCAAGTTCACTTGCCATCTATTACATCAGCATCAGTGCCCTTGAAACTATCTCACCTTGGTCCTCAGAATCCCACCATGATCAGCCTCAACACCAGCAGCACCAGGCACACCAACAACAACACCAACCTTCTCTGTAATCAACTGATGCTGCACAGGACAGAGAGCATCAGCACCCGACCACATTGCTGCCAGGGATGGCCTCACCATGGCCAGATTTACTTCACTTGACGCTGTACACCCTGGCTGCCACATGATGTGCCAGGTTGGCACCACCCCACACCAACACCATAAAGCATTCCTACAATACCCAAGCCATTCCTTTCACACTCATCACCATTGCAGGGGGTACCGTTATGTCTCACCATTCACTGCAACTCACTAAGCCACTTCCAAAGGTGCATACAAATCTGTCCAAGAACGCAAAGTGTTGAAAATAAAGATTTCAATGTTTGACAGCACATTAACAGAAACTTCACATGAACATTGGCTAAAACACACAAGTGGCTACCCTTGTGTGTTGTTAGTTATTATGATTGGACTAGGATGAGTGTGAGGGGTGGCTAGTGAGATGGGGAAGTAATAATGTAGATAGAGAGGGATGGGTGGAGGTACAAGGTAAGTGGGTGTGAGTAAGGATGTGCAGGAGTAGGGTAGGGAAGGCAGAGTGGTGGGGATGTGATGAGTGGCACAGCAGGATGAGGTTGAATGTGGCTTTGCAGTAACATTTCCTGATCTACTGAGATCATTGAAAGGTTTGCGCCACTGCAGCCTGGTCCTCTTTACGACATCCCTGCTTGTGTCTCCTCTGCAATGTGCAACTAGGCTGCGTTGATCTCCTGGGGAGGTGTCTTCCCCCCCATTGGAAGGGAAGAGAACCTCCCTGCGTGCTGTGACTCCCTATTTAAGCATATGGAGGGAGTCATGAGAGAGCCTGGGTGCAGCCCTGCACCTCTGTGCAGTACTTGTCAGTGTTTGCAGCACCTCAATGCTGTAGAACACTAACAGCACAACTGTCAAAATTAATTTGCGCATGGTCCCTTTAAGGAAACCAGCTGATGACGCATCATTGAATCAGACCCGCTATCTTCAATTGACCGGGAAACGCGCTGTGCGGACTCAACAGGGGAAAATCATTTTGGACAGTAGGTTGGAGCCGGCAGCGAGGTCAGGACCCATCATCGACGTCACCCACCACGGGCCCGCCGAGGTTGGTAAAATCCAGCCCAGAGTTAGCGCTTAAGGTCGATGACCTTTCATCAGCTCTTAAACCTTTAGCAATGCAATTTTGTAACTAGATACTAGAAGTTGCTGTAGAGTTAACCTACCACCCAGCTAAACAGGTAGACTCAATCTTAGAGATGATGAAATCCATGAGCTGTTCACATTTGGTATTGGAGCTGAGGGTGAAATAGGTGTGGGTGGAAGAGGTTTGAGGAGGCAGTTTGCCATTGAGAAAAGAAGCCTGGCATGAACTTGCCCTCCAAGATGATCTTGGAGTAGTAATCAGTTTTGTCAAAGGATTGTGAGGCATGGTAGTGCTTAACATGGTCAGTCTATACTTGGCGATGAGTAACTAGACTAGTCGTGCACCAGATGCACTTACGTTTGCGGCCCACAGACTTAAGGGAGAAAAAATGGGTCTGTACCAGAGGAACAGCGGGGATGGGAGATGGTGAGTGATTTGGTGGGATTGAGGGTATTGAAGGCAGGGGAAAGAGAGTAGTTGAGCATTTCAACAGCAGCAGAGGTGTTATGATAAGCCAGAGGAAAGGGAGTTGGGACCTTCAGAATGAATTAGTGATGGAGCTGGAGAAGGGCTTTATCCTGGGGCAAATGGTGAGGGGAGTAGAGCTGGTGGAAGGCAAGGGATGTAGATGGTAAAGGAGATGGCAAAGTAATCAGCTATAGTTTTGTCAGTGATCATGATCTCCAAAGTAGAGAGACCACAAGAGATGGTGAGGTCAGAGGGAATGCCATAGTTGTGGATGGGAGAGTTTACTTAAAGAGTGAGATTGAGTGAGGGCAGGATGACAGAAAAGTTGGAAGAGAGGGTACTAGGGGAGTTTAGGTGTAGGCTGAAATCACTGAGAATGTGGAGCCCCTTGATACTGAGATTAAGGGAGGAAAGAAGGAAAGAGACCTTGGTGAGGAAGCCTGCATGCATCATGAGAGGTCAGTATATGGCAAGGATTTTACATAGTATTTACAGCACAGAAACAGGCCATTCAGTCCAACAGGTCCATGCCAGTGTTTATGCTCTACACGAGCCTCTTACCACCTTTCTTCGTCTAACCCCAACAACATAACCTTTCATTCCTTTCTCCCTCATGTTTATATAACTAGCCTGCCAGTACAATGATATTGTCAAATATCACTTAGACAAGTTACCAGAGGGCATCCCTAACAGTAGCCACACTGTAGGACAGAGTATAAATCAAGAAATAATGGGGGCTTGTAAGAAAGCTACTGCAATAATCGTGGGTGATTTTAATCTTCATATAGATTGGACAAATCAAATTGGCAAATGTAGCCTTGAGGACGAATTCATAGAGTATATTCAGGACACTTTCTTAGAATAATACATTGTGGAACCAATCAGGGAACAGGCTATTTTAGATCTGGTAATGTGTAATGAGACAGGATTAATTAATGATCTCATAGTAAAGGATCCTCTAGGGAAGAGTGATCATAACATGGTAGAATTTCACATTCAGTTTGAGGGTGAGAAACTTGGGTCTGAAACTAGTGTCTTAAACTTAAATATAGGCAATTACACGGGTATGAAGACAGAGTTGGCTAAAGTGGACTGGGAAAATAGATTAAAAGGTAAGACGATAGATAAGCAGTGGCAGACTTTTAAGGAGATATTTCATAACTCGCAACAAAGATATATTCCAGTGAGAAAGAACGACTCTATGAGAAGGATGAGCCATCCGTGGCTAACTAAGGAAGTTCAGGAGGGTATCAAATTGAAAGAAAAGGTATACAATGTTGCGAAGATTAGTGGTAGGCCAGAAGATTGGGAATTTTTTAGAAACTTGCAAAGGATGACCATAAAAATAATAAAGAGGGAGAAAATAGATTATGAGAGTAAACTAGCAAGAAATATAAAAACAGATAGTAAGAGCTTCTACAAGTATATAAAAAGGAAGAGAGTAGCTAAAGTAAACATTGGTCCCTTAGAGGATGAGACTGGGGAATTAATAATGGGGAAAAAGGAAATGGCAGAGACTTTGAACAAATATTTTGTATCTGTCTTCATGGTAGCAGACACTAAAAGCATCCCAATAACAGTGGAAAATCAAGGGGCTAAAGGGAGGGAGGAACTTAAAATAATCACTATCACCAGAGAAAAAGTACAAGGCAAACTAATGGAACTAAAGGCTGACAAGTCCCCTGAACCTGATGGCTTGCATCCTAGGGTCTTAAAAGAAGTGGCTGCAGAGATAGTGGATGCATTGGTTGTAATCTTCCAAAATTCCCTAGATTCTGGAAAGGTCCCAGCGGATTGGAAAACCGCAAATGTAAGGCCCATATTCAAGAAAGGAGGGAGACAGAAAGCAGGAAACTATAGGCCAGTTAGCCTAACATCTATCATTGGGAATATGCTAGAATCCATATTAAGGAAGTAGTAGCAGGACATTTAGAAAATCATAATACAATCAAGGAGAGTCAACATGGTTTTATGAAAGGGAAATCGAGTTTGACAAATTTATTAGAATTCTTTGAGGATGTAATGAGCATGGTGGATAAAGGGGAACCAGTATTTGGATTTCCAAAAGGCATTCGATAAGGTGCCAGATAAAAAGTTACAGCACGAGATAAGAGCTCATGGTGTTGGGGGTAATATATTAGCATGGATAGAGGATTGGCTAACTAACAGAAAACAGAGGGTCGGGATAAATGGGTCATTTTCAGGTTGGCAAATTGTAACTAGTGGGGTGCCACAGGGATCAGTGCTGGGACCTCAACTATTTACAATCTATATTAATGACTTGGATGAAGGGACCGAGTGTACTGTAGCCAAATTTGCTGACGATACAAAGATAGGTGGGAAAGCAAGTTGTGAGGAGGACACAAAGGGCTGGATTTTGATACTGGAACGTGATGGAGGCGGGACTCCCACTTTTTGGGTTGTAGTCCCGCCTCCATCGTCTTGTGGCCAACCCACTGTATTTTCCCTTGATTGACCTTGTTGAGCCCGCCCAGCGAGCTCAGCAGGCCAATTAAGGGCCACCCGGCAACAGGTGACGTCACAGATTGACATTTCATCTGTCAAGAGCTTTTGACAGATGAAATATCAGCGTTTGACAGCTCTTTGAAGCTGTCAAACACTGACAATCTGTCTTCTAACTTGAGTCCTTCCTCTCAGGCTGAGTTAGAAATCATTCCAGCACAGAAAACAGAAGGCTGCAGTTTTTGACAGCACCGCGGCCATTGTGTTTTCTGTGCTGGTGAGATTTCTGTCTCCCGAGACCTGAAGGGCTGACACCTGCAGGAGGAAGTTAAGGTAAGTAAAACTTTTTTCCACACTTTACACTTACCTTACACACTTACCTCTGCACACATGCACCCATCACTCACCTGCCCACCAGACATATCGACCCCTCCAACCCCTGCAGACCCAGAGTCCGCCTCGCTAACTTGGCGTGGTTGGGACCTGTCGGGAAGCCCACATTTCAGCCATTAAAATAGGGATTAGGCAAAAAACTGCCTGTTAACTACCTGTTAACAGGCAGTTAATTGTCACTAATCCCCTTCCCGCCTCGGGGAGGCGGGTCCCAGCACAGGTCGGGTACCCGCCTCCAGCGAAACTGGCATGGAGGCAGGTTGGGGGCGGGATGGGTTCGGGACCCCCGAATCTGCAACTTTAACCCCCCACACGCCTCCAAACCCGCCTCCACGGGTCAATGAAAATCCAGCTCAAAGAGTCTGCAAAGGGATATAGATAGGTTAAGTGAGTGGGCAAAAATTTGGCAGATGGAGTATAATGTGGGAAAATGTGAGGTTATCCACTTTGGTAGGAAGAATAGAAAAGCGGAATATTATTTAAATGGAGAGAGACTACAGAATGCTGCGGTACAGAGGGATCTGGGTGTCCTCGTACATGAAACACAAAAGGTTAGCATGTAGGTACAGCAAGTAATTAGGAAGGCAAATGGAATGTTGGCCTTTACTGCAAGGGGTTGGAGTGTAAAGTAGGTAAGTCTTGCTACAACTGTACAGGGCGTTGGTGAGACCACACCTGGAGTACTGCGTACAGTTTGGTCTCCTTATTTAAGGAAGGATATACTTGCATTGGAGGCAGTTCAGAGAAGGTTCACTAGGTTGATTCCTGGGATGAAAGGGTTGTCTTATGAAGAAAGGTTGAGCAGGTTGGGCCTATACTCATTGGAGTTTAGAAGAATGAGAGAGGATCTTATTGAAACATATTAGATTCTGAGGGGGCTTGACAGGGTAGATGCTGAGAGGATGTTTCCCCTCGTGGGGGAATCTAGAACTAGGGGTCATAGTTTCAGAATAAGGGGTCGCCCATTTAAGATGGAGATGAGGAGGAATTTCTTCTCTCTAGAGGGTCGTGAATCTTTGGAATTCACTACCCCAGAGAGCTGGGGAGGCTGAGTCAGTGAATATATTCAAGGCTGAGATAGACACATTTTTGAACTACAGGGGAGTCAAGGGTTATGGGGAACAGGCAGAAAAGTGGAGTTGAGGCCAAGATCAGATCAGCCATGATCTTATTGAATGGCGGAGCAGGCTCGAGTGGCCCAATGGCCTACTCCTGCTCCTATTTCTTATGTTCTATGTTCTTATGTTAACAGCTAAGGAACTGTACCAGAAGATGTCAGCACCTTTAGAAAATCGAAAACTGAGGATTTTTAAAAACTGAGTGTGCAAGAGCAAGTTATAAAATATCAATTTGTGTGTCGTAAGAATGAGCCTTACGCGTGGTGAACTTAAAGTAAGCTTTAATCAACTATAAAGGTGCTACATACAAAAGAGGTCTTACGCTATGCCTCTCCAGGATCCAACTGCTCAGTCCAGTATTTATCCTGGACTAATCACAGGAAGTGATGCAATAAAGTTCGAGTCACAGGAAGCTGTATTGTGTTACCACATTCTCCCCCCCCAAAAGATTAGGAGGCCGGGATGCTCCCTCCATTTCGTAGCCGCCGGACGAGGGAGAGCCACACCCGTTTGGGTTCTCGTAGCGGTAGAGGGCCCCTAGCCCGTTTACCCGCCGCGGGCCGTGGACCAGAGTCCGAGTGATCCAGCCCGCTCTGTGAGGGGTCAGGACGATCCTGACTGTGTACTGGTGCCCGAACGGGTGTCGGGCAGGGCTGTGGCAGATCCGTTTCCGAGCGTATGGTACGGGGTGGATCGTGGCTGCGCGTGCGAGCCCCGACGGGCTCATAGTCAGTCTGCCCCAGGTCGGCACGCTGGAGTGAGGTACCAGCCGGCGTCAGATCCAGATCGTGATGAGAGGCACCTGGCGAGCCCAGAGATGTGCCTGGTACAATATCATCCCCTGGTGTCCCTCTATGTTTCGGCGGGCAGGGAGCCAGATCCCGCAATGACACGGTAGATTCCCGACCGTCAGGATACCGAATATAGGCGTAGGTAGGGTTGACGTCAGTGAGCTCAACCTCATCTACCAGGGGGTCATTCTTAGACGCCCGGACATATCTTCGGAGTAGCACTGGTCCCGGTGCAGTCAGCCACGATGGGAGAGATATCCCATAGGATGAGCGACGCTGAAATCGGAAGAACCGTTCATGAGGCGTCGTATTTGTGGTGGTCGAAAGGAGGGACCGTGTGGAGTGTAATGCGTCTGGAAGTACTGCTTCCCATTGCTGGTTGGGTAGGCCCCGAGATCTCAAAGCCAGACGTACCGCATTCCAGATGATAGCGTTAAAACGCTCGACTTGCCCATTCCCGACCGGATGATAAGGCGTCGTTCTGCTGGCAGCAATACCCCGTTCCGAGAGATAGGCCTTGAGTTCTCCTGACATAAAAGAAGGGCCCCGATCCGAATGAACATAGGATGCCATGCCACAGAATGCAAATACCTGCTCAAGGCAGCTGATAACCGTGGTCGTCAGCATATTGGGGCAGGGAAAGGCAAACGGAAAACGGGAATACTCATCGACCATGGTCAATAGATAAGTGTTGCGAGTTGAAGAGGGCAACGGCCCCTTAAAATCGATGCTAAGCCGTTGCATTGGCTGGGTCGCATGTATGAGTATACCACCTGAGGGGCGGAAAAACTGAGGTTTCAATTCCGCACAGACTCTGCAGTCCGAGCACATCTTCTTTACATCCCCGGTAGAGAATGGGAGATTTCGGGACCGCACGAAGTGTAGCATGCGAGTAACGCCCGGATGACACAACCCATCATGGATGTCTACGAGCGTAGAGGGTGCCATGGCGGAGCAGAATGCTCGTGTGAGGGTATCCGGAGCCACATTCTCCTTGCCAGGTCGATAGTGGATGGTGTAACCAAAAGAGGCCAATTCCAGCCGCCAAAGCTGGATTTTATTATTTTTAATTTTGGTCCGTTTTCGATTATCGAGCATGAAGGCGACCGATCGCTGGTCCGTGATTAAGGTAAAGTGCTGGCGAGCTAGGAGATGAGTCCACTTCCGTACTGCCTCTATGATGGCTGTAGCTTCTTTCTCGACTGGAGGATAATGTAGCTCAGCCCCTTGAAAAGTCCTGGACAAAAATGCCACCGGACGACCTTCCTGATTCAGAGTGGCCGAGATCGCCACCTCCGAGGCATCACACTCAACAACAAAAGGAAGACTCTCATCGATGGAGTGAAGAGCCGCTTTCTCCAACTGTTTTTTCAGGAGGTTAAAGGCTGCAACAGCCGCTGTGTCTAGTGGGAATGTGCTGGCCTTCAGTAGAGGTTGGATTCGGTCCGAGAAGTTAGGAATCCATTTAGCATAGTATGCAAACAGGCCGAGGGCCGGATTCTTAGGTGGCGGGAGCTCTTGGAGTGGGCGAAGCCTTTCAGGGTCAGGTTTAATGATGCCATTGCCCACACAATAGCCAAGGATGTTGATGGTTGGTTGTGACTCAATGGATTTAGCCGCATTTAATGTCAAATTACGGTGCTGGAGTGCATCCCAAAATCGTTGGAGATTGGCGTTATGTTCCCGCTGATTGCGACCTGCGACAGTAATATTGTCCAGATAAGGAAACGTATCCTTCAAGTCTTCCTGTTTGACCAGGTCATCCATTGCTCGCTGGAAGACAGCCACTCCATTAGTGACCCCAAAGGGGAGGCGACGAAATTGATACAGCCGTCCATTGGCTTCAAAGGCCGTATACTGCTTGTCTGAGACCTTCAAGGGTACCTGATGATAGGCACTTTTCAGATCATATGTTGAGAACACCGTGTACTCAGCCAGTTTATTAACCATATCATCGATGCGCGGCAATGGGTATGCGTCCAAGTCCGTATATTGATTGATGGTCTGTGAATAGTCAATGCACAGCCGTTTCTTGTGAGGTTGTAGAGGGTTCTTAACAATAACGACCTGGGCGCGCCATGGCGACGAACAAGGCTCGATGATATCCTCTGCTAAAAGCCGAGAAATCTCAGCCGCAATAAAAGACTGGTCTTCCTGACTGAAACGTCGTGACTTTGTTATAATCGGTTTGCATCGAGGAGGGATACTGGTAAACAGTGAGGGTTCATCCAGTGAAGCTGCTGACAATGCACAGAACGGTAATCGAGGTCGTATATTAGAAATAGTGAGTTCAGGTTTGGATCCGCCGAACTCAATGGTGAGCTTCTTATGCTGCTTTTGAAAATCCAGCCCTAAGATAAGATCACTACATAAGTCCTTGAGCACCGAAAGCCGGGTGGAGGGATACCTGTGACCATTAAGTGTTATTTCAACCATACAAAAGCCAGAAATTCTGGTATTAAGTGATGACTGAGCCATCGCAATTGCCTGGTCCGATGGGAAAACATGTAGCTTTAACTCTGCAACAATCTGTTCCCTAATGAAACTATCAGTGCTACCTGAGTCAATTAAGGCATCTAAAGTATGTCCATTAATTGATGCTTTTGTAGCTGCATGGAATAGGTTCTGAGGACAAGCAGCTGTAATTGGTGTCGTTGCACAAAGAGTGGCTGAAACTCTAGGTGTGTTTCTTCGAGAGAAAACCCGAGAGGAAGCACGATAGATTTTAGCCGGAACATCTTGATAGGCCCTTACCGGGGCAGTTCGGTAGGACTTAGCTTGATAAGCCCTCGTAGAGGCTCTTGATAGGCAAACCTTTGCAAAATGACCCTTTTTGTTGCAATGACTGCAAAACGCATTGCGAGCAGGGCAGAATTTCCGAGGGTGAAACTCATCACCACAAAAGAAGCATTTCTTAGATTGCCAAGAGGCTGCCACAGTGGGGTCATCATCCTCTTCATCAGTGAAGTCATCAGATTGATCGTCAGGGATAAAGTCCTCCCTAATAGAGTTCACCTGTGGCCTCTTAAATTGCCTGACTGTAGTTAAGGCAGCAGACCGAGGTCTGGGCACTGTATAAAGGTCTGCATTTCTTTTTGCCAGATCTAGAGAGCAAGCCATATCATAAGCTCTCTGAAGCTCAAGTGTCTTACTTTCCAGTAGACGCTGGCGTATAAATGGGGAGGCAAGCCCGCAGATGAAAGCATCACGGATCATTTCTTCACGGTACAGCTCAGCTGAGGCCGCCTGAAAGTTACAGTCCATACTAAGTCTGCGAAGCTCTTGGAGGAATTTATCAATGGATTCCTCCGGCCCTTGTTGGGCTGTAGCTAGTAGATGTCTGGCATATACCTCATTCGGTGTCTTAGTATATAGTCTTTTAAGCGTCCGAATTGCCTCCTCGTAACTGCCCCATTCCTCAACATACTGAAATACATTCGGAGTGACACAGTTGATGAGTATCCGCAACTTTGTGTCATCATCAGCCTTGCAATATTCGAGAAAATTGTCAAACGTGCGATACCAGTGTTTCCACACCTTACCGGCTGCTGGGGTGTTTGGGTCCAAGTCAAGACGCGATGGTTTAAGGATGTTTTCCATGATGGGTGATTCCCTGGATCCTTAGTTCCGAGTTCGTCCAAAAAGTTTGAGTGCGAAGTTTTTCAAAGTTGATTAAATTGTCGTAAGAATGAGCCTTACGCGTGGTGAACTTAAAGTAAGCTTTAATCAACTAAAAAGGTGCTACATACAAAAGAGGTCTTACGCTATGCCTCTCCAGGATCCAACTGCTCAGTCCAGTATTTATCCTGGACTAATCACAGGAAGTGATGCAATAAAGTTCGAGTCACAGGAAGCTGTATTGTGTTACCACATTGTGCATTTCTACTTCCATGTTTCACCATTCGTTTCCTGGGTTTTTAGTGCTTTTTGGACATTAAGGGAATCAAGGGATATGGGGATAGGGCGGGAAAGTGGAGTTGAGGTAGAAGTTCAACCATTCTCTTATTGAATGGTGGAGCAGACTCGAAGGGCCATATGGACTACTCCTGCTTCTATTTCTTATGTTCTTATGTTCCCCTTAAATGCATCTATGCTAGGCACCTCCACTACTCCTTGTGGTAGCAAGTTCCACATTCTAACCACTCTCTGAGTAAAGAAGCTTCTCCTGAATTACCTATTGGTTTTATTAGTGACTATCTAATATTTATGGCCCCTAGTTCTGGTCTCCCCCACAAGTGGAAACATCTCTACCTCTGTCCTATCAAACCCTTTCATAATCTTAAAGACCTCTATCAGGTCAGTACTCTAGCTATGGCCTAACTAGTGTTTTATACAGTTCTAGCATAACCTCCCTGCTCTTATATTCTATGCCTTGGCTAATAACAGAAAGTATCTCGTATGCCTTCTTAACCACCTTATCTATCTGTCCTGCTACCTTCAGGGATCTGTGGATGTGCACGCCAAGGTCCCTCTGTTCCTCTACACTGCTCAGTATTCTACCATGTATTATGTATTCCCTTGCTTTGTTAGCCCTCCCCAAATGCATTACTTCACACTTCTCCAGGTGGAATTCCATTTGCCACCAGACCAGTCCATTGCTATCTTCTTGTAGTCTACCTCACTATCAACCACAAGGCCAATTTTTGTATCATCTGCAAACTTCTTAATCATGCCCCCTACATTGAAGTCTAAATCATTGATATATAACCACAAAAAGCAAGGGACCTAGTACTGAGCCCTCAGGAATCCCACTGGAAACTGACCTAATTCTAGGAAATGTAGCCGGGCAAGTGGTAGATGTGTCAGTAGGAGAGCATTTTGGTGACAGTGACCATAATTCAGTGAGATTTAAGGTAGTCACGGAAAAGGACAAAGATGGACCGGAAATAAAGGTTCTATATTGGGGGAAGGCCGATTTTAATATGATAAGGCAGGATCTAGCCAAAATAGACTGGGATCAGCTACTTGTAGTAAAATCCACATCAGAGCAATGGGAGTCTTTCAGAAAGGAAATAGAGAGAGTACAGCGCCAACATGTTCCCGTAAAGGTCAAGAGTGGGACCAACAAGCCCAGGGAACCCTGGATGTCAAGGGATATACAAGAATGGATTAGGAAAAAAAGGGAGGCTTTCGGCAGATACAAAGGACTAAAAACAGTGGAAGCCCTAGAGGAGTATAGAAAGTGCAGGGTGGTACTTAAAAAAGAAATTAGGAGAGCGAAGAGGGGGCATGAAAAAACACTGGCAGGCAAAATAAAGGAAAATCCCAAGGTGTTTTACAAGTATATTAAGGGCAAGAGGATAACCAGGGAAAGAGTAGGGCCCATTAGGGACCAAAGTGGCAATCTGTGTGTAGAGCCGGAAGATGTAGGTGAGGTTTTAAATGAATATTTTGCATCTGTGTTCACTATGGAGAAGGGTGATGTAGGCATAGAAATCAGGCAGGGGGATTGTGATATACTTGAACAAATTAGTATTGAGAGGGAGGAGGTACTAGCGGTTTTAGCGGGCTTAAAAGTGGATAAATGCCCAGGCCCTGACGGGATGTATCCCAGGCTGCTGTGTGAGGCAAGGGAGGAGATTGCAGGGGCTCTGACACAAATTTTCAGAACCTCTCTGGCCACAGGGGAGGTGCCAGAGGACTGGAGAACAACTAACGTAGTACCATTGTTCAAGAAGAGTAGTAGGGATAAACCAGGGAATTACAGGCCAGTGAGCCTAACATCAGTGGTAGGGAAATTATTGGAAAAAATTCTGAGGGACAGAATTAGTCTCCACTTGGAGAGGCAGGGATTAATCAGGGATAGTCAGCATGGCTTTGTCAGGGGGAGATCATGTCTGACCAATTTGATTGAATTTTTCGAGGAGGTGACTAGGTGTGTGGATGAGGGTAGTGCAGTTGATGTAGTCTACATGGACTTCAGTAAGGCTTTTGACAAAGTCCCGCATGGGAGACTGGTCAAGAAGGTAAGAGCCCATGGGATCCAGGGCAATTTGGAACATTGGATCCAAAATTGGCTTAGTGGCAGGAGGCAGAGGGTGATGGTCGAAGGTTGTTTTTGTGACTGGAAGCCTGTGTCCAGTGGTGTACCGCAGGGATCGGTGCTGGGTCCTTTGTAGTGTACATTAATGATTTAGATATGAATGTAGGGGGTATGATCAGTAAGTTCGCAGATGACACGAAAATTGGTGGAGTGGTAAATAGCGAGGAGGGAAGCCTCAGGCTACAGGACGATATAGACGGGTTGGTTAGATGGGCAGAACAGTAGCAAATGGAATTTAACCCTGAAAAGTGTGAGGTGATGCATTTTGGGAGGGCAAACAAGGCAAGGGAATACACAATGAATGGTAGGACCCTAGGAAGGACAGAGGATCAGAGGGACCTTGGTGTGCATGTACATAGATCCCTGAAGGCAGCAGGACAGGTAGCTAGGTGGTTAAAAAGGCATATGGGATACTTGCCTTCATTAGTCGAGGCATAGAATATAAGAGCAGGGAGGTTATGATGGAGCTGTACAAAACGTTAGTTAGGCCACAGCTGGAATACTGTGTGCAGTTCTGGTCACCACACTACAGGAGGGATGTGATTGCATTGGAGAGGGTGCAGAGGAGATTCACCAGGATGTTACCTGGGCTAGAGCGCTTCAGCTATGAAGAGAGACTGGACAGGCTGGGGTTGTTTTCTTTAGAGCAGAGAAGGCTGAGGGGGGACCTGATTGAGGTGTACAAAATTATGAGGGGCGTAGATAGAAAGGAACTTTTCCCCTTAGTAGAGGGGTCAATAACCAGGGGGCATAGTTTCAAGGTAAGGGGCAGGAGGTTTAGAGGGGATTTGAGGAAAGAATTTTTCACCCAGAGGGTGGTTGGAATCTGGAACTCACTGCCTGAAAGGGTGGTAGAGGCAGGAACCCTCACAACATTCAAGAAGCATTTAGATGAGCACTTGAAACGCCATAGCATACAAGGCTACGGACCAAGTGCTGGAAAATGGGATTAAAATAGACAGGGCTTGATGGCCAGCGTGGACACGATGGGCCGAAGGGCCTCTTTATGTGCTGTATAACTCTATGACTCTATGGGGTAGAAATTAGGTCGCGCCCCATTTGGGGCGCAAATATCGTCCGAGCGCAAATATTAGCGCCTGGTGCTAATTATCGGCACTGACAGGAAACTTCACTTTTACCGCCCCGGGAGGTGAGTGGAGCGCTAAATTAGGCGCTGCACACCTCTCTTAAGGCGCAAAGGCCTAGGAGTGAGGCGCTACCTCAGCGCACGAGCGCAGCGCAGCTGCTGCCAGTTAGCGAGGGAACACAGACACACTGGCGCCGGACACTTCTTAAAGCGGGGGGGGGCCACTTGCTCCCCAGCCACACCCTGCTCATTGCAGCCTTGAATCTCAGCCTGGAGAGACCTGTAATCCATTTTGCTGCCAAGCATGGAGAGGGTGAGAGAACGCGCTCATCGCTTCACTGAGCGGGCCTTGGATGCTCTGGTTGACGCAGTGGAGCGCAGACGATGCATGCTGTTCCCGGAGAGTGGCAGGAGGCCTTTGCCACGCGAGTTCAGAAGAGTGTGGAGGGAGGTGGCTCAGAGCGTCTCCTCCAGGAGCATGGTGCCCAGGACCCATGTTCAGTGCCGCAAAAAGGTCAACGACCTCACTCGGGTCGTCAGGGTGAGTGGCTTTTTCTCAATACCTCTCCATCCCTCCATCTCAACCTCACTCTATGGCCAGAGGGTCTTAAAACCCCAATGCACAACACTCATGCAACACCTATGGCCCTTTCATCAAACACACACACACATTCCACACTTTGCATACAGTAAGGGCTATTCACCTATGGGAGGCACATCAGGCAAGACCATGGCTGCATATTGTAAGGGCTATTCACCTATGGGAGGCACATCAGGCAAGACCATGGCTGCATATTGTAAGGGCTATTCACCTATGGGAGGCACATCAGGCAAGACCATGGCTGCATATTGTAAGGGCTATTCACCTATGGGAGGCACATCAGGCAAGACCATGGCTGTATATTTACTCAGATGCTGTCCTTTTTCTTGCAGGCTAAGCCGGCTCATAATCGGAGACAGCAGCAACGGACGGGTGGAGGGCGGCTTCAGCTGCAACCCCTCAGCGATCTGGAGGAGCGCGTCCACAGGATTGTGGCAAGCCGGGTGATCGGTCCCGTCGCCACTGGGGACGCTGACCCCGTTGTGGACAGCAATGGTAAGGTCATCACCTTTTTGTCCTCTGTCCTTCCACTTGTCCCTCACAATACCAGCCTTTGACACTTTCAATCCAACTTGCTAACTCGCTGCACTTATTCCTCCCTTACTGCCACCCTGTCCTCACGCTAAAGCCACTCTTGTACCTCCCTGCTTTCAGATGGTGATTCACCAGCTGAGGAGACGGGCCCTGAAGCTGCCACTGGGAGTGATGCTGCAGCTGAGGAGGAAGAGGAAGCCAGAGCATCAGTGCCACCCTCTCCCGAGGAAGCCCATGCCCACACTGGGAACACGCCTTCCCTGGAGGGGAGCAGGGGGGAAGGGGCTGATGATGGTGAAGCTCCAGGACCCAGCGGGCTGCAGCAACGCCATGGGGGGGGGAGGGAAGAACGGGAGCCTTCTCCCCAGAGGGAGAGTATGCCAGACACTCCTACTGCAATGGACGCAGAGGAGGAGCAGCTGATTGCAGAAATGAACAGCCAGGCGGTGGGCATGCACACTGAGCTCATGGGTGCAGTGGGAAGGGTGCCTGAATGCATTGAGGCACTGGCAAGGAGTGTGGAGCACTTCGCTGTAGCACAGGCGGATGCCACACTAAAGCTTAGTGCTGCAATTCAGTCACTGGCTGCCAGGAACCCATCTGAGACTGCTCTCATGCAGACTCAGATTGAGGCCACGCGAGCACTGACTGCTGCCATCCTCGATGGTTCGTGCACATGTCCCCGGGGCTGTCACCGCGCCGCAGCAGGCCAGCAATCTGTTCTCCGGCAAATTGCTCCGGATGCTGAAGTGCTGCCCCGTGGGAGTGCCAGTGTGTCGGGCGAGCAGGGAGTTGCTGTCCTCTCTCACGATGACAGCATTCCTGCTGCCAACACTGTCACTTCTCCACTGCACTTGCCACCGCCTGTAGGACAGACTGCTGCCGCCCATGCAGAGATGGTGCAGTCTGCAGCCGGGCCCTCCAGGCCCAGAAGTGGTCGAGGCCGTCCTTCAGGGGCATCTGCAGTGTCAGGGTCTGACGAGCAGCAGCCTTCCACCAGCCTTGCTGCAGCCACTGAGGTCCCATTACGGAGGAGCAGTAGGGTTAGAAGGGGGGAAGTGCGCAAGGGAAGGAGATCACTCTCGAAGGGCAAAAAGTAGGAGGTGTGCCAAAATGCTGGTCATTTTTTTATTAAAGGCCGAGGTTCATGGTCCAACTTTTGTTTAGTGTTTTGGACATTATCTCCAGGTTGTGAGAACCAGTTATGTTATTGACTGTTTTTTTGTGTTTATTTCTATGAGTTTGTCATGAGGAATTGACACACACAGAGTTTGTAAAATAAATAAGTTTCTGTATTCAAAATATACATGGCTGGTGGTTGGAATTATTGGTGCCTTGGCCGGCTTAGGGGTTGCGTGCTGGGTTGATTAGTGTTTGTAGCAATGGCAGGGGCCCTAGAAGCGGCTTGCTATTAGTCGTTGACGGACGGCCCTTGCAGTTTGACCATTGTGGGCCGCCCTCCTGCCTTGGTGCTGCTGATGATCATCGTCCTCGTCCTGTTCCTCCTCTTCCTCCTCCTCCTCTGGTGGTGCTACAAGGCCTGGTGGCATTGGCTGGGTCCTGAGGATTGCCATGTTGTGCAACATGCAGCACACGACTACGAAGTTCGAAACTTGCTCAGGCGAGTACTGCAGGGCTCCTCCGGAATGGTCCAGACAGTGGAACCGTTGTTTCAGCACGCCGATTGTGCGCTCAATAATGTTCCTGGTTGCTTGATGGCTTTCCTGGTACCGCAGCTCAGCAGGGGTGTTTGGCGTACGGAGCGGTGTCATCAGCCAGGTGCTCAATGCGTACCCCTTGTCCCCCAGAAGCCAACCAACTGGCTGATGCGGTGCCTCGAAAAGTTCTGCCACAGTAGTCTGGCGCAGGATGAAAGCATCGTGGCAGCTGCCCGGATAGTGGGCATTGACAGCGAGAATCACCTGTCTGTGGTCACAGACCAACTGCACATTCAAGGAATGGAACCCCTTTCTGTTCCTGAATTCCTCTGCATTCTCTCGCGGAGCACGCAAAGCCACATGCGTGCAGTCAATGGCGCCCTGCACCATGGGGAAGCCCGCTACCCTCGCAAAGCCCATAGCACGGTCATGCTGCTTGTCTGGGGTCATAGGGAAAGAGATGAAGTCTCGTCTCCTTCTGAAGAGGGCATTGGTGACCTGCCGGATGCAGCGATGCACCGCAAACTGGGAGATATTGGCGAGGTCCCCAACAGCAGCTTGGAATGAGCCAGTGGCGTAGAAGTTCAAAGCCACTGTGACCTTCACTGCCACCGACAGAGACGTCCTGGACCTCAGCTGAGGCTGCAGATCTGGCTGCAGCAGGTGGCAGAGCTCAGTGACCACCTCCTTGCTGAATCGCAGCCTTCGCAAACACAGCTCCTCGGACATATGGATGTAGGAGAGCTGTTCACGATATACCCTGGGAGGGTAAGCTCTCCTGTACATGCGCCTGATGGCCCTCCTCCGTCTGGCCATCATTGCCACTCTCTGTCTGCGTCTCACTATCCTCCGATTCAGCTGGAGCAGGACGACGCCCCCAATCATTGCAGCCCCCATATTCTCTTTGCCAGAAAAGTAATGAGGTACAGCAACTAAAGTAGCAACAAAGTTAGGATGAACTAGGCCAAACTACCTCACAAAGCGTTGAGTCAATGTAGAAGTCTCTCTCTCTCTCTCTCCGAATCTCTCTCTCTCTCTCAGAACGAGTGGTGCATAAATGTCGACCACAGAAAAAGACAGGAAGAGGCCCCCTTTAAATAGCGCCCCCCCCAGCCCCACACCGATTGATAACGTTCCAGTCTTCCGGTCGTTGGAAGCGCCAGGCGGTAAGGCAGGGGGCGCCACTCAATTTCCGCTCCGGGGCGCCCCAAGGGCGTTGCACCATGGAATGACGTCACAATCTGCGCGCGCAGGTGGTCGCAGCGGTAAGTTTTAGCGCCGCCGCACAATCTCAAGTTAAGTTCTCGAGCGGCGCAAACAGCGCTGCGCCCGGGCGTTAGCGGCTTAACGCCCCATTAGCGCCCTCTTAAGGCGCTAACGGGAGGCGCAACCAAGTGAATTTTTACCCCTATGACTCTAAACAGCCTTCCAGTCACAAAAACATCCGTCGACCATTACCGTTTGCTTCCTGTCACTGAGCCAATTTTGGATCCAACTTGACACTTTCCCTTGGATGCCATGGGCTTTTACTTTTCTGACCAGTCTGCCATGTGGGACCTTGTCAAAAGCCTTGTTAAAATCCATGTAGACTAAATCAAACGCACTACCCTCAACGATCCTCCTTGTTACCTCCGCAAAAACTCAATCAAGTTAGTCCAACACAACCTTCCCTTAACAAATCCATACTGACTGTCCTTTATTAATTCGTGCTTTTCTAAATGATGATTAATACTGTCCCTCAGAATTTTTTCCAATAATTTGCCCACCACTGAGTTTAGGCTGACTGGCCTGTAATTACTTGATCTATCCCTTTCTCCTTTTTTAAACAACGGTACAACGTTAGCATTCCTTCAGTCCTCCGGCACCACACCTGTAGACAAAGAGGATTGGAAAATGATGTTCAGAGCCTCCATTATTTCCTCCCTTGCTTCTCTTAACAGCCTGTTCAATCTTTCCTAATAGGCATAACTTCTCAGTTCTGGTATCATTCTAGTAAATCTTTTTTGCACCTTCTCCAGTGCCTCCATATCCTTTTCAATTCTATCCCTCTAGAAATGAACCCCAGTGCTTTTTTTTCCATTTTTATGACCTTATTAAACTGTGTCGCTACTAAGAGTATGTGGCCTCCTTATTCTTGCTACCAAAATGAACCATATCACACTTACCTATATTAAACTTCATTTGCCAATTACATGCCCATTCTGCAAGTTTATTAAGAGTAAGTCTGGAAGGATGAAAGACGAAAATGTGTGAGAAGGAGGTAAAAGTACCAGAGGAGTGGGGGAGAGGCCAAGGTGAAACTTTGTGATAAGAGCTATGTCAAAGCTGCAGCAGTTTGGACAGGGCAAGTGATGGAAGAAGGAACCAAGAGCAGAGACTTTGTTGAGGGGGAATGATTCGCCATCACGTTTCTGTCAGTATCAGGATGTTGATAGATTTATCCATGACAATATTATGGATGGTGAGAGCCTTGTCAACATTGAGTAGAACAAAACAGAGCAGGAGCAATTGATGATTCACCAGTGAGGTTAGAGTAGGAGGTAAAAGAGGCAAAATGGATAGGGAGAAGGTTAGAGAGGTTAACCCCTGAAGAGTAAGCTAAGCACAATGGTCAGGAGCAGAAGGTGACACCATTTTGGTTGTCTCTCTGGGAGAGTCAGCAATAGGTGCCACGATGGTTGTGGTGAAGAATACCAAGGTGACTTGGATAAAGGAATAGACAATTGTATGTCCAAGTTTGCAGAGGACTAAGTTAAAAGGCAAAGTAAGTTGTGTGGATAGGAGCAGGAAGTTGCAAAGAGACGTAGACAGAGTAAGTAATTAAATAAATCTGGAATAAAAAGCTAGTATCAGTAATGGTAACCATGAAATTATCAAATTGTCGTAAAAATTCATCTGGTTCACTAATGTCCTTTAGGGAAGGAAATCTGCCGTCCTTATCTAGTCTGGCCTATATGTAACTCCAGATCCACTGCAATGTGGTTGACTCTTAACTGCCCTTTGAAATGGCCTAGCAAGCCACTCAGTTGTAACAAACCGCAACAAAACACAATAATAAGAATGAAACCGGACGGACCACCTGGCATCGACCTCGGCAACACAGGACTACATGCTAAAAAGCGGAAGCAGCATGCTATAGACAGCGCTAAGCGATCCCACAATCAACGGATCAGATCAAAGATCTGCAGTCCTGCCACATCCAGTCGTGAATGGTGGTGGACCATTAAACAACTAACGGGAGGAGGAGGCTCCAGGAATATCCCCAATCTCAATGATGGTGAAGCCCAGCACGTGAGTGCAAAAGACAAGGCTGAAGCGTTTGCAACCATCTTCAGCCAGAAGTGCCGAGTGGATGATCCATATTGGCCTCCTCCCGAGGTCCCCACCATCACAGAAGCCAGTCTTCAGCCAATTCGATTCACTCCACGTGAAATCAAGAAACGGCTGAGCGCACTGGATACAGCAAAGGCTATGGGCCCCGACAACATCCCGGCTATCATGCTGAAGGCTTGTGCTCCAGAACTAGCCGTGCCTCTAGCCAAGCTGTTCCAGTACAGCTACAACACTGGCATCTATCTGACAATGTGGAAAACTGCCCAGGTATGTCCTGTCCACCAAAAGCAGGACAAATTCTATCCGGCCAATTACCGCCCCATCACTCTACTCTCAATCATCAGCAAAGTGATGGAAGGTGTCATCGATAGTGCTATCAAGCGGCACTTACTCACCAATAACCTGCTCACTGATGCCCAGTTTGGGTTCCGCCAAGATCACTCGGCTCCCGACCTCATTACAGCCTTGGTCCAAACATGGACAAAGGAGCTGAATTCCAGAGGTGAGGTGAGAGTGACTGCCCTAGATATCAAGGCAGCATTTGACCGAGTGTGGCATCAAGGAGCACCAGTAAAACTGAAGTCAATGGGAATCAGGGGGAAAACTCTCCATTGGCTGGAGTCATACCTAGCACAAAGGAAGATGGTTGTGGTGGTTGAAGGTCAATCATCACAGCCCCAGGACATCACTGCAGAAGTTCCTAAGGGCAGTGTCCTAGGCCCAACCATCTTCAGCTGCTTCATCAATGACCTTCCCTCCAACATAAGGTCAGAAATGGGGATGTTCGCTGATGACTGCACAGTGTTCAGTGACATTCACAACTCCTCAGATAATGAAGCAGTCCATACCCGCATGCAACAAGACCTGGATGACGTTCAGGCTTGGGCTGATAAATGGCAGGTAACATTCGCGCCACAGAAGTGCCAGGCAATGACTAGCTCCAGCAAGTGAGAGTCTAACCACCGCCCCTTGACATTCAACAGCATTACCATCGCCAAATCCCCCACCATCAACAATTTGGGGGTCACCATTGACCAGAAAATTAACTGGACCAGCCGCAAAAATACTGTGGCAACAAGAGCAGGTCAGAGGCTAGGTATTCCACGGAGAGTATCTCACCTCCTGACTCCCCAAAGCCTTTCCACGATCTACAAGGCAAAAGTAAGGAGTGTGATGGAATACTCTCCACTTACCTGGATGAGTGCAGCGCCAACAACACTCGAGAAGCTCGACACAATCCAGGACCAAGCAGCCCGCTTGATTGGCACCCCATCCATCACCTTAAACATTCACTCCCTCCACCACTGGCGTACCATGGCTGCAGTGTGTACCATCTACAAGATGCACTGCAGCAACTCACCAAGACTTCTTTGGCAGCACCTCCCAGATCGCGACCTCTTCCACCTAGAAGGACAAGGGCAGCAGGCACATGGGATCACCACCAACTCCAAGTTCCCCTCCAAGTCACACACCATCCTGACTTAGAAGCATATCGCCGATCCTTCATCGTTGCTGGGTCAAAATCCTGGAACTCCCTACCTAATAGCACTGTGGGAGTACCTTCACTACATAACTTCCCAGAAATGCTAGGGAACCAAGGGTCTAGTGAGAAGGAGGAATTAAAGGAAATTAGTATTAGTAAATAATAGTGCTGGAGAAATTAATGGGACTGAAAGCTGATAAATCCCCAAGGCCTGATAATCTGCATCCCAGAGTAGTAAAAGAGGTAGCTATGGAAATAGTGGATGCATTGGTTGTCATCTTCCAAAATTCTATAGATTATGGAACAGTTCCTGCAGATTGGAGGGTGGCAAATGTAACCCCACTATTTAAAAAAGGAGGGAGAGAGAAAACAGGGAACTACAGACCGGTTAGCCTAACATCAGTAGGAAAATGCTAGTGTCTATTATAAAGGATGTGATAACAGGACACTTAGAAAATATCAACAGGATTAGACAATGTCAATCTCAACCTGGATTTATGAAAGGGAAATGGTGTTTGACAAACCTACTGGAGTTTTTTGAGGATGTAACTGGTAGAATAGATAAGGGAGAACCAGTGGATGTGGTGTATTTGGATTTTCAGAAGGCCTTTGATAAAGTCCCACATAAGAGGTTAGTGTGCAAAATTAAAGCACATGGGATTGGGGGTAATATACTGGCATGGATTGAAAATTGGTTAACTGACAGGAAACAGAGAGTAGGAATAAATTGGTCTTTTTCAGGGTGGCAGGCGGTGACTAGTGGGTACCACAGGGATCAGCGCTTGGGCCCCAGCTATTCACAATATATATCAATGATTTGAATGAGGGAACCAAATGTAATATTTCCAAGTTTGCTGATGACATGAAACTAGGTGGGATTGTGAGTTGTGAGGAGGATGCAAAGAGGCTTCAAGGCGATTTAGACAAGTTGAGTGAGTGGGCAAATACATGGCAGATGCAGTATAATGTGGATAAATGTGAAGTTATCCACTTCGGTAGGAAAAACAGAAAGGCAGAGTATTATTTAGATGGTGATAGATTGGGAAATGTTGTTGTACAAAGGGACCTGTGTGCCCTTGTACACCAGTCACTGAAAGCAAACATGCAGGTGCAGCAAGCAGTTAGGAAGGCAAATAGTATGTTGGCCTTCATTGCAAGAGGATTTGAGTACAGGAGCAAGGATGTCGTACTACAGTTGTACAGGGCCTTGGTGAGAGCACACCTGGAGTACTGTGTGCAGTTTTGGTCTCCTTACCTAAGAAAGGATATACTTGCCATAGAGGGAGTGCAGCGAAGGTTCACCAGACTGATTCCTGGGATGGCAGGACTGTCGTATGAGGAGAGATTGGGTCAACTAGGCCTGTATTCACTAGAGTTTAGAAGAATGAGAGGGGATCTCATTGAAACGTATACAATTCTGACAGGGCTAGACAGACTGGATGCAGGGAGGATGTTTCCCCTGGCTAGGCGGTCTAGAACGAGGGGTCACAGTCTCAGGATACGGGGTAGGACATTTAGGACTGAGATGAGGAGAAATTTCTTCACTCAGAGGGTGGTGAACCTGTGGAATTCTCTACCACAGAAGGCTGTGGAGGCCAAGTCACTGAATATATTTAAGAAGGAGATAGATAGATTTCTAGACACAAAAAGCATCAAGGGGTATGGGGAGAGAGCGGGAATATGGTATTGAGATAAAGGATCAGCCATGATCATATTGAATGGTGGAGCAGGCTCGAAGAGCCGAATGGCCTACTCCTGCTCCTATTTTCCTATGTTTCTATGTTTCACCACACGGACTGCAGCAGTTCAAGAAGACGGCTCACCACCACCTTTTCAAGGGCAATTAGGGATGGGCAATAAATGCTGGCCTTGCCAGTGACGCCCACATTCCATAAACGAATTAAAAAAAAGTGAGTGGGAAATCCTATGGCAGATGGAATTCAATGTGGGGAAGTGTGAGATCATCCACTTTAGATCTAAGAGAGACAAATCAGAATATTTTCTTAATGGTGAGAGACCAGAAGTGTGAAGGAGTGCAAAGGGATTTGAGTATTCATGTATACAAATCACTAAAAGCTAGTGCACAGGTATAAAAGGTATTCAAAAAGGCTAATGAAATGTTGGCTTTTATCTTTAGGGGGCTGGAATTCAAAAGTGAGGAAATGATGCTTCAGTTGTACAAAACCTTGGTCAGACCCCATCTGGAGTTCTGCATTCAATTGTGGGCACCAAACCTCAGGAAAGGTATATTGGCCTTGGAGGGGATACAGCACAGATTCATCAGAATGATACCAGGCCTTAAAAGGTTAAATTATGAGATTATGAGGACAGGATGCATAAACTTGCCGTGTATTCCCTTGAGTTTAGAAGATTGAGGGATGATCTAATCGAGTTGTTTAAAATGATAAAGGGATTCTATACATTACATACAGAGAAACTATTTCCTCTGGTTAGCTAAACCAGAACAAAGGGTATGAGCTTAAAATTAGAGCTAGGCCATTTAGGAGTGAAATCCGGAAGCACTTTTTCACACAAATTTAGTGGAAATCTAGAACTCTCTCCCCCAAAAGCTATGCATGCTGAGTTATTTGACATTTTCAAGACTGAAAGCAATAGATTTTTCTTGGTTAAGGATGTCAAGGGATATGGAGCAGAGGCGGGTAAATGGAGTTGAGGTACAGATAAGCCATGAACCAACTGAATGGCAGAACAGGCCCGAGGATCTGAATGGCCTTCTCTTGTTCCTATGTTCCTGCGAAATGCAGATGGAGCCCATGGGCTTGTTCAAGAGTGTTTTGAGCCTTGGATGACAGCTGAAGAGAAGGTGAGCTGAAGAGTAATGTTAAGTGGGGGAGAGATTGAGGAAGCATGGTGCTGGAGAAGGCAAAGGTGAAAGGGGCCATGGTTAGATGAGGTGAAGAGGAGACGAGATCAGACCTGAGTCCTGAAATGGCCAAGCAGGAAAACTCAAAAGTAGTGTGCTCAAGGTGGCAGTCAATATGCTCCTGCAATGGCCACAGAGGGAGATTCTTAGTGGAAGAGCTGATACAACAAAGATAACTATCCAATATCTAAGGACCTATCTTTAGGAAGATCCCTCCAGACAGGACGCAGCCTTTAAGTGTTCTGGTTTTGGTGTCATCTAGAGATCAATGGTTCAGCTTAGAGCAAGACTAGTCCAGAAGCTCACAGAAGAATGCAGTCCAGTTCAGGAACCAGTAACAGAGTGGTGTTTGATCCAGGAGGTGTCAGAGGAGTAAGGAATGTTCCAGGAATTGTTATAGTCAGGAACAATTCAGTATCATTAGAGGAGTGTGGGGCATGGACCAAGACCCAGCAGAGTTTGATCCAAGAACCAAGTGGAGGGGCAGGGTGAAGCCCAAAAAACTAGGTCCAGGGTCCAGCCCAGGAGCCCTATAAACTTTGCTTCAAAAATTATTAACAGCGGAACTGGCTGACTTTCATTTTATTTCTTCTGAAGAACTGAAACAATAGAAAAGTTTTCATATGAAGGGCTGTATTCTGTTCTGAATTACTGCCCATTTTAGGGGTAATGTGGGACATAAAATGGACTAAAATGAGTTCTTAAAGGCTACTACCTCAAAACCACTGCTTTGCATTGGGGACATGTATTTCACAATTTGAATCCCTCTATTCCTATGTTAAGAGGAGGAGGAGGAGATAGAAGAGGCTAAAGTGAAGGCTCTTAGAGTGAGGCATTACAGAAGGCATCTCTTTCCTACATGATCATATCCATTTACTAGGGTATCCAGACCAAGAAGAGGAAATATATCAATTGATGGCTGAAGACCTCTAGCCCACTTTCACTAGGGGAACAGTATTGTCTGTACCAGTCAAGATCACCACTGCCTTGTTATTTCTTTGCAACTGGATCTTCAAGGCAGGATCTGATGAACTTTGCCACAATAGTCAGGCAGCTGCTCATCACTGCATCAAGAAGGTCAGAGATGCTATATTCAGAAGGGCTAAACAATACCTAGCGGAAGCAGACAAAAAGAGAGAGAAATCCAGTTCTACAGACTGGCAGCGTTCCCATAGGTGCAAGGAGCAACACGTGCCACTCAAAACCTCATATGACAACCCACTCAATTTTATGAACAGGAAAGGCTTTCATTATATTAATGTCCAGCTCGTGTGCAAGGCCAGTCACTTTGGCCCAAAACTTCGGCTGAATACGGGAGAGTACGAACTGTGTACTCTCGCGTATTCGGTCCCGAAGTGCCGGTTTCCTGCATGCACTGCGCATGCGCGGGAAACCGGCACTTCCGATATGGCAAAGGGGGCGGTTCCTAAGTGAACCGCGTGCGCACTACAGGCTGTGCGCACGCAGCGCACTTAGGTTTTTTTTCAGGTTTCAACACGAGGGTAAGTATTGAAGATTTTACACATGAAGAAAGGAGGCGTAAGACCCCCTTTTAACAAGGTAAGTAGTTAATTAAGTATTATTTTAAATTTTTTTCAACAGGTTTATCTTTTTTAGAGACTTTAAAGAAAGGTAAATTATTTTTATAACTTTTAAAAAGAATTTAAATTTTTTCAAAAATTTACATTTTTGTTTAAAGTGGCTAATTTATTTAACTATAGTTATTTTATTAATGTGATGGGGTTTTTTTTAAAATTTATTTGAGGTTTAGCTGTTCTTTTGGGGGCAATTTGTATTCATAGTTTTGACAGTTCTCCTGTCAAAACTATGAATGAAAGATGGTGTGCTGCCATTGGCTCTCCATGTCCCACGTGATCCCAGAGGTCGCATCGAACTAACTGCGCCTCTGGGACACGCACACACTGCGCGCCGGCACCAGGGAGAGGCCCAGGACCAGAAGTTCGTGTGGGCCCGAAACATAAAGGCAGGCGCGGTAGGTAAGATCGCGTCGGATCCTTACCCCCGCGGCAACCATCGAAGTCTAATTTCTGGGCCTTTATCTTTCACGTCAATGCAGATACCCAAGAAGCTACCATGTGCTTTCATCATGTGACATTCCACCATATCAGCCCTCATGACTCCGAACCATGGGGTTTCACGCCCTCAGTGCTCAACATTTTTGCTCTTCTGGTGCTCACTTCCTACCAACAGGACCTTCACAAATTGTCCGAGAATTTGGGGGCCCTTCAAACTGATGACACTCCTGAATCTGCTACATTTCCAGACATTTTTGACACTGCTATTTGCTGCTTTCCTGGGTCCCTTTAAATTGCTGCAGTTCTGAATTTCCCTCCCTCGCAGCAACGATAAACCTATCAGGAGTGACACTAACACTCAAAACCTACCCTGCATCTGCATAGCAACTGAGAGCCCAGGAGGAATTTGCAGCAGGTTAGCTGCGGAGTCATGTGGATTGGTATTCGTCCCACTCTCCCGTTAACCTGCCAATGAGAGAATCAAGCCTTAAATCTCCTGGTATTCATTGAAGTATGTTTAATTTAAACACACTGTTGCCAGCATGTTCGTTTAAAAATATATACTGTCAGATAAATATAGCACCTTCTTGTTAAAAGCCTATAATTTAGTTAACACATTTTTTTAAAACTGGAGAAATAAACTATGGCCTCAGATCTATGAAGCCAATTCCTGAAACACCTCAATATAAATAAATATAATTCTAAATATCTGTATTGTCTTATTCTGTAAGATAAATCCCAAGTTACAGTACTTAGATACCTAAATAAATATAGACATCTGAAATCCACAGACTCCTGACTTTTACTTTCTTTCTAAACAATGAAAGCTAAAAGAAGCCAGTCATACACTGTTTGCTCGCCCAGTCATACACTGTTTGCTTCCCGATTTCAAGTCAAAGAGTCATACCCAGAGAAAATTGCATCACACTTCATCATGGAATTTTAAAGTGGGGTGAAACAAAGCTAGTTTCAACGGGACTCGAGCTTCGCTACCCTTCCCCCAAATGAAGCTCAGAAGCTGATCTGTCTAAACTATGTGGATGAATAACCAGTAGCAGAAACTCTGAATTGAATTTAGATCTGTAAGGTGCTGGTTAATTTATTACTGATATAAAAATTATCTTATGTAATAAATCATAACAGCTATTTTTTTCATTATTCTACCTTCAAAGGGTTTCTTTTTTCAAAAACGGAGCACTGAACAAATTCGTAATCTGATTTCTGTTGTTGCTTCTGGGAGTGTTACGGGAACATAAACAAGAAGTTTCCATCTTTAAACTGGTAAAGTTGTAGCAAGATGCAAAAAAAATTGATTTAATTTTGCCCAGCTATATTCGCTCCCATTGTGCACTGTACTTTCTTTGTGCATGGATAGGGTGTCGATTTCGGCAGATCAATGATAGCATTCCACACTACACTACAGATGCATAAATGTCAAGGTCAAGGCACTATTACTATCAACACAAAATACAGACGATAATATAGTTGCCAACTCAATTTAGATTTACTGTGCAGGAATTTTTAGTTGACTTCCAAACAATGGAATGAGGGAAACAGAATGCTCATATTCTCATTTCTGATAAGCTGAATGAAAACACAAAAAATACTAATTTTATTGTATACAAATCAAATACAAAAATATTAAACATATTTAGAAAATAAAATGACATTGCAATTTTTTTTAGCCTCCTAAGTATCTGCACATCCCTGGAATCGACAAATTAATCAGCTATCAAGTAGTAATGTTCCGAAATTAACCAATCATACTAATGGCAGGCTGGACTTCTCAATTTCTTCCTGTGTAATCTTAGGTTGTAGTTATGTTTCACCACTGCCCTGGTAGATGCAGTGTGCCATTTGCAGTGGGCAAGACTACTGTTATATTAAAAAATATTCTACAATAAGTTTATAAAGTGACCAGCAGGTCCAACAGATTGCATGAACACTTTTTAACTCAAAATCACACCTTATTGGAGTTATGTTCCACACAGTTTCAACCCCAAGCAGTGTAGCATAACCGCCCTGAGACAGTCAGATCAGGATCTGACTCCAGATATACTTTCACTTCTGCATCACTGCAAAGCGGAAACTACTTTGTTGCAATGCAAAAGTGGCAATATAACTGTACCCTTAGAGCCACTACATTTAAGGATGAATTGAAAATCCATTTGGCTGTAAACTCTTATTTTTGTAACTAAATGTAAGTGATTAAAGTCCACTGTTGAAAAACCTCCATGCATTATCTGCTAAAACTGACCATAATTATACATGTTTGTTCTCTCTGATGCAATTCTAGAATAATGCAGTAATTAGATTATTCTGGTACAAATACAAGAAGTACATTTTTTCAACAAATCCAAAGGATACCAAGCCCTTGCACCAGAAGAAGATGGCCACCCACAACTCATCGAAATATATTCACTAGCCAGCACATTCCAACAACAATGTCGCAAAAATGGGAGCTCAATTCATGGACTATTCAGTTTGTGTACACAGCTTAAAAGCAAACACTAATTTAGGCCCATCAAGACCTATTAACTTTAATTAATCCAATATTGGTTTCCAATTAACCTTCAAGTCACAAGCAGTTTTGTAATTTAACAAAATGTTGCTAAAAAAATGTAATGCCTAAGGACGAAGAATTCGGGGGTAATTTTAACTTTTGCCATGCCCCATTTCCAGTACAGGTTTAACACACCACTGAATACTTACTGCAAGTGGACTGTAAACACCTATGTAAGTGTAGAAATTACTCTTGGAGATATTAGTGGACAATGTGCTCATATGAAATTTCTTTGCCTACTGTTTTAGCAGAGGCATTAAACAATTTAAATAAATAGCTGAACACCTGAGTCAAAATAGCAGACAGACGAATGCCATACAATGACATGGGGTGGAAATTCCCTTAGGTCAGTTTTCGAGCCTGAAATGAATGCCACACACTGAGTACTTAGCCCAACCAGTAAGATCAAGGCGGGCATAAAATTGGGCCTCGGGCCTCATTAATATTTTCTGGCTGAGCTGCCTGACGTGCTGCCACAGGCAGCCTGACGCCTGCTGCGCTCAGGGCAGCCCAATTTCCCTGAGGGTCCTAAAACAGGCCCCTCATTAGCATATACAATAGGGCCTAATGCCTATGTTAGACGGCCGCCCCAGATACCTGAAAATGGCCTCGCCCAATATTAGGGCGCAGGACATTGGTCCTCGAAACTAAAATGTGCGCAATGACATCAATTTCTACTCTATTAAGCATTTGCTGACTAATACAGCCTACGGTCAATTTCTTAGATAGCTCAGAGGAGCAATGGATTTGAAAGCTTAGGATCTGTAGGCGTAGACTCAAAAGTGAGTCTGGGGAATTAATAATGGAAAATAAGGAGATGGCAGTTGAATTGAACAGGTATTTTGCATCGGTCTTCACTATAGAGGATGCAAGTAACATCCCAGAAATAGCTGTAAATCAGGAATTGGAAGGGAGGGAGGAACTCAAGAAAATTACAATCATCAGGGAAGTGGTACTGAGCAAATTGTTGGAGCTGCGGGCTGACAAGTCCCCGGGTCCTGATGGACTTCATCCTAGGGTCTTAAAAGAAGTGGCTAGTGAGATAGTTGATGCGTTGGTTTTAATTTTCTAAAATTCCCTAGATTTGGGGAAGGTTCCATTAGATTGGAAAATAGCAAATGTAACTCCTTTATTCAAAAAGGGAGGGAGACAGAAAGCAGGAAACTACAGGCCAGTTAGCTTAACATCTGTCATAGGGAAGTTGTTAGAAGCTATTATTAAAGATGTTATAGCAGGGCACTTAGAAAAGTTCAAGGTAATCAGGCTGAGTCAACATGGTTTTGTGAAAGGGAAATCATGTTTAACCAATTTATTGGAGTTCTTTGAGGAAGTAACATGTGCTGTGGATAAAGGGGAATTGGTGGATGTACTGTTAGATTTCCAGAAGGCATTTGATAAGGTGCCACATCAAAGGTTATTGCGGAAAATAAAAGCTCATGGTGTAGGGGGTAACATATTGGCATGGATAGAAGATTGGCTAGCTAACAGGAAACAGAGAGTAGGCATAAATGGGTCATTTTCTGATTGGCAAGATGTAACGAGTGATGGGCCACAGGGATCAGTGCTGGGGCCTCAACTTTTTACAATTTATATAAATGACTTGGATGAAGGAACTGAAGGTATGGTTGCTAAATTTGTTGATGACACAAAGATAGGTAGGAAAGTAAATTGTGAAGAGGACATAAGGAGGCTACAAAGGGATATAGATAGGTTAAGTGAGTGGGCAAAGATCTGGCAAATGGAGTATAATGTGGGAAAATGTGAAGTTGTCCATTTTGGCAGGAAGAATAAAAAAGAAGCATATTAAAATGGTGAGAGATTGCAGAGCTCTGAGATACAGAGGAATCTGGGTGTCCTAGTGCATGAATCGCAAAAGGTTAGTATGCAGGTACAGCAAGTAATTAGGAAAGCTAATAGAATGTTATCGTTTATTGCGAGGGGAATTGAATACAAAAGTAGGGAGGTTATGCTTCAGTTATACAGGGCATTGGTGAGACCACATCTGGAGTACTGTGTACAGTATTGGTCTCCTTATTTAAGGAAGGATGTAAATGCATTTGAAGCAGTTCAGAGAAGGTTTACTGACTATTACCTGGAATGGGCGGGTTGTCTTATGAGGAAAGGTTGGACAGGCTAGGCTTGTATCCGCTGGAGTTTAGAAGAGTAAGAGGTGACTTGATTGAAACATATAAGATCCTGAGGGGTCTGGACAGGGTGGATGTGGAGAGGATGTTTCCTCTTGTGGGAGAATCTAGAACTAGGGGTCACTGTTTAAAAATAAGGGGTCGCCCATTTAAGACAGAGATGAGGAGAATTTTGTTCTCACAGAGGATCGTGAGTCTTTGGAACTCTCTTCCTCAGAGGGCGGTGGAAGCAGAGTCTTTGAATATTTTTAAGGCAGAGGTAGATAGATTCTTAATAAGCAAGGGGGTGAAAGGTTATCGGGGGTAGGCGGGAATGTGGAATAATCAGATCAGCCATGATCTTATTGAATGGCGGAGAAGGCTCGAGGGGCCGAGTGGCCTACTCCTGCTCCTAATTCGTATGTTCGTATGTAATTTTGCAGCTGCGCCAAATGTTGTCACCTTATTTGGAGAGTCCTCAGTCAAGCAATCACTATCATATTTGGTCACAAGTACTTTTCTGCAGCAGGGCTTCATTTTTCTAGTATTAGTCAGGGTACCATGTCCACCTACGTTTAGGACAACAGAATAATTGTTATGGAGGGTTGGCAAGTTCTTTCATTTCTCCAAAAGTTCAGAGAAACAGTTAGACACATAGGCCTAGAAATCCGATAAAGCCCGAAAACGGGCAGTGCCACCATGAGGCGAGGTTTGCTCGTGGCCGTAAAAAGATCGCAGGCAGCACCATTATTTTGGTGCTGCCCGCTGATTTGAATAATTGCAATTCTCAGCCCAGTGATGAACGAGCTACTTCAGGCTGTGCGCTCAGCAAGAGGCCCAATGTCGCATGGCCATAGTGTCCCTGGAGTGAGGCAGCCTTTTCTTAAAGCTAGACGGTCATTTTAGAAAGCAGTCTTGAGCCCTTAAAGGGGAACTGCCTTCTAAAATTTAAAAAAAATCATTTAGAAATAGGCAGTCTTTAGCCCTTAGAGCTCAACTGCATTCTGAAGAAAAGAAAAACATTAAAATAATTCCAAACTAGGCAGTCTTCAGCTCTTAAAGCTGAACTACCTTCTGCATATAAAAAAATGGTAGAAGCACTTCAGCACTAACACAAATGGCTCAATAGGCCAGGGAAAGGGCACCCAGAGTCTTGCACGCAGCACTCCAGCTTTGTGCAGGGGTTCAACACTGGAAGAAAGGTCCCACAGGGGGCCAGGAGGCCCTCCAGAAAGAAGGATGTGGGACCAGATTTCCGAGGCGGTCACTGCCAGCAGTGTTGCCCCAGGACCTAGCTCCAGTGCCCAAAGAAGTTTCATGACCTCAGATGAGTGGTCAAGGTCAATGAATGCATCTTTAAAAGCCGTCTCCTGCCAACTGCACCACTAGCCTCACACACTGATCAATGCACGACGCCCCCCCACCCCAATCACTCAACTGCCAACAATCTCTACTACACCTCACATTCCTAGCTTCACCGCCCCCCATTGAGGAGATAGTGCTGGCCATACTTGGCAGGGGCATGGCTGAGCCCTTGGCCAGTGGCGGGGCTGAAAGAATACAAGGTGCTGGTATCCTCATACGTTATCCTCCTTCTCACATCCCACATCCCCCTCATCCCACAATCTCTTCTGATGTACAAGCTGCAGATGGTGTAAGCATGCACCTCCTGCTTTCCCACCCTCCCCTCACCACAACCTTACCCTTGTGCCTTCCTCATTTCAGACACCCAAGAAATCCAGCCTGCCCAGCCAGTGGATGACCAAGAAGAGGGAGAGCAGAGTGAAGAAGAAGAAGAAGAAACACCGTCACTCGATTTCACACTCCCAGCCACCAGCTCCTTGAGGTCATCCTGCAAGGCCACCTGCAGTCTCCCCCACTGAAAGTCAGCAGCCTTCCACCAGCCAGGCTGCAGCCACTGGGGTAACACTGCGTGACATCACTAGGATAGGCAAAGGCACACACAAGACACTTACTAAGGGAATTCATAAGGATGATTAGTTGATTTTTTGATGTAATATTGGACGCATATGTGGATAAAGTTGGATTGTAAAGTTTGCTTTGTGGTGGCTTTTATTTCAGCATTGTGGCCAAGAGGACACTGTGATGGTCAGTAACAGAGGGAAGGTAAGTTGTGGGACAAATTTTGAACAGGGAATTGGGGCTGTGTTCACTAGTACCATAGGCGGATGATTTGACCTGGCTATCCTGGCCAGAAATGGGCCGTCTGGGTTGCCTCCCTCCTTCCACTTCCTCCTCTTCTGCTTTTTCCTCTTCTGCTTCTGCTTCTTCCTCTTCCCGCTTGTCTCATTTGCTGCCTCTTCTTCATCTCCATGTGATGTTGCAGCCCAAGGGGGACTGCAACTAGAGCCCCCAGGACGGTGAGTAAGTGGTGTTCTCAGAGGCCTTCCTTTAACATCCAAAGCCTTGCAAGCATCCAGCAGCACTCCCTGCAATCCTGGCACACTTTAACAACTTTTTAAAAGTATTGCACCAAGCCACTACTCCAATAAAATGTAAAAAAAAGTCCAAAAGCTAAAATCTAAACTTACCTGAAGGATGTACATGTCCCTTTAAGAAGCACTGGCAACGTCTCTGTAGTACTGCTGCACGCATGTTCTTCCATGTGTGGTTTGGAGAGGGTGGTATCCAGAGCGGCAACATCCAAAGTCATGTGTCAATTCAGGCATTGCACGTCGTTTGACATCACGATCTGCATATTTATACGTGGGCTGCAACCCCAGGCAACGGCAGCACTACCAACCTCCCCAAAATGGTGGCCGCCGTATTCCGCACCAGAAGCGGATGGAAGTGAGGCAGCAGCCATTTTTTCAGCAAAACCGGCCTTAACGGCTGGCACTGGACCTCCGAATTTCGCGGCCATGGTAAAAGATCTGTGCTATTGTTGGCTTTCCAAGCATACATCAATCTTAAAGGTTTCTATTCTCTCACTCTGCAGTGGACATGACTGCATTTTACTCACCGAGATGAGTTGGGGGCAGGACTGCTGCCTTCCGGGTTCTAGTCCCGCCCCCAGCGACATCCGACACACAGACGCTATTTTCCCCTGATTGGCCTTGTTAAGCTTGCTCTGCAGGCTTGCTGGCCAATTTAGGGAAAGCCAGTATCAGATGACGTCAGTTGATGACGCTTCATCTGCCAGTTTTCTTAAAGGCACATGAACCATAAATTTTTGACAGATGATTTGACAGTGTTTGACAGCATTGAGGTGCTGTCAAACACTGACAATCACTGTACAAAGGTGAGCCCTTGCACCCAGGCTCTCCAATGACTCTCTCCTTAGGATGAAACAGATGGCAGCTGCAGGTGAGGGTACAGAAGCGATCTGACACTTCTCCCATTGAGGTGAGGCCACACAAACACTTCAAAGCTTGTCACCTGCAGAAAAATCTAAACACATTAAAAATGACTTTCCCAACATTTCCTTACCTCTGATACTCACCAGTGTCCCACTGCATCCTCCACACCACTTCTGCAGCTGTCATCTGTATACCAACAGTACAACAGACCCACAGCACACCTCATTTACCCTGGCGGAGTTCCCCGACGTCAGGAAGCCCGCAGCAGAAGTCGCAAAATGGGAAAAAGCCTCTTAACTGCCTGTTAACTACCTGCTAACAGGCAGTTAAGTGGCTATAATCCTCTTCCCACCGCTAGGAGTCGGGTCCCTGCGCAAATTGAGGACCCGACTCCCAGGAAGATTGGTTGGAGGCGGGTTGGGAGCAGGAAGGAACCCACTCCCATTCTTTTTGACTTTCCCAGCAGTCCCGCCTCCAAACCTGCCTCCTCAGTACTGGTAAAATCCAGCCCGTGGTGCCTACAAAATAGTTTACTTAATAAATATTACATTTTTGGAGTCAACCGTGATTAGTTAAGATAGATACAATCATGTATTTTTAATTTAATTGAACAAGAAAGCAAATCTGCTAAGCTGGATTTGGGGTGACTATGGTTATTTCTTCAAAGCAATGTTCATGCTTCCATCAAGCAACCCCTAAGTATCAGTCAAACACAGATAATAGTATATATTGGTTTATTTTCTCTATAACAGACCAAACCTTTCGCCTACTGAAGGACACATGTTTCTATTTTTGAAACTATTGTTTACTTCTGGAAACACTGCTGACAAATGACCGATTAGACATAATCATGGGGCCAGAAAGCAGTGTGAACTGCATAATCAGTGATTCAGTATGCATGAGGAAACATATAAGTAGAATAAGAGACACAGCTACTAAAGTGTTACTGTAACAATATTAACGTAGGAGTTGTGGGAACTCGTAGCTGTAGTACAATGGATTATTGCTATTATGACGTCTAGTTTGCCAGCAAAATGTGACAATAATAACAATTTATTCCAATATCTTATAACTTTTCTTCAATAAATATTCAGAATGAGCCATATTTATGGAGAATTTGATCATACTGCTTACGTGGTGAATTCTTCAAGACACTTTATTCTAACAACTGTCACAAGAAAATAGAATAATGTTCTTCAAAATGTTGTATAAAAAAGTCAGTAAACATGGATTGGCGTGTCAATGACATCAGCTTTAAAAACTGAATGAATATCCATTGAAAAGAGTTCAATCTTTAGAAAAAAGTGATAATCAATGGGAAATAACAAGCGAAATAAGTGGAAGCTATTTGCCGCAGGATCTAATGATAGAATGGAATACTGTTCTACTGATCACGTTTGGTAGCTGCTTTCATACTATGTGAGGCCTGTGGGTTTCACACATCAGGCTGAATTCAAAGGTAAATCTGACAGGAATTGCTAAAGCCAGTGGCTGAGAAAACTCGTTTTAATCCAACAGGTTTACTTTTGGGTTGCATCCAGCTGTGGAAAACCTATTCATTGGGAACCAGCAGTGTTAGCCTAGGTTTTGCATAATATAAAAGCAGCTGATGACTGCAGTGTGAGCAATGCTGCTGAGCTCTCACCAGTACTGTAAACAATAGAGCAGTGCTACACTCTGAGTGCTGGTTTTGTGCTGAGAGCAATGAATGGATCAAAATGAAAGTATTAAAATTCTTCTTCTGTCACTAACATTCTGAGCAGCACATTCGAGAGGAGAGGAGAGGCTGAACAGCTGTTTAATCAGTTGCTTAACATGTCAGTGAGGCTCAGCAGTTCAAAAACTAGACTCAAAAACTCAAAATATACAGAACCAAATAAGAAATCTCAAACAGGAACTCCAGCGAGAAAAAAAACGACAGAAGCCCCTCAATTGCCCAGTGGGTAAATACGGCGAATGGTGTGGCACAGACCCATACAACGAGGAAGGCCTGAGGGTTTGATTTCTTGGCTGTGCTGAGTTAGCCAACCTCAGCCAAGGTGGCAGTGAGGGCACTGCAGCTTGCCTCGGTGTTCCCAAGCTAAAGAGGGAGAAATTTGGTTAAAGTGTCCATACCTGATAGCTTTGAGTGGCCCCTGATGGAAGAGTCTGCGTGTGTGTGTCCATGCAGATGCCAAATGAAAACAGGATTGGACTTGTCTGGGTTCACCCCACAGTCAATTAAGCCACTCAAACTAACTTACACGTGAAGGATGGCTACTTGGGTGAGATACCACAGGTGCAGCACTGCCTATGGAACCTTAACCCAACATAAAATGCTATTTTCAGAAGGCAACGGGTAAGTAGATGATGGGATAGAAAGCCAGATATCCAAGTTTGCCGATGGTGCAAAAATAGGTGGCATTGTAAGCAGCGTAGATGGAAGCATAAAATTACAAAGAGCTATTAATAGATTAAGCAAATGGCAAAACAGTGACAAATGGATATCAGTGTAGGCAAATGTGAGGTCATCCACCTTGGACCTAAAAAGGAGAGAACAGAGTAAAAATGGTAAAAAGCTAGAAACAGTGGCAGTCCAAAGAGACTTGGGCGTCTATGTACATAGATCATTAAAATGTCATGGACAGGTACAGAAAATAAACAAAAAGGCTAATGGAATGCTGGCCTTTATATCTAGAGGACTAGAATACAAGGGGTTAGAAGTTATGCTACAGCTATACAAAGCCCTGGTTAGACCACACCTGGAGTACTGTGAGCAGTTCTGGGCACCACACCTTAGGAAGGATATACTGGCCTTTGAGGGAGTGCAGCGTAGATTTACCAGAATGATGCCTGGACTCCAAGGGTTAAATTACGAAGTGAGATTACACAAATTAGGGTTGTTTTCCCCTGGAATTTGGAAGGTTAAGGGGTGATTTGATCGAAGTTTTCACGATATTAAGGGGAACAGATAGGGTAGTCAGAGAGAAACTATTTCTGCTGGTTGGGGAGTCTAGGACTACGAGGCATAGTCTAAAAATTAGAGCCAGGCCTTTCAGGAGTGAAGTTAGGAAATACTTCTACACACGAAGGGTGGTTAAAAAAAGAAAGACTTACATTTATATAGCGCCTTTCACGACCTCAGGACATCCAAAGCACTTTACAGCCAATGAAGTACTTTTGAAGTGTAGTCACTGTTGTAATGTAGGAAATGCAGCAAGTTCTCACAAACAGCAATGTGATAATGACCAGATAATCTGTTTTTGTGATGTTGATTGAGGGATAAATATTGGCCACAACACCGGGGATAACTCCCTGCTCTTCTTCAAAATAGTGCCATGGGATCTTTTACGTCCACCTTAGAGAGCAGACGGGGCCTCCGTTTAACGTCTCATCCAAAAGCTGGCACCTCCAACAGTGTAGCACTCTCTCAATACTGCACTGGAGAGTCAGCCTAGATTTTTGTGCTCAAGTCTCTGGAGTGGGACTTAAACCCACAACCTTCTGACTCAGAGGCGAGACTGCTACCAACTGAGCCACGGCTGACACCATAGAAGTCTGGAACTCTCTTCCGCAAACGTCAATTAATGCTGGGTCAATTGTTAATTTTAAATCTGAGATTGATAGAGTTTTGTTAACCAAAGGTATTGAGGGATATGGGGCAAAGGTATATACGACATAAATGATGTAAAATATCTTGGACAGATACAAAAAATAATCAAAATATTGAGTTAGGTCAGAGATTAGCCATGATCTCATTGAATGGCGGAACAGGCTTGAGGAGCTAAATGGCCTACTCCTGTTCCTATGTTCCTAGTTGAAGAAAAAGATCAGAAAAATGTATGTATAATTTCAAAAATTGAAGAAAATTACTTAGACTGTTTTGCAGACACAGGTTTCCTTCTCATGATTTATGGTGCTTTCAAAGCCCCTTTATTGTATTGTACTCCTGTGTCCCACCATCTTTTATTTTCTATGTATTAGGATATATAATACATTTATGCCAGTTTGGCCTCAGGAAATAAAAATAGTTTCTGTTGTTTACACAATATTGGGAATGAAAATCCTCCCAATGATAATTTTAGAGAATAAGTAATTCGTAAGTGCAGAATGGGAAACACCAAAAAGGATCCTGAGCTATATTGGTGGGGTTGATGTTATTTGCACGAATGCAATGGTTGGTCCTAAAAAATTATTGAGCAGATAAAACTGCAAAGTATAAAACAAAGTGCGGAAACATCCACAATGATTTTCCAAACCACTTTGTTATCTTCGTTACGATATTGTTGTGGAAATTTATAAGCCAGTAAACACAATAGGTGCGATTTTCTGTGGGGGTTCTCTTGCCCGCCCACTGTAACCTTGGTTTCACAGATACCACTCAGAGCCTGCAACCACATACAGCCTAAGCTTGTTTTTTTAAACCATTAACTCTCATTATATTTATCAACTATTGTTTTTGTGGCTAACGTTATGTGACATTTAAAATTGAAAACTCCCATTGCAGCACCACCTACGGGTGTAACATACTGCAGGTAAATGTTGATATGTTTTTAATGAATTATTCCTGTTTCTTTTAATGGTCCATTTTATATTAAGTAGCATAAGACCTTTAATGGGCATTCTGGATAACTATCTCACTGTGGCTCTCCTAAGAGTAGTAAGAATATTCATCTCTTCCAGATCTCCCATCCATATTTCTATGCTGCTTTGAACACAGAACAACCTAACCAAACAAAATATGCACAATCTTACTCCTAAGTACCTTCTTATTTTCACTCCCCTCTGTAATGTTGAACCCCTTCATTCCTTCTCAGTGAAATACTATCTAACTCTTATTTTAGGCTTCATGCATAACCCTTTTAATAGTTAAAGTCCAGAGTTCCTTACTAGACATGGCTAGAGCATATGTTTTAGATACAGGAACAGGAAAAGAGAACTAGAAAAGTTCCTGCTGCCAGATGTGCATTTATATGTTACTACCAGTACTTCCTGTGGAACAACATCAATCTCTTCCAAATCCCATTGATTTAATTCACATTCACTGTTTCATCTAAGTCCATTCACTACTTCCCTTGCTAATATTTTGTGATGCCCATCTAAATCATTAGTTCTCAAATTAACCTCCCATACAAGTATCTGGCATTCACAAAACTAACAAGGGATGTTCTATTATTGCACACTCAGCTTTGAAACATATGTCACTCAGCCTGACAGTACTCCATCTTGTATGTTAGTAGCTGCCCACAATATTCTCTTATTTTCCCAGTTACTCAACAGAATCATGTGCACAGGTTCATTTCAACTCTGCATCTTTGATTCCAAAAATTTTCAATTAATTTGTGGGTCAGAGGGTATAAAAAGAAATCATTGCAATTTTCCTATGAAGACTCATTCAGCCTGGCAGCCCAACTGATAACTGAGTAAACCTGATACATAAGATTAGCAGGCTGAATTATTGGTTATTTTTGGAAGATAAACCTAGCAGTGCAAAAATGTAGGAGCACTTTAGGTATAACTGTATTATTAGGTTACTCAGACTTGTGCTTTTTTGTTAATGTCACCTCTATGAGTGTAATTATATCTTGATGTAATTAAATATTAGATTTCAGTTTTACATATCCAGTTTGAAAGATAGGAATTAAAGTTTAAAAACTAAAGCAAATTAAGGATATTTCTCCAAAATAATCAGACAAGAGGATGGTACAAAAAGGTTTATTAGGTAACACTTTTGTAAACATTTGAGGTAAATTAACATTTACATCAATTTGCTCTTACAGAATATAATACATAAGGCACTTCTTTAAAGACAGCACTTGAAACAGCTTTGTTGCTTTTGCTCCAAATCATTAAATGTCCCTGACTGCCCAGAAAGTTCTTTACCTCTGGGTGAGAGGTTATATCAGGTAAATAATAGAATGTTTTCATGGGCAACAAGTAGGCTTTGAAGCCTCTGAGCAAGTCTTCAGCTGTTAACAAAAAGCATGGTAGAAAGCAACAGATATTGAATTAAGAAACCTAATCAGTTTAATTCAAATTTCATGTACAAAATATTTGATCTCACTTAATATAGTCTTTTAGTCTAGTAAACGTGTATTTGACTAATTACCAAATATGGTACAGGCCAACTACTACAGCCCCAGTGCTATGTGATTATCTATTACAAGGTAAATTACTCTGTGGCTATAGTTGTGCATTTCTCATAATCAGTAAAAACCAAGTGTATACAGTAACAACCTAAATAACTTTCATTTGTACACTGGAAATCAATTTAATTGTACAGCACTATTGTACTGCCTTTTCTGTGAAGAGCCCTAATTTTGTATTAAGACATTTAATTTTGGATTTGATGCATACTGGCAGGGTCGTTTTCTTACAATTTGCTATCCAACGATGTAAACTTTGGTATGTGTGTTTTTTTTGCTCAGATGTGCAATTTTTGATAATGTAAACTTTCTGAAACCATAACAGTTACAAAGATAGCACACATTGTACAAGAAAATAGATGCAAATAAAGAACAACGCATTAAAAAAAATTACAAACTGATTCCTTGATTTGTTCAGTTATCAATAATGTTAAGGGATTCAATAAATAATTAAAGTTATACCAAGCTAGAAAATTAAATCAATCCTGGGAAGACATTAAACTAAGCCTTGGATTCCTTAATTCAAGGAATACGTAATTTTGCTTGTGTTTATTTGGCCAATTATCTAATAGATTCATCCAAGCAAGAGCCACTTGTTTAAAAAATTATATAAGAAAATCATCTTATTGATAACAGCAGATTTTTTTTTGTTTCAGTGCATTATCTTTTTAGTATAACTAAACACAGGGCTACAAATAAATCTGTTCTAAAAAAAATTTTGTTAGGGAATCTCAGAAAAGAAACTACACTTTGAGAACAGTTCTTGCACAAAACCGTGCAATTGAAGTAAATGAGCATTTCTTTTTAAAAAAATTAAGGTTTCTGGTAGTAAAATTTGTTTCCATAGGCCAATGTGACGTTGAAGCAAAGATGAAACCTAGACTACCTCTAATACATACCATAGTCTCTGCGTGTACTTAACTTTATTCCTAAAATTTTTTATCAACTTTTACTCAAATGTTCATGTCCTAGAAAGATGTTACATGGAGAGCCTTTGCAGCCTTGCTTTGCATAGTGATCCTTTGCAAGGTTCTACTGAAACTGTCAAGAAGTAATTGGCAATTTAACGCTTGGTTTTCCTCATATTAGCCAAGATTATGAATCTTGGAAAATACAGCAAAAATAAGTGTCCAAAGCAACAAAATGCAACTCACTCTCCCTATGATTCCCACCACCCCACCCCCCAACAATAAATGAGACTACAGCACCATGCCCTAACTCTGGAATATTAGTAACATTTTTCATCTCTGCATGTAAAGCTTATAGCAATGGTTTGGTAGTTCCAAATTTAGCACAGTGTTGAAAAGGTAGGGTATGTAAAAATGCCATGTTCTTGAAGAAACACCTGGGACCATTTCGATTTTATTGATGATGTGCTTTTACAATGTTTTGAAGGTAAACTTGACCTAAAAACTTTTTTAAAAAAGTAAAAACATTACTCTTCTATAAACGGTTTTACCGCAAACCATGCTTTTATTTTACTTCTTGGTCATTCTACCCATCTTCTGCCCTAATGCAGTCATATCAAATGTGATAGAGTCCTAAATTTGTCAGAGTAGTATTGTATCTACTAATACACACAAACACGCCCTCATGCACAAATAAACTGCAGTGCTACCTCTTTAATCTACAACTGGTTTGAGTTTGCTGCCCTGCTTTGATGTTTTTAATAGAAGACATTCAAATTCATGTTCTAACTTTCCATGTACCTCAGCCTATAAAACATGTATCCAATCCTTCTATTTTCTTTTGTCACCATAAGCAGTGCAATTTCAAGTTTTACAACATTTGTCGGGGCACGTGGAACAGTGAAGATGGATGAAAACCAAGAAGCTAAATATTGCAACCCTGTGGTAGGACTAAGTTGAGTATGTGTCATGTATGAAGCATTCTGCGATTTGAAGTTCAGCTTTAGAGACTTTACCCGCTGTATTAGTTTAAAGAGAACTGATTACAATCAGAGTGCATGTTTCTAACATAATATGAGCGCATTCAAGGAGTTGAATAAGACATTTAAGGAGTTGTTTCTCGAGCTTACTGTAGACATCTTACCTTGCCATGAAATAATGATTAACATATTAAAAAGTACAGTTCTTAAGTCAACATGTGGTAGTGGGTTCCGTAAAATGAGCTCTTAGAGGTGCAATTAATGATCATGAATCAATTAAAAGCATGCCTACAGCATGCTAAATGAATCAGGCTTCAGTCGAACATGATGTGAAATTTGGGGGTAGTTTCATTTTGCGGACTTTCGCGGTCTACGAATTAAGATTTCTGTAGTGTTTTCATTTATTAAAAATTATAAAATAGGAGCCTGTATAAATGTTAAGGCTAATAGGCGTGTAACTCAATTTTAACAAAATAATCGTCATCTCTGTGAAAGCCACTAAAAAAGAGCGCATTGCAATGACATGCATACGGATGTGTATGCTTCTCCCACCCAGCCGACTTTATATTAAAACCTTGTACTGATTTAAGAGAGGAGGAAGGGGCGAAGCGGGCGCTAAACCGCTAGATCGTCCGACCTAGCTCTGCCGCTGCTGGTTTTACTGGCCCTGCTCAGGCGGCGCGTGTCTGTGCCGGGAGGCTCGTGCATCTCTACCGTTGTGGTCAGGTGACCGTTGCCGCGCGCCGCCCCACCCGTAGTTCCGCTGTCCTCATTGGTCGAGGCCGGGGCCACGTGCTCCTTCTTGCCGTTGCTGGTGCTGGGTTTGAGCTCGCGGGTCTGCTCGGTTGCGAAGTTGGCCCAGTTCTGCTCGGTCGCCAGCTTGTTGTTGTACACCACGTAGGGCGACCTGTCCTCGGGCAGCGGCGCCATTTTGAACTCAGTGGGCGGGGCCCCCGGGTAGGGGTGGGGTCCCTCCGTCGTGTCAGGGAAATAGGGGTAACTGAAGCTGCCCGGGACAGTCCTGGTGACTGGCGTTATCAGCTCCGGCTTCGGCTCGAGGTCCGGGGGGTGTCGGTTGGTCACTCCCTGACGTAGCTTTTTCCAGCCGAGGTGATAGATTTCCATTAGGTTCAAGAAAAGGGACACGCAAGCCACCACAAGCATAAATAGGATGAAGATAGTCTTTTCTGTTGGCCGTGATATGAAGCAGTCCACGGTGTTGGGACATGGCCATCTGTTGCACCTATACAGAGGTCTAAGCTCAAAGCCATACAAGATATACTGACCTACAATAAATCCAATTTCAAACATCGCTTTGAAAATAATATTGAAAACGTAGGTGCGTAGCAGGGCCCCTCGAATTCGGATTTTACCATGTTCATCCCTAAAAGGAACCTTCCCCTTTTTGCCGTTCTGAAGCAGCAGTTCTTTGTCTCCTTGGTTCTTGGCTTTTCTAATTTCTTCCTCCCTCTCTTTCCTTTTATCTTCCATACGCACTATGTGCAGTACATGGCCCAGGTATATCAAGGTGGGCGTTGAGACAAAGATGATCTGGAGGACCCAGAATCGTATGTGGGAGATGGGGAATGCCTTGTCATAGCAGACGTTCTCGCAGCCAGGCTGTTGGGTATTGCAGGTGAAATCGGATTGTTCATCTCCCCAGACCTCCTCAGCCGCAGCCCCCAGCACTAGGATCCGGAAGATGAAGAGCACAGTCAACCAGACCTTGCCTACCACTGTCGAGTGTTCCTGTGCATTCTCCAAAAGCCTTCCCAGAAAACTCCAGTCACCCATTGTTTCAAGTCTCTACCCTGGAAAAGCAATCCATATAACAAAGAGCCATTAGATACTTGGAGAATGGAAAGCCCAAAACCTCAATGGAAATGGATACTTGGAGTAGTGGTTCTGAAAATACACCAGCAGAGTTATCTGGTTTCGTTATAAAGATTTTTATTCATTAAAAAGCAAACAATTATAGATTTGAGATACTGCATTTTACAAATAATATATTACACATATTCTCTGTCAATTGAATGGTGCTAATTCCGTCATTGGAATTCACACATCCTTCATACAAGATATTTGTTTAATGACACGTCATTTGCTCACCTATTAAGCAAAGAAAATACATATTACTATATTTAATATCTGAAAATATTACGTTTGGTTAATCTTGTCACGAATGTATTTTGTCACTAAATATCGGAAACAGTTTGATTGCCTTAAAATTTGAAACTAAATCTTTGCATCTGACCACCACTTACAAATCTCAATGCATGAAGTCTGAAAAGAATGCCGTAATCCATCGACAGCCCAAATACCGTACATATTAATAATAGAAAATGTAGAAACTGAATATGTACATAATTATTTACAGCTGAAACGGCATTTTTTTTAATAAAGGACTGTGATTAAACGATGATTTAAAGACTTTTAAGTGCTGAAGGTATGTTAAAAGTATTTAGAACGTATATATATATTTATATAATCATTGTAAAATACGGAAATCTTACCGAAGGAGTACCCACCAGAAGAGTGAGTAAAGAAAAAAACCCTGAATCAGTAAAATTGCCTGCTTAAGTTCAGATAAGTGCAAGTAGACGTTGTTCTTCATTATGTTTCAGTTGTCTAAACAATCAGCGGGGTTGCACTGGTCTAAAAATTGTACCAATAAATTTTATATATATACCAAAAGTCGTAATTCTATCTGCCGAACATCTTCGCTTAGTTAAAGGGCAGGGCAATAAACTACAAACACATATCTAGAATGCTACTCGTGTTATGCAATATCTACAAGAGGAATTCAATAGCATGAATGACAGGTTTGGGGCTCCGGTAAAATGAAACACTGTAGTACATTTGATTCGGTATTTTCATGTCTTCTGCCTTTTAGTTTGAATTTAGTAACAATGAAAGTCATTCACTTATTTATTTTAGACTGATTGCGCCTGCCCTGCAAATTACCATATAGGACAACTAATGAAACAAGTTAAGGCACTTCAATTAAATATTAACGCATGTGCCAATTGCTGATTTTGACACTATTCACGATGATACTATCAGCTTCCAGCTTTTGATCTATATAGCTGCTTACAGAACGATTAACTTATTGTTACTGTGTATTAACTGATGAATCATCGACCCGAGTTTACACAACTACCCATTAGCTGTAATTTTATTATATCTGATGGCTCTATCGCAAAATAACGAAAAAGTCCGGTATGTTTTATTAATCTATTCCAATGTGGTCCGGTTACCACAAAGTTTAATCTCACAATCCACCTATCATCATACAAATTCAAAACATCGAAACATTTCCTATTATTTCCAGGTGAATGTACCTCGGCTAGTCACAAACAGTGGACATTTTCACATCTTATTAGAATGTGACAGTTACTGTGATGAGTTAGTTGAACACATTGCCACGTTAACATTGACATATACTTTGATTTAGTTATTTAACAATTCCATACCCGCTTTGAAATCCTTTGTTTTTCACTTTCCATTCATATTGTTACCATCTGACTTCTTGTTTCCTTTGCCCTGTACTTTATTTCATTTTAAGTCTGTTGCTTCTACTCATTTAATTTTAGAAACGTCCTAGACACTTTAGTATTATAGATTTGGCTGGGTTATTAAATTTAGTCACAGATAACACCAGTATAGTTAATTTTATCTAAAAAGTACAACAGATAAAATTAACTGATGATGGATTTAATAACACAAAAAGACATAATTTCAGACTCGTTTATTTGTGAAAGGCGGCCATGTAAAACAGTTCTATAGTATACACTTATGTGTCAAGTGGCCATTAAGGCAAAGAGAATGGCGTTACAAGTGTAACCTTACCAGACTGAATTCGCCCAGCACCACATATTAAATTCAAATGGGCAAAGTCCGCACCAGTGATTCAGTCTGGCAGAATACTGTATTATGAAAAATGCCACACGGAAATGCAATTAATTGAGTCAATATAAACTGTTGGATAATAAATAAACCGATTACACCAGGTAAATACTAAGCATTGCTGATCATCAAAATACAGAAGCATCATACTTTCGTTGTGTACAAACTGTCTTTTCAGACCATGTAAAAGCTATCAATGTCTTCCCAGACTTTTAGAAAATAGACATTTAAGCTAGTCCTCTGAGATTTCCAGCGCTTTTGTAACTTATAAACACGTTTGAAACCAACCATGAAATTTACACTGGATTTTGTAGCTTTTTAAATTCCTTCCAAATATGCCGCCCACAGGGTTTTGGTGTCAATATATGCACGTAACATTGGCTCGCTTTGAGGAAAATTAATTCTGATTTTTAAAATATTGAGCATTTTAGAAAATAATTGGCAACCATTAACTTTAATTCGCTCTTAATTTTAATTTTTAACTAAATGAGTACTTGACTAGTCTAATGCCATTCGGTTGAATTAAACTATCCCTAGTCAAGCTGTATTATAGGAAATAAAAACAGAAATTATATAGTTTGTTCAGACTAAAGCAAACTGCTATATAGTCAGGAAGTCTAAATCTTTATGTTGCGTGTATATCATAGTCACCAAATTAGAAAACTTATTAATGTTACTTGTCCTATTGAAAATATAAAGTTTAACATGGTGGCAATTTAGCGGACTAACAGTTGAGATGTTGCCTTCTATAGATGCTTGCATCATCAGAAAATAAATTGCTGAATAAGGAAAAAATAGCTTATTCAGCTTCGTGTGGAATCAACAGGTGCCCAGTACAAAAGAATATTTATTTTACTCATGTATAATTGTTTCTCTCACTTTGTCATATTTTGCTTCAGTTCCATTACACTCATTTCATGGAGACGGTCAACAAATTATGCGTTTTGGTATGAACAATAAAACATATACTTAAATATCAGTCGTAACACTGTTGCCTAAATGTAATATGACCTTTTACTTATATAGAAAAATCTGATTACAATTTTAATTCCTGTCAAATTAAAAGGGATAGGACATTTTAAAAAACAGCTGCTGACAAAATACAGAATTGATTATACTTCTAAAACTGTAATTTGCTGTAAATTGTCTCCGTTTCCAAGCTATGGCAGACGTCAAGGTTTGTAGAACAGGATTGTGCTTCTAGAAAAGGAAACCAAATGTAATGAAGATGAATAGTATTTCGGTTAGTGACGGTGTGGATATTGTTAAAGTTTATTTTGATTCTTTCTTTTCTGATGATTGTGCCTTCCTCTGTAAATTCTGCAAGTAAACCACTACTGGCATTTTAAATAAGGGCGAAATTACAGACAATTTTTTTTCTCAGTCTGCTATCCTGTATTTGCTATGTCAAACGGTTAAGAATGCAGGCTCCCAGGTGCTCCGTTTTAAAAACTGACTTTGCTTTCCGAAAGTATATTTGAAGTTGATTTGAAACTAGTGGAATAAAAATAACATAAACATTTGCGCATAACCCACTTTTACCTCAAATTGGTGTAGCTCATTTCAATCATACCAACCTTAATCTGAACTATAGGTTATGCGTTTCAGAATAAAACACACCATGTTGCATCGTCAGGAAAATGCCAGATCTGTACAGTCAGCGAAGCAGCTTACAGCCATTTCCACACACCAATACAGTTCTTTACCATTGTTTTACACCCAAACGTTTATCAACTGTTCAGATATAACTTTCAGTTAAAATCTTATCAGACTAGATACTCATGAAGACCCATTTATTATATTTTTTTAAACTCTTACGGAAATCTCCCCCCACCCCCCACCAACCCCCCGAAAAAGCAGTTGGGTGTGAAAAGACTCCCGTCTCATCAAAATGTTTGGGGATACCAAATTGTATCATACCTCAAGCTGAAGATGACAAAACCAGCTAGCAAACACATCCGGCTGTCATAGATGCCATATTTTGAGTGCGCTGGGGACATGAAGCAGACTTGTCTAGGTAACCCTCCCCCTCCCCAGCACCACTGCCAGCTTACCCAACACTTCTGACCGCTGTCAGCCAGCCTATTCAAGCACAATCGCTTTCTTCACACATCGATTTCCAAGCCAGTCTTACGAGGGGGAAAAAGTGATTCAGAAGTCCATTAAACCTGCAGATTGGATCGCGCGGAGTTCCTGCTCAGCCAGCCATCGCCGCTGTCACATTGTGTGAGAATGCATGGCTGAACCTCGCTTGTCACCAGACGGAGGGCAACGCCACGCCCCTACCACTAACAGAACTCATCACTTTGGTAGAAGATACAGTTATAGCCTCTACAGGCTTCCCCCTCTGTTAAAAAGAACAAACCCAAAGTTATAAACTTTCGTTGCAAATATTCTTGTCTTTTGTTGTGCTTATACAACCATTTTAAGGGAATGGAGTGATCCGAGTTTCTTGCATACTTCCTCCTGTAATTCTGAACTCAGATAGCTACTTTTTAAACATTATCCCAACCTCATCAGGTTCACAATAATATGTTTTACATTTTTTTAATGACATTACTAGTGGAGAGAGCAGTTATCTTTTTGAATTGTATTCAGTCGTGTCGTATTTATTTTTGTAGCCACTCGGTATTTACTTAAACAATTATGGATACATTCTGCCGACGTGTATACACTGCTCGCGAAAAAAATACAAGAAAAGGCTAGTCTCGTTGAAAGGCGTTTGATAGGGGTTAAAACCATTAAGCCATTATTAAATCTTAAACTTGTTACAAATATATCAGCCCAAGGTTAATGTAAACTTTGTTGTTTTAGTAACTTACTCAAAACTATCAAAATAGAAAGAGCGGGCGCAGACTCGATGGGCTGAATGGCCTCCACCTGTGCTGTACTATTCTATGATTCTATGTGTAATCAAGAAAAGGATACAAATGTCAAAAACCTATGATGATACTCCCTATCAAGGAGGGACATAAACACATTGTAGCATCTGTTCTAAAATTACTTCTCAACATCGTTATAATATGTTGTGTAGTTCTAGTTATGATTTGACTATATTACACTGTGTACCCCTCTTCATAATTCTATTAATATGGCCATCAGAGGTTTATTATCGACCATATAATTTGCTCGTTTTCTGTAAAATATAGTCCTTATACAAATTAAGCCTCATGAATTGTAATTAAAAGCTATCAGAATTGTACTTTCTGCATTATCTTGTGTATTATAAGATCTAAGGGATACAATGTACTGTGTCGTCACTTGGACACAGTGATATCAGTGTTAAAGAAAACAAAATGTGTATTGGTTCAAGGTAAAAATATTTTAGTTCTCAACTCTCATCTGATCTAACTACCTCATTTCAAAACTAATTAAAATTTTGAGTGCAATTTTTAAACGAATAGGTAAATCTGCATTTGGAAAGTATGAATTATAACCTAGCTAGGATAGAGAAAAGAACATATCTTTAAACATTTGGATTAGGCCTGAAAACAGGCACGGGGATCACAATGCGCGATCTGCCTGCACTCATTGAAAGTAGTGCAGGCAGCATGCAAAATGTGTGCTGCCTGCTCATTAGCATGATTGCAGCGCTGAGCTCAGCGCTAAACATGCTGCTGGTTGGCTCAGCGCTCATGAGGTGAACCAATATCGGGAGCAGCCTACTGTCCAATTGAAGTTTGCCTGCACAGTGAAAGGCTGTCTGCACTTCTTAAAGGGGAAGTGGTTTGTTGCAGAAGTACCTCATTGTCACTGTAGCTGCAACAATGGCACAACAAGGGAAGAGATGGGACACCTCGTTTCTCTGATGCAGCATTGGAGGCCTTGGTCCAGGGGTATATAGGAGACAGGTCCTCTACCCGCAGGTGGGCAGGAGGTCTTCGAGACACACCATCAGAAGACAGTGGGAAGAGATTGCGCAAACCGTCAGTTCCACCAGTGTTGCCGCCAGGACCTGGATCCAGTGCCGGAAGAAGTTTAATAACCTCACACAAGTGGTCAAGGTGAGTGAATGCATCTTCAAATGCCATATCCTACCAACTGCACTACTAGCCTTACACACTGCTCAATGCACCACACCCCCATCACTCACCCGCCAACAACCTCTACCAAACACGACTCATACCTCACAATCACAGTTCCACCTCACCCTCACACACTCACCACTGCTGCAAGCCTTACACCCATATCTCACAGCTTGCACACATTGTCAGCTATTCGACCATGACAGGCACATCACCCAAACACATTGCACCACACTCACTGACATGCTTCCCTTTCTCTTGCAGGCCAAGGTGGCTCACAACCGGCGTGAGCAGCAATAGACAGGCATGGGGCAAGCACGGCTGCACAACCTTACTGCGCTGGAGGAGACTGCTGCAGATAATTGGAGTGGCCGTCACTGAGGCCATAGCGAGCGGCGAGGTTGAAAGCATTGTTGATGACAGCTCATACCTAATCCTTCTTCTCACATTCCACTTCCCCCTCATCCCACAATCTCTTCTCACTTACAAGCTGCTGATGGTGTAAGCATGCACATCTTGCTTTCCCCCCTCCCTTCACCACAACCCGACCCTTGTGCCTTTCTCCTTTCAGACATCCAAGAACTGTCAGTAGCCCAGCCAGTGCACAAAGAACTAGAAGAGGAGAGTGATGGAGAAGAAGAGGCACCATCGCTCAATCTTACACTCCCAGGCACCAGCTCAGAAAATGGCACTGCGCAAACTTTAGAGGGTAGTATAGGGGCGTGATCTACAAGTGGCGAGTCACCGGGCATGAGTCGGCTGCAGCCAGGCCAGCGGGAGAGGGTAGCACAGGTGCCAGCTCCCTGGAGGGTGAGTTCGCACATGAGTTCTGCTGCACAGGACTCAGATAAGGACTTCAATGGGGTGGCCTTCAGAAGAAGGGTGATGGGCATGCACACAGAACTGCTTGGTGCAATGGTAGGCTTGCCAGAGAGCCTCGTCACTGTCAAGGAGCATGGAGGAGTCCGGCTCCAACATTGCGCATGGCTTTGCGTGGAGATTGGAGCCCATGACTTCCAGGATAGAGCACTTGTGGCCCCAACCATGATGTTGGGTGTGATGGGCGAAGTCGAAGTGGAAGCGACCCAACATCTGAGTGCTGCAGTGGAAGCTCAGACTGCTGTCATGCAGACTCAGCTTGCTGTCACGCACGCTCAGGCTGCTGGCATCGTGTCTGGGTTTACCAGTGTGGAAAAGGGTTTGCAGGGTCTCACGGCAGTCCAGCAATCTGTCCTCCAACAGATGGTTAGGAATGCTGAGGCATTGCCCCAGGGGAATGGCAGTGGTTCCATGGAGCAAGAATCTGCTGTCCTCTCTCAAGATGCGGAGATGCCGGTGTTGGACTGGGGTGGACAAAATTGAGAGGTCGCACAACACCAGGTTATAGTCCAACAGTTTTATTTGAAATCACAAGCTTTCGGAGCTATCGATCGGAAGGGGCGATCGATAGCTCCGAAAGCTTGTGATTTCAAATAAAACTGTTGGACTATAACCTGGTGTTGTGCGACCTCTCAACTCTCTCAAGATGACAGCATTCGAATTCCCACCACTGCCACTGCGCCAGTGTCATGGCAGTTGCCTGTCAGCCAGCCAGACTGCTGCCGCCCATGCTGAGGTGGTGCAGTCTACAGCCGGACCTTCTAGGCCCAGAGCTGCTTGAGGTCTTCCTGCAAGGCCACTTGCAGTGTCTCCCACGGAAAGTCAGCAGCCTTCTACCAGCCATGCTGCAGCCACTGGGGTAGCACTGTGTAGAAGCACTAGAATAGGCAAATGAACACAGACACTAAGGGAATGCACATGGGTGGTTAGTTGACTTTGTTATGCAAGATTCAAAATAAATTATGTTTGGAATGTTTGTTCTGTGGTGGCTTTCATTTCAGCTTTGTGCCCAAGAGGACGCTGTGATGTTCCATGTCAGAGGGATGGTAAGGTGGGGAACTGTTGAGCAAAGGGATCTGGGGTTTCATTCATTGGAACCGGAGTATGATGATGCGCTCACGGACAGACCATCCGGAACAGGCATTTGCTGCCTGCCTCCTCCCTCCCTCTTCCTCCTCTTTCTTCTCCTAAGGTGGTCATGGAACCCATGGTGGCAAGGGCTGCACCCTTACGATGGCCAAGTTGTGGAGGATACAGCATTAGGATGACCATGAAATGGGACACCCGCTCCGGCGAGTGCTGGAGGGCTCCTCCCGAGTGGTCAAGGCAGCAGAACCGTTGCTTAAGCGCCCCGATGGTCTGCTCAATGAGGTTCCTCGTGGCAGCATGGCTGTCATTGTATGATTGCTGGCCACGAGTGGTGGGAGTGTGGAGGGGAGTCATCAGCCAGGTGTAGAGCAGATATCCCTGGTCTCCGAGCAGCCACCCTCGGGTTCAATGTGGTGGTTGGAAGATTGCTGGCATAGCAGACTGGCACAGGATGAAGGCAGCATGACTGCTGCCAGGAAACTGGGCATTCATCATCATGATGTGCTGGGTGTGTCGCACACTAACTGCACATTAAGAGAGCGGTAGCCATTGCAGTTACGGAACATCTCAGGATTGAGATGCAGCGCCAGAAAAGCCACATGTGTGCAGTCGATGGCACCCTGCACCATGGGGCAGCCCGATATCCTGGCAAAGCCACATGCTAACTCCTCCTGCTTCTTTCTGTTCAGAGAGAAGACAAAGTCCCTTCTCCTGAAGTACAGAACCTCTGTGACCTCCCGGATGCAGCGATGGACAGCAAACTGGGAGATGTTAGCTATGTCACCTGTTCCAGCCTGGAAGGATCCGGTGGCAAAAAAATTCAGGGCCATGGTCACCTTGAGGGCCACTGGCAGTGCTGTCATCGCCCTGCTCTGAGGCTGCAGGTCTGGTTCTAAGAGGTGGCAGAATTCTGTGACCACCTCCTTGGTGAAGCGGAGCCGCCAAACAAACTGCTCCTGGCGGATGTGCAGGTAGGAGAAGTGCTCCTGCTGAGAGCCCTCCTCCCCCTTCCTCTGCGAGCAGCTTGTGTTTGCTGCCTCTGCTCCATCTCCCTGTCATGCTGCAGCGCGACGGGGGGCTGCAACTAGAGCCCCCATGACTGGGAGCAAATGGTGTAGTCAGAGGCCTTCCAGTTGCAGCCAACGCCTTCCCAATGTCCAGCAGCACTCCCTGCACACTTTACCAACTTTATAAATGTCTTCCAGCAAGCCAGTATCGATATAAACTCTGCAAGAGCCAGTACAAGAGAAAAAATCAACTTACCTGCAAGTTGGATGTATCCCTTTAAATAGCACTGGTGGGGGGTCCCTTGTACAGCTGAACGCAATTTTAACTGTGCATGTTTAGGAGAGGGCATTGATTGGAACGGCGACTTCCAAAATGGCAGGTCGTGCATCAAATCAGCATTGCACGCTGATTGACGTCACGATCTGCCTCATTTGAATTCTTCCGCCGCACGCAGGCAACGGCCGTGCTACCAACCTGCCCAAAATGGCGTCCGCCGCGGACGTGGCCGGAAGCGAGGTGGTCGCCATTTTCTTGCTAAAACTGACCTTAACTGCCGGTGTTAAGCAGGGGAATTTCGCAGCCTTACACTCTTAAATGGACCTTAATATTGTTCCTATCATTTATTTTTACATCCATGTTATTTTACTGATCAATCAAGGTCTTGCACCTTATTATACTGTACAAATCAGTGTTAGTTAATCCTATGGCGATCATGCAGTTCTATCAGGTACTCACCATTATAGTGGTGTGCTACCATGCATACTCCAATGCGTGAACAAAACAATGTAAAGAAGTAGAACTTAAAAACAGGTTTCCCTGTTAGCTCAGTGGCTGGATCCATTACCTAATGTGGTACTGAACCATACATATCACAAATATTTCAGCTTTGAAGCTTGTTCTGTGCGGAGTTAACTGATCTTAACTGGTATGTGGTAGGAAGCTGCAATTGGATCTGATACCACTTTCAGTACAGGTCAGGAACTGAGTCAGAGGTCCTACTCCTGTTCACTATTCAGTAACTCCAGTGTGATACCCCTTTGTTGAAATAGCCTGCAAAGACTCACTATCTAGGCTCATAGATGAAGAATACTTGGTAGGGCACCCAGAGAACAATGTTATTTTGGAGCATCTTGATGTGAAACTAATGATTTGTTCAGTTCTCTTTCGCAGCTTAGACCTGCATTCTTGATCTCATTCGCCTTAAAACAATCACAATTTGCATTTATATGGCATCTTTAATGTAGAAAAATTAAGGTGCAGCTGCCAGTGGGGGGGTGGGGGAACAGACAGGACATTGGAATCAGAGGAACAGAGTGTACGAGTTGGGCAGTTTGTACGGCTAAATAAAGTTAGAGAGATAGGAAGGGGCAAATGGAGAGCTTTAAATACAAAGAGGGCAACTTTAAATTTGAGTATTGGGGTCCTGGAGCCAATGTATGTCAGTGAAGACAGGGGTACTGGCAAGTGGAACTTGGTGCCAGCTAAGATGCGAGCAGTAGCGTTTTGGATGAACTGAAGTTTATGGAGGGCATATGGTAGGAAGCCAATCAGGAAAGCATTGAGCAGGTGAGTCTGGAGATGATAAAAGGCATGAATGAGAGTTGTAGTTGGAAAGGAGGCAGATAATGTTACATAGAGGAAGCAGGTAGTTTCCGTGATGGAAAGTGTATGGAGTCAGAAGCTCAGCTCAGGGTCAAGCAGGACGCTGAGGCAATGAACAGTCTTGTTCTGTCCGAGACGAAGGCTGGGGAGGTGGATGAAATTGGCGGTATGGGTACATAGTTTGTGGTGGGAGCCGTAGGTGATAACTTCAATCTTCCGAATGTTTAGCTCGTTGAATTTATGACTCACCCAAGACTGGATGTCAGACAACACAGAAGCAGTGGAGGGACTGAGAAAGGTAGAGTTGTGTGTCATTGGCATACATGTGGAAGCTGACACCATGGCCTAGAAATTCATTTGCCCTCAAAAACGAGAACCACGATGCGTTAGCATCCTGTACCCGTTCAGAGGACTGCAGGCAGCATGTGAACTTCGTGCTGCCTGCTCATTTCCATGATTGTGGCTTTCATCCCAGCACTGAACACGCTGCTGAGTGGCTGAACACTCAGCAAAGGGCTCAAGTTCGTGAGGTTAGCACAAATTAAATCTAGCCTGCACTACTTAAAGGCAGTCTGCACCTTTTAAAGAGGTGTATTCTACCTGCAGCAGATCATAGGATTACATAGGATATACGGCACAGAAACAGGCCATTCGGCCCAACCAGTCCATGCCGGCGTTTATGCTCCACACGAGCCTCCTCCCGTCTTTCCTCATCTAAATCTATCAGCATAACCCTCTATTCCCTTTTAACTCATATGCTTGTCTAACCTCCCCTTAAATGCATCTATACTATCCACTTCAACCACTCCCTGTGGTAGCGAGTTCCACATTCTCACTATTCTTTGGGTAAAGAAGTTTCTTCTGAATTCCCTATTGGATTTCTTGGTGACTATCTTATATTGATGGCCTCTAGTTATGTGCTTCCCCACAAGTGAAAACATTCTCCCTGTATCCACTTTATCATAATTTTAAAGACCTCTATTAGGTTATCCCTCAGTCTTCTTTTTTCAAGAGAAAAGAGACCCAGTCTGTTCATCCTTTCCTGATATGTATACACTCACATTTGTGGTATCATCCTTGTAAATCTTCTGTGCACCCTCTCCAGTGCCTCTATATCCTTTTTATAATATGGCGACCAGAACTGCTCGCAGTGCTCCAAGTGTGGTCTAACCAAGGTTCGATACAGGTTTAGCATAACTTCCCTACTTTTCAATTCTATCCCTCTAGAAATAAACCCTAGTGCTTGGTTTGCTTTTTTTATGGCCTTGCTAACCTGTGTCGCAACTTTTAGTGATTTGTGTATTTGTACTCCTAGATCCCTTTGTTCCTCTACCCCACCTAGACTTGCACCCAAGTGTTAAGTGACCTCCCTATTCTTCCTACCAAAATGTAATACCCCATATTTATCTCTGTTGAACTTAATTTGCCAATTATATGCCCATTCTGCAAGTTTATTAATGTCCTCCTGTAACTTGTTGCAGTTCTCCTCAGTATTGACTATCCCCCCAATTTGGTGTCATCCGCAAATTTAGAAATTGTGTTTTTGATTCCCAAGTCTAAATCGTTAATCTAAATTGTGAACAACAGTGGTCCCAGCACTGATCCCTATGGAACACCACTACCCACCCTCCGCCACTATGAATAGCTACCCTTTACTCCTACTCTCTGCTTTCTGTCCTGATGCCAGCCAGCAATCCATTCTGCTACTTGTCCCGACTCTGCATTCTCTGATCTTGTTCATCAGTCTATTATGGGGTACCTTATCAAAGGCCTTTTGAAAATCCAGATAAATTACATCTACTGCATTACCATTGTCTAATCTCTGTTACCTCTTCAAAAAATTCAATAAGGTTGGTCAAGCAAGACTTTCCCTTTTGAAATCCATGTTGACTATTCATTATTATATTTTTGGTTTCTAGATGTTCTTCTATTTTCTCCTTTAGTAGGAATTCCATTATTTTTCCTACCACCGATGTTAAGCTGACTGGTCTATAATTCCCTGGACATGTTCTAAACCCCTTCTTAAATATCAGTATTACATTAGATCATTGAACTGGCTGAGGAAGACAGTGGAAAAAATCAATTAATGATAGCACAAGGGAGAGAGCATGCACCAAGGTTCTCCGATGCAACACTTGGAGACCTTGGTGCAGGAAGTCAATAGGAGGAGAGGTCCTCTTTCTACAGAGGGCCAGGAGGCCCTCCAGGCAACAGTGCAAAGTGCAGTGGGAGCAGATAACCACTGTGGTGAATGCCAGTAGTGTAGTCCCGAGGACGTGGACGCAGTTCAGAAAGAAGTTTAATGACCTCACACGAGTGGTCAAGGTCAGTGAATGCATCTTCAAATGCCATATCCCACCATCTGCACCACCAGCCTCACACGCTGCTCAATGCACCGCACCCCCATCACTCACCTACCAACAATCACTATCAATCACGACTCACACCTCACATTCACATGCTCCATCTCACCTTCACACACTCACCACTGCTGCACCCTTACATCCACATCTCAGAGCGTGCACACAGTCAGCTATATCACCGAAACACATTGCACCACACATACTGACACACTTCCCTTTCTCGGGACATGCTCGCCTGCATCACCTCACCCACATGGAGGAGACGGTGCTGGCCATTCTTTGGAGGGGCATGACTAAGCCCGTGGTCAGCGGCGGGGCTAAGAAAGTACCTGCTGTCATACATTATCCTCCATCTCACATCCCACTTCCCCCTTATCCCACAATCTCTTCTGATTTACACGCTGCACATGGTGTCAGCATGCACCTCTTGCTTTCCCCACCCCCGACTCACCACATCCCTACCCTTGTGCCCTTCTCATTTCAGAGTCCCAAGAAATCCAACCTGCCTAAGCAATGGTTGAAGAAAAGGGAGAGGACAGTGATGAAGAAGAAACACCATCACTTGATCTGACAGTCACAGCCACCAACTCTGATACTGACACTGCGCGGAGGTTAGGTTAGACGCAAGATCTGCACATGGTGAGTCACCGGGCACGAGTGGGCTGCAGCCAGGGCAGGGGAAAGGGTAGCACAGGTACCAGTTCCCCGGAGAGCAAGGTCGCATACGAGTTCTGCTGCAGAGGACTCAGATGAGGACATTTGATGGGGTGGCCTACAGAAGAACGCTGATGGGTATGCATAACGAAATGCTTGGTGCATTGGCAGGCCTGCCAGAAAGCCTGAGTGCAATATCAAGGAGTATGGAGGAATCCAGCTCCAGCCTTGCACAGGGCTTTGCGCAGAGCTTGGAGCCCATCCTTTCCAGCATGCAAGGGGTGCGCAGATCCATTAGCGCACTTGTGGACCCCACTATCATGCAGCATCTGATGACTGATGTCTCAGCTTCCATTGCAGCACAAGCAGAAGCCACCCTACATCTGAGTGCTGCAGTGGAAGCTCAGACTGAAGTTCTGCAAGCTCAGACTGCTCTCATGCAGGCTTAGCTTGCTGCCATGCAAAGCTCAGACTGCTGCCATTATGGGTTTACCAATGTGGAAATCGGCTTGCAGGGTCGCACAGCATTCCAGCAATCTGTCCTCTAGGCTAGGAATGCTGAGACGTCACCCCGGGGAAGTGGCAGTGGCTCCGTGGAGGACGAACCTGCTGTCCTCTCAGGATGACAGCATTCGTCCTCCCACCACTGCCACTCCACCTTTGCCGTTGCCCGGCAGCCCAGACTGCTGCCGCCTATGCCAAGGTGGTGAAGTCAGCAGCCAGACCTTCTAGGCCCAGAGATGCTTGAGGTCGTCCTGCAAGGCCATCCACAGTCTCCTACACTGAAAGTCAGCAGCCTTCCACACTGCAGACACTAGGGTAGCACTTTGTAGGACCGGCACTAAGGGAATGGACAAGGGCAATTTGTTGACTTTTTATGTAATATTGGAAGGATTGATGGAGAAAGTTGGATTGAAATGTTTCTTTTGTGGTGGCTGTTATTTCAGCATTGTGACCAAGAGGACGCTGTGATGGTCAGTAACAGAGGGAAGGCAAGGAATGGGGGAATTGGGGTTGTATTCACTCGTACCGCAGGCGGATGGGTTGATCAGACAGCCCGGGCAGAAAGGGGCTGTCTGGGTTGTCTCCTCCTCTTTCTCAGCTGGTCGCCATATGCCTGGTGACAAGGCCTGTGGCCTCATGGTGAGGTTATGGAGTATGGCAAAAGTTAGAGATTCAACAGGTATTAAGCAAGAACCGTGCCAAAGGAAGAGATTGTAGCTATTGCTTCAGTCTTCCCAATATTTAATTAGAAAATTAACTTTTATTTCTTTTTGTCCCGTTACTACTCCCTTCTGCTCGCACAATCATCCCTTTTGTCATTTAATCACGCCTGCCTGCAACGCTATCAGAGACCTTCCCTTTTGTTCATTCCTTCCCCCCCATTTCCGTCTCTGTATATGCTTAAAACTGGTTTTCTCCAACTTGCCAGTTCTGACGAAAGGTCAACGACCTGAAATATTAACTGTCTCTCTTTACAGATGTTGCCTGACCTGCTGAGTATTTCCAGCATTTTCCATTTTTATTCTAACATAACTTTATGAACTGGATACTGCAATCTCATGTCCCTTCTTGTGCACTTCTCCAATCTTTTAAAAAGCCAATTGAATATGACTATGGTACACTATCATTCCTCTATCTCTCTGCAGTTTGACAGTCAACCACACCAACACCTCTCCTCCAATGTCCAGCTCAGTGGAACTGCCCTTGCTTTAGTTCCACTCATCAAATCAAAGCAGCAATGGCTTATTTTCCCATCCCTGTACTGTTCCTTCTGGTGTCGCCATGGACCTATCCTTGTTCCTCCTCCTCTAGATGCTGTTCCTGGCAACATCATCCAAATACATGGGGGCAGCTTCCACATGTATGTTAACAATACCCAGTTCTATCTCTCCCACCACCTGTCTTGACCACTCCATTGCTTCTGTGTTATCAGACTATTTGTCCAACATCCAGTCTTAGATGAGATGCAACTTCCTCATACAACAGTTTCATAAGCCTGGAGCAATCTGTCTTTCTCTTGCTGTTTGGGCTATTGTTGCACTTTGCCTTCCTTCCGGCAGAAAATGTAAAGAAATGGTTTAAATTAAAAGATGGTGGTGGGAATTGTTGTCTGTATTAAGTAGCCATAGACCAGGTACATGGATATGAAACGTTTAAAGAATGGGTCTGTGATTTTTCTAAAAAACTAGGCAATGTTAGGGAAGTGCACAGGGGATTGGGGGCAAGGTATTGACTTGGATAGAGAACTGGTTGGCAGACAAAGCAAAGAGTTGCAATAAACGGGTCTTTTTCTGAGTGGCAGGCAGTGACTAGTGGGGTACCGCAGGGATCGGTCCTTGGACCCCAGCTATTCACAATATATATTAATGATCTAGACAAGGGAACTAGATGTAACATCTCTAAGTTTGCAGACGACACAAAACTGGGTGGGCGTGTGTGCTGCGAGGAGGATGCCGAGAAACTCCAGGATGATTTGGACAGGTTGGGTGATTGGGCAGCAGCGTGGCAGATGCAATATAACGTGGATAAATGCGAGGTTATCCACTTTGGTGTCAAAAACAGAAAGGCAGGTTATCTGAATGGCAATAGATTGGGAGAAGGGGAAGTGCAACGAGACCTGGGTGTCCTTGTGCACCAGTTGCTGAAGGTAAGCATGCAGGTGCAGCAGGCGGTTAAGAAGGCAAATGGTATGTTGGCCTTCATAGCGAGAGGGTTTGAGTACAGGAACAAGGATGTCTTGCTGCAGTTGTACAGGGCCTTGGTGAGACCACACCTTGAATACTGTGTGCAGTTTTGGTCGCCTTATCTGAGGAAGGATGTTCTTGCCATGGACGGAGTTCAGCGAAGATTCACAAGGCTGATACCTGGGATGGCAGGAATGACGTATGGAGAGAGATTGGGTCGATTGGGCTTATACTTGCTGGAGTTTAGAAGAATGAGAGGGGATCTCATTGAAACTTATAAAATTCTGACAGGACAGGACAAACTAGATGCAGGAAGGATGTTCCCGATGGTCAGGGAGTCCAGAACCAGGGGTCACAGTCTAAGGATAAGGGGTAAGCCATTTAGGACAGAAATGGAGGAATTTCTTCACCCAGCGAGTGGTGAACCTGTGGAATTCTCTGCCACAGAAGGCAGTAGAGGCCAATTCATTAAATAGATTCAAGGAGTTGGATATATTTAAGGCTAAAGGGATCAAGGGATATGGGGAGAAAGCAGGGACAGGGTACCGAATTTGGATGATCAGCCATGACCGCATTGAATGGCGGAGCAGGCTAGAGGGGCCAAATGGCCTACTCCTGCTCCTATCTTCTATGATTCTATGCAAGTAGGCAGTCTTGCAATGGAGTGCCTATAGGATTGGAAGCTCAACTAGTGTCCAATAGGATGCCAAGGTTGCAAAGACCCTGGTTCAATCTGAGGCAGTGGTTGGGGAGGAGAATGGCAAGGGAACAGACTGTGGTAGGGGCTGAAGACTATTGCTGCTTCCCAATGCTTAACTGGAGGAAATTGCATCTCATCCACATACAAAAACAAGTTTACTATCAGTTACCAACCACACAAACTACATTATACACTTGGTCAAAGAGACATTTTGGATTTATTTATATTGCCTCTTTTGCATTGATAGAAGCAATATCATGCAGAGGTGGCTGTTGGATATGGAACTAGATCTGAGTAGTAGGTAGTCTTGCAGCACTTCAAATTTAGGCTATATGGAGGGAGGGTACAGACCTTGTATTCACTTAATTGCTGTCAAAGAGCAGATGGTGTCTTGTGCCATCAGGCACTTAATATGTAATTGCAGATTTTGAAATCAGGGCAATGGTAAAGGAGAGCTCAATCATGCTGGTGCCTTGCATTCAATACTTTTTCCTTGACTTGTGGGCCATATTCCATGATAGCATTTTGAGCACTGTATCCAACAGCTTCTGCAGCCTTGGTTTTTGCCAGTAAGCAGCACTGCAATTAGCCATTTGTTTCAAGATCAGGGCCTAAAAATGTTCAATTTCAATAATAGATATTCATCCACAGGTAGATTGGGCCTCTTGGAACTAGGTTAGGAGAAAGCAGATACTGGCAATCATATGTCATTAGAAGTTCACTATCTGGAGGTTAAGTTCAGCACCTACATTCAAATACTGATGCTTCAGCACAGTACTGAAGGAGCCGCTGTCTTTCAGATGAGATGTTTAAACAAAGGCTGCTGGTGGATGCAAAATCCCATGGGACTACGTTGAAGTTGAGAGGTCGCACAACACCAGGTTATAGTCCAACAGTTTTATTTGAAATCACAAGCTTTCGGAGCTATCGATTGCCCCTTCCTCAGGTGAAGTGGCAATCGATAGCTCCGAAAGCTTGTGATTTCAAATAAAACTGTTGGACTATAACCTGGTGTTGTGCGACCTCTCAATTTTGTCCACCCCAGTCCAACACCGGCATCTCCGCATCATGACTACATTGAAGGGCAGGCGAGTTCTTCCGAATGTCTTGGTCAATGTGGAATGTGGTGCCAAACTTAACTACCTGACAAGTAGAAAATTTCCCAGGTATGGCCTGTCCACAAAAAGCAGGACCAATCCAATCAGGTCAATTACCACCCCATCAGCCTACTCTCAAAGTAATGGAAGGGGTCATTACAGTGCTATCAAGTGGCACTTGCTCAATGGACAGTTTGGGCTCTGCCAGGACCACTCTGCTCCAGACCTCATTACAGCCTTGGTCCAAACATGGACAAAAGAGCTGACTGAGGCGAGAGTGACTGCCCTTGGCATCAAGGAAGCATTTGCCAGTGTGGCATCAGGGAGCCATTTACATTCTACACAAGTGCCTTAGATGAAGGGACAGAGTGAGATGTATCCAAGCTGGCTGTTGATAAAGCTAGGTGGGTAAGTAAGCTGAGAGGAAGACAAAGCTTACAAAGGGATAGACAGGTTAAGTGAGTGAGCAGGAAGTGGTAGATGAGATAATGGGGGAATGTGTGGTTATCCATGCACTTTGGTAGCAAGAATAGAATATTTTAAATGGTGAGGAAACAATTAAATGTTCAGATCACAGAAATTTAACTTGAAGGTACAGCAAGCAATTGGGAAAGCAAGTGGTAAGCTGCCCTTGATTACAAGGGGGTTGGAGTAAAAGAGTAAGGAAGTCTTACTTCAATTGTAGAGTTTTGGCAAGCCCCCCCCCTAGCAGGACAAAGGCAGCAAGTGCATGGGACCACCTCTAAGTCACACCATCTGGATATTGCTGGGTCAAAATTCTGGAATCCAACAGTGGGAGTACCTTCACACTGATTACAGCAGTTCAAGGTGGCTCACAACCACCTCAAGAGCAATTACAGATGTACAATAACTGCTGGCCTTGCCAATGACTCCCACATCCTGTTGGTTGACATTTGTCAACCATTAAAAGAGATTCAGGTAATTATCTCACTGCTGTTTGTGGGACCTTGCTTTGTGCCAATTGACTGGCATGTTCTGCTGCAATATAGCATTCCCTTAAAGAGCTTTGGGAATGTCCAGAGGCTGCAAAAGCCACTCAATGCAAATTCTTTCCTTTTGCACATTCCTTATTCAATGGGTCCCATCATAAAGCAAAGCTGGCAATACAATAGTCTGTCATCTGAACATTCAACAGATAGCAGTTTGAGTAGTGAAGTGTAGAAATTAAGACAGCTCAAACACTTCCAAAATTCTTTAAGATATCCAGTTGTGCACATGGGTATGGTAATTCCTCAACAGCACCATCACTAGTTAAAATAAAAACCAAGCTCCACATCTTGCAATAGAGATGAATTCAGATAGTCAATTTTTCCCCTAGGAACTAACTGATTTCCTACTTTACTGTTGATGTGAAAGAAGTTTGTGATGAGCAGTTTGTCCATGGAAAGCAAGCCATGGGGCACATGGAGTGATAATAGAAAGCATCTGGTCTCAAAATGAAACCCCAAAACACAAGTCAAGCAGTACAAGATCCCATCCTCCATCAGTAGGTTTGTAAACCCATTGGATTTCCATGTCTATGCCAGTCCAGAATGGAGTCTAAAAAGGAAAAAAGGCATGTGGCCCATTAGAAAGGTACTTTTAAATACTACAATGCTCCCATCTGCCTTCACAAAATAATATGCTCCTGCCTGCTCTTATGAAATAAGATGTTAAGTACCCAGCATGCTAACAGCAGTGTCATTGAGGTCTGCTGTTCCTACAGCATCTCAACATGAAGGTGCAGCCTTAGCAATGATGAATCAAAGCTGCAAGCATGGTCACCCAAAATATTTATTTAAATCACTTCTAGAAGGAATTTAAGTGTAGCATTTGCTATTACTGGAGTACAGCAGTTTACCAGCACAGATCTGGTATCAGTGAGGGAGCTAGAGCACATTCAATAACAGAAGGTTGAGTAGTAACCCAGCTGTATCTATATAAGTGAACAATTGCAATTTCAATAGTGAGATCTTGCTTAACCACCACCACCCAAATTAAAGACAGGAACCTCATTGAAAGAACAGATTTGGTTGTATGCCAGATCCAGAACCTCCTGTAGTTTAGGGCCTTGTAGGTGTGGTAAAGTGCAGGAGCTTGGTGCAAAGTGCCTACATGGACTAAAAGCTAGTAAACTGAAAGATATTGGGCAATTAGATTAAGCCACATCTATGGAAAGAACAGAAAAGTTAATGAAGATGGACCAATACAAAATGTGCCAGAAACATTAGCTTGTCTGTTCTTTAATGTTCATTGAGTGTTTCCAGCAGTCTAATATAAATAGCATGCAGGCTATATTGGTGAAGCTTTCCCCCTGCCTACACAAAGTTAGTTACCTAGTGAGTAGTGTAGCAAAAGAGCCCATGTCACTACAGCAGGCTCAGGCTGACAAGTGATGCAAATAAAATGTTACCTGGCACTTAACCCATCTCCCAGTCATTTCCACTCACAGTATTGCCAAGTCCCCCACCAACAGCCCAAGGGTCACCATTGACCATAGGCTGAACTATGGCAGCCACATCAATACCAGCTACAAAAAACAGATTGGAGGCTAGGTACTCTGAAGTAATTTACCTCCTGACCCCCTCAAAGCCTCACTACACTACTGGCAAGGCTAGTGGGTGTAGCTGCAACACCATCCAGGAGAGCAGTCAGTTTGATCAACACTCCCCAAAAATAGTGACTGCAGCATGTACAATTTATAAATACTTGGCAACATTCTTCACCATATAGGACAAGAGCTGCAATTTCAACAGGAACACCAGTCACCTGCAAAGCTCACCATCTGAATTTGGAAATTGCTGTTCCTTCATCACTAGGTCAAAATTCTGGAATTCTTTACTTACCATTGTGAAGCCACCAGCATCACAAGGACTGAACCCATTTCCTCTGGTGGGAGGGTATTGCCTTAAAATTTGAGCTAGGCTGTTTAGTAGTGTCAGAAAGCACTATTGGAAATCCAAAACTCTTTTCCCCTCTCCCCTAAAAAACTGTTGAGGCTAGGTCAGTTGAATGTCAAAACTGAGTGCTAAGATTTGTTAGGCAAGGGTATTGAGGGTTACAGAACCAAGGCAGGTAGATGGAGTTAAAATGCAGATCAGCCTGATCTAGTTGAATGGCAGAACAGGCTCAAGGGGCTGAATGGCCTACTTCTGGTAAGTGTTATCATGCAAGGTCCACCATCTTTTCAGGGCAATAAATGTGACCTTGCTCACACTAGAGATCAAATATACCTGCAGATAAGTGCACTCAGTACAATGCACTACCAGTCGCTTCTAGGTTAGAAGCATGCTACTTTTCTGGGATTAAGCTGCATTTCTAGCACAAGCAGATAGGGGATGTTACACTACAGAATAAGACCACTACCTTCAAAGCAAATTATGCCTAGAAGAAATATGGACAACAAATGAGTTGATTGGGCTGTGAATTACTACTAAGTGTGGAACTTAAAATAAAAACAAGTAATGCAAAATATAACTGAGCTGAGTTAACATCTAGGTCAGTGGCAAGTAGCAGCATCTATTACACTACCTCAACTTAAGCAAACAAATGACAGTTAGAAACTAGTCCAATAGAAACCAGGTTTCTAAACTGTAGGTTATATTAAGTTAGAATACAAGTAGTAGGGGGACCCTTGCTCCAGCCTGGACTCCGTAGTAGCACACACTGGGCTCAATCTGGACAGATTACAAGGCTGACAGTGAGGAGTGCTGCACTATTGAAAGTGCCATTTGTTGGTTGAGATGTTAGTGGAGGACCCCCACCACCAGTCCTCAGGAGATGTAAAAGATCCCATGACACTTTAAGAGCAGGGGAGTTTTAGTGCCCTGGTCAACATTTACCCCTCAGGAGAGTTCTTCCTGTGCCACATTTAACCCTCAACTAAAACCATTAAAAGATTATGGCCATCTAGCTCAGGGGCAAGAAGTTTAAGACAAAGACAACACTAAGACCAACTTCTCCCTCCAGTAGCTGGAAATTTAGTTTTCGTTTAAGCTTGAAGAATTTTGGTGAAAAGGTGCAACGTAGCACGTGAAAACAATTTTATTGCTCATTTATATACATATAAAAACCTAGAGAAATTTGCGAATTCATAGGAGCGCGCGCCACCCAGTGGTCACGGCCGAAGATCCGTCGCTCCAAAAAGTTGGACAATGACTAACTAATACGACACTTTCTATTGAACACTTAATAATCCAACCATAAACGGCAAATCAACTACTTAACATGTGGCTTCGGAGATGGATTGGTTAGAGTTAATCCACTGGCAGTCATATACACGAGGGCGAGGAAAATCCGGCAACAGAGTGGCTCAGCTTCAATGATCATGCGCATTAAAATACCTTGAATATCGCTAGAATGCAGCACATTGAAGCTGGGTGAATACAACATTGGTAAATGTGGTCAAGTTAGTGCAAGCTGTGCGCTTGGAGGAACTGGTATTTAAAACGGCGTGTGCAGGCTGGAAATTAAAACCAGGCTCTAACAGAAGGGGCGATATTAAACTAAAAGTGACAGTCACCCAGGTGTTGTGTTCGCAGCTTTTTCCACATTCATGTTGTCACAATCTGATGATTCACGTGGTCACAATTTGATGACACTGACCAAGACGAGTTTAACCAACGCACTGAGTCACTCAAGAAGTTTTGTTCAGCTCCAAGGCCGCTTTCTGGTGTTTGGCATCAACGGACAAAAGTTCATTCATCTCGTTCTGTCGATTCTCTCTGCTCCTGGAGACGTGGTTGGGGTGTTGCCGCTTCCCACAGCATTGCCTCATGCAAGCCTTCCCAATCAAATAAAGCAATTCGGCCACGTTTAAGAGCACGCAGACCCCAGAGACTACGATCATGAAAATGGTGAAGACCGTCTTCTCCGTGGGTCTGGAAATGAAACAGTCCACGGTGTTGGGGCAGGGCCAGGCATCGCACTTGACCAGGCGGGCCATCTGGAAGCCGCCGTACAGGAAATACAACATGTAGGTGAAAATCGTTTCAAAGATGATTCGAAAGAAGATGCTGGTGACATAGGTCCACCAGAAAGCCCCCACGATCCGCATTTTCTGTTTCCTCAAGGCCTCGATTTCCTCCCTCTTCAATAAGCCCTGCCGTTTCTCCAAGGACTTCTTCTCTTCGTGCTGCTTGTAGGTGACGTGCAGAGAGACCAGAAGGGCAGGGGTGGAGATGAAGATGAGCTGCAGGCACCAAAGCCTGATGTGAGACATGGGGAAGAAGTGGTCGTAGCACACGTTCTTACAGCCGGGCTGCAAAGTGTTACAGACGAAGTCGGACTGCTCATCTCCCCAAACACTTTCCGCCGCCACCACAAGAATCATGATTCGGAAAACGAAGATCACAGAGAGCCAGATTTTCCCGATGCTGGTGGAGTGCTTGTTGACGCCTCCCAGGATAAGATGCAGTTGGCCCCAATTCATCTTCCGGCTTCAAGCTGACCTGGAAGAAAGAAACCATTGTTATTTTATGAAACTGAAGTTGAAGCAGAACTAATCACACGATGAAAGGTAGTTAGGAATATTCAGGGTTTTCGTTCAACTCTTGAAATGGATTAGTATGCAGGGATTATTTATTGCAAATGCTCCTCTCCCCCCCCCCCCCACCCAAACCCCACAGTCCTTTCACTCCAGAGTCCTTTACCTGCTAGCACCGAGAGATCTTTCCACTAACCGAGGGTGGAAATCCTAATCCTAGCCAACCACACTGAAGGTAGATAAAATGAGCCCGGTGGCCTTAACTTTATAATGAGCGCGAGCAACTAATTATCTACGAATATCTTTCACCAGAGGTGGAATTCTACAATCAAATGCATTCAAAGATAAGCCAATCTGAGAGACTACGCAACAGAGTTTTTGCAAATGCAGCCGTTCAGGCATTTATAGGTAGGTGGAAGGCGGACAACTTGTCCCCAGCAAGGCACATTCCAAGGAGCGTGGGTTAATGAACAGTTTGAAGAGCGGTACAGAGTACACAGCCCAAACCTCGTGAGATTCCCCCTCCGTGTTTAGCTATTTGCCACGTTTGGCCAGAAAGACTAATGTCGAAGCACTTACTGAACACACATCGGTTTAATCGACCTCGATTGTAAAAGTTTGAGACACGCTGCACAAGTAAAAAACCCACACAATCCGTTCAGGTCAAAGTCTGCGGTGCTCAAGTTTAGACAGACCCATTGTTCAGAGAAACAAACAGCTCAACTATTTGCACAAAAGTCCTAAACTCCAGGTCTGTGCTAACATTTTGATCAGGAACCCAAATCTTCAACTCTTCCGGCCGTCAAAATTGCCAGATTTCCTGGTGAAGTTTTGATTTGTAAAAAAGTTAGTACCTCTACTAACTACCTACAAGTGCAGGAAACAAATCAGCGATTTGTTCCCATTTAGAAGTAACCCCTCTAATGAGTTTAGAATCAACACTTGCCATTCACAAGTTAATGGGCCAATTTTCGGCAGTTAATGGGAAACTAAGCGGAATAAACACTCCGCTGCATACAAGTCGCCTTACCCAAGTACATGCTCAGATCACTGGTCCGGTGCAAGCCAAAATAAACCCAAAAGTTTCGAAGTGGTTGAGAAAATCTTTGGTCACTCACGGATTTGGAAATCTCAATTTCGAGAAGTTAATAGAACTGAGATAAAAAATACAGGAACCAGCCCAAAGCACCATCATCGGAAAGTGCCTTGCGAAAGCCACATGAGCAATAATCGATTAGTCATTCCCGTACTTTAAAAATCCTTTTCTGATTGTTACTGAAACGGTGAACATTGTTCAAAAAAAAAAATTCAGCTGAAATTTTGATTCGCCACTTTTAGATGCAGATGGAAACTAGCGCCATATAACTTTAATTCATTCCAAGAAACGATTATGAATTTGTTAAATCTCAGCCCAAGATTTCGGGCAGACATTTTTCAGCCTATTAAAGCGGTTTCAAAAGGAGGTGCAGGTCGCCACCAAGTGTACCAGATCCTGATGCACCTTACTCACTTTAAATGCAGTTATTACTAAACTTTTTCAGAGAAATATCTCACCGGTTTCCGGCCGAAAGATAAGCGCCCAATTACCGAATCCTGCTGCAAAACTTTTAATTGGCTCCGATGCCTGCCTGCCTGCCTGCCTTCCTCCCCCGGTGAGCAGTCCCGTGAGCTTGCCGCTGCTACCTGAGCCTTTTTGCGCGACTCACCTGAGTGACGCAATGGTACCACTGAAAGAAAGGACACAAGAGAGTGAGCTTTTATAGGGCGGGCTGAGACACTAGCACACATTGCAAGGGATCTGCTGATCAAGGAAATTGGAGGCTGCACCAGTCAAAAAACAATCTGGTTAGGCCTATTTTGATGGACCAATAAGGATGACCCTGCACCAAACGGAAACATAAATCAATATAGCAAGCGCCCTTGTCGGGCACCATTAATATAATACATTAACAATAGGTCAAAATAAATAAACATGCCCAAGACAGCAACAGAAAAACAAATCAACAAGTAAATTATAATATTGTTGTTGGTACTTAAAATACACTTAACACCCTGCAGTGTCCAACGGTCACTGAAGGCATCAAGCGTACCGGTGAACACTGCACACTCCCTCTCCAAGGCCACCCGGGCGCGGATAATGTTGCGGAAAAGAGGCAGGCAGCCAAAGCGACCCACTCCCACCCCCAACCCATCTTGGAACTACAAATTGCCATTTTAGTAAGGCCCACAAGAAAGTCCTTCAACTTGCCCACTCTCTTCCACACCAGGTGGCCAAAGATCATAGGAACAGGAGTAGGCCATTCAGTCCTTCGAGCCTGTTCCGCCATTCAATGAGATCATGGCTGATCTGTATCCTAACTCTATTTATCCTTCTTTGTTCTATATCCCTTAATACCCTTGGCTAGCAAAAGTCTATTGATCTCAGATTTAAAATTATTAATTGAGCTAGCATCTACTGCTTTTTATGGGAGAGAGTTCTACATTTCTACCACCCTTTGCGTGAATAAGTGTTTCCTAACTTCTCTCCTGAATGGCGTGGCTCTGATTTTAAGGTTATGTCCCCTTGTCCTACATTCCCACACCAGCGGAAAAAGTTTCTCTCTATCTACCCTATCAATTCATTTCAAAATCCTAAAAACCTCAATCAAATCATCCCTTAACCTTCTATATTCCAGGGAATACAAACCTAGATTATGTAATCTCTCCTCATAATCTAACCCTTGGAGTCCTGGTAACATTCTGGTGAATCTGCGCTGCACTCCTTCCAAGGCCAATATATCCTTTCTGCAGTGCCCAGAACTGTACACAGTACTCCAGATATGATCTAACCAGGGCTTTGTATAGCTGTAGCAAGACTTCCTCCCCTTTATATTCTAGCCCTCTAGATATAAAGGCTAACATTCCATTAGCCTTTTTGATTAAGTTTTGTACCTGACTACTACATTTTAGTGATCTGTGTACATGGACCCATAAATTTCTTTGGACTGCCACTGTTCCTTCCCTTTCACTATTTAAAAATTCTTGAACTATCTTTTTTTGGTCCAAAATGGATGACCTGCATTGAAATCCATCTGCCACAATTTTGTCCATCAGTTACATGATTACAGACAGGGCACTTCCCGAGACAATCGTAGTTTAAAAAAAAAGTTAGAGTGGCTGAAAATATTAAATGCAATTGGAGAACAGGGTTGGAAATTAGCTGTGTGAAATCAGAAAAATTCAATCAAATTCCATTTCGAATCTATACTTCTGTGGTAATGGCCCAGAATTTGCATTGGGTAATAACTCACCTGGATAGGTACAGCTGCAACAATACTCAGAAAGCTTAGCACTATCCAGGGTAGAACAATCCGCTTGATCAGCACCAATATCCACACACTCCATTACCAGCACACAGTGGCTGCAGTATATATGATCTACAGGATACACTGCAGAACCTCAACACACTTACTTTGACAACATCTCCTTCCCCCAGGACCTCTACCATTGAGGAGGGCAAGAGAAGTGATGTCATGCGTACAACATCACCGCCAAATTTTTCTCCAAGTCACACAATCTTTACTTGGACATATATCACTGTTCTTATTCATTGTTGTTGGGTTAAAATACTGCAGTTCTCTACATAACATCATCATCGGAACTCTAACACCACAAGGGCTGCAGGGGTTCAAGAAGAAGGTCCACCACCACCTTTTCAGGGTAAATAGGGATGGTTAATAAATGCAGCCGTGCCACCATTGCCCATATCCGGAGAACAAATTATATAAAACCTGGAAGACCAGTAATAGGTAAATAGTAGAAAACATCTGGATCAAAATACATTACTATTAGATGGAATGTAGCAATGAATTACATTGTGTTTACTTCCTCTCTTTCATCCGTAAACTGTTTCCCCACTGGTTGGGTGCTTCAAGTTTTATAATAAAGTTGGAGTACACCATAGGTTTTATTTCAGTACTCAAAATCACTAGACTTCCTGTTGCGCAAATATGACAAGAATGATCCATCTATATATTTAAAGGGGCATCAGTGTCACTGTGAAGTTGTTGTAATTTTCCCTCTGTGTTGATAAACACAAAGACCAATTAAAAACATTATAATGTGTAGCTCTTTTATGCTCATCCCCAAATGATGAAGATTCCATTCCCGCTCCTTTAAATCTCAAACTTATGAATAAAATTGCAAGTTTAGTGAGTTTTTACTTTTACTATAATTATTTCCAGATGGAAAGAAAGATAAGTCTTATATATATTGTCATGTCTCAGAAGTGTCTCAAAATACTTCATTCACAACAAATTATTTTGAAGTACAGTTACTTGACGTAGGTAAGCACAAATTATCCACTAGCTCTAGTGGACTACTTCCAACCAACAGGTGGCACTTTTATGATGTCCTCATATCAGAAAGTGTTTAATACCTCACAGAATATTTCTGTGCCAAGTTTCATGATTTTTTTTTCTCGCAAAGTACAAAATTCTGTCATATTGTGGACCATAACCACCAGACTATCATCTTTCATTACATTTAGTGAAGGTGAGAAGTGAAATCTGAGACGATACTTTTCGCATTTTTAGTATGTAAGAATTTTTGAAAATCTCAAACAATTTCTTTATGGGATAACATTATCAACTTGGCAAATGTACCTAAACTTCAATGAGTACAAATGATAGATTCAATTTGCACCTTTTCTGTGAATTTAAGATTAAATAATAGAAATGTTATTTGTCACGCATTATTTAAAGCTATTGGATCTAATTAGTCCCCTGTTTGGTTGTGGTTCAGATGTGCCTGAAAGTATAAGTGTTAAGTGAGACATACACATGGTTTTATATGGAGGGTTCCTGGTTTTGAATCAGAACCTAATAAGCCCTGCACTGAAAAAAAAATTGAAATCAATATTTTTATTTGTTAACACCAATAAAATGGCTCCTGCAGTATTTAATTATTGATGTATTCTTGCTGTAATTGTTTAATTTTGGTATGATGGAGCAGCAGAATAAAAGTTAATTCAACAAAATAACTTAAGCACTTGCACTGACGATCTACTCCTGTTAATTCAAAAATAAAAACAGAAAATGCTGAAAGCACTCAGCAGGTCAGGCAGCATCTGTGGAGAGAGAAACAGAGTTAACGTTTCAGGTCAATTGACTTTCATCAGAACCGGAAGATGTTAGAGCTGAACAGATTTTAAGCAAATATAGAGCCAGGTAAAAGGCAGGACTGGAACAGAAGGATTGGAGGGCAGGAGTAATTAAATGACAAAAGTGATGATGGTGCAAGACAAGAGGAGGTGATCGTGAGACAAGCATAGAAACAAAAGATGGATCCAGAGGAGGTGTAAATGGTTACAGCAGAATAGCAGAGGGGCTGCCTGACCTGCTGAGTGTTTCCAGCATTTTCTGTTTTTATTTCAGATTTCCAGCATCCGCAGTATTTTCTTTTTGCCCCCTGATAATTCAAAGTTGTTTTTAACATTAAAATTGGAATTGTTCAATAATTTAAATTTAGCAATATAAATTACACAGCAAAATAGGAAATTCATGCAAAAATGATTAACAAATAATTTGACTTAAGCGACTTTGAATTAAGAGAATTAGGGGGGAAAATTCAGTATCGACCATTTTGGGGCGCTAACATCGGCCGGGCGCAAAATTTAGCACCCGGCGCAAATTATCGCCAGCGACCACAAAATTCTTCTCCAGCACCGCTGGAGGTGATTGGAGTGCTAAATCAAGCGATATACACCTCTCGTAGGGTGCTAATGACAGGGAACGGGGCACTACCTCAGAGCGCTACTCAAGCTCATGCCTTGTCAGTCACCTAGTCCTCAGACACACTGGCGCCTTCCAGTTCTTAAAGGGGAGGGTCAATCTTGCTGCACAGCCTCACCCTGATCATTGCTGCTTTTGACCTGGGCCTGCAAGGAGTTGCAAATCTTGAAATACGATTATCATGGCTGCTCAGAGGCCCAGGGAGAGGGCTCACCAGTTTAGTGACCAGGCATTGGAGGCTTTGGTTGTGGCTGTGAAACACCGACGGGCAGTGCTGTTTCCAGACTCTGGCAGAAGGCCATTGCCCCGGGAGTTCACAAGGGTGTGGAGGGAGGTGGCCCATTACGTCTCCACCAGAAGCCTGATCCAAAGGACTCACACCCAGTGCCACAGAAGTACAACGACCTCACTCAGGTGGTCAGGGTGAGTAGATGCTTGAAATACCTCTACATGCGACCATCTCAACCTCACTCTGTGCACAGACAGTATAAACTGACAAATCCCCAACACTCACCCAACAACTATGCCCATCTACTAAAAGTCACATCCACATCTCACACCTTGCAGACATTAACGGCTATTCAACTATGGTAGGCACATCTGCCAAACATATGGCTGCACACTCACTCACACGCTGTTCTTTTTCTTGCAGGCCAAGCTTTCTCATAACAGGAGGGAGCAACAACGCACGGGAGGAGGTCAGACAGAGTTGCACCCCCTGACACAGCTGGAGGAGCGAGTGCACACAATAATCGCGAGCCATGTCGTGGGCGCTGTGGCGGTCGGAGAGGTCGACCCCCTTGGGGACAGCAACGGAATGTTCATCCTCTCTCTCATACCACTTCCCCCTCACAACACGAGCCCTTCCCACTTTCCATCTCAGTATACTGTCTCCATTCCTTGCTCCCTTTCTGCTTCCCTCCCCTCACGTTAAAGCCACTCTTGTGCCTTCCTGCTTTCAGATAGTGAGCCACCATCTGACCAGACTGTCCCTCAGCCTCCCAGTGGCAGCGACGCGGGAGAGGAGCAGCAAAACCAAGCCGGAGCCTCACTGCCTGCGTCTCCCGAGGGCGAGACACCCAATAATGGGGCCACTTTGTCGCTGGATGGGAGCAGAGGAAATGCATCTGATGTGGGTGATGCTCCGGGATGCAGCGGGCTGCAGCAACGCCATGGGGAAAGGGAAGCTCGGGGGCCAATTCCCGGAAGGTGAGTGCACGCACGAGTTCTGCTGCACAGGACTTGGATGAGGACCTCGATATCACGGCGATGAATACTCAGGCGATGAGCATGCATACTGAGCTCGTGGGTGCAATGGCAAGGGTGCCCGAGAGCATGGATGCACTGGCTAGGAGCATGGAGGAGTCTGCCGCTAGCACAGCTGTCATCTGTGCGCAAATCCTCGATCCCATCCATGCCTCATTGCAGAGGATGGTTGACCTGCAGAGAGACCGTGGGGACCCAGACCCTATGCCACGTGTAATGGGTGAGGTGGCAGCATCTATTGCAGCACAGGCCGAGGCAACGCAATGGCTTAGTGCTGGAATCGAGTCATTGGTTGGTGCCATCCAATCTCAGACTGCTCTCATGCAGTCTCAGATTGATGCCACACAAGCGCTGACTGCTGCTATCGTCGCTGGGTCGCCCACTGTCCACCGGGGATCTGACCGTGCCGCAGCAGGCCAGCAATCTGTGCTCGAGCAGATTGCTCCGGATGCTGAGGTTCTGCCCCGGGGGAGTGGTAGTATGTTGGTCGAGCAGGAAGGTGCTGTCCTCTCTCAGGATGACAGCATTCCTGCTCCCACCACTGCCACTCCGCCATTGCACTTGCCACAGCCTGATACCCAGCCAGCCCAGACTCCTGCCACCCATGCAGAGTTGGTGCAGTCTGCAGCCGGGCCCTCCAGGCCCAGAGCTGGTCGAGGGCGTCTGGCAAGGCCATCGGCAGTCTCTGGCTCAGAGATTCAGCAGCCTTCCACCAGTCTTGCTGCAGCCACTGGGGCCACATTACGGAGGAGCAGTAGGGTTAGGAGGGGGGAGGTTCGAAGGGTAGGGCGATCATTGAAGAAGGCCGACTAACTAAAATTTTTCGACCAAATAGAGGGAGTGTTTGTACCAAAGATGGGATGTGTTTGTAAATATCTTGTTCACTTTGTTAAGAATTATTTCAATGTGCTAAGAACCAGTTGTCTTTGTTAATAAATTGTTTTGTTTGTTTGTTATTGGTTGTGCTTAATAAGACACAGTTGTTCAGAAGAATAAAAATATTTATTTAAAGGTTACAATTTTCCTCATGTTTCTCATTGGAACTTTGGCCAGTCATAGGGGCTGCGAGCTGGCTGTAATGATATGGCTCTTGATCCCAAATACCATCTTCTCTGTCATTCATTGGAAGCGCTGTGTTATGAGGCAATCACGAACGGTCCTTGCAGAAGCAACATTGAGCGCCTCCCTCCCACGTTGTTGTTGCTCCTCCTGCTCTTCATCCTCCTCCTCCTCTCCCTCTTCCTCCTCCTGAGGTGATCCACCAATCCCTGGTGGCAATGGCTGGGTCCTCAGAATGGCGAGGTTGTGCAGCATGCAGCACACAACAATGAAAACCGACACCCGATCAGGGGAGTACTGCAGGGCTCCTCCAGAGTGGCCAAGACACTGGAACCGTTGCTTCAGCATGCCGATCGTCTGTTCAATGAGGTTCCTGGTGGCGCTATGGCTTTCATTGTATGCGAGCTCAGCAGGAGTTTTGGGGTTATGGAGGGGTGGCATCAGCCAGGTGCAGAGTGGATAACCTTTGTCCCCGAGGAGCCAGCCATGAGGTTGATGCGGTGGTTGGAACAGGTCTGGAACACCAGTCTGGCGCAGGATGAATGAATCGTGGCTGCTGCCACCATAGCGGGCATTGACAGCGAGGATGCACTGTCTGTGGTCGCACACCAACTGCACGTTCAGTGAGTGGTAGCCTTTGTGGTTGCAGAAAACCTCTGCATTTTCATGAGGTGCCCGCAATGCCACGTGCGTGCAGTCAATGGCGCCGTGAACCATGGGGAAGCCCGCTATCCTAGCGAAGCCACATGCGCGTTCACGCTGTTTGTCTCAGATCATGGCGAATGAGATGTACTCCCTTCTCCTTTTGTACAGAGCATTTGTGACCTCCCAGATGCAGCAATGGACAGCGAACTGGGAGATGTTCACAATATCCCCTGTTGAAGCCTGGAAGGAGCCGCTGGTGTAGAAATTGAGAGCGACTGTCACCTTCACTGCCACCGACAGAGACGTCCTGGTCCTGAGCTGAGGCTGGAGCTCTGGCTGCAGGAGGTGGCAGAGCTCTGTGACCACCTCCTTGCTGAAGCGGAGCCTTCTAAAACACTGCTCCTCGGACAGAGGGATATATGAGAATTGCTCCCTGGAATACCCTGGGAGGGTAAGGTCTCCTGTGCAGAGCCTTGTTGGCCCTCCTCCCTCTGGTCACGTTTTCATCTCTCTCTCTCCGCTGCCTCCGACGGTGAAGCTGGAGGGCGAGTCCCTGTGCTAATACAGCCCCCATTAACTCTTTTAAATGTAGTAGTACTAAAGGGTACAGAAATGGGAACCTGATAACTGTTGCTGACGACCAAAACTCCTTCAAGTAGGACAGCGTTAAATGTCTCCAGACGCCTCTCTCCCTCTCTCAACCCATGTATGCAGAATTGATTGCCGACAGGAAAAACAGGAAGCGCATGCCTTTAAATAGCGCTCCCCCTGCTCCCAGCCGACTCAAAACTGTCCCCCTCTACCTGTCGTTCCCAGAGCCAGGCGCTGAGGCAGGGGGCAAGAATCAATTTCCGGTCTGGGGCGCTACGCGCTTGGATGACATCACGACCTCTGGGCGCAGGAGATCGTGGCGGTAGTGTTTAGCGCTACCGCAAACCGCCAGTTAAATTTCGGGGGCGGTGCTAAAATCGCCGCGCACGGGCGGTAAGTTGTTAGTGCCCCGTTAGCGCCCCCCGGAGGCGCTAACGGGCGGCGCTAACCAACCGAATTTTTCCCCCTTAGACTCCATGCAGCATCCTCAGGACATCCCAAATGCTTATTAGCTAATAAATTACATTTGAAGCGCAGTTGCTTGCTATGCACATAGACAAGTTGCATGCACCTTGTTTTCTAGTTGCTGTTTTGCATATGCTCATTTGTAGCCAACACAGCAGCCAGTTTGCGCACAGCAAGGTCCCACAAAGCCTGACCAGTTAATACAAAGGCAGGGTAGCAGAGTGCACTTAGAATCAGAGAATCATAGAACCATAGAATGGTTACAGCACGAAAGAAGGCCATTCAGCCCATCGAGCCCGTGCCGCTCTCTGCAAGAACACTTCAGCTAGTCCCACTCCCCTGCCCTTTCCCCGTAGCCCTGAAAATTTCTTTCCTTCATATACTTATCCAACTCCCTTTTGAAAGCCGTGATTGAATCTGCCTCCACTACCCTTTCAGACAGTGCATTCCAGATCTTAACCACTCGCTGCGTAAAAAAAGTTTTTTCTTATGTCGCCTTTGGTTCTTTTGCCAATCACCTTAAATCTGTGTCCTCTGGTTCTCGACCCTTCTGCCAATGGGAACAGTTTCTCTCTATCTACTCTGTCCAGACCCCTCATGATTTTGAACACCTCTATCAAATCTCCGCTCAATCTTCTCTGCTCCAAGGAGAACAACCCCAGCTTCTCCAGTCTATCAATGTAACTGAAGTCCCTCATTCCTGGAATCATTCTCGTAAATCTTTTCTGTACCCTCTCTAAGGCCTTCACGTCCTTCCTAAAGTGTGGTGCCCAGAACTGGACACAGTACTCCAGTTGGGGCCGAACCAGTGTTTTACACAGGTTCATCATAATTTCCACACTTTTGTACTCTATGGGGTAAAAATTCAGTTGGTTGCGCCTCCCGTTAGCGCCTTAAATGGGCGCTAATGGGGCGTTAAGGCGCTAACGCCCGGGCGCAGCGCTGTTTGCGCCGCTCGAGAACTTAACTTGAGATTGTGCGGCGGCGCTAAAACTTACCGCTGCGACCACCTGCGCGCGCAGATTGTGACGTCATTCCGTGGTGCAACGCCCTTGGGGCGCCCCGGAGCAGAAATTGAGTGGCGCCCCCTGCCTTACCGCCTGGCGCTTCCAACGACCAGAAGACTGGAATGTTATCAATCGGTGTGGGGCTGGGGGGGGCGCTATTTAAAGGGGGCCTCTTCCTGTCTTTTTCTGTGGTCGACATTTATGCACCACTCGTTCTGAGAGAGAGAGAGAGATTCGGAGAGAGAGAGAGAGAGACTTCTACATTGACTCAACGCTTTGTGAGGTAGTTTTGCCTAGTTCATCCTAACTTTGCTGCTACTTTCGTTGCTGTACCTCATTACTTTTCTGGCAAAGAGAAGATGGGGGCTGCAATGATTGGGGGCGTCGTCCTGCTCCAGCTCAATCGGAGGAGAGTGAGACGCAGACAGAGAGTGGCAATGATGGCCAGACGGAGGAGGCCCATCAGGCGCATGTACAGGAGAGCTTACCCTCCCAGGGTATATCGTGAACAGCTCTCCTACATCCACATGTCCGAGGAGCTGTGTTTGCGAAGGCTGCGATTCAGCAAGGAGGTGGTCACTGAGCTCTGCCACCTGCTGCAGCCAGATCTGCAGCCTCAGCTGAGGTCCAGGACGTCTCTGTCGGTGGCAGTGAAGGTCACAGTGGCTTTGAACTTCTACGCCACTGGCTCATTCCAAGCTGCTGTTGGGGACCTCGCCAATATCTCCCAGTTTGCGGTGCATCGCTGCATCCGGCAGGTCACCAATGCCCTCTTCACAAGGAGACGAGACTTCATCTCCTTCCCTATGACCCCAGACAAGCAGCATGACCGTGCTATGGGCTTTGCGAGGGTAGCGGGCTTCCCCATGGTGCAGGGCGCCATTGACTGCACGCATGTGGCTTTGCGTGCTCCGCGAGAGAATGCAGAGGAGTTCCGGAACAGAAAGGGGTTCCATTCCTTGAATGTGCAGTTGGTCTGTGACCACAGACAGGTGATTCTCGCTGTCAATGCCCACTATCCGGGCAGCTGCCACGATGCTTTCATCCTGCGCCAGAGTACTGTGGCAGAAATTTTCGAGGCACCGCATCAGCCAGTTGGTTGGCTTCTGGGGGACAAGGGGTATGCATTGAGCACCTGGCTGATGACACCGCTCCGTGCGCCAAACACCCCTGCTGAGCTGCGGTACCAGGAAAGCCAACAAGCAACGAGGAACATTATTGAGCGCACAATCGGCGTGCTCAAACAACGATTCCGCTGTCTGGACCATTCCGGAGGAGCCCTGCAGCACTCGCCTGAGCAAGTTTCCAAATTCGTAGTGGTGTGCTGCATGTTGCACAACATGGCAATCCTCAGGACGCAGCCAATGCCACCAGGCCTTGCAGCACCACAAGAGGAGGAGGAGGAAGAGGAGGAACAGGCCGAGGACGATGATCAGCAGCAGCACCAAGGCAGGAGGGCGGCCCACAATGGTCAAACTGCAAGGGCCGTCCGTCAACGACTAATAGCAAGCCGCTTCTAGGGCCCCTGCCAGTGCTACAAACACGAATCAACCCAGCACGCAACCCCTAAGCCGGCCAAGGCACCAATAATTCCAACCACCAGCCATGTATATTTTGAATACAGAAACTTATTTATTGTACAAACTCTGTGTGTGTCAATTCCTCATGACAAACTCATAGAAATAAACACAAAAAAACAGTCAATAACATAACTGGTTCTCACAACCTGGAGATAATGTCCAAAACACTAAACAAAAGTTGGGCCATGAACCTCGGCCTTTAATAAAAAAATGACCAGCATTTTGGCACACCTCCTACTTTTTGCCCTTCGAGGGTGATCTCCTTCCCTTGCGCACTTCCCCCCTTCTAACCCTACTGCTCCTCCGTAATGGGACCTCAGTGGCTGCAGCAAGGCTGGTGGAAGGCTGCTGCTTGTCAGACCCTGACACTGCAGATGCCCCTGAAGGACGGCCTCGACCACTTCTGGGCCTGGAGGGCCCGGCTGCAGACTGCACCAACTCTGCATGGGCGGCAGCAGTCTGTCCTACAGGCGGTGGCAAGTGCAGTGGAGAAGTGACAGTGTTGGCAGCAGGAATGCTGTCATCGTGAGAGAGGACAGCAACTCCCTGCTCGCCCGACACACTGGCACTCCCACGGGGCAGCACTTCAGCATCCGGAGCAATTTGCCGGAGAACAGATTGCTGGCCTGCTGCGGCGCGGTGACAGCCCCGGGGACATGTGCACGAACCATCGAGGATGGCAGCAGTCAGTGCTCGCGTGGCCTCAATCTGAGTCTGCATGAGAGCAGGCTCAGATGGGTTCCTGGCAGCCAGTGACTGAATTGCAGCAGTAAGCTTTAGTGTGGCATCCGCCTGTGCTACAGCGAAGTGCTCCACACTCCTTGCCAGTGCCTCAATGCATTCGGGCACCCTTCCCACTGCACCCATGAGCTCAGTGTGCATGACCACCGCCTGGCTGTTCATTTCTGCAATCAGCCGCTCCTCCTCTGCGTCCATTGCATTAGGAGTGTCTGGCATACTCTCCCTCTGGGGAGAAGGCTCCCGTTCTTCCCTCCCCCCCCCATGGCGTTGCTGCAGCCCGCTGGGTCCTGGAACTTCACCATCATCAGCCCCTTCCCCCCTGCTCCCCCGTTCTTCCCTCCCCCCCCATGGCGTTGCTGCAGCCCGCTGGGTCCTGGAACTTCACCATCATCAGCCCCTTCCCCCCTGCTCCCCCGTTCTTCCCTCCCCCCCCCCATGGCGTTGCTGCAGCCCGCTGGGTCCTGGAACTTCACCATCATCAGCTCCTTCCCCCCTGCTCCCCTCCGGGGAAGGCGTGTTCCCAGTGTGGCCATGGGCTTCCTCGGGAGAGGGTGGCACTGATGCTCCGGCTTCCTCTTCCTCCTCAGCTGCAGCATCACTCCCAGTGGCAGCTTCAGGGACCATCTCCTCAGCTGGTGAATCACCATCTGAAAGCAGGGAGGTACAAGAGTGGCTTTAGCGTGAGGACAGGGTGGCAGTAAGGGAGGAATAAGTGCAGCGAGTTAGCAAGTTGGATTGAAAGTGTCAAAGGCTGGTATTGTGAGGGACAAGTGGAAGGACAGAGGACAAAAAGGTGATGACCTTACCATTGCTGTCCACAACGGGGTCGGCGTCTCCAGTGGCGACGGGACCGATCACCCGGCTTGCCACAATCCTGTGGACGCGCTCCTCCAGATCGCTGAGGGGTTGCAGCTGAAGCCGCCCTCCACCCGTCCGTTGCTGCTGTCTCCGATTATGAGCCAGCTTAGCCTGCAAGAAAAAGGACAGCATCTGAGTCAATATACAGCCATGGTCTTGCCTGATGTGCCTCCCATAGGTGAATAGCCCTTACTGTATGCAGCCATGGTCTTGCCTGATGTGCCTCCCATAGGTGAATAGCCCTTACTGTATGCAAAGTGTGGAATGTGTGTGTGTGTTTGATGAAAGGGCCATAGGTGTTGCATGAGTGTTGTGCATTGGGGTTTTAAGACCCTCTGGCCATAGAGTGAGGTTGAGATGGAGGGATGGAGAGGTATTGAGAAAAAGCCACTCACCCTGACGACCCGAGTGAGGTCGTTGAACTTTTTGCGGCACTGGACATGGGTCCTGGGCACCATGCTCCTGGAGGAGACGCTCTGAGCCACCTCCCTCCACACTCTTCTGAACTCGCGTGGCAAAGGCCTCCTGCCACTCTCCGGGAACAGCATGCATCGTCTGCGCTCCACTGCGTCAACCAGAGCATCCAAGGCCCGCTCGGTGAAGCGATGAGCGCGTTCTCTCACCCTCTCCATGCTTGGCAGCAAAATGGATTACAGGTCTCTCCAGGCTGAGATTCAAGGCTGCAATGAGCAGGGTGTGGCTGGGGAGCAAGTGGCCCCCCCCGCTTTAAGAAGTGTCCGGCGCCAGTGTGTCTGTGTTCCCTCGCTAACTGGCAGCAGCTGCGCTGCGCTCGTGCGCTGAGTTAGCGCCTCACTCCTAGGCCTTTGCGCCTTAAGAGAGGTGTGCAGCGCCTAATTTAGCGCTCCACTCACCTCCCGGGGCGGTAAAAGTGAAGTTTCCTGTCAGTGCCGATAATTAGCGCCAGGCGCTAATATTTGCGCGCGGACGATATTTGCGCCCCAAATGGGGCGCGACCTAATTTCTACCCCTATACCTCTATTTATGAAGCCCAGGATCCCGTAAGCCTTTTTAACTGATTTCTCAAACTGCCCTGCCACATTCAACGATTTGTGCACACATACCCCCAGGTCTCTCTGTTCGTGCACCCCCATCACGATTGTACCATTTAGTTTATAAGTCCTCTCCTCATTCTTTCTACCAAAATGTATCACTTCACATGTTCCTGCGTTAAATTTCATCTGCCACGTGTCTGCCCATTCCACCCTCTGTCCATGTCTTCCCGAAGTCTATCACTCTCCTCCTCACTGTTCACTATACCTTCTGTTACCTCATCTAAGAGCTCAATCAAGTTAATTAAACACAATTTGCCTTTAACAAATCCGTGCTGGCTTTCCTTAATTAATCCACACTTGTCCAAGTGACTGTTAATTTTGTCCCTGAATACTGTTTCTAAAAGCTTCCCCACTACCAAGGTCAAACTGACTGGCCTGTAGTTGCTGGGTTTATCTTTACACCCTTTTTTGGGAGTCCGTGTTCCATGTATACACGGAATGTGAGAGGTTGCAGCCCCTCTTTCATTATTTGAAGGGGCTGCTCCTCGATTTTTGGCTGCACTTCAGTCCCACGCTCCTGATCTTTGGTCACCCGGTGCGGGGGAGTGGGCAGATCGGAGGACTTCCTCGTGGGACTGCTCCTGGGCCTGGCCGAAGTGGCCATTAACTGGTCCAGGCAGCGGGCGGTCGAGGGGGGTCGTTTGGCCCGACTGCCTGCCTCTCTTCCGCAGCCATGTTCGCGCCCGGGTGGCCCTGGAGATGGAGCACGCGGTGTCCGCCTGCATGCTTGAGGCCTTCTGTGACCGGTGGGTGCCACGGGGACTGGAGTGCATCATCACCCCGGCCAATCAAATTTTAATTCCAGTTTACCTGGGCCAGATCCGTTCCCATCCCACTGAAATTGGCCTTCCCTGAGTTAAACATTTTTACTCCTGTCTTTTTCCATAGCTAATCTAAACCTTATGATATTATGATCACTGTTCCCTAAATGTTCACCTACTGACATTTGCTCCACTTGACCTACCTCATTCCCCAGAACCAGATCCAGCAATGCCTCCTCCCTCGTCGGGCCAGAAACATACTGATCAAGAAAGTTCTCCTGAACACACTTCAGAAATTCTTCCCCTTCTCTGCCCTTAACACTATTACGATCCCAGTCTACATTAGGATAGTTGAAGTCCCCCATTATCACTACTCTATAGTTCTTGCACCACTCTGTAATTTCTCTGCAAATTTGCTCCTTCATATCCTTCCCACTATTTGGTGGTCTATAGAATACACCTAGTAGTGTAATGGCACCTCTATTATTTCTTAACTCTTACCAGATAGATTCTGTCCTTGATTCCTCCAGGACATCCTCCCTCTCCAGCACTGTAACATTCTCCTTGACCAATACTGCTACATCACCTCCTATCTTTCCTTCCCTATCTTTCCTGAACACTTTATAACCAGGAATATTTAATACCTAATCCTGCCCTTTTGTGAGCCAGGTCTCAGTTATTGCCACAACATTATATTCCCATGTGGCTATTTGTGCCTGCAGCTCACTTACCTTGTTTACTACGCTTCGTGCATTCACATACATATACTGTAAACTCATCTTAGACCATCCTGTATTCTCTCTTAGTTTGACCCCCGCCCCCCCCTAATATCTTACTATTTCTTACTTTAGTGCTCTCTGCCTCTCCCAATCCTTTGAGCACTTTATTTCCCCTTTCTAATGTTACATCCTGGTGCCAATCCCCAGCCAAATTAGTTTAAACCCTCCCCAACAGCACCAGCAAACCTCCCCACGAGGATATTGGTTCCGGCCCTGTTGAGATGCAACCCGCCTGGCCTGTACAGGTCCCACCTCCCCCAGAACTGGTCCCAATGCCCCAGGAATCTAAAGCCCTCCCTCCTGCACCATCTCTCCAGCCACGCATTCATCTGCGCTATCCTCCTATTTCTATATGCACTAGCGCGTGGCACCGGGAGTAATCTGAAGATTACTACCTTTGAGGTCCTGCTTTTTAATCTCTTTCCTAACTCCCCGAAATCTACCTGCAGGACCTCATCCCTCTTTCTACCTATGTGGTTGGTACTGATATGGACCACAACCTCTGGCTGTTCACCGTCCCATCTCAGAATGTTCTGCAGCCACTCGGTGACATCCTTGACCCTGGCACCAGGGAGGCAACATACCATCCTATCCTGGAGTCACGTCTGCGGCCGCAGAAATGCCTGTCTGCTCCCCTAATTATTGAATCCCCTACCACTATTGCTTTCCCACTCTTCTTCCTCCCCCCTGTACAGCTGAGCCACCCGTGGTGTCGCAGACTTGGCTCTGGCTATACTCCCCAGAGGAACCATCGCCCTCACCAGTACGCAGAACCGAATACTAGGTGGAGAGCGAGATGCACTCAGGGGACTCCTGCACTACCTGCTTAGTCCTCCTCTTCTGTCTGGTGGTCACCCATTCCCTTTCTGCCTGCACACTCTTTATCTGCGGGGTGACCACCTCCTGAAACATGCTATCCACGTAGCTCTCAGCCTCACGGATGCACCGCAGTGATGCCAGCTGCTGCTCAAGCTCCAAAACACAGAGCTTGAGCTCCTCCAGCTGACGACACTTCCTGCACATGTGGTTGTCCAGGACACGGGAAGCATCCTGGAGTCCCCACATGGCACAGGATGTGCATTCCACAAGACTGCGCTGCCCTACCATGCCTCTACTTAATAGACTATTAACTAGAAACACTTACCAGCTACTCACCAATCAGCTCCTTCCCTGGTTGTGACGTCACTTTAGCTGTTTTGCAGTTGTTGCTTTTGTTGTTGTCGTTTTCGCTGGAGGTTCTCTGCCTCCTCGCTGCCGCCATTGCTCCTGTCTGCACTCTCTCTGGGCCTCCCGCTCGATTTATACTCTGCCTCCTCACTGCCGCCATTGCTCCTGTCTGCACTCACTCTGGGCCTCCCGCTCGATTTATACTCTGCCTCCTCGCTGCCGCCATTGCTCCTGTCTGCACTCTCTCTGGGCCTCCCGCTCGATTTATACTCTGCCTCCTCACTGCTGCCATTGCTCCTGTCTGCACTCTCTCTGGGCCTCCCGCTCGATTTATACTCTGCCTCCTCGCTGCCGCCATTGCTCCAGTCTACACTCTCTCTGGGCCTCCCGCTCGATTTATACTCCACCTCCTCACTGACGTTGCTCCTGTCTGCACTCTCTCTGGGCCTCCCGCTCGATTTATACTCCACCTCCTCACTGACGTTGCTCCTGTCTGCACTCTCTCTGGGCCTCCCGCTCGATTTATACTCCACCTCCTCACTGGTGTTGCTCCTGTCTGCACTCTCTCTGGGCCTCCCGCTCGATTTATACTCTGCCTCCTCGCTGCCGCCATTCCTCCAGTCTACACTCTCTCTGGGCCTCCCGCTCGATTTATACTCCACCTCCTCACTGATGCTGCTCCAGTCTGCACTCTCTCTGGGCCTCCCGCTCGATTTATACTCCACCTCCTCACTGACGTTGCTCCAGTCTACACTCTCTCTGTGCCTCCCGCTTGATTTATACTCCACCTCCTGCTGTCCTAGTACGTCACTCCTTGTTTTTTTTTAAGTCGCCTCTCAGCTCTCTTTATGCCGCCACCGCCTCCACTGCCACTGCTCCCACTCAGGTCCGCACTATGGACTTGTAATTATTGTGTGTGTTTCTTACTAATAGATACTTTTAATCATATAAAAGCAAAATACTGCGGTAGCTGGATATCTGAAATAAAAACAGAAAATGCTGGAAATACTCAGCAGGTCAGGCAGCATCTGCGGAAAGAGAAACAAAGTTAACGTTTCAGGTCGATGACCTTTCATCAGATTTGGAAAAAGTTAGAGCTGTTCTAAGCAAGTGCAGAGGCAAGGAAAGGGGGGAGGTGAGAAAGAACAAAGGGAAGGTCTGTGATAGGGTGGAAGGCAGGAGAGATTAAATGACAAAAGGGATGATGGTGCAAGGCAAATGGGGATGGTAATGGGACGTGTAAAGAAACAAAAGATGGGTCTAGAGGAGATGTAAATGGGAATAGCAGAATCATTACCAACAGCTGCAGTCCTGAAAAATGGGGGCAGAGGTTATGATCTGAAATTGTTGAACTCAGTGCCTAATAGAAAGATGAGGTGCTGTTCCTCGAGCTTACATTGAGCTTCATTGGAACAGTGTAGGAGGCCAAGGACAGAGAGATCAGAGTGGGAGTGGGGCAGAGAATTGAAATGAAAGGCAACTGGAAGCTCAGGGTTACACTTGTGGACTGAATAGAGGTGTTCTGCAAAACGGTCACCCAATCTGCGTTTGGTCTCCCCAGTGTAGAGGAGGCTGCATCGTGAGAAGCGAATACAGTATACTATATTGAAAGAAGTACAAGTAAATCGCTGATTCACCTGGAAGGAGTGTTTGGGGCCTTGGGCGGTGGGAAGGGTGGAGGTAAAAGGGCAGGTGTTGCATCTCCTGTGCTTGCATGGGAAGGTGCCGTGGGAAGAGGAGGGGGTGTTGGGGGTGATTGAGGAGTGGACCAGTGTGTCGAGGAGGGAATGGTCCCTTCAGAATACTGAAAGGGGAGGTGAGGGGAAGATGTGTTTGATGGTGGGATCACGCTGGAGGTGGTGGAAATGGCGGAGGATGATCCGTTGAATATGGAGGCTGGTGGGGTTAATGTTTGTTTTTGGTGCTGCTGGTTAAGAGAGGAATGCTGGCTCTTCTTCAAAAAGTGCAATGGGATCTCAGAGGCTGACAGGACCTCAGTTTAACATCTCACCCAAAGAAGGTGACTCCAACACTGCAGAACTCCCTCAGTACTGCACGGAAATAGGATAAGAAATGGTTAAGGCTCCTATTCCCAACTCTTTACTCCATGGTCGTTCATGACTCAACATTCCCATGCCTTCTCTGAGTCTCCATTCCCTGACTCTCTCTGGTTCTCCATTCCATGGCCCTGTCTGATTCTCCATTCCAGGCCCTCTCTGTCTCCATTCTCTGACTCTCTCTGGTTCTCCATTCCATGGCCCTGTCTGATTCTCCATTCCAGGCCCTCTCTGTCTCCATTCTCTGACTCTCTCTGGTTCTCCATTCCATGGCCCTGTCTGATTCTCCATTCCAGGCCCTCTCTGTCTCCATTCTCTGACTCTCTCTGGTTCTCCATTCCATGGCCCTGTCTGATTCTCCATTCCATGCCCTCTCTGTTCTCCATTCTCTGACTCTCTCTGATTCTCCATTCTCTGGCACTCTCTGATTCGCCATTCTCTGGCACTCTCTGATTCGCCATTCTCTGGCACTCTCTGATTCGCCATTCTCTGGCACTCTCTGATTCGCCATTCTCTGGCACTCTCTGATTCGCCATTCTCTGGCACTCTCTGATTCTCCATTCTCTGGCACTCTCTGATTCTCCATTCCCCGAGTTTCTCTGATTCCGCATTCCATGGCCTTCCATGTTTTAATGCTTGCTGCTTCACACTATACATTTTTGGACATATTTGTCTAAGCAGTATTCAAAAATGTTTTTTGGCATGCACTGCCTGATGGGGTGGTGGATAAAGATTCAATAGTCGCCTTCAAAAGGGAATTGGATAAATACTTGAAGGAGAGAAAATTGCAGGGATATGGGGAAAGAGCGGGGATTAACTGGATTGCTCTTCGAAAGAGCCGGCGCAGACTCGATGGGCCGAATGGCCTCCTCCTGTGCTGTACTATTCTATGATTCTATAAAAGCACCAAATTTGGTGCAAAGAAAAAACCCTGCCTGGGGAACTGGGTGGTACAGTGGATTAGATGTTGACCTTTCACATTTGGAACTTTGCTCCAAATACAGAGCAGACTTATAGGATGACAGTCTCCTCAACCTGAGGGATCAGGTGGAACATGGTTTTACACCCTACTCAATATTATTCTCCATGGACTACAACCAGCGTTGCACCCGATCTCATCAGTTAGGTTAAAATTGCCCATTGACTGACCTGCTGAGTATTTGTTTTTGTTTTTTTCTGTTTTTGTTTCTGTTTGATGTGCTTGATCCTGACACTGGGTGCCCGGAATAGGAAAAGTTCCATTCCACAGCAATAACATCCTTGATTTTGATGAGGATAAAAATGTCAAAGGAAAAACAAGCACCAAAAATCACAAATTCCATTTATATGTTTCTTTAATACTGAGGTTTGCTTGGTTATTTACCTTCCTGTTATGAACACTGACCTAGATTTTCTGATTGGGGTGTGTCTTCAGCGGGGCAGGACTTTTGCCTGTCACGGAGATGTATCCCTGACCCTAACCAAACTTCTGATCTCGGGGTTGTTTAAATACAGGAGGCTGGCTCTTTGACCTCCACCAGTGCGTCCTACCAAAACAAGGGCCTCTAAGCTGCTGGCCAAACAGGCCATAATGTTTTCTAAACCATTACAATTTTTTTGAGGGGTCTGTGCAAGACAACACCCGGAAGTGACTAAACAGACACTGGTTAACAATAATAACATCAACAACTTACATTTATATAGTACCTTTAAAGTTGTAAAAATGTCACAAGGTGCTTCAGAGGAGTGTTATCAGACAAAATTTGACATCGAGCCACATAAAGAGCGCAGAGATCTCGGAGGGTTGGAGGAGGTGGGAGGGGTGAGGCCATGGAGGGATTTAAACACAAGGATGAGAATTTTAAAATCGAGGTGTTGCTGGACCAGGAGCCAATGCAGGTCAGCGAGCACAGGGGTGATGGGTGAACGGGACTTGGTACAAATTAGGATACGGGTGGTAGAGTTTTGGATGAATGCAAGTTTACATAGGGTGGAAGGTGGGAGGCCGGCCAGGAGAGGATTGGAATAGTTTAGTCTGGAGGTAACAAAAGCATGGATGAGGGTTTCAGCAGCAGATGGGCTGAGGCAGGGGCGGAGATGGGTGATATTACAGAAGTGAAAGTAGGTGGTATCACAGATCATCAAGCTGTTCATTCCACATATCATGTACAAATTACTTTCTCATAGGCTGGAACTTTCTGTACCTGGGTGGGTCGGGTGTGGGCGGTCGGCGTGGCGGGTCACGACCCTGTTCTTCGTACCATGCCACTCCTGAGATTGACTTTCCATCAATGGGGCCTATTAAGTCCACCTTGCGCGTTACCCGGCCCTATTAAATGGTGCGGGTCTGATGACATCATCGATGACACGTTTTCAGCTGGGATATTTAAAGGAGCCACATTGCAGTTGAAGGTTCATCTAGGAGTGTGCAGGCAGCACACTGCACAATTGGACTGCTACAAAGAGTGCCAAACATGACTGCACTGAGACAGAGGGCTGCACACAGGTTCTCCGATGACTTCCTCCATATGCTTGTAGAGGGAGTGAGAGCATGCAGGGAGGTCCTCTTCCCTTCTAATGGGCAGAAGAGACCTCCCCAGGAGGCAAAACAAGCCTGGCTCCAAATAGCAGAGGAGGTCAACAGCAGGGATGTGGTCAGGAGGACCTGGGTGCAGTGCCGCAAACGTTTCAATGATCTGATTAGATCAGGAAAGGTGAGTGCAAATCCACACTCAACCTCATCCTGCTGTGCCTCTCATCACATCCCCATCACTCTGCTTTCCCAAGCCTGCTCCTGCACATCCTTACTCACACCAACATACCTTGCACGTCCACCCATCCCTCTCATCTCTATCTACATTATCACATCCCCATCTGACTAACCACCCCTCACACTCACCCTCATCCTAATGCAATCATACCAACTAACAACACACAAGGAGGCCACTTGGCATTGCTACCCCACTCCATCATAGTCTCCCTCTACAGATGTAACCCATCCATTCCTTACACTCATTCCATCCCTCTCACTCAATCTTCTCTTCTTTCCCTCCTTGCAGGCAAAAGAGCCCACAATAAGAGGGAGAGGGAGCGAACCGGAGGTGGCACTCCATCATTGGCCACCCTAACATCAGCAGAGGAGGCTGCCTTGGAAGTTTCTGGAGTTGCTGCGCAGCTGGAGGTGGGAGATGGAGAGAGGGGAACATCTCAGCAACCTGGTGACAGAATTACATATCATACAGCCACATGGCATACAGCAGTCACTCATATGGGGACTGATGTCAGTAGCCAGTGAATGTTCATCATTAATGGTATCTGTACCCATTCTTCATATGACATTTCTAACTGGTCTCTTTACTCTTCCACAGGTCCATCAAGTGCCCCCTCCCCCCCCCACTGCCCAGGAGGAAGAGGAAGATGACTCCTCAGAGGAGCCTCCAGCCTCTGAAGGCGCACTGTCACCAGACATAAGCGCACCCAGCATCAGCGCAGAGACGCACACCTCGATGGGTCCCACGCGAGATAGAGTAGTGTTGTCACCTGGTGTATCACAAGTCACAAGTGAGCAAGAGCAGATGGTGGAGACAGGGACAGCAGTGGAGACTCCTCACCAGAGGGCGCAGGACACTCCCAGCTCTGCTCAGCTCCATGCAGACACTGAGCCTCGGGGGCCATCCAGAAAGAGGGTGATCCTGGAGGTGCCGCAAGAAGTGCAAGAGGCTTTGACAGGTTTTTGCGACCGCGATGTCTGCAAATGTGCAGAGATGGAGGAGTCCATCTCCAACATGAGCACCACCATGTTGCAGGCGATGGCGACTGTAGGCTCTTCCATGGATAGGATGGCCACCTGCAGGAGCACATGGTCTCTCTGGAGAATAGATGGCTATCTATGGAGAATAGATGGCAGAGGCTCATAGACGTCCTCTCTAGGAGGGATGTCAATGTAGAAGTGGGTCCTCATGGCCCCACTGCTGTGCAGCAAGGTGCTCACCAGCTCCTTGCTAGCAGGGAAGTGCGGGTGGCCCATGAGAGGGATGATGGTGAGAGGGGACATGGAAGTGGGGGCTCCTCTCAAAGAGCTCACACTTCTCCCCCGTTGCCCCCCTACACCCCCCCCCCCCCCACCCCCCTCAGTCGGAGCCCCAGATGCCTCCTCTGATCGTGATGGCTAGTCTGCCCCTGCACAGTCGCAAGAGGAGCAGACCTTGGCGGGGTCATCACAGGCTCCAAAACCCAGAGAACATCCGCCAAAAGGTTCTATGCAGTCGCAGCAGGGAGGTGAGCAGGCTGCCTCTACCTCTGCTGAAGCCACAGGGGTAGCACCTCATAGAAGCACATGTAAGAAAAAGATAAAACAGAAGTAGGTTCACAAGGGTAGCCACTTGGGTGTTTGATTAAATGTTTCTGTAAAGTTTCCGTTACTGTGATGTCACAGATAAAAATCTTTATTTTCACTATTTTCCAGTCATGGACAAATTTGTGTGCACCTTTGGAAGTGGCTTAGTAAGTTGAAGTGAATGGTGAGACATAACGTTATCTCCAGCAATGGTGGTGAGTGTGAAAGGAATGGCTTGGTCATTGTAGGGATGCTTTATGGTGTTGTTGTGGGGTGGTGCCAACCTGGCGCAGCATGTGGCAGCCATATGGATGTACTGCGTAAAGTTAAGTAAATCTGGCCATGGTGAGCCCATCCCTGGCCTCTCGGGCAGAAGTGTGCTCGGGTGCTGGTGGGATCTGGACCGCAGGTTCCTCCTGCTCCTCCTCCTCCTCATCTTCCAGCTCATGCTCCTCCTCCTGCTCCCCACCACCTCCTCTGAAGAGGCAGTGCGCTCAGTGCCTTGCTTCTCATGGGCACAGCAGACCACGCGATTCTGGAGACCCTGGGGGGCTGCGTACTGAAGGGCTCCTCCAGATCTGTCAAGGCATCTGAAGCGCATTTTGAGCACACCTATTGTCTGCTCTATGACATTATATTTCTCCTCAGCCTCAGTACTTGGCCTCCTCAAGCATGTCATGAGCCACGTCTTCAGTGGACAGCCCTTGTCTCCAAGCTGCCAGCCGGAAAGTTTGTTTGGAGGACTGAAGAGCTGAGGGAGGGTGGACTGGCTCAGGATGAAAGAGTCATGGCAGCTGCCAGGGAATTTGGCGCATGCATGTATGATGATCTTCCTATGGTTGCAGACAAGCTGCACATTGAGGGAGTGGAAGCCCTTGTGGTTGACAAACACTCCTGGGTGATATGGGGGTGCCCTGATGGCCACATGTGTGCAGTCGATGACGCCCTGCACCCGTGGGAAGCCAGTCAGAGTGGCAAAGCTGGGCGCCCGCTCAGTAACACTGGCTTCATCAGTGGCAAAGTTGATATAATTGGATGACTTGTCAAAGAGGGCATTGGTGATCTGTGTGATGCATCTGTGGGTGGCCGACTGCGAGATGCCGCAAATGTCTGCTGCAGATCCCTGGAAGGAGCCTGAGGTGAAGAAGTTGAGGATGCTGGTGACTTTGACAGCCACTGGTAAGGTGTGCCCACCCGCTTCTCTGGGCTGCAGGTCTTGCTCCATCAATGTTCAAATGTCTGCGACGACCTGGCGCGATATCCTGAACCTCCTTTGGCACTGCTGCTCTGTCATGTTGAGGAAGCTCATCCTCTGCCTGTATACCCTGTGGTCATGATGCGGAGATGCCGGTGTTGGACTGGGGTGGACAAAAATGAGAAGTCGCACAACACCAGGTTATAGTCCAACAGTTTTATTTGAAATCACAAGCTTTCGGAGCTTACACCCCTTAAGGGGTGTAAGCTCCGAAAGCTTGTGATTTCAAATAAAACTGTTGGACTATAACCTGGTGTTGTGCGACATCTCATTTTTGTATACCCTGTGTTGGGGGTATTGCCTCCGGCGCGCTGCAGCCCTGAGCTGATGCCCTGTGTCCTGTGCAGCATCAGGTGGTTGAGGAGAAAGTTGGTGGTGTTGTTGTTGGTGCTGCTGGTGTGCCTGGTGCTGCTGGTGTTGGGGCTCATCGTGGTCCGATTCTGAGGACCAAGGTGAGAGAGTATAAACGGCACTCATGCTGATAGAATAAATGGTAGGTCAAGTAGAGATGACAGAAGCAATCTGTCAATGGTGTGATAGGTTCTACCAATGAGGTGACAGTGGTTGCTGACTTTGCTGGAAACACTTGCAACCTCTAGAAAGCTAAATCTGTGCTAACAATGCAGTCAGCAACAGCATCTGCCTTAGGAAAGTGACCAGCTGTCAGGTGGGAGTTTTTATTGTACTTTTCATGCTGTGCATTAATGAGCTGGATCAATGGCCACTCAACCTCCGCCTCAAGTTCACAGACGTGGTTCCCGAGCTGCGTGATTCCCATGCTCATCCAGGGAAATTTGAAAGGTAGAGTGAAAAAGGAGCTTAAGGGTCTGACAAGTACCTTATAATGATTTAAATTAGCTCACCCTCCTCTGCTGTTAAGGTCGCTGCCATGCCGACAAATGTGCCGGAGGGAAAGGCACGTGGGAGCGGGATGATGGCGAGTTCCTGACCTGCTGCAAGATATTTCAAATTTCCCACCTGACCCGCCTCTAATCGCGTCCATACGGGCCTCAGAAAATTCCGGCCATAGATTCTACCCCACATTTTTAGCGACCTGAAGGAGATTGTACAACATTCTTCACACCCTCATGATTAATCAAACAAAAATCCACAACATCAATCTACATTATACCTCCAGCACTTAACACTGGCTTGTTGTCCTGCACAGATGACATTTCCATGGCCCCAGCACCACAGAAATGATTGTGCTACATGAGTATTTGATCATATCTACTCACTTATCCCCATTACCTTCAATACAATTCTTAACCAGATATCTATTATTTCCTTTTTGAAGGTGTTCATCAAAATAGCTTTAGTCATTTTTGGTGGGAGTCTGTTTCACATATCCATTACTTGTTGGAAATTTTTTTTAAAGTTTAATTCTTGTTTGAGTCTCGTTGGTTTTGTGCTGCATCCTCTCATTCTGGATGAGGGTGTTATATGGCTCAGTAAGGCAATACTGTACCATGCCACTTTTACTTTATCTCCTTTTGCTATCTTTCCATCTCCATGATCTACGTTGTTATCTGGAGTTATGTGACGATCTGGTCAGCAGACTTTTCTGTAGCCACTGTCAGTAGAGGTTCCTTTTAACCAGCAGGAGGTGAGCTTTGTGAGTGTGGTGAGTCCCATTGCTGAAATTTCTTTCCCCTATTCTCGGAGTGATTGGTTTACACTGTGACCTATAGTGATGGGTCTGATGAGATCCAAAACGTTACAATCATGAAAAGCAAATACCTGTAATTCAGTAACAGTTTAAACGAAAAGAAAAACATTGAGTTATATTGTCAAAGATTCTTGGCTTGCTCTGTAACTACAACTGAGCATAAAGGAGGATATGGCATTCATAGAGAAATAATAGGCTCTGATGCCAGAAATTTGTCAAAATTTAAAATGATTATTATTGGATATTGTCATAGGACTCCTTGACAGAAGGAGAAGGAGACAGGAAATATTTTTACAGATAAGAGAGGCCTGTAAAAAACCTAGTACATTAATCATTGGGTATTTTAATTACCAAGAGACAGGAAAAACAGTAGAGGAATAACCAAGGAGGACTGTATGTTTATTTACTCAGTTTGACAAATGTCCAACAGTCGAAGGCCATTCTAGATCTAATCTTTAGTAAGTTCCAGATATAGTAAATAACATAGAAGTAGCAGAGCATCTGGGATACAGTGATCATAATATTAATAGAGCTAGAATGATCCAGAGGCAAAAAGGAGAGTGACACAAAAATATTTGATTTTAAAAGAGAAGATTTCATCGGAAATGAGAAGTGAGTTAAAAAGGTTAAATAGAACAGAGAAGTGGCTAGGAGATCTACAACAAAATAGTGAGAAGGATTTAAGGAACTTTTGGTGAGGCACGATTTATATTCATTCCAGCTAAGATTAAAATGCAAATCCATTCCAGTTAAAATTAAAGGACACTGAAAGGTAATATGATTACGTTGAGATAGAGGGATCGATAATGCCATCCTGGTGCAGTGATGGGACTGCTACTCTTCAAGCACTGTATTTGCCTGCACTCCTTTGAGCCAGTCTTGTGCTATAATGCAAGGTCAGTTAATTTACATAAAATTGCGGTGTTCCTGACACAGTGGATGATGAGCTAGGAGTGTATGGGAAGTCAAGGGGCAGGTTATCCATCATCAGCAGCTCTTAAAGGGCTTCTCTCATCCTTAAGGCTGTTCCGCTACTGAAAGGGAGAAATGGCTTCAACAAGGACTCAAGGCGGATAAATCACCTGGACCTGATGGCTTACATCCTAGAGTCTTGAAGGAAGTGGCGGTAGGGATTGTAGATGCATTGGTAATAATTTTTCAAAACTCCCTGGATTCCGCTAAGGTCCCGGCAGACTGGAAAACTGCTAATGTAACACCCTTATTTAAAAAGGGCAGTAGACAGAAGGCTGGTAACTATAGACCGGTTAGCCTAACATCTGTGGTAGGTAAAATTTTGGAGTCCATTATTAAGGAAACAGTAACAGGACATTTGGATAATCATAATTTAATAGGACAAAGTCAGCATGGTTTTACGAAGGGGAAGTCATGTTTGACAAATTTGCTGGAGTTCTTTGAGGAAGTAACATATAGAGTGGATAAAGGGGAACCAGTGGACGTAGTGTATTTAGACTTCCAAAAGGCATTTGACAAGGTGCCACACAAAAGATTATTGCTTAAGGTAAAAAATCACGGGATTGGGGGTAATATTCTGGCATGGATAGAGGATTGGCTATCTAACAGAAAGCAAAGAGTTGGGATAAATGGTTCATTCTCAGACTGGCAATCAGTAACTAGTGGTGTTCCACAGGGGTCAGTGCTGGGTCCCCAACTCTTTACAATCTATATTAACGATTTGGAGGAAGGGACCAAGTGTAACATATCAAAATTTGCAGATGATACAAAGATGGGAGGGAAAGTAGTGAGTGAGGAGGACATAAAAAACCTGCAAGGGGACATAGACAGGCTAAGTAAGTGGGAAGAGATTTGGCAGATGGAATACAACACTGGAAAGTGTGAGGTGATGCACTTTGGCAGGAAAAATCCTAGAGCAATTTATTATCTTAATGGCAAGAAACTGGAGAGTACTGAAGTGCAAAGGGATCTGGGGGTCCTGGTGCACGAAACTCAAAAGGTTAGTATGCAGGTGCAGCAAGTGATTAAGAAGGCAAATGGAATGTTGGCTTTCATTGCTAGGGGGATAGAATATAAAAATAGGGAGGTATTGCTTCAGTTGTACAAGGTATTGGTGAGACCGCACCTGGAATACTGCATACAGTTTTGGTGTCCTTACTTAAGGAAAGACATCCTTTCTCTCGAGGCAGTGCAAAAAAGGTTCACTCGGTTAATCCCGGGGATGAGGGGGTGGTCATATGAGGAGAGGTTGGGTAGATTGGGACTCTACTCATTGGAGTTCAGAAGAATGAGAGGCGATCTTATTGAAACATATAAGATTGTGAAGGGGTTGGATCGGGTGGATGCGGGGAGGATGTCCCCGATGACGGGTGAGATTAGAACTAGGGGACATAGTCTTAGAATAAGGGGCTGCTCTTTCAAAACTGAGATGAGGAGGAACTACTTCACTCAGAGGGTGGTAGGTCCATGGAATATGCTGCCACAAAAAGCTGTAGAAGCTACATCATTAAATAAATTTAAAACAGAAATAGACAGTTTCCTAGAAGTAAAGGGCATTAAGGGTTACGGGGAGCGGGCAGGAATTTGGACATGAGTCTAGGTTCGGATCGGTCATGGCCCTGTGGGTAGTGGAGCGAGCCCAGGGACCGTGTAGCCTGATTCTGCTCCTATTTCGTGTGTGCAATTCTGTTAGATGCAGGAGATGGTTCTGTGATAGATAGTAGATTGGCGGTTAGGATCAGATCAGCCATGATCTTATTGAATGGCGGAGCAGGCTCGAGGGGCCGATTGGCCTACTCCTGCTCCTATTTCTTATGTTCTTATGTTCTTAAGGCAACAAGAGATCCCACAGAGAAGGGTGGTCCTATTAAGAGCTAAGGTCATGCTTCAGCCAAGGGTACTGTTAGAGCAGCCTGGATGGAGGCGGTTGAAAGAGTAAATGCAATGTTACCTGTGCACCAAACCTGGGAGCCAAGGTTGCATTTGCTTTATTTAACAGTGTAGCTGTACAATGCATCTTAACAGCATTTTCATTGCAAGCTTGCAGGAGCAACACAGAGGGAGAATGCACAGCATTCATGTTCCAAATGCACCGGGCTGCCCATGTTTTAGCAAGGAAATCTCTATTACTGCCGTATCAATGTGTTTGTCCTTGGACCATGCTGCAAGTTCACAGGTGCCTGCTGCGCTGAACACTTGGGTGATAATAACATCTCTCATATTCCTCTTTCCAACACACGTCTCTTTTGTACCTGCTTGCAGCAGAAGATCACACATAAACAACATTACAACAGTGACTACACTTCAAATACTTCATTGGCTGTAAAGCACTTTGGGATGTCTTGAGGTTGCAAAAGGCGCTATATAAATGCAAGTCTTTCTTTTTTAAATATAAAGGGGGAAAAATTGGGTGGCGCCCATTTTGGGGCGCTAACGTCGCCGAGTCGCTAATTTTAGCGCCCCGAAAAAGTTAGTGCCCCCCCCCACCGTAAATTCAGTAGTAGCGCCCCAAGCAGGAGGTGGGGCACTACCAGAAAGCGCTCCACCTCCTGCTTGGGGTGCTTTTACTGAATTTCATGGCGCTATGTGCAACAGCGCCACGTCATTGCAGGCCTCCTCCCCTGGTTAAAGGGGAGGGGCCTAGCGCTGCATGCACCGGGGCCCTACCGGACCACCGGGGAGCAGGGTGCCATGAAAACAGCTCAGCACTCAAGAGGAGTGCCGGGCTGAGCGATCGCAGCCGGCACCCCGCAGACAAAAGCAAAAGGGGGCAGGTGCTGGCAGTCGGCCAAAATAAAATTGGCCGACCGACACCTGCCCTATAACTTGCGCCGCCACCGCTGCCAAACAGCCACCTGATCCTGTTTCACATATCGTGCGGCGATAGGTCAGGGGCACAAGGGAGGATTGCGGCCGGGGCGCAAGTGGGGCGCAAGCAGGACGCTGCGCACAGCGATGACGTCATCGCCGGCAGCACAGCGGCGCGGGGCGCTACCAGCTACCGCCGCCGCTACCCTCCCACTGCATTTCGTGGGAGGCATTAGCGTCGCCACACCCGGGTGCTAGGGGATTTGCGCCCCATTAGCACCCCCCCGAGAGTGCTAACGAGAGGCGCGAACCAACCCGATTTTCCCCCAAGACTCTCATCCAGATTTTGCAGCAGAAGTAGACGCAGCCTCAGTACTTCTTTCCTTCCTTCCTTCCACTACAAGCTGCTGCAGTGGCAGAACACAAGGGGCCTCGTCGATTCTAAGAACATTGGGGGTGAAGTTCAACTTCGGCAGGGGCGCAAAACGAGCGGTAACAGATCAGTAGCTCACTATAGACCCCACTTGATTTTCCTATCCATTGAAGTCATTGGAAAAGAAAATTGTGTAACAGTGACCGATCTGTTACCGCCCGTTCTGCACCCCCACCGAAGTTGAATTTCACCCCCAATGATTCTTTACGAGGAGAGGGCAGATTGTGGTTTTGGAGGCGATAGAGGAGGAGGGCTAGTGGGAGGTCGGAGGCTTCCCTAAATACGTGACTAGTATCATTCTTTGTTTTTCATTCTTTATCTTCTTACTCACTCCCTCATTCACTCCCCCACACACAGGACATGTGATTTCTGTTTTAAGGGGTATCTTATGGCCAGCATTCTCCTCTAGGTGCCTACAAGGAGGAGGTGGCAAAGGCCAATGTTTGGTTTCAGCTGAGCACCTAATAGCACTCTACCTCACAACTAACTAGCCGCCTCAAATATATCCACTCTGAGCTGGTTATTGAGTTGCAGAATAGGAGCACTTGGTGACGCAGAGAGCACAAGTGAGGACGAGTCTGTACAATTGGAAATGGAAGTGCTATAACCTACTGGCTGAAAGGCCAGTTTAAGGACTCTTTCAGCTGCTGAGCTTAGGAATTCACATTTGGTAGCTCAACATCAACAATTCATGCAATCATTTGAGAGTGTGCCAAACAGCCTATACATTTTGGGAGCATGTATGAAGATGCCACCAAGCTTCTGGCCATCATGGAGAGTATGGTCACTCCAGGTCCATCTGAAGTGGGAGTCCCCCTTAGTCAAGGTCCTAAGCTTAGGCAGAGCTTCCCTAATTAATATTCTAACGGAGGCTTTAGAGACGTTGGGCTCCAGTCTACAACAATCTGTCTTGCCTAGACTCACCATTTTGGGGAATCAGATTGAGAGAGCCATAGTGCAAGGCTTCAACAAACTCATTGCTGCCCAGTGTTTTGCTCCCATACAGATCTTTGGGAATGGGAATAGCAGGAGCTGGCAAGGATGATGGAGAAGTCACTCAGGGAAATATCACATCCATATCACCTACCTGTTCTGCACAAATGACTTGAAAGTGAACAGGCCTAGGTAGCCACTGCAGCAATACCTGTGCAATTTACAGGGCCATCTACTGACCCAGAAGAAAGAATACTGGAGCAGCTCCATCCCTAGAGCCTCCTTTCATCAGGAAAACACTTAGAGGAACACACAGTTAGGAAGTAGAAGGTTTACACCATACAATTTAATTAAGGGGAAGCTCATGGGAACCACAAACTGTTAGGTAAATAAAATAGGGGTTAACTGGTACTCTAATGTACCGTGATGTTTCATTTGGGTACAGCAGAATAAGTTAATTAGGAAGAAATGCAGTTGTATTGATGAGTTTTGATATAAGACTAAGGGGGAAAAATTAGGTCGCGCCCCATTTGGGGCGCAAATATCGTCTGGACGCAAATATTAGCGCCTGGCACTAATTATCGGCACTGACTGGAAACTTCACTTTTACCGCCCCGGGAGGTGAGTGGAGCGCTAAATCAGGCGCTGCACACCTGTCTTAAGGCGCAAAGGCCAAGGAGTGAGGCGCTAACTCAGAGCGCTGGCGAAGCTCATGTAATGTCAGTCAGCAATGGAACACACACACAATGGCACGGGCCAGTTCTTAAAGGGGATGGTTAATCTTGCTTTCCATCCACATCCTGTTCATTGCAGCCTTGAATCTCGGCCTGGAGAGACTTGCACATCAAATGTGCTGGAAAGAACAATGGAGAGTACCAGGCAAAGAGCTCAGAGTGCAGCTCCCACAGTCTCTGCTAAATCGATACAAGGAATGGCAAATCAAAATGAACCTGCAAAGTGCTGCTCAGTACCCAAAACTCCTTCACACAACGTTGAATCTCTCCAGAAGTCTCTCCCTCTCTCTCTCAGAATGCGTAGTTCAAAAATGCCACCAACAATAAAAGACAGGAAGAGGCCCCCTTTAAATAGCGCCCCCCCCAGCCCCACAGCGATTGATAGCGTTCCAGTCTTCTGGTCGTTGGATGCGCCAGGCGGTAAGGCAGGGGGCGCCACTCAATTTCCGCTCCGGGGCGCCACAAGGGCGTTGCACCATGGAATGACGTCACAATCTGCGCGCGCAGGTGGTCGCAGCGGTAAAGTTTAGCGCCGCCGCACAATCTCTAGTTAAGTTCCCGAGCGGCGCAAACATCGCTGCGCCCGGGCGTTAGCGGCTTTGCGCCCCATTAGCACCCTCTTAAGGCGCTAACGGGAGGCGCAACCAACTGAATTTTTACCCCTAATAGTTTATTTGTCCAAGGTGTGAAACACATGTGCAAACTACTCTGGTACACTGCACAGTGGTAGAGGTACTTAAGTAAAAAAAAAGGAAGTCTTTCATTTATATAGTGCCTTTTGTGACCTCAGGATGTCCCAAAGTGTTTAACAACCAATTAAGTACTTTTGAAATGTAGTTGCTATTGTAATGTGAGAAATGCAGCAACCAATTTGCGACCAGATTATCTGTTTTAGGTGTTGGTTGAGGGATAAATGTTGGTCAGCCCACTAGGAGAACTCCTCTACTCTTTTTCAAATAGTGGTGTGAGGAGAAAGACTGCGTCTGAGTGAACTGACATTACTTTTTGGGATCCTCTTTTGCCATTGGTTTAGGCTAGCTACCTTCTTCTTAATGATCCATAGCAATGGCCCTTTGCACTATTCTGGAATACTTTGGCTGGCAATGACAGCAAGACTCCCCTTGTCCAATCAAGGTATCTGAACCTTTAATTTAGCATCCTGATGGTTTGCTGCACCAAGACCCTAATTGTTGCACATGCTTCATTTTTTGTTCAGATCTAGTCTCTGGATGCATCAAAAGAATCACGAGCCAGGAATCCTTAGTCGCTAGCAGCCATCCATGGTGAAAGAAATCTCCCTGGCCTGGACAAACAGTATATGATGCAACTGCATTACAGATGGGTGATTCGTTAGAGATTTTGGGGGGGAAATTCAGTGGCACCCCCTTTGGGGCGCTAATGGGAGGTGCAAAGCAACCCACTTTTCCCCCTTTGTTCTTTTGTTTGGAATGACACAGTGTCATAAAAATTCACGGCACTAGTCACATTGACAGCTACTGACAGATTCATCTCTGCCCTCGAAGTAATTTCACGGTGTAGCTGCAGAAGACTGAAGTTCTGTCATTCCTTGCTGCTAAATGGATGTTTCCACATGCAGATTCCTCAGACATGTACAGGTATAAATGCCTTGGCCTATATGCACAGGTGGCGGTGGATGGCCAGCTCATTCTTGAACATTTAAGGTGTGAAGGCAATTGGCTTTCATGCCTGCACTGATCCTCCTCTTATTCTCCAGAATCTGCAGGTAGAGGGGGATGTCCAGTGAATTACCCATAGGTGCTATGTAGGCACTGTACTGTTTCAGATGGGAGAGGGACTGAGTGGGGTGCAGCTTTAAGAAACTGTATGAAGCTCTGGTAGTGAATAGCACAAATAACTCCTAATAAACAGAAAAATCACTGAGTTAAAATACAGCGACTTGATGCAACTATCACACAGACTTCTAGTAAAGCCATTTGCCCCATTGTGTCTGTTCCAACCTTTTTCTACACCAATCTTAACCTAACCTCACTGCCCTGTGCCTTCTATCTTCCTCTACTTCAAATATTTAGCCAATCTTCCCTTAAAAGATGCAATGGCCTCTGCCTCAACCATTTGCTTTAAGAAATAATTCTCTACTATCCAACAACCCTGGGGTAATTTTGACTTTGTTGGATAGTGTAAAATTGGTGATAGTGAATCGACTTATATCGTTTCACATCTCTCCTGATTTTTATTTCCATTGAAGACCATTTTTCCGTTAACAAATCTGTGCTGGCTATCTTTGATTAACACATGCATTTCTAAATTCTCACTAATTTTATCTGGAATTATGGATTCTAGGAGTTTGGCCACAACTGGCATTAGACTAACTGGTCAATAGTTACATGGGCCACGATTTTACTAACCTTGGCAGGTCTGTGGCGGGCGATGTCGGTGGCGGGTCTCCATCCTGGCCTCCGAAATTACTTTCCGACGATTGGGCTTGTTAAGCCCCGCCCAGCGAGTTTCCCGGCCAATTGAAGGAAGCGGGTCTGATGACGTAATTTATGACACGTCATCAGCCAGTTTCCGTAAAGGGACCATGGCCAAATTTAGTTTGACATTTGTGCTCTCTGTGTTCTACAGCATTGAGGTGCTGCAAAACACTGACAAGCACGGCTGCACCCAGGCTCTCCCATGACTCCCTCCATATGCTTATGGAGGGAGTCGCAGCAAGCAGGGAGGTTCTCGCCCCTTCCCATGGGCGGAAGAAACCTCCCCAGGACACCAACGCAGCCTGTTTGCACATTGCAGAGGAGGACACAAGCAGGGATGTGGTCAGGAGGACCAGGCCGCAGTGGCGCAAACCTTTCAATGATCTGAGTAGATCATGAAACGTTACTGCCAAGCCACACTCAACCTCATCCTGCTGTGCCACTCATCACATCCCCATCACTCTGCCTTCCCTACCCTACTCCTGCACATCCTTACTCACACCAACTTACCTTGCACCTCCACCCAGCCCTCTCTATCTACATTATCACTTCCCCATCTCACTAGCCACCCCTCACACTCACCCTCATCCTAGTCCAATCATACCAACTAACAACACACAAGGGTAGGCACTTGGATGTTTTAGCCAATGTTCATGTAAAGTTTCTGTTAATGTGCTGTCAAACATTAAATCTTTATTTTCAACACTTTGCGTTCTTAGACAGAATTGTGTGCACCTTTGGAAGTGGCTTAGTGAGTTGTAGTGAATGGTGAGACATAACGGTACCCCCTGCAATTGTGATGAGTGTGAAAGGAATGGCTTGGGCATTGTAGGGATGCTTTATGTTGTTGATGTGGGGTGGTGCCAACCTGGCGCAGCATATGGTGTACAGCGTCAAGTGAAGTAAATGTGGCCATGGTGAGGCCATCCCTGGCCTCTCGGGAATCAATGTGGTCAGGTGCTGATGCCCTCTGTCCTGTGCAGCATCAGGTGATTGCGGAGAAGGTTGGTGTTGTTGTTGGTGCTGCTGGTGTGCCTGGTGATGCCGGTGTTGGGGCTGATCGTGGTGGGATTCTGAGGACCAAGGTGAGAGAGTTTCAAGGGCACCCATGCTGATGGAATAGATGGCAGATGAAGTCGAGATGACAGAAGCCATCTGTCAATGGTGGGAGAGGCAATGAGGTCAGACTGAATCTGTAGTGGAAATGCAGTTAAGAGAAGCTAGTGCTTAAGGGAAGATTTCTCAATCAGCTGGGAGCTTTGACTTGACATTTGAAGCTGTCAACTCATCAGCTGATTCAATGGCCACTGACCTCCCGCCTCAGCTTCACAGATGAGTTCTAGGCACAGCGGCAAACCGGTGGGCGACCTGTCAAATCCAAAAAGCTGGGAAAAACCATTGATAAGTGGCTGTAAACAAGCCACTAATGATTTTAATTGCCTCCCCCGCCGCTGCCTGTCGGGTCTGCTCAGCGCTGGCAGACCCGACATCGGGAAAGTCCAGTGTGCGCGTTTTGACAGCGGGTTCCTGACCCACTGTCAATCATTTTAAATTTAACAGCTGACCCACCACCCATCCCGTCCGCTGAGCGCTGGCAAAATTCCAGCCATGGTTTATCCTTCTCTCCCTTTAAGAAATAAGACCCAACATGGCTGATTTTGTGGCCGACCATTCAATGCCTGTTTCATATTGACACTGAGTGACTGTAGTGTTGTTCAAGTGCTGAGAACACATTGTCAGGCAAGGACCTCATTAACAATTCTTGGAGACGTTGATGAACCTAGCACATACCCGGTGACATAGAAGCTTTCTAACTGCATTATCCTATGCAATGAGCACATAGCAGACATCAACACACAAGAATATGGTTCACCTGTGCCCAATTTGCATCAGAGCTATGGGTGATGACCACTATCAGCCCACAAAAAGAAGTATTAGAAAGAATCATAGAATGGTTACAGCACAGAAGGAGACCATTCAGCCCATCAAGCCCATGCCGGCTCTCTGCAAGAGCACTTCAGCTAGTCCCACTCTCCCACCCTTTCCCCATAGCCCTGCAAATGTTTTCCTTCAGGTACTTATCCAATTCTCTTTTGAAAGCCACGATTGAATCTGCCTCCACCACCCTTTCAGGCAGTGCATTCCAGATCCTAACCACTTGCTGCGTAAAAAAGTTTTCCTCATGTTGCCTTTGGTTCTTCTGCCAATCACCTTAAATCTGTGTCCTCTGGTTCTCGACCTTTCCACCAATGGGAACAGTTTCTCTCTATCTACTCCGTCTAGACCCCTCATGATTTTGAACTCCTCTATCAAATCTCCTCTCAGCCTTCTCTGCTCGAAGGAGAACCACCCCAGCTTCTCCAGTCTATCCACGTAACTGAAGTCCCTCATCCCTGGAACCATTCTTGTAAATCTTTTCTGCACCCTCTCTAAGGCCTTCACATCCTTCCTAAAGTGTGGTGCCCAGAATTGGACACAATACTCCAGTTGAGGCCGATAAGGCCTATTAGTGATAAGCAGTAGGAAAAAGAAGGCATCCAAAGGCAGGAATTGGACACATGCTGCACACAATTTTTTAATATACACCACAAGTGGGTATACAGATGAAAGGTCATCGTCCTGAAATGTTAATTCTGTATCTCTCTCCACAGATGCAGCCTGACCTGTTGAGTGTTTCTATTTTTATTTCTGTTTTTATTTCAGATTTCCCGCATCCGCAGTATTTTGCTTTTATATAATTAAAAGTATCTATTAATAAGAAACACACACAATAATTACAAGAGCATTCTGCTACCCTGCCAGGACTATCATTTCATACGTGGGTATGGCAGCTGTACCCACCTGCAGACTGACCTCATTTTACTGGTGACACCTAGCACTGTAACAGATGTGAAAAGCTTTCAGTGTCTCACGGGGATCATGTAAGGTTGGGCAGGAATTGGTTTTATAGGTGAATTAAATCCATAACTATAAAATTCAAACATATTTATACATTTAAAAAACGGCGTCCTCATGAGGAATGAGGGTGCAGTAAATTTGCATTTTAACAGTGGTGCACTCAACAATTTTATAGTCACTTAATGAAACCCTCGGTTCTGCAGTTAAGCAAGTGATCTTTTTGAACTAACAGTATTTTCTTTGCTGTGTTTCCTTGCACTAATAGCTTGGCCCACACCATTTTTCATTGGCTGATTCATTGTTTTACAGAACTGTGTGTAAAGAAACTGTGCCTGAAACTGCAATTACTTTGGTGCAAAAGTGAAGTATTTCTGGCATAGGGGACTGGAATTTCAGGAGTAAGTCAAAAACACCGATATCTCTTTTAAAATACATGTTAAGTTCCAGTACAATTGGCTGCTGGCAGAAGATACATCTGCCCCCAAAATAGCGCATGGTGCAAATAACAGGATAATGAGGGCCAAAGCTGCAGTCTCAGAAATTCCATCACTTACATCAGAATTCCATCTGGTTTAAGTTATCTGCATGACTTGTCAAACCAGAAAGTGATTGAGTTTACAGGCTTTTAATGTCCACACACTTTAGCTGAAACCTCAGCTTTGACTGAAGTAATTACAAAAATCTGTTCTTAATTACTCCACTAAGAAACGATTCTTCAAGCTGCCTTTCAGCAGTTTCAGGCAGGGATATCTTTTGTTTCCAAATGCAGTTTCATGAAGCACTTACCATGGGGTTCAATATGGGGTTCCTTATAATGGAGGCAGAACAGATACAGGAGGAAGAGAAAATGACAGAGGCACCAAAGGTGAAGACAACCACCTAGGAGGTACCCTTCAACCAGAGTCTACAAACCGCTGCTGCTCCCTTGATAATGTCGCAGAAGAGATCTGCTTAAGTAGGCAACGATTTTTTTTTAATATTCATTCATGGGATGTGGGCATCGCTGGCAAGACCAGCATTTATTGTCCATCCCTAGTTGCCCTTGAGAAGGTGGTGGTGAGCCACCTTCTTGAACCGCTGCAGTCCGTGTGGTGAAGTTAGGGAGGGAGGGAGTTCCAGGATTTTGACCCAGCGACGATGAACGGCAATATACTTCCAAGTCAGGATGGTGTGTGACTTGGAGGGGAACTTGGAGGTGGTGGTGTTCCCATGCGCCTGCTGCCCTTGTCATTCTAGGTGGTAGAGGTCGTGGGTTTGGGAGGTGCTGCCGAAGAAGTCTTGGCGAGTTTACGAAGGAGGTACGGAAGGAACTCTGGGTGTGATTTTAGACTTCCACCCAAAACAGCCATGGAGTTGGAGGAGCACGACCCGAAGCTGGAATCAGGAGGCTCGAACCATTTTCAGGTAGGGGCCTCACGTAAATGCCACTGGCAAGCTGCGAGCATCAGGAAGACACCCTGCTATAACTTGCCGGTCGTGGGAGGGCGAGAAATTGGCCGGCTCCCACACTGAGTTGGCCAGCAGGTTAGTTTTGAGGGGAGAACCGATCCTGGAGGGGCTCATACACAGCCCGCTCTGTAGGGGAGACAGATGTAGATTTTCATGGTGACACCACCCACTTAAGTAGTACTGCACTGGGTCAAATCCTTTGTGGATATTGCCACTGAGGATGGCATTAGGCCTCCATGGCACCTACAATATGTTTGTGGTTCGACACAATGGTCGTCAGAGCATCCATCTGAGTGTGATGCTCATCCAGCATCTTCCTCTTTAGAGCAGGAACCCAGAGATGAGTCTGCAGATTCAGGAGCCAGGGCTTGACTTCTGTGGAGCCAGTGCTACTTACTTTCACATCTGACTCCTCTGGCACCATGAGGGTAATGAATAAAAGAGTGCCCCACATATAAAGAGACTGCCAGGAGAGGTCAGAGCGAGCAGGTAACTCACTTTGGCTGCTTTAGTGACATAATTAAGCTTCTTCCTGCATTGCAAGAGTCCTTGCTTACAAGGAGTTAGAACTGCCACAACCACCTCCCTCTACAGAGTGTGTACCACATTCTTGGTGATGTTCAACCCAAGCCCCAAATAGCTTGTCCCACCTGCTCCATATTTCCAGCACCCTGAAGCTTGCTGCTTGTTTCTTAGATGTGCCTTCCATCCTTGTCATCCATATTGCTTGATTCCTCCAATTTTGGTTTTATATCCTGCTGCTGCACCAGCTCTCTGCCTCGACCCCAGGTTTCTTACAATCCCCACCACTCCTGCCCCTTCCTATTCCCCCTCCTCCGTGTATTTCCCAGGCTCACTTCATCACGGCCTATTTGGGGCTTAAACCCTGCCACAATTAGGCAGCTTGCGTGCCTCTGTCTATTTAAATTAGCAGACCCCACAATTTATGACATTACGGCACTCCGGCTCAGTTCCAATGACACGATTAGATTTCAAGCCCACCTTTTTTTTATAGGTATTTCTAAAAGTTATCATTTTAATTTTTTTGAACCATACATTTTATGTATCTACAAAGAAAAATGGTACAATGCAGATTGCTAGCCAGTGCATATCCTTTCCGCTGATAAAGCACAGATTGTTTTACAGTACACTCACGCATGACCTTGTACAATGGTTTAGAATTAAAGCTGAACAAGGAGTCCATAGACACAAAAAGAAATCCATGCATGCCAAATCCCATATCTTATGACAACTTACCATTTGTTTGTCTGTTTGAAGAGAAGTGTACTTATGGCTTTCATGGAATTTTGTTCAGTGCTATTGATCTTATTAAGAGTTGGAAGATTTCCCTGGGTTGGAAGCACTACATTTTTCAGAAGGGGCAATTCATTATTACTGAGTCTCATTTAATTTGCATCCTACACTGACTATGCTACATCCCTATTATTTTGTCCATTTTGTTATGAGTATGTTGGAGTCCTTCCAGCAGGAGTGGCGTTTGCCTTGCAGGGGCACCATGCAAAGGTTCGGTTTGGAGCCTAAACAATGATACCAAATACTACCTATTATTGCCTACTTAATCTGGTGTCAAATCTGCATACGTACAATCATGAAAAGGTATGTTTGCAATAAGTAATATAAAAATAGTTGACAAAATGATCAGGGATGAGCTATCATTATTGCGCAGGTGTCCTTTCACTGGACCCCAGACTGGCTCGGACCTCATACAATTGCATGGGTTGCATGGTCCTAATGTGGTCCCTGACTTCCAGAACAGGAATGCATTACCATGCAGCGAACACCGAGGGCTGGATTTTGTGAATGGAGGCGAGTTGGAGGCAGGACTGCTGCTTGTCGTGTCAATGTCCTGCCTCCATCCTCGCCTGACCATTCAGAGGGATTTTCCCCTGATTGAGCTTATTAAGCCCGCCCTGCGGGCTCAGCAGGCCAATTCGGGAAGAAGTCACTGACAGATCACGTCAACGTCAGACGTGCTATCTGTCAAGACTTCTTGAAAGAAGAAATGACAGCATTTGACAGCTCTGTGAAGCTGTCAAACATTGACATTCTCTTAGTTTGATGAGTCTTTGAGGTGAGGACTCATCAAACATTGCAAATTTGTAAATTTCAGATGTCTGTTGGATCGGAGGGTCCATCAGCCATTACCTGAAATTGACAAGGAGGATGTCCACTCTCCCCATCCAGCGCGGCTAAAGGCTATGGAAGGAAAACAAGGTAAGTGAACACTTTTTTAAACTTATCACTCACCTTGCATACTTACCATTCCACACTTGCACCCATCACTCACCTCTACATCTTACTTCCAGGTGCCTCTGACCACCGCAGACCTCCTTCACGTCTCCTCCAACCCGGCGGGGTTCTCCGAGGTCGGGAAGCCTTCACCTGAGAAGGTAAAATGGCACTAATCCTTTTTTCTGCCTGTTAACTACCTTTTAACAGGCAGTTAAAAGGATTAAATGCCTTTCCCGCCTCCAGGAGACGGGACCCGAAGCTGCACATCTTCCCGCCTCCTGGCAAAAGGGCACGGAGGCGGGATGGGAGCGGGTTTGCCATCCGCCCCCAATTTCTCCGATTTTACCGGCTGTCCCGCCTCCATGCCCACCTCCTCGGGTCTTGGAAAATCCAGCCCCAAGCCTTTCAATGGATCTATTTGAGCGGCCACAGGAAATTCTAAAAGACTATCGTGGGATATCACCCTATACTCAAAATAGATTTCATCTCTTTGACTGTTAAAATGCAGAATGGATTAATGATCACAATATACAATATAAAAACGCACTTCCCTGAATCAATGTCATGAAGATGTTTGGCAAGGAAGAGACAAACAATTCTAGGCAGAATACAACAAGATGGGAGTATATTTTCCTCTTGTCAGTTTTCTTCACTGATCTTCTCCTCTCCTGAATGCATTGACTTTGTCCTGGGATACAGTTTCACAGACATCAGGAGCCCCCTGATACCTCACCCAAGCAGCCATTATTTACGTGACTACATTGACAGTATCAGTCCGCTCCTGTCATCACCCAACATGCACACACTTCCAGCAGGGTTCACTGGACAGTGATCAGGAGTGGGAACCCTGGCCAATTTTCCCCTCCCTAGCCCGCGTGTACTGAGGTTAATTGTGGCCTCACTTCCACTGTCTGACTAAAATCAGCTAACTGCATAGATTGGGTATTGAACTTGGGATCATCCTGGTCTGTATGGTTCAGGTACTCACTAGATAAACTTGCTGAGAAACTGGGGGAATCATGCAAAATTTTTAACTGTCTGCTCTCATACAAGCTAATGTCGCAGATCCATGCTCTCCATTTGTCTTCTGGATTTTGTCATTTCTGCAATTCGATGCACAAGGCAAATACAGATGAGGGAGGCCATTTTAGTGAATCCATCCAGAATAAAGAGCAACTTACATCCCCCGCCCCCGACATCATTTAACCGCCTCTTGAATGATTCTAATATTTCAACCTCTGCCCTAAACTCCTGCAATAAAATGGAGGTTTTAATCATCTGTGGACGCTGGACGCTGAGTGCTCTGTGTGTGGCTGTCAAGCTAACCAGTGCCGTGAATTTTTATACCATAGGGTCTTTCCAAACAATAGGAGTTCGCAACTTCACCCTGCAAAGGGGCTTTGTCATGGAACAGGCCGGTGAAGACAGGCATCCACAATTAATAGCAGAAGATCAACCTAACCAAGAACAGCATAACCAACTAGTCACTCGGCAAGACACTTACGACTAGCTCCTATAAGAACATAAGAACATAAGAAATAGGAGCAGGAGCAGGCCATACGGCCCTTCGAGCCTGCGCCACCATTCAGTAAGATTATAGCTGAACTTTTACATCAACTCCACTTTCCCGCCCTATCCCCATATCCCTTAGTGCCCAAAAATCTATCGATCTCAGTCTTGAATATACTCATCAACTGAGCATCCAGAGCCTTCTGAGGTAGAGAATTCCAAAGATTCACAACCCTCTGCATGAAGAAATTTCTCCTCATCTCAGTCCTAAATGGCCGACCCCTTATCCTGAGACTATGACCCCTAGTTCTAGACAAATAATAGAGCCAATAAACAATAGAGCCAATTTTCCTCCCAGCCTCTTTGCTAACATAACAAGGTGAGGTGGGACTTCCATATGCCTGAACGTGACTGATTTCCCAGGGTCTGGTTAATTTTAACATCTTGGCAGGCTCACTGTGGAATTCCCACCTGTGTCGGGATTCTTGCCTCAAGGGAGGGAGTGAAATCACTATTGCAGACCTTGAGACCCTGTCACAGCATAAACTGGCTGTCCGCCTGTAGTGTGCCAAAGAATATATTTTTTTAACATTAATAAAAATGGTGCAGCAGGAGAATAACCAATTGCCTTACAATCAATTACACTCCATTTGGGGCATTTAATATGCTGTTGTAATGCCATATGCCACACTGTTCCTGGTACCTAGCATTGCTACAGTACAAATAATGGGAAATATATTGTATGATACATCTCCATCACTTGCGCATCATTACAAAAAGTCCACTCATAATTGGGCAGACATATTAAATACCTAACATTACTCTGGTGGGAAATCCCAGAAGTGGCAGTGGGTGGCACGGAGTAGGCTGGATGTCTCCTTGCCCAATTTTTCTCCTTGCTTACTGGAATTACGCAGGGAGCCACCATAACTCCAGAGGAATATCAGCAGAAAGGAAACATCTATTACATAACAGTTATCTGCACAAGTGCCCTACACTCTGACCAAATAAACTATCACTGCCATTGCACAACATTTGACATCAGGACTCATGAATACAACAGCATTTCTCTTCAACTATCCCACTCTGCTCCATCCCAAGTGAAGCCTCATAGTGTGTTAGAGTAGCAGTTAAATCAAATTTGATTTATCTGAAACAGTGTATGATGCAGTTATGTTCAGTGTGGTTTACTCTGGTGGTTCCCCTTTGTCTTCTACCTCCTATCCATGTGCCTTTTCTGAGTGTTCCCTAAGTGAGATGAAGAAGTAAGTATCTGTCTGTAGGGCTGGAGGTGGTCCAATGCTCCTTATGGCTACCTTTAATTCTACTGCTGGACACTTCTGTAGTCATTTGAACAAGGTGGTTGGATATTAGAAATGTGGCAACACCTTGAGAGACATCTGCAACATCCGTGCCAACTCCTGCCACTGCCTTGCTGCTGAACACTAAAAGATCAGAGTGAAAACAGACTGCTGGGCAGAAAATGGTGTTAGGCATTATGGCTATCTCGATCTGAATTTCCCCATATGGTGAATCCAGACTGGTCAGACTGCTGGAGAGTGCAGATCAAGGTCTTCATATTCCCAGTCAATGCATGCATGATGGAAGCTATAGCTCAGCTTAGGACTTTGGCCAAAGGTGCTGTGCTGCAGAGGGCCTTGGAGTGGACAGCTCTCCATGATGCTGAGCTCCAAAATGCATTTGTAGGCAGCCCCTGTGAGGTCTGAATCCCTGGGCTCAGTAGCTGAGGGAGCTCTGGAGCTGGCCCTCTGGCCAGCAGATTGTGACTTCTCCAACTACACCTGGAAGTGGGTGATTCAGAGTGCTGTGAGCTGCTAGGTTAAGTCCACACATTGGACTCTGCCGCCTTCTGCTCTTGGGCACTTGAAACAGGGCTTACACGGCAACACATTCCACTGCACTGCTACACTATATGACTGTGCGTGAGAGAGTGAATGACTGAATGGGTAAGGAGATAAAGAATGAAAAGGCAAAGGATAACACCAATCATGAATTTGGGGCAGCCTTCAACCTCAAACCCTCTCATTTCTTCTTTTGGCTCCTGAAGCCAGAATAATATTAGAGAGTAATTTGTGCAATGTCCCAGTGTTTCCACCAGGATGTTACTGATTCGTCGACCTGGCCATATACAATGGGTATCAATTGTTACTAGGGACTGAGCTGTTTGCTGAATTGGATTTAAAAAACTCATATGAAGATTGGTGAGGCCATTTCTAAGGTTGCTTCCTTTTTTGATTTTTTTCCTCTGCCCATTCAATTTGTCAGGTATTTTTATGCCCATTGTTGCAGCAGTCCCACTTTTTGAAACAATGATAATGGTAATAAAATGTGTTTTCCCCAGGAATCTCCCTTTAATTTTGTTTTTTGGAGGATGACAGAGTTGTACCACATACTCCAAGGTGATCTGCACTCAAGCTTTTCCACAGGAGTGTTTAGCAATGTCAAAACCAACCTTAATGTTTATGCTGCAAGATCATTGGCTGCCAAAGGGGACACCAGAAAAATAAATCAATCAGGCGTCCATAAACGAGTAAAGCAAATGACCAATGCCTTGTTTTCTCAAGCTGATTGGGTCACTCAACGCCTGGTACAACTGGACAGAGTGTGCATGGCACATGCTCTGTCCAATTGTATCTGAAAATTGCAATTGGGAGCCTACAACGAGTGTAAGACACCGATTTGCATATTAAAGCAGCCTCCTACCTGTGTCAGACAGGCGGGCTGCTCGTCCATTTACAGGCTTGGCTGAAAATTTCCTCAAGCGAGCTTTGGGCATTAATGGGCAGCCGACATATCACCCTCCCTCTGATTTTCAATCGCTGGCCACCCATTTATCAGGCACAAAACGTTCAGCCGACAGTATCCACGCCATCACCAAGACTTCCTACTTCCGCCTCCGTAACATCGCCCAACTCCGTCCCTGCCTCAGCTCATCTGCTGCTGAAACCCTCATCCATGCCTTTGTTACCTCTAGACTCGACAATTCCAATGCTCTCCTGCTTGGCATCCCACCTTGCAACCTCCGTAAAATTGAGCTCATCCAAAACTCTGCTGCCCGTATCCTAACTCGCACCAAGTACCGTTCACCCATACTGTGCTCACTGATCTAACGGGAATGCCTCGATTTTAAAATTCGCATCCTTGTTTTCAAATCTCTCCATGGCCTCACCCTACCTTATCTCTGTAACCTCCTCCAGCCTCACAGCCCCCCAAGCCCTCTACACTCCTCCAATTCTGGCCTCTTGTGCTTCCCCGATTTTCTTCGTTCCACCATTGGCGGCCGTGCCTTAAGCTACCTAGGCCCTAAGCTCTGGAATTCCCTCCCAAAACCTCTCCGCCTCTCTACCTCTCTCTCCTCATTTAAGATGATCCTTTAAACCTACCTCTTACCCGTCCTAATATCTCCATATGTGGCTCGGTGTCAAATTTTGTTTGATAATCACTCTTGTGAAATGCCTTGGGATGTTTTACTACATTAAAGGCATTATATATATGGAAGGCCAAAATAGTGTGGATGCTGGAAATCTGAAATAAAAACAGAAAATGCTGGAAATACTCAGCGGGTCAGGCAGCATCTGTGGAGAAAGAAACAGAGTTAACGTTTCAGGTCGTTGACCTTTCGTCAGAACTGGAAAAAGTTAAAGATGTAACAGATTTTAAGCAAGGGCAGAGGCAGGGAAAGGGGCGAGGGGAGGAAAGAACAAAAGGGAAGGTCTGTGATAGGGTGGAAGGCAGGAGTGATTAAATGACAAAATGTATGATAGTACAAAGCAAAAGGAGATGGTAATGGGACGTGAAGAAACAAAAGATGAGTCTAGAAGTGGTGTAAATGGGAACGGCAGAATCATCAACAGCTACCATATGAAAAGATAGGAGCAGAGGTTATGGTCTGAAATTGTTGAACTCGATGTAGAGTCCAGAAGGCTGTAAAGTGCCTAATCGAAAGATCAGGTGCTGTTCCTCGAGCTTACGTTGAGCTTCACTGGAACAGTGTAAGAGGCCGAGGACAGAGAGGTCAGAGTGGGAGTGGAGCGGAGAATTAAAGTGAAAGGCGACCTGGAAGCTCGGGGTCACTCTTACGGACTGAACAGAGGTGTTCCGCAAAGCAGTCACCCAATCTGCGTTTGGTCTCCCCAGTGTAGAGGAGACTGCATTGTGAGCAGCGAATACAGTATACTAAATTCCCGGTAGATCAGCCCGCACAGGAGTGATGGGTGAACGGTACTTGGTGCGAGTTAAAGGGGAAGTTGTTCAATGTGAGAACAAGTTCAGCCAGGCGGAGGAGGGTGGTGGTGGATGGGGACTGGTTGGGCCTCTGTTCAAGGAAGAAGCAGAGCGCCCTCAGGCCGACCTGTGGGGGATGGAGGTGATTGGATGTCCATAGTGAAAAGGAGACTAGTATGGAAGGTGCCTTCTTGCACCGCTGCAGTCCGTGTGGTGAAGGTACTGCCACAGTGCTGTTAGGGAGGGAATGCCAGGATTTTGACCCAGCGACTATGAAGGAACGGTGATGTATTTCCAAGTCAGGATCGTGTGTGACTTGGAGGGGAAATTCATGGTGGTGGTGTTCCCATGTGCCTGCTGTCCTTGTCGTTCTAGGCGGTAGAGCTCTTGGGCTGGGAGATGCTGTCGAAGAAGCCTTGATGAGTTGCTGCATCGTGGCTGGAGAAGAACTTGGAGTGGGAGGGGGAGGATCCAGTTGTCGTGGTCTATGTAGGAACCAACGACATAGGTAGAACTAAGAATGAGGTTCTGCTGAGGGAATTTGAGGAGCTAGGGTCTAAATTAATAAGCAGAACTTCAAGGGGAATAATCTCTGGATTACTACCTGAGCCACATGCAAATTGGCATAGGTCAAGCAGATCAGAGAGTTAAATGCGTGGCTCAAAGAGTGGTGTGGGAAGAAGGGGTTTCAATTCATGGGGCACTCGCACCAGTACTGGGGAAAGAAGGAGCTGTTCCGTCGAGACAGGCTCCACTAAAACCGGCCGGGCGAATTGAATAACTAAGGCTGTAGATAGGGCTTTAAACTAAAAAAGGGGGGGGGAGGGGTCAGGTGAGGGGAAATTTAGAAAACTAAAGAGAAAGGTCAAGGCAATAGAGCAGTGTAGCGATTTGGGTAAAAATAAGCAGAGTGTGACAGGAAGGGACAAAGAGTAGAAGTGTAGCAGAGAATAAGGTCAAAGCAGGAAATAATGATAAAACATTTAAATTAAAGGCTCTTTATCTGAATGCACGAAGCATTCATAACAAGATAGATGAACTAATAACACAAATAGAGATAAATGGGTTTGATCTAATAGCCATTTCAGAGACATGGTTGCAAGGTGGCCAAGGTTGGGAACTAAATCTTTCAGGTTACTTGACGTTTCGAAAAGACAGGCAGAATGGAAAAGGAGGGGGAGTAGCCCTGATAATAAAGGATGACATAAGGACAGTAGCGAGAAAGGATCTCGGCTCAGAAGATCAGGAAGTAGAATCAGTATGGGTGGAGATAAGGAATAACAAGGGGCAGAAAACACCGGTGGGAGGAGTATATAGGCCCCCTAACAGTAGCTATACTGTTGGACAGAATATGAATCAAGAAATAGTAGGAGCTTGCAACAAAGGTAATGCAATAATTGTGGGGGACTTTAATCTTCATATAGACTGGACAAATCAAATTGGCAAAGGTAGTCTGGAGGATGAGTTCATGGAATGCATTCGGGACAGTTTCCTCGAACAATACATCATGGAACCAACCAGTGAACAGGTTATTTTAGATCTTGTATTGTGTAATGAGACAGGGTTAATTAGCAATCTCATAGTAAAGGATCCTCTGGGGCAGAGTGATCATAATATGATAGAATTGCACATTAAGTTTGAGAGTGACTTGCCTAAGTCCGAAACTAGAGTCTTAAACTTAAATAAAACCAATTACATAGGTATGAGGGGTGAGTTGGCTAAGGTAGATTGGAAAAATAGATTAAAAGGTATGACGGTAGATAAGCAATGGCTAGCATTTAAAGAAATATTTCATAATTCTCAACAAAAATACATTCCATTGAGAAATAAAAACTCCACGGGAAAAGTGATCCAGCCGTGGCTAACTAAAGAAGTTAAGGATAGCATTATATTGAAAGAAGAAGCTTATAATGTTGCGAAGAATAGTAGTAAGCCTGAGGATTGGGAGAGTTTCAGAAACCAGCAAAGGATGACCAAAAAATTGATAAAAAGGGAAAAAATGGAATATGAAAGAAAACTAGCAAGAAATATAAAAGCAGATTGTAAGAGTTTCTACAAGTATGTAAAAAGGAAGAGAGTAGCAAAAGTAAACGTTGGTCCCTTAGAGGCTGAGACAAGAGAAATTATTATGAGGAATAAGGAAATGGCAGAAACGTTAAACAAATATTTTGTATCTGTCTTCACAGTAGAAGACACAAAAAGCATTCCAAAAATGGTGGGGAACCAAGGGTCTAATGAGGGCAAGGAACTTAACATAATTAATATAAGTAGAGAAAAAGTACTAGAGAAATTAATGGGACTAAAAGCCGACAAATCTCCTGGACCTGATGGCCTACATCCTAGGGTTCGAAAAGAGGTGGCTGAAGAGACAGTGGGTGCATTGGTTTTGATCTTCCAAAATTCCCTAGATTCTAGAACGGTCCCAGCGGATTGGAAGGTCACAACTGTAACACCGCTATTCAAGAAAGGAGGGAGAGAGAAAACGGAACTACAGGCCAGTTAGCCTGATATCAGTCCTCAGGAAATGCTGGAATCCATTGTTAAGGAAGTGGTATCAGGGCACTTAGAAAATCATAACATGATTAGGCAGAGTCAACATGGTTTTATGAAAGGGAAATTGTGTTTGACAAATTTATTAGAGTTTTTTGAGGATGTAACTAGCAGGGTAGATAAAGAGGAACCAGTGGATGTACTACATCCACTGTAGTGTATCTAGATTTCCTAAAGGCATTCGATAAGGTGCCACATAAAAAGTTATTACACAAGATTAGGGCTCATGGGGTTGGGGGTAATATAGTAGCATGGATAGAGGATTGGTTAACAGACAGAAAACAGAGAGTAGGGTTAAATGAATCTTTTTCAGGTTGGCAGGCTGTAACTAGTGGGGTGCCGCAAGGATCAGTGTTGGGGCCTAAGCTATTTACAATCTATATTAATGACCTAGATGAAGGGACTGAGTGTAATGTATCCAAGTTTACTGACGATACAAAGCTAGGTGGGACAGTAAGTGGTGAGGAGAGCACAGAGAGTCTGCAAAGGGATCTCGATACACTAAAGTGAGTGGGCAGTACGGTAGCAGATGGAGTATAATGTAGGGAAATGTGAAGTTATTCACTTTGGTAGGAAGAATAGAAAAACAGAATATTTTCAAATGGTGCGAAACTTTCAAATGTTCAGAGAGACTTGGGTGTCCTCATGCAAGAAACACAGAAAGCTAGCATGCAGGTACAGCAAGCAATAAGGAAGGCAAATGGCATGTTGGCCTTTATTGCAAGGGGGTTGGAGTATAAGAGTAAGGAAGTCTTGCTACAATTGTACAGGGCCTTGGTGAGACCACACCTGGAATACTGTGTACAGTTTTGGTCTCCTTATCTAAGGAAGGATATACTTGCCTTGGAGGTGGTACAACAAAGGTTCACTAAATTGATTCCTGGGATGAGAGGGCTGTCCTATGATGAGAGATTGTGTAGAATGGGCCTATACTCTCTGGAGTTTAGAAGAATGAGAGGTGATCTCATTGAACATACAAGATTCTGAAGGGGATTGACAGGGTTAATGCTGAGAGGTTGTTTCCCCTGGCTGGATTGTCTAGAACTAGGGGGCATAGTCTCAGGATAAGGGGTCGGCCATTTAAGGCTGAGATGAGGAGGAATTTCTTCACTCAGGGTTGTGAATCTTTGGAATTCTCTGCCCCAGAGGGCTGTGGATGCTGAGTCTTTGAGTATATTCAAGGCTGAGATAGATAGATTTTTGGACTCGAGGGGAATCAAGGGATATGGAGATCGGGCAGGAAAGTGGAGTTGAGGTCGATGATCAGCCATGATCTTATTGAATGGCGGAGCAGGCTCAAGGGGCCGTATGGCCTACTCCTGCTCCTATTTCTTATGTTCTTATCTTGTAGATGGTACACGCTGCAGACACGGTGCGCCAGTGGTGGAGAGAGTACGTGTTTAAGGTGGTGGATGCGGTGCCAATCAAGCGGGCTGCTTTGTCCTGGATGGTGCTGAGCTGCTTGAGTGTTGTTACAGCTGCACTCATCCAGGCAAGTGGAGAGTATTCCATCACACTCCTGGCTTGTGTTTTGTAGATGGTGGAAAGGCTTTGGGGAGTCAGGAGTTGAGACACTCGCCACAGAATACCCAGCCTCTGACCTGCTCTTGTAGCCACAGTATTTATGTGGCTGGTCCAGTTGAGTTTTTGGTCAATGGTGACCCCCAGAATGTTGATGGTGGGGAATTCTACGATGGTAATTCCATTGAATGTCAAGGGGAGGTGGTTAGACGCTCTCTTGTTGGAGATAGTCATTGTCTGGCACTTGTGTGGCGCGAATGTTACTTGCCACTTATCAGCCCAAGCCTGAATGTTGTCCAGGTCTTGCTGCATGCGGGTATGGACTGCTTCATTATCTGAGGAGTTGCAAATGAAACTGAACACTGTGCAGTCATCAGCGAACATCCCCATTTCTGACCTTATGATGGAAGGAAGGTCATTGATGTAGCAGCCGAAGATGGTTGGGTCAAGGACACTGCCCTGAGGGACTCCCACAGCGATGTCCTGGGGCTGAGATGATTGACCTTCAACCACCACAACCATATTTTTTTGTGCTAGGTATGACTCCAGTCAGTGGAGAGTTTTCCTCCTGATTCCCATTGACTTCAATTTTACTAGGGCTCCTTGAAGCCACACTCGGTCAAATGCTGCCTTGATGTCCAGGACAGCCATTCTCACCTCACCTCTGGAATTCAGCTCCGTTGTCCACGGTTAGACCAAGGCTGTAATGAGGTCTGGAGCCGAGTGGTCCTGGCGAAATCCAAACTGAGCATCGGTGAACAAGTTATTGATAAGTGCAGCTTGATAACACTGTCGACGACACCTTCCATCACTTTGCTGATGATTGAGAGTAGACTGATGGGGCGGTAATTGGCCGGATTGGATTTGTCCTGCTTTTTGTGGACAGGACATACCTGGGCAGTTTTCCACATTGTCGGATAGATGCCAGTGTTGTAGCTGTACTGGAACAGCTTGGCTTGAGGCGCAAGTCTTCAGCACTACAGCCGGGATGTTGTTGGGTCCCATTGCCTTTGCTGTATCCAGTGCGCTCAGCTGTTTAGGAACATAGGAACAGGAGTAGGCCATTTAGCCCCTCGAGCCTGTTCCGCCATTCAATGAGATCATGGCTGATCTGCGACTTAACTCCTTTGCCCCATAATCCCTTAATACCTTTGGTTAACAAAAATCTACCAATTAAAATTAACAATTGATCCAGCATCAATTGCCATTTGTGGAAGAGAGTTCCAAACTTCTACCACCCTTTGTGCGTAGAAGTGTTTCCTAATTTCACTCCTGGAATTTCTGGCTCCAAATTTTAGACTATGCCCCGTAGCCCGAGACTCCCCAACCAGCAGAAATAGTTTCTCTCTACCTTATCTGTTCCCCTTAATATCTTGAAACCTTTGATCAAATCACCCCTTAACCATCTAAATTCAAGGGAATACAACCCTAATTTGTGTAATTTTTCCTTGTAATTTAACCCTTGGAGTCCATGTATCATTCTGGTAAACCTACGCTGCACTCCCTCCAAGGCCAGTATATCCTTCCTAAGGTGTGGTGCCCAGAACTGCTCACAATACTCCAGGTGTGGTCTAACCAGGGCTTTGTATAGCTGTAGCATAACTTCTACCCCCTTGTATTCTACTCCTCTAGATATAAAGGCCAGCATTCCATTAGCCTTTTTGATTATTTTCTGTACCTGTTCATGACATTTTAATGATCTATGTACCTGGACCCCCAAGACTCGAGGGGGGAAAAATTCGGTACCTTAGCGTCTCCCGTTAGCACCAGCAGATGGCGCTAACGGGGCGCTAGTGTATTATCGCCAGGGCGAAGTGAATCCAGCTCCGCACGCCAAATCCCACCCTCCTGCAGCGCCGCCGGTAACACTTATCGCCAGGAGCCTCAACGCCAGGTGGATCGGGACATCAGTGAGTGTGCAACGCTCACTGACTGCCCGATCTGCAGAATTGATTGTCGCCACCTACCTTAACGCCTGGAGTAAACAGTGACATGGAGAGCTGGCGTTAAGCTGGCTCCAGGGATGTTAGTTAAAGGGATCATCAGTACTGAGTCGTAGCTCTCAGGTTAGTGGAGTTTCAGTGGTTTCTTTTCAGTTTCACATAGTCCAACAGTCTCATTCAGTAATTCAAAGATTTTTTTGTATCGGGGTGTTGTGGCAACTAAAAAGTAGCTACATTTATTCTTAAAAAAATCAAACTGCTACACTTGGTTACATATATGGGGTCTGTACTGGCAGTACACCTCACCCTCCAGGATCCACGGCGGAGGGAGCAGAGGCAGCGAGAAATATTGGAACATGCGTCCAGAAGGAGGAGGAGTGCCATCAGGGCTCTTAACAGGAGGCCTTACCCTCCGAGGGTATTCCGAGAGCACTTCTCCTACCTCCAATTAAGCGAGGAGCAGTGTATTAGAAGGAAATAACAACAGAAAATGCTGGAAAAACTCAGCAGGCCAGGCAACATCCGCGGAGAGAGAAACAGAGTTAACGTTTCAGGTCGAAACCCTTCGTCGGAACACAGTGTATTAGAAGGCTCCGCTTCACCAGGAAGGTGGTCACAGAACTCTGCCACCTCCTGCAACCAGACCTCCAGCCTCAGATCAGGGTGTCCACGGCTCTCCCAGTGGCAGTCAAGGTCACCATCACCCTCAATTTCTTCGCCAGCAGATCCTTCCAGTCTGCAACAGGAGATATAGCTAACACCTCACAGTTCGCTGTCCATCGCTGCATCCGGGAGGTCACAGAAGGAGAAAGGACTATATTTCCTTCCCCATCACCAGAGGGAAGCAGTACGAGCGTGCATGTGGCTTTGCCAGGATAGCAGGATTCCCCATGGTGCAGGGCGCCATTGACTGCACCCACGTGGCTTTGCGGGCACCGCATAACAATCCTGAGATCTTCCGTAACCGCAAAGGCTACCATTCACTTAATGTGCAGTTGGTGTGTGACCACGCACAGCGAATCCTCAATGTTAATGCCCGCTATCCTGGCAGCAGCCACGATGCCTTCATCCTGTGCCAGACCGGTGTGCCAGCACTCTTCCAGTCAGCACGTCAAGCTCACGGCTGGCTGGTTGGAGAAAAGGGCTATCCACTCTCCACCTGGCTCATGATTCCCCTCCGCAATCCCAACACTTCTGCCAAGCAGTCATATAATGACAGCCATGCTGCCAGCAGGAACATCATCAAGCAGACCATCGGCCTGATGAAGCAACGGTTCCGCTGCTTTGACCGCTCGGGAGGAGCCCTCCAGTACTTGGCTGAGCGGGTGTCATATTTCGTGGTGGTTTACTGCATGCTCCACAACTTGGCCACCATGAGGGCCCAGACCTTGCCACCAAGGATTGCGAGACCACCTCAGGAGGAGGGAGAGGAGGAGGATGAGGAGGAGAAACAGGAGCGAGGGGGAGGCAGCCACTGGCCTTCCAGAAGGGTGGTCCGTGATTACCTCATCAGACTGTGGTTCAAATGAATTAAACCCCAGATCCCCGTTGGTCACCACATCCCCATCATTCCATTCCTGTCGCAGGCCATATCACAGCGCACAGCTGAAATGAGACACACCACAAAATAATGCAAACTGAATTAATAAATTTATTGAAAATCAGTGAACACATATTTACAACAAAAATATTAACTATTCACCTTTGTGCAATCCTAGTGCCTGTCGTTACTGTGCCTTTGCCTACTCTAGTGCTCCTACAAAGTGTTGGCCCAGTGGCTGCAACATGGCTGGTGGAAGGCTGCTGAGTGTCCGTGCAGGAGATTTCAGATGGCCTTGCAAGATGCCCTCGACCAGCTCTGGACCTGGAAGGCCCAGCTGTAGACTGCACCACCTCAGCATGGGCAGCAGCAGTCTGGGCTGGCTAGATGACAGGCAGCGACAAGGGCACTGGCGGAGTGGCAGTGGTGGGAGCAGGAATGCTGTCATCCTGAGAGAGGACAGCAGGTTCCTGCTCGACTGACATACTGCCACTCCCCCGGGGGAGCACAGATTGCTGGCCTGCTGCAACACCATGAAAGCCCTGGTCGACGGTGGTAGACCCAGCCATGATGGCAGCAGTCAGAGCTTGCATGACATCAAGCTGAGACTGCATGAGAGCACTAAGATGTTGCGTCGCTTCCGCCTGTGCTGCAATGGAAGCTGCCAGATTGCCCATCACACGCGGCATCAGGTTTGGGTCGCCACGGTCTCTCTGGGAGTCTACCATCCTTTGCAGACTGGAAATGATGGGCTCCATGGTGCGCGCAGAGCCTTGTGCAATGTTGGAGGTGGACTCCTCCATGATCCTTACCATTGCTGAGAGGCTCTCGGGCACCCTTGCCATTGCATCTATCATCTCCGTGTGCATGCCTATCACCCTTCCTCTAAACACCTCCCCATCGAGGTCCTCATCTGAGTCCTGTGCAGCAGAACTCGTACACGAACTCGACCTCCGGGGAGCTGGCCCACGGGCTACTCTTTCCCCCTAGCCTTGCTGCAGCCCACTCGTCCCCGGTGCCTCACCCTGTGCAGATCCCACAACTATACTAGCCTCTAAAGAATACGTAGTGCCAGTATCTGAGCTGGTGCCTGCGGGTGAGACATGCAGTGAAGCGGTGTGTTCTTCCTCCTCCTCTTCTCCCGCCTCGCTCTCTACAGTGCCCTCAGGGACAGGCTGCTCAGGTGCTTGCTCATTATCTGAAAGCATAAAGACACAAGAGTCGGGTTAAGGTGAGGGGAGGGGGGCAGGAAGGGAGAAATGCATGCATACAGCATGATTAGGTGGAAAGTGTGAAACGCTTGTGGGGTCAGTGAGAAGTGGGATGTGAGAAGAAGGAGTAGGGATGAACATACCATTGTTGTCCCCAAGGGGCTCAACGGCGCCGGTAGCCACGACGCTCACCACCTGGTGCCCAATAATCTGCAGTACTCTATTTTACAGCGCAGACAGTGGTTGGGTGTCAGCTTGACTCACTCCTGTGCACTCCTGCTCCCTCCTGTTGTGAGCCACCTTGGCCTGCAAGAGAAAGGAAAGTGTGTGAGTGAGTGTGGAGCAATGTGTTTGGGTGATGTGCCTCCCATAGTTGAATAGCTGTCATTGTGTGCAAGGTGTGAGATGTGGGTGTGAGTGTTGGTAGGTAGAGATTGTTGGTGAGTGAGTGCTGGGGGTGTGGTGATTTGGGCAGTGTGTGAAGATTGTGGTACAGATGGTGGTATGTAGCATTTGTTGAAGCATTCACTCACCCTGACCACCCGAGTGAGGTCGTTAAATTTCTTCCTACACTGTGTGTGGGTCCTGGGGACAACAGTGCTGCCCAAGACGTGCTGCACTACCTTCCTCCACATGGTGTGGAAGACTTGCGGCGAGGGCCTCCTGCCACTTACCGGGTAGAGCACCGCCCTCGTCTCTCCACAGCGAACACCAACGCCTCCAATGCTTGATCGCAGAATCTGCAGGCTCTCTCCCTGGGGCGTGGATCTGCCATGAGTACAGCTGCTTCAGTCCTCCAGCTCTTTCTCCTTGACCTGCTGCTGCTTGCTGAGGCAGCTGCACAGCCAACAATGCTGAGAATGAGGTTCTGCAGCATCAATGAACCTCCCCTTTAAGTACTGAAAAAAGCCTGTGGCAATCATGACTTGCGATTAGACTGCACCTGATATTGGTCCACCCTTTGCGTGTAACGCCAATGAGCTTAGACTTTAAGGGGGAAAAATTAGGTCGCGCCCCATTTGGGGCGCAAATATCGTCTGGACGCAAAAATTAGCGCCTGGCGCTAATTATCGCCACTGACTGGAAACTTCACTTTTACCGCCCCGGGAGGTGAGTGGAGCGCTAAATCAGGCGCTGCACACCTGTCTTAAGGCGCAAAGGCCGAGCAGTGAGGCGCTAACTCAGCGCGCGAGCGCAGCGCAGGTGCTGCCAGTTAGCGAGGGAACACAGACACACTGGCGCCGGACAGTTCTTAAAGGGGGGGGGGCCAACTTGCTCCACAGCCACACCCTGCTCATTGCAGCCTTGAATCTCGGCCTGGAGAGACCTGTGAATCCATTTTGCTGCCAAGGATGGAGAGGGTGAGAGAACGAGCTCAGCGCTTCACCGAGCGGGCCTTGGATGCTCTGGTTGGCGCGGTGGAGCGCAGAAGATCTATACTCTTCCCTGAGAGTGGCAGGAGGCCTTTGCCACGCGAGTACAGAAGAGTGTGGAGGGAGGTGGCTCAGAGCGTCTCCTCCAGGAGCATGGTGCCCAGGACCCATGTTCAATGCCGCAAAAAGTTCAACGACCTCACTCGGGTCGTCAGGGTGAGTGGCTTTTTCTCAATACCTCTCCATCCCTCCATCTCAACCTCACTCTATGGCCAGAGGGTCTTAAAACTCCAATGCACAACACTCATCCAACACCTATGGCCCTTTCATGAAACACACACACACATTCCACACTTTGCATACAGTAAGGGCTATTCACCTATGGGAGGCACATCAGGCAAGACCATGGCTGCATACAGTAAGGGCTATTCACCTATGGGAGGCACATCAGGCAAGACCATGGCTGTATATTTACTCAGATGCTGTCCTTTTTCTTGCAGGCCAAGCTGGCGCATAATAGGAGACAGCAGCAACGGACAGGTGGAGGGCAGCCTCAGCTGCAACCCCTCAGCGATCTTGAGGAGCGCGTCCACAGGATTGTGGCAAGCCGGGTGATCGGTCCCGTCGCCACTGGAGACGCCGACCCCGTTCTGGACAGCAATGGTAAGGTCATCACCTTTTTGTCCTCTGTCCTTCCACTTGTCCCTCACAACACCAGCCTTTGACACTTTCAATCCAACTTGCTAACTCGCTGCACTTATTCCTCCCTTACTGCCACCCTGTCCTCACGCTAAAGCCACTCTTGTACCTCCCTGCTTTCAGATGGTGATTCACCAGCTGAGGAGACGGGCCCTGAAGCTGCCAGTGGGAGTGAAGCTGCAGCCGAGGAGGAAGAGGATGCCACCCTCTCCCGAGGAAGCCCATGCCCACACTGGGAACACACCTTCCCTGGAGGGGAGCAGGGGGGAAGGGTCTGATGAGGGTGAAGCTCCAGGACCCAGCGGGCTGCAGCAACGCCATGGGGGTAGGGAAGAATGGGGGCCTTCTCCCCAGAGGGAGAGTATGCCAGCGACTCCTACTGCAATGGACGCAGAGGAGGAGCGGCTGATCGCAGAAATGAACACCCAGGCGGTGAGCATGCACACTGAGCTCATGGGTGCAGTGGGAAGGGTGCCCGAATGCATTGAGTCACTGGCAAGGAGTGTGGAGCACTTCGCTGTAGCACAGGCGGATGCCACACTAAAGCTTAGTGCTGCAATTCAGTCACTGACTGCCGTGATCCCATCTCTGACTGCTCTCATGCAGACTCAGATTGAGGCCACGCGAGCACTGACTGCTGCCAACCTCGATGGTTCGTTCACATGTCCCCGGGGCTCTCACCGCGCCGCAGCAGGCCAGCAATCTGTTCTCCAGCAGCTTGCTCCGGATGCTGAAGTGCTGCCCCGTGGGAGTGCCAGTGTGTCGGTCGAGCAGGGAGTTGCTGTCCTCTCTCACGATGACAGCATTCCTGCTGCCAACACTGTCACTTCTCCATTGCACTTGCCACCGCCTGTAGGACAGACTGCTGCCGCCCATGCAGAGTTGGTGCAGTCTGCAGCTGGGCCCGCCGGGCCCTCCAGGCCCAGAACTGGTCGAGGCCGTCCTTCAGGGGCATCTGCAGTGTCAGGGTCTGACGATCAGCAGCCTTCCACCAGCCTTGCTGCAGCCACTGAGGTCCCATTACGGAGGAGCAGTAGGGTTAGAAGGGGGGAAGTGCGCAAGGGAAGGAGATCACCCTCGAAGGGCAAAAAGTAGGAGGTGTGACAAAATGCTGGTCATTTTTTTATTAAAGGCCGAGGTTCGTGGTCCAACTTTTGTCTAGTGTTTTGGACATTATCTCCAGGTTGTGAGAACCAGTTATGTTAATGACTGTATTTTTGTGTTTATTTCTATGAGTTTGTCATGAGGAAATGACACACACAGAGTTTGTAAAATAAATAAGTTTTTGTATTCAAAATATACATGTTTGGTGTTTGGAATCATTGGTGCCTTGGCCGGCTTAGGGGTTGTGTGCTGGGTTCATTGATGTTGTTAGCAATGGCAGAAGCCATTTCCACAGCAGGGGCCCTAGAAGCGGCTTGCTATCAGCCGTTGACGGACGGCCCTTGCAGTTTCACCATTGTGGGCCGCCCTCCCGCCTTGGTGCTGCTGATGATCATCCTCCTCGTCCTCTTCCTCCTCTCCTCCTCCTCTGGTGGTGCTCCAAGGCCTGGTGGCATTGGCTGGGTCCTGACGATTGCCATGTTATGCAACATGCAGCACACAACTACGAAGTTGGATACTCGCTCAGGCGAGTACTGCAGGGCTCCTCCAGAATGGTCGAGACAGCAGAACCGTTGCTTCAGCACGCCGATTGTGCGCTCAATGATGTTCCTGGTAGCTTGATGGCTCTCGTTGTACCGCAGCTCAGCAGGGGTGTTGGGCGTACGGAGCGGTGTCATCAGCCAGGTGCTCAATGGATACCCCTTGTCCCCGAGAAGCCAACCAACTGGCTGATGCGGTGCCTCGAAAAGTTCTGCCACAGTAGTCTGGCGCAGGATGAAAGCATCGTGGCAGCTGCCAGGATAGTGGGCATTGACAGCGAGTATCAGCTGTCTGTGGTCACAGACCAACTGAACATTCAAGGAATGGAACCCCTTTCTGTTCCGGAATTCCTCGGCATTCTCATGTGGAGCACGCAAAGCCACATGCGTGCAGTCAATGGCGCCCTGCACCATGGGGAAGCCCGCTATCCTCGCAAAGCCCAGAGCGCGGTCACACTGCTTGTCTAGGGTCATGGGGAAAGAGATGAACTCTCGTCTCCTTTTAAAGAGGGCATTTGTGACCTGCCGGATGCAGCAATGCACCGCGAACTGGGAGATATTGGCGAGGTCCCCAGCAGCAGCTTGAAATGAGCCAGTAGCATAGAAGTTGAGAGCCACTGTTACCTTCACTGCCACCGACAGAGACGTCCTGGACCTCAGTTGAGGCTGCAGATCTGGCTGCAGCAGGTGGCAGAGCTCAGTGACCACCTCCTTGCTGAATCGCAGCCTTCGCAAACACAGCTCCTCAGTCATATGAATGTAGGAGAGCTGTTCACGATATACCCTGGGAGGGTAAGCTCTCCTGTACAGACGCCTGTTGGCCCTCCTCCGTCTGGCCATCATTGCCACTCTCTCTCTGCGTCTCTGTGTCCTCCGATTCAGCTGGAGCAGGACGACGCCCCCATTCAGTGCAGCCCCCATAGTCTCTTTGCAAGCAAAGTTATGAAGGACAGCAACCAAAGTACCAGCGAAGTTAGGATCAGTAGGCAAAACTACCTCACAAAGCGTTGACTCAATGCAGAAGTCTCTCTTTCTCTCTCTCCGAATCTCTCTCTCTCTCTCAGAACGAGTGGTGCAAAAATGTCAACCACAGAAAAAGACAGGAAGAGGCCCCCTTTAAATAGCGCCCCCCCCCAGCCCCACAGCGATTGATAGCGTTCCAGTCTTCCGGTCGTTGGATGCGCCAGGCGGTAAGGCAGGGGGCGCCACTCAATTTCCGCTCCGGGGCGCCACAAGGGCGTTGCACCATGGAATGACGTCACAATCTGCGCGCGCAGGTGGTCGCGGCGGTAAAGTTTAGCACCGCCGCACAATGTCTAGTTAAGTTCCCGAGCGGCGCAAACATCGCTGCGCCCGGGCGCTAGCGGCTTTGCGCCCCATTAGCGCCCTCTTAAGGCGCTAACGGTAGGCGCAACCAACTGAATTTTTCCCCCTAAGACTTGAATTAGCGCTCCAATCATTTCTTTGAGCATTGAGCATGAATTTTGCGTGCAGTCTAAAGCATTAGCGCCTGGCGCTAATTCTCCAACTTTTCTAATGATATCGCCCATTCCTGGGCTATAATGAATTTCTAGCCCCATATGATTCTATAAAGATTTTATAGAGGGAATAGAGAAATTGATGCACATAAAATGCCATTCCCTCTCCAAATCTGCTCAGTGTAAGACAGTTGGTGGACATTTTGCATTTTTCCTTTTGTGGGTTCAGCTCATTTGAATCTCGTGGTAAGTGGCAGGTAGGACTACTGCCTTGGATTGTTCAGTAGTTGCTTTCAGCAACAAAATCCCATGGGCCCACACAGTGCAGCACCAGTGCCCTGAAGAATTTATAAAATCACTGCTATACTTTGCCAAAAATGACCTCACCATAAAAGTCAAAATTATTGGCTGCTCCTATAGAAACCTTTTGAGGTCAAGGCACAAGTTTATATAAGCTCTAATGAACTGGTGTTGGCCCAGTGTTAATGCAGGAAAATGAGAGGGAAGGCATTGTGCCATTGTTACGTCAGTTAAACGCTCCTGGCTGTTTCTCATGAGGGTTTCCCGCACCCATCTGTTTGACTGCCAGAAATGGGTGTCATGAACAAAAGAGAAGTCGCACAACACCAGGTTATAGTCCAACAGATTTATTTAAAATTACAAGCTTTCGGAGCTATCCTGCCCCTTCTTCAGGTAAAGTTACAATGAGTGAATCTACAAAAGTTCACAGAATATAAACACAGATACTACAGAGATACAATCTTTCCTTACATCAAAGACACACCAGGAGCACAGCCAAGACAATGAGATGTGTCCCAGGGGGTCCAATGTGTCAAATCCTTCTGTCTGCAGTAGATCTCTCTCCATATCCCTTCCTCTCTCTCCGTTTTTTTGGGGTTTGTTTTTTGGGGGGTTTTTTGTGTTTGTTTTTTAAAAACTGGAAAGACAGACAACGATGTCAAGTCACGTTCTGTAGCGTGACACGAACCCGATATCCCTATTGAGGCCGTCCTCATGAGTGCGGAACTTGGCTATCAGTTTCTGCTCGATGATTTTGCGTTGTCGTGTGTCTCGAAGGCCGCCTTGGAGAACGCTAACCCGCAGATCCGAGGCTGAATGCTCTTGACTGCTGAAGTGTTCCCCGTCTGGGAGGCAACTATCCTGCCTGGCGATTGTTGCGCGGTGTCCGTTCATACGTTGTCTCAGTGTCTGCATGGTCTCGCCGATGTACCATGCTCTGGGGCATCCTTTCCTGCAACGTATCAGGTAGACAACGTTGGCCGAGTCACATGAGTATGTACCATGTACCTGGTGGGTAGTGTCCTCACGTGTGATGACGGTATCTGTGTTCATGATCTGGCATGTCTTGCAGAGGTTGCCGTGGCAGGGTTGTGTGGTGTCGTGGTCGCTGTTCTCCTGACAGCTGGGTAATTTGCTGCGGACGATGGTACTTTTGAGGTTAGGTGGCTGCTTGAAGGCGAGTAGTGGAGGCGTGGGGATGGCCTTAGCAAGCTACGTCGTCCAGTACTTCCCCAGAGCGGAGAAACTACGCCATGTCCTTCGCAGCCTTCAACATGTCATCGATGACGACGAACACCTTGCTAAGGCCATCCCCACGCCTCCACTACTCGCCTTCAAGCAGCCGCCTAACCTCAAAAGTACCATCACCGCAGCAAATTACCCAGCTGTCAGGAGAACAGCGACCACGACACCACACAACCCTGCCACGGCAACCTCTGCAAGACATGCCAGATCATGAACACAGATACCGTCATCACACGTGAGGACACTACCCACCAGGTACATGGTACATACTCATGTGACTCGGCCAACATTGTCTACCTGATATGTTGCAGGAAAGGATGCCCCAGAGCATGGTACATCGGCGAGACCATGCAGACACTGAGGCAACGTATGAACGGACACCGTGCAACAATCGCCAGGCAGGATAGTTGCCTCCCAGTCGGGGAACACTTCAGCAGTCAAGGGCATTCAGCCTCGGATCTGCGGGTCAGCGTTCTCCAAGGCGGCCTTCGAGACACACGACAACGCAAAATCATCAAGCAGAAACTGATAGCCAAGTTCCGCACTCATGAGGACGGCCTCAATAGGGATATCGGGTTCGTGTCACGCTACAGAACGTGACTTGACATCGTTGTCTGTCTTTCCAGTTTTTAAAAAACAAACACAAAAAACCCCCCAAAAAACAAACCCCAAAAAAACAGAGAGAGAGGAAGGGATATGGAGAGAGATCTACTGCAGACAGAAGGATTTGACACATTGGACCCCCTGGGACACATCTCATTGTCTTGGCTGTGCTCCTGGTGTGTCTTTGATGTAAGGAAAGATTGTATCTCTGTAGTATCTGTGTTTATATTCTGTGAACTTTTGTAGATTCACTCATTGTAACTTTACCTGAAGAAGGGGCAGGATAGCTCCGAAAGCTTGTAATTTTAAATAAATCTGTTGGACTATAACCTGGTGTTGTGCGACTTCTCATTTTTGTCCACCCCAGTCCAACGCCGGCATCTCCGCATCATGAACAAAAGAGGCAGAGACACAGCATCGTGGATCTCCACCTCTTTTTCTTGTCCATAGCACCATGGGAACTGGCACAACTGGCCACTACGGAAACAACTCTATAACCAAATCTGACAGGACTATCGACAGCCCTGCCTAATATCACAGTGCGGGGAAAGACTTAGGTCATAGACTCCATTGGTACAGACTGATGCCTGGTGGTTAGCATGGAATGTATTGTTCCTCTGTGGAAAGCAAGTTGTATTCCAGCCCCTCCTAAAACCACAGAGGATATTGTGGCCAAACGCTTTCTCTGTGCCCAGATGACTATTGTGACAGGTTTGTTGTACTGTTATGAAATATGTTAAATATTCTGAAAATATTATAAAAACCTCATTCAGTCAAAATGGATTGGGCCACACTGAATCAGAAGGATGAGAAGGATCAGAACAAAGTCAGCTTCTGGAGGTCCTGTCCCTCTTTCATTTCAGGTGCTAAAAATGTGGACAACCATCTGCCAGTTCAGGAAGAGAAGGGCAGCCTTCCTGAAGATGCTGCATCACCTGATCTAACCCTAGCAAACACCAGCCCAGAGACTGGCACTACATGTACTTTAGAGGTTAGGCTACAGAAGGGGTCTTCATGTGGTGAATCACTGGCCACAAGTGTGCAGGAGCTAGGGCACCATAGGTGCCAGCTCGCCGGAGGGCAAGATCACATACTAGCTCTACTGCAGAGGACTCAGATACAGATTTTGAGGGCCCAGGCAACCCAAAAAAACTGATGGACATACACTTGGAAATGCGAGGTGCACTGGGCAGCCTGCCAGCGAGCTTGTGCACAATGGCTCATAGCATGAAGAAGTCCAGCTCCAACTTGTGATGGGGGTTCACGCAGAGCATGGAGACCATTCTGTCCAACATGGTGCAAGTGGTCAGCTCCATTAATAAGACAGTGGCACTCACCATGATGGAGCCTCTGCTGACAATTCTGGCAGCTTCCTTGGAAGCTCATATGGCTGCCAACTTGGATCTGGGTGCCAGTGGTGACAAAGGCTTCCATAGCGTCAAACCACTCCTGCACTGCTCTCGCGCAGAGCTGTAGGAGCACTGAGGCGCAGTCCCAGGAGAGTAGCAATGGCTCCATGGAAGAGGCACCAGCTCCCCACCACCCACACTGGCAGTGGCCTAGTTAGTGCCACACAGCTAGCTAAGACAGACTGTCCCATCCCATGCCAAGATACTGCAGCCTGTAGATGAGCCCTCAAAGCCCAGACCCGCTTGAGATCGTCCACCAGGCCATCTGAAGTGTCCTCAATGGAAGCTCAGCAGCCTTCCACCTCCTAAGCTGTGGAACTGGGGATACACCTTGTAGGAGTACTAGGATAGAATAGCATACAAGACAGGCACTAGGGGGTTGCTCAAGGGGGATTCTTAATTATTCCTGTTAAATTTTAGATACAGATGGAATTGAGTTGTTGCATTCATTTTTTTCTGGATTTGCTGTTGGTGTTATTGGCCCAAAAATTGTGGTCGGCGGCGTAGATACAGAGTACAGCGCCGACCTATGAGAAGAATACGAACTTACCTTGTGCGCAGCCCAGAATGGAGACTTGCTCTTCGGTGTTGCAGACTTGTGCGCAGCATATTACATCACAAAGGCCGGGAGCGCAGCGTGCAGCCTGTGCGTAAGAGAAGACACGCCCACAAAAGCTGTCTAAACTAAGCCACGCCCACAGAAACTTCTGTCAGTCTCTTCCATTGAAATTACATTTTAAAAACTTTTAAAATCTTTTAATTAAACTGCTACTTGGACTTATTTCATATATCAGCATTTTGTTTTATTTTTTCATCCAAACTCACAATTTATTAGTCCCTATGTAAACAACTTTCTGTTTTGATACTCAGTCAAGGTCTAACAGTGTTTTATATCTCCTACAGGTAATATTGTTGATCTTCAGAAAGAGATTCCCAGCCGTATAGTGAATGTTTATTTTCAGGATTAAAATATATTATTTAGACCTCATTTGGACTGGTAATAGATAAATCTATTTTCCATGTTATAGATGCATTATATTGTTTGTTCTGTTGTTCATTTTTGAGTTGAAAGGACAGAATTGGTCACTGAAATCTGATAGATGTTCACTTTATTTAACTTTTCTTATTCACCTTCCCAAGTAATTAAAATGAAACTCGAGACCTGCTCCACCAAAACGCACATAATATCCACACATAGATCTTCCTTTAAGATGTGAAACAGGCTCCTGCGCCTGCTTTCACTAAGCATAACATTTTCAGATGTAATTGCTGGGCAGTTGGGCAATTAGCAAGGTACCATTGACTGCACCCACAGATCGCAAGTTCGGGATTTAGTGCATGCGCAAGCTCATGCAGGAAATCCCAAACTCGCGGTATATTTCAAAGGCGGTATGATGGCGTACTCTCAGAGTACGCCGTCATACCCACCACAAAATCTGCCCTATTATTTGTAGTGAAATGAGGGCAAACCTATAAGGCTGGACTGAAGGAAGATAGCGGTAGCAAGTATAGAGGTGATAAGGTTTGTTGGACTGTTGCTGTATTGGGGATGGTAGGGATGGTCCATGTGAAGCATTCTTGGATGAGTTGCTCTCTAAGAGCTCTGGCAACTATGGGCAATGGTAGTTGATGTTGCTCCTGCTCTTCCTCCTCTTTGTGCTGCCCTTCCTCCTCCTCCTGCACTTCTTGCTACCCAGGTGGCGGTACGGGCTGGTCCCTCGTCATCGCCAAGTTATGCAGCATGACCACAAATCTGGAAGCACAGTCAGAGCTGCACTACAAAACTGCTCTTGAACGGTCCGGCAGCGTAAGCGTTGCTTGAGCACGCTGACTGTCTGCTCGATGACATTTCCGGTGGAAGTATGGCTTTCATTGTACACCAACTCTGCAGCTGTGCCCAGGTTCCTGACAGGACTCATGAGCCAATTATGAAGGGGATAGCCCTTGTCCCCCAGTAGCCAGCCTGTGACCTGATGGCCTGGTTGGAATAAAGGCGGCACAGAGGACTGGCACAGGATGAATGAATCATGACTGCTGCCAGGAAACCGGGCACAGACCTGCATGATGAGCTGCCTGTGATCGCAAACAAGCTGGATATTGAGGGTTTGGATTCCCTTTCTATTCTTAAAGATGCAAGGCTGGTGATGGAGAGCACTGTGGGTGCAGTCGATGGTACCTTGCACCATGGGGAAGCCTGCAATACAGCCAAAGCCTAGAGCGCCGTCATCCTGCTTTGTTCAGTCCATTGGGAAAGTATTGTAGCTGTTCCTCCTGGTGCAGAGAGCCTCTGTGACCTCCCTGATACAATGGTGAACAGCAAACTGCGAGATATCGCTGATGTCACGTGCCGCAGCCTTGAATGATCCCATGGCATTAAAGTTGAGGGTAACGGTGATCTTGACAGCCACAGGCAATGGCGTCCATGCCCTAATTTGAGGCCCGAGTTGTGGCTGTAGCAGGAGACATAGCCCAGTGATAGCCTACTTGGTGATGCGAATGTAGCTCCTATTGCTCCTCAGTGAAGCTAAGGTAGGATAGGTGTTCCCTGAAGACCCGCTGTGGGTATGGTCTCCTGCACAGGGCCCTCCTCCTCTCTCTTCTCCCAGTTGCTCCTACTTGCTCCTGTCTTCTTCGCTGCTCCCCCTCTTCCTCCAGCCCCAAGTGCAGACCTACCAAGCCACCCGTGACTGCAGGAAAACTGTTTTGATAGCAGAAAAAAGCAGTCCAGCACGAGCAAAATCTTGTTAGCAGAAATTATTTGTACAAGGTAGAAAATAGGCAAAAAAAAAGCCCAGAAGTTAACCAGCAGCTTAAAGGGACAAAGCAAGTAACCTGTATGAAGTGGATGAGCCCTTTAAGTAGAGCTGCTGCAGGGTCTTAGCTGCCACGAGTTGCAGAGCGAATCTATCACGTGGCAATTCAGGCGTGCAGCAGCCTAATTTCACAAAAGGGTTCTACAACAAGTGTAGGACCTGTATTTAAATATTTTAATGAGACCTTTTAATACTTCCGGTGTATGTCCTGGACGCCTATGGAGGTGCACGATCCAATATGGCGGGCGATGTACTTCTGGCACAGAATGAGCGTCTGCCATTTTGGACCATTAGGCGCCTGTTTTACGTCTGTAAATTAAATTTCTAGGCAATTGACTTTGATCTGATCCTTCTGCTGAACACACTAATGTTTTTATTAGTGAATTTTCCCATTAACTTTGTTTGGTCTGGGTGCTCCTCTCACCTTTCTGTTACCCCTTTGTTGAGGCACAAATGATCTTACTTATTTGATTCATGGGCAAGAATTTCACAGTCACGATCAAAGCTTCTCAGCAGGTGAATGCACTTCTCTGTGACATCAGCAGAAGCCCTTTTATGTTTTTTTTAATGTGCACTGTAATATCCCAGACTGAGTTGGAAATTAATCTTATTCGTTAACAAAAGATGTGTTCTGAAAATCTGCATTTGGCAGAACCAGAGGACTCAGTCTGAGTGGAACTGAAAACAAAGCTGCTTTTTAACATGTGGAATGAATGCAAGCGTAGTAATGCATCCAAATGGTAAATGGGTCAGACTAAAGACTTCTGTGATTTACTGAACAAATATTTAACTAAGCATTTGTTCTGTTTATCACCATATCTACAAAACAATGTCCTCGGTCTTTTTGAATAAGTATTCTTTAGTCATTAATTTTTCACGTGGTAAATATTCAAACTTACCAGTTATGTTTGGATGTTTTTTAATTTTGGAATTCATATCGAACTGCTCCAGCCTTATAGCTGTAACCTGTTGTTTCACACACTGGTACAGCAATATCTAGACAACAGCTTTTATAGTACATTATGTACACGTACAAAACAGATTAATTAATCTTCTAATGTAATGCAAATGAAAGGTTAAAAGTAACTCCAATGTGAGTTATTTAGGATAGACAGTATTAACACCAAATTTTAAATACACCAACAACAAATCAATTCGTTTCATTAATGGCATGAATGAATGATGTGAAAAAGAGTAAAACCCTTGAGCTTTCATTTTGCTAGACAATAGTTATTAGAAACTATCTAAATACGATCGCCAAACAATAGCACAATCTTAAAGATGTTAGTTACTTTATTTGTACAATTATTTTACTTTTTAATGGAGAACTAAATGCTCATAGTGAAGGTATTATTTTCATGACATTAGTCACGCTTCTCACGCCCCATTAATCGTATGTAAGTAATTAAATTATTCTGCTCTGACTGAGCTTGTAAAGAGATTGTAATCACACAACACACCCAGAAATGTAAGCAGAGAGAAGGTGCAATGAAATCTCTGATGACCTCATTAAGAGAGCACAGAGCACTGATCAGTGTAGTAACAAATAGCTGAGCAACAGCTACAGATTAAATGGATTGAAAAGTGAGCCATGTAAGGAATGAATGACCAGGACTGAAGTTTAGTTGCCTTTCACGCTTAGGTGACAGTAAAGCATCATATTTTTTTAATTATTAATTTAATCCTTAGACTTCTGGCAGCTATGGGGAATTCCAAATCATTTGGCGAAAGATAATGAAATCTAAATATTAATCCTGATCCTAATAATTGTGCTAATAAAGCTGCTCATATGTCAAAAGCAGCTTTATTATTGCAATATTAATTTATACTACTGAAATAAATAATTAAACACTAAGATGCCCCGTGGCATTACTCGTGATAAGTCAGAGAATTTATTGAAGCTTTGTTTTCAGAAAAAAGTGGCAGGGCCTCTCTCACTTAGTGCCAGGGTCTCTCACTCAGTGCCAGGGTCCCTCACTCAGTGTCAGGGTCTCTCACTCAATGTCAGGGTCTCTCACTCAGTGCCAGGGTCCCTCACTCAATGCCAGGGTCCCTCACTCAATGCCAGGGTCTCTCACTCAATGCCAGGGTCACTCACTCAATGCCAGGGTCTCTCACTCAGTGCCAGGGTCCCTCACTCAATGTCAGGGTCTCTCACTCAGTGCCAGGGTCCCTCACTCAATGCCAGGGTCCCTCACTCAATGCCAGGGTCTCTCACTCAGTGCCAGGGTATCTCACTCAATGTCAGGGTCTCTCACTCAGTGCCAGGGTCCCTCACTCAATGCCAGGGTCCCTCACTCAATGCCAGGGTCTCTCACTCAGTGCCAGGGTCCCTCACTCAATGCCAGGGTCTCACACTCAGTGCCAGGGTCCCTCACTCAATGCCAGGGTCTCTCACTCAGTACCAGGGTACCTCACTCAATGTCAGGTCTCTCACTCAATGCCAGGGCCCCTCACTCAATGTCAGGGTCTCTCACTCAGTGCCAGGGTCCTCACTCAATGCCAGGGTCCCTCACTCAATGCCAGGGTCTCTCACTCAGTGCCAGGGTCCCTCACTCAATGCCAGGGTCTCACAATCAGTGCCAGGGCCTCTCACTCAGTGCCAGGGTCTCTCACTCAATGCCAGGGTCTCTCACTCAATGCCAGGGTCCTTCACCCAGTGCCAGGGTCCCTCACTCAGTGTCAGGGTCTCTCACTCAATGCCAGGGTCCCTCACTCAATGTCAGGGTCTCTCACTCAATGCCAGGGTCTCTCACTCAGTGCCAGGGTCTCTCACTCGGTGCCAGGGTCTCTCACTCAGTGTCAGGGTTTCTCACACAATGCCAGGGTCTCTCACTCAATGCCAGGCTCTCTCACTCAATGCCAGGGTCCCTCACTCAATGCCAAGGTCTCTCACTCAATGCCAAGGTCTCTCATTCAATCCCAGGGTCTCTCACTCAATGCCAGGGTCCCTCACCCAGTGTCAGGGTCCCTCACTCAATGCCAGGGTGCCTCACTCAATGCCAAGGACCCTCACTCAATGCCAGGGTCTCTCACTCAGTGCCAGGGTCCCTCACTCAATGCCAGGGTCCCTCATTCAATGCCAGGGTTCCTTACCCAGTGCCAAGGTCCCTCACAATGCCAGGGTCTCTCACTCAATGCCAGGGTCCCTCACCCAGTGCCAGGGTCCCTCACTCAGTGTCAGGGTCTCTCACACAATGCCACGGATATCTCACTCAATGTCAGGGTCCCTCACTCAATGCCAGGGTCCCTCACTCAATGTCAGGGTCTCTCACTCAGTGTCAGGGTCTCTCACTCAATGCCAGGGATATCTCACTCAATGCCAGGGTCCCTCACTCAATGCCAGGGTCCCTCACTCAATGTCAGGGTCTCTCACTCAATGCCAGGGTCTCTCACTCAATGCCAAGGTCCCTCGCTCAATGCCAGGGTCCCTCACTCAGTGCCAGGGTCCCTCACTCAATGCCAGGGTCTCTCACTCAATGCCAGGGTCTCTCACTCAGTGCCAGGTCTCTCACTCAATGCCTGGGTCTCTCACACAATGCCTGGGTCTATCACTCAATGTCAGGGTCTCTCACTCAATGCCAGGGTCTCTCACTCAATGCCAGGGTCCCTCACTCAGTGCCAGGGTCCCTCACTCAATGCCTGGGTCTCTCACTCAATGTCAGGGTCTCTCACTCAGTACCAGGGTCCCTCACTCAGTGTCAGGGTCTCTCTCTCAGTGTCAGGGTCTCTCACTCAGTGTCAGTGTCTCTCACTCAATGCGAGGGTCTCTCACTCAATGTCAGGATCCCTCATTCAGTTGCAGGGTCCCTCACTCAATGCCAGTGTCTCTCACTCAATCCCAGGGTCTCTCACTCAGTTGCAGGGTCCCTCACTCAATGCCAGTGTCTCTCACTCAGTGCCAGGGTCTCTCACTCGGTGCCAGGGTCTCTCACTCAGTGCCAGGGTCTCTCACTCAATGCCAGGGTCCCTCACTCAATGCCAGGGTCCCTCACTCAGTGCCAGGGTCCCTCACTCAGTGTCAGGGTCTCTCACTCAATGCCAGGGTCTCTCACTCAATGCCAGGGTCTCTCACTCAATGTCACGGTCTCTCACTCAATGTCAGGGTCTCTCACTCAATGTCAGGGTCTCTCACTCAATGTCAGGGTCTCTCACTCAGTGCCAGGGTCTCTCACTCAATGCCATGGTCCCTCGCTCAATGCCAGGGTCCCTCACTCAGTGTCAGGGTCCCTCACTCAATGCCAGGGTCTCTCACTCAATGCCAGAGTCCCTCACTCAGTGCCAGGGTCTCTCACTCAATGCCAGGGTCTCTCACTCAATGCCTGGGTCTCTCACTCAATGTCAGGGTCTCTCACTCAATGTCAGGGTCTCTCACTCAGTACCAGGGTCCCTCACTCAGTGTCAGGGTCTCTCTCTCAGTGTCAGGGTCTCTCACTCAGTGTCAGTGTCTCTCACTCATTGCGAGGGTCTCTCACTCAGTTGCAGGGTCCCTCACTCAATGCCAGTGTCTCTCACTCAATGCCAGGGTCTCTCACTCGGTGCCAGGGTCTCTCACTCGGTGCCAGGGTCTCTCACTCAGTGCCAGGGTCTCTCACTCAATGCCAGGGTCCCTCACTCAATGTCAGGGTCCCTCACTCAATGTCAGGGTCCCGCACTCAATGTCAGGGTCTCTGACTCAGTGTCAGGGTCTCTCACTCAGTGCCAGGTTCTCTCACTCAATGCCAGGGTCTCTCACTCAATGCCAGGGTCTCTCACTCAATGCCAGGGTCTCTCACTCAATGTCACGGTCTCTCACTCAATGTCAGGGTCTCTCACTCAATGTCAGGGTCTCTCACTCAATGCCAGGGTCCCTCGCTCAATGCCAGGGTCCCTCACTCAGTGCCAGGGTCCCTCACTCAATGCCAGGGTCTCTCACTCAATGCCAGGGTCCCTCACTCAATGCCAGGGTCTCTCACTCAATGTCAGGGTCTCTCACTCAGTACCAGGGTCCCTCACTCAGTGTCAGGGTCTCTCTCTCAGTGTCAGGTTCTCTCACTCAGTGTCAGTGTCTCTCACTCAATGCGAGGGTCTCTCACTCAGTTGCAGGGTCCCTCACTCAATGCCAGTGTCTCTCACTCAATGCCAGGGTATCTCACTCGGTGCCAGGGTCTCTCACTAAGTGTCAGGGTCTCTCACACAATGCCAGGGTCTCTCACACAATGTCAGGGTCTCTCACACAATGCCAGGGTCTCTCACACAATGCCAGGGTCTCTCACACAATGTCAGGGTCTCTCACTCAATGTCAGGGTCTCTCACACAATGTCAGGGTCTCTCACACAATGCCAGGGTCTCTCACACAATGTCAGGGTCTCTCACTCAATGTCAGGGTCTCTCACACAATGCCAGGGTCTCTCACTCAGTGTCAGGGTCCCTCACTCAGTGTCAGGGTCTCTCACTCAGTGTCAGGGTCTCCCACTCAATGCCAGGGTCTCTCACTCAGTGTCAGGGTCCCGCACTCAATGTCAGGGTCTCTGACTCAGTGTCAGGGTCTCTCACTCAGTGCCAGGTTCTCTCACTCAATGCCAGGGTCTCTCACTCAATGTCAGGGTCTCTCCCTCAGTGCCAGGGTCTCTCACTCAATGCCAGGGTCCCTCACTCAATGCCAGGGTCCCTCACTCAGTGCCAGGGTCCCTCACTCAGTCCCAGGGTCCCTCACTCAGTGCCAGGGTCCCTCACTCAGTGCCAGGGTCTCTCACTCAATGTCAGAGTCTCTCACTCAATGCCAGGGTCTCTCACTTATTGTCAGTGCCAGGACCTCTCATTAGTCATCTCAGCCCCAGGACATCACTGCAGGAGTTCCTCAGGACAGTGTCTTAGGCCCAACCATATTCAGCTGCTTCATCAATGACCTTCTTTCCATCATAAGGTCAAAAGTGGGGATGTTCACTGATGATTGCGCAGTGTTCAGTTCCATTCACAATTCTTCAGATAATGCGGCAGTCCGTGCCTGCATGCAAAAAGACCTGGACAACATCCAGGCTTGAGCTGATAAGTGCCAAGTAACATTCGTGCCACACAAGTGCCAGGCAATGACCATCTCCAACAAGAGAGAGTCTAACCACCACCCCTTGACATTCAATGGCATTACCATCGCCGAATCCCCCACCATCAACACCGTGGAGGTCACCATTGACCAGAAACTTAACTGGACCAGCCACATAAACACTGTGGCTACAAGATCAGGTCAGAGGCTGGGTATTTTGCAGCGACTGACTCACCTCCTGCTTGATTGGCACCCCATCCACCACCTTAACCATTCACTCCCTCTACCACCGGCGCACCATGACTGCTGTGTGTGCCATCTACAAGATTCACTGTAGCAACTCGCCAAGGCTTCTTCGACAGTACCTCCCAAACCTGCGACTTATACCACCTAGAAGGACAATGGCAGCAGGTGCATGGGAACACCACCTCCAAGTTCTCCTCAAAGTCACATACCATCCTGACTTGGAAATATATCACTGTTCCTTCATCGTCACTGGGACAAAATCCTGGCACTCCCTACCTAACAGCACAGTGGGAGTACCTTCACCACACGGACTGCTGCGGTTCAAGAAGGCGGCTCACCACCTCCTTCTCAAGGTCAATTAGGGATGGGCATTAAATGCTGGCCTTGTCAGCGATGCCCACATCCCACGAATGAATAAATACATTTTATTTAACCAGTTTTAATGGTCAAGGATCATGCTGTAGACAGACCCTTGATCAAAATCATGAAATGCGGTGTGGATCCTGTTGTAAGTAATTTCCACATTTTACTGAGGGCTGCATGCCATCACAAAAAAGCCCCAAAACATGTCGGAAAACTGGTAGATTTCCTGACCCATCCGCAGCCCATGAGCCCCATGCAGAGCCTCATAAAATCAGCCCCATAACGATAGCCTATATATATATACTTTACTACATGATAGGAACTTCAATTAGCATAATACATTTCTTCAGTCAAATTGATCACCTGATTAATTAATTGTATGTTTTATTTATCAAAATTTGAGATTCTTAGGCCGTGAAATTCGGCACCTTAGCGCCAGCTGTTAAGGCTGGTTTCGGCAAAAAAATGGCAGCCAACTTGCTTCCGCCCCCATCGACAGCGCGGCCATTGCCTGCGTTCGCCAGAAAAATGCTAATCAGTCAGATCGTGATGTCAATCAATGTGCAATGCTGTTATGAGGCACGATCTGCTTTTGGACATCGCCGCTCGACTGCACGGCCTCTCCAAAACACAAACAGCTGAACGTGTGTTCAGCTGCACGAGGGACCGCCCCCCACCAGCGGTATTTAAAGGGATCATCGACAACTTGCAGGTGACTTGCTTTTTGATTTGTACTGGCTCTGTGAAGCGGTGCCTCAGCATTCCTAGACATCTGTTGGCCTGCTGTGAGACCCTGCAAGTCCCTTTCCACACTCGTAAGCCCAGCTACGATGGCATCAGTCCGAGCTTGCATGGCAGCAAGCTGAGCCCACAGGAGAGCAGTCTGAGCATCCAGTGCAGTACTCAGACATTGGGTCGCTTCCGCTTTGAATCTTTGGAATTCTCTACCCCAGAGGGCTGTGGAGGCTCCGTCGCTGAGTATATTCAAGACAGAGATCGATAAATTTTTGGATATTAAGGGAATCAAGGGATATGGGGATAGTGCAGGACAGTGGTGTTGAGGTAGAAGATCAGCCATAGAGTCATAGGGGGAAAAATTAGGTCACGCCCCATTTGGGGCACAAATATCGTCTGGACGCAAATATTAGCGCCTGGCGCTAATTATCGGCACTGACTGGAAACTTCACTTTTACCGCCCCGGGAGGTGATTGGAGCGCTAAATCAGGCGCTGCACACCTGTCTTAAGGCGCAAAGGCCAAGGAGTGAAGCGCTAACTCAGAGCGCTGGCGAAGCTCATGTAATGTCAGTCAGCAATGGAACACACACACAATGGCACGGGCCAGTTCTTAAAGGGGATGGTTAATCTTGCTTTCCATCCACATCCTGTTCATTGCAGCCTTGAATCTCGGCCTGGAGAGACTTGCACATCAAATGTGCTGGAAAGAACAATGGAGAGTACCAGGCAAAGGCTCAGAGTGCAGCTCCCACAGTCTCTGCTAAATCGATACAAGGAATGGCAAATCAAAATGAACCTGCAAAGTGCTGCTCAGTACCCAAAACTCCTTCACACAACGTTGAATCTCTCCAGAAGTCTCTCCCTCTCTCTCTCAGAAAATTGGGTAGCGCCCCGAAAAAGTTAGCGGCCCCGCGGCCAATTTTCCCAGGTAGCACCCCGAGAGGGAGGAGGGGCGCTACTGGAAGCGCCCCGCGTCCCTCTTGGGGCGCTGCGAGCCAATATCGTGGCGCTGCAGCACGTCGCGCCACGGTACTGCAGGCCTTCCGCCCCTTATTAAAGGGGAGGGGCCTGGCGCAGCGCGCCCCGGCACCTAGCTGGGCCACCAGGAATCGGGAGTGCCGGCAAACGAGCCCGGCACTCAAGAGGAATGCCGGGCTCAGGGAGCGCAGCCAGCACCCCATGGGGGGGCTTCACAGGGGCCAGTAACAGCAACAGGGGCAGGTGCTGGCAGGCGGCCAGCAACAAAAATGGCCGCCTGGCACCTCCCCTTTAACTAGCGCCGCTCCGGCCGCAGGTAGGCCCCCCTGACCCCGGCAGACATAGCGTCGGGCGGTAAGTCGGGCGGCGCCACCCAATATTACAGCCGGGGCATGAGCGCTAGCGGTTAGTGCCGCCGCTAACCTCCCACTGAATTTTGCGGGAGGCGTTAGCGGCGCCGTGCCCAGGCGCTAGTTGATTTGCGTCCCGTTAGCGCCCTCTAGGCGCTAACGGGAGGTGCAAATCAACCGAATTTAGCCCCCATAGAGTCATAACGGCACAGAAGGGGGCCATTCAGCCCATCTTGTCCGTGCCGGCTCTCTGTAGAGCAAGCCAGTCAGTCCCATTCCCCCGCTCTATACCCGTAGCCCTGCAAGTTTTTTTCCATCAAGTGCCTATCCAGTCTCCCCTTGAAAACATTGAGTGTCTCCGCTTCCACCACTTCCGTCGGCAGCGAGTTCCAGGTCCTCACCACTCGCTGCGTAAAAAAGTTTTTCCTCACATCCCCCCTGTATCTCTTGCCCAAAACCTTAAATCTGTGTCCCCTAGTCCTTATACCATCAATTAGTGTGAACAGCCTTTCCCCGTCTAGCCTATCCAAACCCGTCATAATCTTGTACATCTCTATCAAATCACCCCTCAACCTCCTTTGCTCTAATGAAAACAAATCCAGCTTCTCCAACCTGTCCTTGTAGCTAAGATCCCCCATCCCCGGAACCATTGTGGTAAATCTCCTCTGCACCCTCTCAAGTGCCTTCACATCCTTCCTAAAGTGCGGTGACCAGAACTGGATGCAATACTCCAGTTGTGGCCTAACCAGCGCTTTATAAAGATTCAGCATAATTTCTCTACTTTTGTACTCAATACCTCTATTTATGAAACCCAAGATCCCATATGCTTTGCTAACCACGCTCTCAATATGTCCTGCCACCTTCAGGGACTTATGCACATTAACTCCCAGGCCCCTCTGTCCCTGTACACTCTTTAAAACTGTGCCATTAAGTGTCTATTGCCTCTCCCTGTTCCTTCTGCCAAAATGCATCACCTCACACTTCTCTGTATTAAAATCCATCTGCCACTTGTCTGCCCATTCTGCTAGCCTTTCTATGTTTTGTTGCAGTCGATTGGTATCATCCTCACTGTTTGCCACACCCCCAAGTTTGGTGTCCTCAGCAAATTTAGAAATTCTACTTTTTATTCCAATATCCAGGTCATTTATATATATCAAAAAAAGCAGTGGCCCCAGCACTGACCCTTGGGGAACACCACTGTCTACTCCAGTCTGAAAAACAGCCATTTACCACAACTCGCTGTTTTCTGTCCTTAAGCCAATTCCTTATCCAAGCTGCCACTGACCCACCTATTCCATGAGCCTCAATTTTGTTAACCAGCTTTCTATGTGGTATTTTGTTCTTATTGAATGGCGGAGCAGTCTCAAGGGGCCAAATGGCCTACTCCTGCTCCTATTTCTTATGTTCATATGTTCTTATGTAACTAGCAGGGTAGATAAAGGGGAACCAGTAGATGTAGTATATTTGGATTTCCAAAAGGCATTCGATAAGGTGCCACATAAAAGGTTGCTACGCAAGCTAAGGGCTCATGGGATTGGGGCAATATATTAGCATGGATAGAGGATTGGTTAACAGACAGAAAACAGAACGTAGAGATAAACGGGTCATTTTCCGGTTGGCAGGTTGTAACCAGTGGGGTGCCGCAATGATCAGAGCTTGGGCCTCAGCTATTTACAATCTATATTAATGACTTAGATGAAGGGACCGAGTGCAATGTATCCAAGTTTGCTGATGATACAAAGCTAGGTGGAAAAGTAAGCTGTGAGGAGGACACAAAGGGGGAAAAATTCGGTTGCTTTGCGCCTCCCATTAGCGCCCTAAGAGGGCGCTAATGGGGGGCGCAAAGCAACTAGCGCCCGGGCGCGGCGCCGCCAACGCCTCCCGCGAAATTCAGCGGGAGGTTAGCGGCGGCGGTAACCATTGGCGCTCCACGGCGCTGCGCCACCAGCGATGACGTCATCGCCATGTGCAGCGCCCCACTCACGCCCCAGCCGCGATCTTCGGTAGCGCCCCCTGACTTACTGCCGGATGCTATGTCCGACGGGGTCAGGGGGGCCTACCTGCGGCTGGGGCAGCGCTATTTAAAGGCGAGGTGCCGGGCGGCCATTTTTGTTGGCGGCCGCCTGCCAGCAGCTGCCTCCGCTCCCGTCCCCGGCCTCCTGACCCACCCACCCCGCGGAGTGCCGGCTGCGCTCCATGAGCCCGGCACTTCTCTTGAGTGCCGGGCTCTTTTGCCGGCACTCCGATCCCCGGTGGCCCAGCTGGGCCCCAGGTCACGCTGCGCAAGGCCCCTCCCCTTTAAGAAGGGGAGGAAGGCCTGCAATACCACGGCGCGTGGCGCTGCGGCACATAGCGCCGTGATATTCCCTCGCAGCGCCCCAAGAGGGAGGCGGGGCACTTCCACTCAATTTCGGCTGCGGGGCTGCTAATTTTTCCGGGACGCTAAAAGTAGTGCCTCGGTGAAGTTAGCGCCCCAAAGGGGGCGCGACTCAATTTTTCCCCCAAAGAGTCTGCAAAGGGATATAGACAGGTTAAGTGAATGGGCAATAAGGTGGCAGATGGAGTAAAATGTGGGGAAATGTGAGGTTATTCAATTTGCTAGGAAGAATAGAAAAAGAGAATATTTTTTAAATGGTGAGAAACTATTAAATGTTGGTGTTCAGAGAGATTTAGGTGTCCTCATACAGGAAACACAGAAAGTTAGCATGCAAGGCACAGCAAGCAATTAGGAAGGCTAATGGTACATTGGCCTTTATTGCAAGGGGGTTGGAGTATAAGAATAAGGAAGTCTTAATACAATTGTACCAGGCTTTTGTGAGACCACACTTGGGGGACTGTGCACAGTTTTGGTCTCCTTATCTGAGAAAGGATATACTTGCCTTAGAGGCGGTGCAACAAAGGTTCACTAGATTGATCCCCGGGATGAGAGGGTTGTCCTATGAGGAGAGGTTGAGTAGATTGGGCCTATACTCTGGAGTTTAGAAGAATGAGAGGTGATCTCATTGAATCATATAAGTTACTGAGGGGGATTGACAGGGTAGATGATGAGAGGTTGTTTCCCCTGGCTGGAGAGTCTAGAACTAGGGGGCATAGTCTCAGGATAAGGGGTCGCCCATTTAAGACTGAGATGAGGAGGAATTTCTTCACTCAGAAGGTTGTGAATCTTTGGAATTCTCCACCCCAAAGGGCTGTGGATGCTCAGTCGTTGAGTATATTCAAGGCTGAGATAGATAGATTTCTGGATTCTAGCGGAATCAAGGGATATGGAAAGTGCAGTTGAGGTCGAAGATCAGCTATGATCTTATTGAATGGCTCGAGGGGGCGTATGGCCTACTCTTGCTCCTAATTCTTATGTTCTTATGTTCTTATGTAAATGAGCAGGCAGCACAAATTTTGCGTGCTGCCTGTACCATTTTGAATGGGTGCAGGCAGATCGCACTTCGCACTCCCCGTGCCCGTTTTCGGGCCCAATCCAATTTCACCCCCTTAATTTCTCCCTTACCTTTTCTTCCCCTCTGCATTAATACTTTCACATACCAAGTGGACTGTAACAAGATTTCAAATCGGTCACCACAGAGGTGCAAGGTTAAAGACTACATTCTATATCATGAGTTAATCTTTAACTAGAAATTTTCTTGGTGCAGTATATAGCAGCACTCTACATCTTTTGCAGGCACCAAAGAAAGTGAGCAGTATAAAGTTCCTCAGCTACAAAGTACTGATACGTTATAAACAACTCTGGCCACACCTTTAGAATAGTGCACTTCTATCATTACACAAATGCAAGGAGGCTGACAGGTTGGAGAGCAGGCAGTCAGTCTGGAGAATGATCCTGGCGCCAAGAGGTCTACTCCCGAGTTCATTGTAAAGTAGTATAGACAGATATATTGACATAACTCATCTGCCCAATCAGTTTCAATCTATCCCAGCCAAGCCTATGAATGCACTGAATCAACTGTGTGCAGTATAAAACTGCTATATCACTCTATGATGGGTTATCCCAGTCAACATACTCTGTATTAGCAGGAAGGAACTTGAAAATACTTTAATTATTGCTGATTTTGTATGCAGAGATGATACAGACTCAGAATGACACACGCTTTTAGTTCCTCTCCATCTTTTTCTGTCCAATCAGACTACTTTTTCCAGAACTTAATTTGAGGAAGCACATCATCAAAACTTATGATCATCATCTGATTAAGAATAAGACACAAAACAATAGTAATACATTTCACATACTAATAGACTTCTATCCAGGAATCCATGGGAGACTAGTTTATGAAATGCTTAATGTATTCATCTGAAGTTCCTCTCTGTGCTATTTTAATGGAGGTGTTAAGCCAATTATTTTAAGTGGATTAACGTCTCCAGTAAAGTAGCAAAGAGAAATTTCAGATAAGTACTTTAACTGTTCGTACAATAATATCACATAGAGTAACTTCAGGGTCTTTGATGTGGCAGGACTGCAGAGCTTTGATCTGATCTGTTGGTTGAGGGATCCCTTAGCTCTGTCTATTACATGCTGCTTCCACAGTTTAACATGCATGTTGTCCTGTGTTGTAGCTTCACCAGGTTGGCACTTCAATGTAGATATGACTGGTGCTGCCCCTGGCATGCTCTTCTACATACACTCTCATCTCCAAGTCTGTTTATTTATCTCATTGCTGTTTGTGGGACCTTGCTGTGCACAAATTGGCTGCCCCATGGGTGATGCACACCAGGGCCAATATTGCAATCCTGGTGTAAGTGCTGCCAATCTGGGAGAATGGAGGGCTGGGTTTGCTGGATATTGCCAGCACATTTAAATAAGCTCCATGAGCTCCTGGTCCCTTGCGCAGGTAATAAGACTATGTCAAGGGTGGAAGGTGGGGGAATCATATGTGCTTGTAATCCTTAAAAGCTGTAGCTTTATTTTAATTAGATACATCCACTTAAAGGATAGTGGCTGCATCTGGGGAAAAATAAATCGGTGAGCCTTTTTAAAAGTTGGAAGCTTTTACAACTGTTACATGAAGGAGTAAAACTGCCAGATTAGGCTAAACGGAAGGAAAAGTTAACGTGGAGGCATGAAACGGCATCTGTGGAAAACTGGCAGAGTGGCCCTGCACCCAAACTGGCAGAGTGGCCCTGCACCCAAACTGACAGAGTGGCCCTGCACCCAAACTGGCAGAGTGGCCCTGCACCCAAACTGCTGTTTGATGCCTGATGAAGTGGACATGGTGCTACAACAGGTGGCTGCAAGGAGGGATGCTCTATTCAACGCTCTAGGCCATCCTCCTCAGAGGAGGACAGAAAACTGGCCTCAAAATTCCATGCAGTGAGTTGCACTGGATTTGCGTCAAAGTGTCTGGAAGTGACCCAACTATGCTCCACAGAGCTGCATCTGCCAGTCTTTCGTGGGTCAGCTCATTTGCATATCCATTGGAGGATTTCTAGTGCAAGTTCCACGTAAAACGAGAATAATGTTCCAAGGGGTGTTTGGAAATTAGAGTGCAGCTTTTAAAAAGCCAAGTCTGGCTGACGAGTACAGCAGTGGTCTGAGGAGCAGCAGGTATGTATCAAAGTGCTTGGCTCAGTGATTTCACTGTCAGGTAGCTCCACTAGTTGGCTCATGTGTCATTTTGTCACACTTTTCAAAAATATCTGCCACTGACAGCCAAAAAAGGAACAAGGCATGGCAAAGGAGGAACAGAAACAGAGCTCACAATTTCACTGACACATATCTCCAAACCCTCCCTGAAGAGGAAGAGCAGAAACAGACAGCTGGATCTGCATGGCAGGAAATCTCTGAAAACCATGTCTTGTGCAATGTGGAAGGCGGTGGCACTGGCACTTTGTGCTAATTCTCTCGCACTGCAAACCAGTACCACAAGAGGTTCAATGACCTGATCAGGGCTGCCCACTTTCCCTTTTCTTCCCTGGGCATCAGTACACTTTCCTTCATCTGCAGATCAGCTAAGATATGCAAAGGACTATGGCCACATGGTCTACCACTTCCCCATCACCAAATGCATTGGTCGAGTTTGTACTAAGGATTGCCAGACGCTCTTCCTCTTGCCTTTTAGTACGTGATTTTAATATCTGTGTGTCTGAGGGGCCTTCCCATGTAGCCAATCATTCCCTAGCATTATGCACTATCTTCTCCTGCAGGAAGAATGCATAGTGTAAACTTGCTCCTATCTTCTATGATTCTATGATTCTATGGCTGAATTAGTCTCCAAGCCTTATCGTTACAGGGAATAATAGAAGCATAGACACGAGAAGTGAGGCTTCAAAGGGCAAGCATGCATTGTAGGATGTGAGAGAAGGTGTATTGTAGGGTTCCATATGAAAGAGGTGCTGAAACATGAACCAAAAGGTGCACTGTGAAACCTTATAAGGCAGTGATTGAACACGGTGAGGGAGTAATACCTTTATTTTGAGAATTTCACCAAGCAGTCGTGACATTTAACTGGCAAGTCACTTACCTTAGCGGCCCATGTGAGATCACTGCACTTCTTCCTAAATTGTAAAGGTGTCCTGGGTTTTTAGAGTGTCACTCACCGCCAGTGTTTGCCCTGCAAGGGCCCTGTGTAGAGTTTTGGTTTGGGACCCCTACATTTAACTAGACAATGATACCACTTATTCTGGTGTCAAATCTGCATCTGTATCAGAGAAGTGAAAAGGTTTCTCTGGAATGGTCTCCATCCAAAACATTTATCCGTCTCTTCAAATACTGACTGAGCCACTGCATAAATTTCAACATTTGTTAGTTTAACCACAAAGAGTTGAGTTCTAACCAGCCTGTACTTTTAAAAATCTGATTCATTTTTAGAGACATTCCTTAAATGAATGGGGCCTGAATGCAATCCAGCAGCATGGGAAGAAGGGGGGAGGGCTTTTCAGCAGCATGGGAGGGGGTAATTCCCCAGCACTCTGGGAGGGAAAGGAAGAAGGGAAGGGATGGAGGGGAGGCAAGGGAGGAAAGGAAAGGAGGGAGGGAGGAAAGGAAATGAGGGAGGAGGGAAGGAAGAGAGGGAGGAGGGAAGAAAAGAAATTTTCCCAGCAGTTTGGGTGCTACTCCCTACCCTTAACTCTCCTCACACTTGAAGGAAATTAATCTTATTCCATGCTAGTGATTGTAAATTATGAATGAGTGGAGAGGAGAAGGGCAGGGGAGCAGTGCACTGATAACTTTTCCTCTGCATCCCTCCAGCGTAGAGCAAGAATGTGAGCAACATGTCCCGCTTGGAATGTATTACATTTACATTTTATACATGGATAGATGGCAGTTCTTATTTGTTGGTGAGACCATTCTCGAGCATGTAGCAGGTGGCGCCGCTGATCAGAAGCCACGGATCTGCCCAGGGCCCGACTGTCTTGGGGCCCATGCAGTTATACGAGTTGCACGGTCCTAACTCCGCCACTGCTCACCACCACTGCCATGTCCTTGCAAATTACATGTGCTATTGTTAGTTTTTTTGCCACCCACTCTGAGAACGGCCATCCCTCCATTGTTGTATGTCACTTAAAAGTATCTCCACATCGCTCTCAGAGAAATATGCTGCTATTCTTTTTGATCCTTTAGCAGGTGCATGGTTTCTTCCTTTCAGTACACCTCACCACTTTAAATTGAAGCAAGCTTTTCAATCTTGCCATTGCACTCTTACTATGCATCCCTCCCCTCACAAATTTTTTGTTGCATGAGCATGTACTGCATGAGAGACATGTCGTCCATTTTAAAATAATTGAGCTTATATCCTGAAAGATACCCAGATTTTCTGATGATTTATTAGATGCTGGGGTGTAGTGTGATTGAATTGATTGATGGAAGAGTTTTATCTTGCATTACTCATATAGGATGTATGCGAAGACTTTCCCTGATTACCCACCATGCTAATGGTATTTGGCTTTGGTATGCCAAACTATTTTGTCCCCCCTTGGCATGTATTATGGCCCTTTCAGCACTTTTTGTTTGGTACCTCCTGTGTTGTGATTCTAACTCTTATTTTTGGTTCTAGTTCTATCTTGTGAGTTTCTCGAAGTAGCGTAAGCAGGTGTTGGGCTCCTGGTTCTCAGTGTTGTAGTAGATGAGTTGTGACTGTACAGCGGATTGGAACTCCAGTCATGAGGAAGGACAGGGTTGAGGTGCAATTATTAGGGGTAGAGCGGAAGGCTACCTAGGGAGAGCTGGAGGGTAATTGGGGCATTTTGCTCTATATCACAATGTATAGCTCAAGGTAAGTGAGATAACTTAAGAAACAAGTAGTCTATCCTGGAGTGTATCTCCAATAAGGGATACCTCATGATTCGCAGGAACAAAAACTCATTCAATATTGTACCCCTATTAAGCAGTCAGAGTGGTCAAAGAGTACTGTAGTTATCTTGGCCTTGAACCCTGCCTACTCAAACAATGGCACTTATTCACAGAAGGCATGAACTCCCTACACTGGGAGTTCCTACTTCCTTGGCCTCCATGGGACCCAGTATATGGTTGGAGGCTGGTACCACTGATGACATGAGGATGCAGTGGGCCCCACTGAACTGGTTCAGGTTGGGATTGAGGTTTGCTACCTCGAAGATCAGGAAACAACTTTAAAATATTTTTTTAAGTGGTTCCTTAACATGTGGAGGGGCTGCTGTGGTCACAATCTACCAATTTCTGAGGGGTGGGAGACTTGGGAACTCCCCCCCCCAGGCCAAACATTTTCTTCCCATATTTCTGAGCTCTTCTGCCGAAGGTCTGCTGATGCAGGCTGTTTCGCCTGATCCTGTGAACTTCAGTAGGGTCAACAGCAGAGTTCCACGGCGGGCACTATCCCAACGTAACTGCTGGGATTGTGCCTTCATGGATTTTGGGGTTCTTCAACTTTATATCCCTCTATGGCTCAACCCACCCTACCTCCTATAGTCTTAAAACCTCTCACCCCCACACCCCACAAGCACTCCGTTGCTCTGTCTCTGGCCTCTTGTGCATCCAACCTCTTTTTGCCTCACCATTGGTGGCGGGTCTTCAGCCAATTTAGTGCTAATCTGTGGCATTCTCTGCTTAAACCTTTCTACCTCTCTCTTCCTTTAATACACTTTCTAAAAACCCATCTCTTCAAACAAGCTTTTGGTTGCCCCTCAAACTCTTCTTTTCTGACCCGGCATCAATTTTCCATATGCTAATTCTATAAAGCCTCTTGGCACATTTTATACGTTAAATATGCTATAAAAATAGAAGTAATTGTTCTTATAACCTCATGCCTGAAGTCACTTCTGTTGCTTGCTTCTGTACTCTCCAAGAACAATAATATAATTCCTATGATTAGAGGACCAGATCTGCACACAGTACTCTATCAAAACTATTTTGATCTGTATTCAGTTGTTCTACTGATCTAACCCAGGATCTTATTTATTCATACAATTTCCCAATACACACTTCCAGCAGGCAAGGCTCCTGCCAGGAGCACAATTGTGCAAAATATCAGTTGGGCAGGTAGGTACTGAAAAGATCAGAAAAAAAGCTATCTGCAAGTGAGTTTTTAGTGGTGCAGCTATGAGATTTAAAGTGAAAGGTTGTGCAAACGGAAATACCATTTTACATGTGGGAATTGTGCAGGTTTGTTGATGAGATCACAGATTATTTCATACAGCGAGTGTTAAATTCTGATTAGCTCATAAAATCATGATTTATATTAGAAGGAAAAATTGAAGTTAAGAAAAACAACAGGAAAACATCTGCAGATCAGCTTCCTGCAAAGAGTTGTGACAATCTCTAAAAGTGTGTATATTTGTACTCTTCAAACTTTCATACAATCTGGTATATAGAGTTCCCTTTTGAAAATCTAGTATCAAGATAGTATTTCATTTAGGGAAAGGATGCTTCGTCAAAATGGTAAGTCTGCCCAAGCTGAATCAGTTTTACACTGAAGTCTTTATGTAGAGTTCAATGTTTTGGCTTCAAACGCAAATTTTTTTGAAAAAGACTTGGCACAAAATTCTTTGATTCTTCGTGTTTGATATTTGTGACTATTTGAGGAGGAAGAAACTAGAGCTAATCCTCAATTTTCTGTAAAATGAGACACTTTCTCTGAATGGATCTTTTGTCACTTAAAATATTCAATCAAACAATGTTGAGGATTTCAGTTTGTTTTAAGAACTGTAATTGAAAGATAAGTGTGAGAAACTTTTAATGTGATTGAACAACTGAGGCACACTGTGGTTCTGTGACTAAAGGGGTGAAGTTCAAACATTAAAAATCATTATACTGTTTCTAATTTTTGCTAGGCCTTGGTGATTAATACTAGGATCAGCTCTGTGATTCAGTGGGAGGAGAAGAGGATTTACTATAGGGGCCACAAAGCACATGGTTAATAATTGTGTTCTTTGACCAAGCTTTTGGTCACCTGTCCTAATATCTCCTTAACAAAAGCAAAATACTACGGATGCTGGAAATCTGAAATAAAAACAGAAAATGCTGGAAACTCTCAGCAGGTCAGGCAGCATCTGTGGAGAGAGAAACAAAGTTAACATTTCAGGTCAATGACCTTCATCAGAAGTTCATCGACCTGAAATGTTAACTGTGTTTCTCTCTCCACAGATGCTGCCTGATCTGCTGAGTGTTTCCAGTATTTTCTGTTTTTATTTCTAATATCTCCTTATGTGGCTCGGTCTCAAATTCTATTTAATAACGCTCCCATGAAGCACCTTGTTAAAGGCGCTACATAAATGAAAGTTATTGTTTTCTGAAGTTGGTCAATAATTTGGATGCTTTTCGGTTAAATAAAATAAGCAGGACTAATTTGGAGGTTATCAGAGTTCTCAAACATAGTGCAGATGAGGACAGTAGGCTCCCGAGATATGGAAAGTGGTTCACGTTGTCCAAGGCCTTGTCGTGGATTTTGATAATCGGGGAGCAGTACTGTGTGGCGGGGGCAGGTTGGTAGAGGACCTTTGTCTTATGGATGTTTAGTGTAAGGCCCATGCTCTCATACGCTTTGGTGAAGGTGTTGACGATGGTTTAGAGTTCGGCCTCAGAGTGTGCGCAGACGCAAGCGTCATCGGCATACTGTAATTCGATGACAGAGGAATGGACGACCTTGGATCGGGACTGGAGGCGACGGAGGTTGAACAGTTTCCCGTTTGTTCTGTAGATTAGCTCCACTCCAGCGCGGAGCTTACTGAGGGTGAGATGGAGCATTGCAGCCAGGAAGATCGAGAAGAGCTTTGGTGCGATGACACAGCCTTGCTTGACCCCGGTCCATACATGAATTGGGTCTGTGGTGGATCCATTGGTCAGGATCACGGCTTGCATGTCGTCGTGAAGCAGGCAGAGGATGGCGACAAACTTTTGAGGGCAGCCGAATTTGAGGAGGACACTCCATAATCCTTCACGGTTGACGGTGTCAAAGGCCTTTGTGAGGTCAAAGACACGGCAAGAGAGCCCCAGGTGGGCAGAGGAAACACTTCAAGGACACCCTCAAAGCCTCCTTGAAAAAGTGCAACATCCCTACCGACATCTGGGAATCCCTGGCCCAAGACCACACAAAGTGGAGGAGAAGCATCCGGGAAGGCGGCGAACACCTCGAGTCTCTTTGCCGGGAGCAAGCGGAAGCCAAGCGCAAACAGCGGAAAGAGCGCACGTCAACCCAAGCACCCCACCCACCCGCCCCTTCAACCACCGTCTGCCCCACCTGTGACAGAGACTGTAGGTCCCACATTGGACTCATCAGTCACCTGAGAACTCATTTTTAGTGTGGAAGCAAATCATCCTCGGTTCCAAGGGACTGCCTAAGAAAAAGAAATGAGGAATTGTCACTGGGTGCGTCACAGAACGGAAGGAAGCCAGAGGATGTGGCAGTGGAAGAGGAACTTGATGCTCCTCAGGGGGCTCAGGAAAAGTCTATCCCTGACTCTAGAGCAGACGATGATCTTAGGGGTCATGCTATAATGAGAAGTTGCTAGCGGAGCATCACATATGAGTGGAGGCTGAGTACTATCTTCACATGTTATGCAGCAGATGGCTGTAACTGTGGCAGAGTTCAGTGCTGTCCTCTGTGGCACAATCAAAGAGGGATATTGATCAATGCAGTGCATTCTGAAGTGAATGAAAGCTACAGGAACATCTGCATATGTCCCCTTAACAGGGAAGCTTCCAGGTCACTGATTGCCTCCAATATGCAAGCATTTACTAATGGCTTGCAGGCCTTGGGAGACCAAATGAAGAGATCAATGACTACTGGATTCAGATTTCTCCAGAGCAACATCATGAGCGGCTTGAAGGATATCAGGTTTACTCTCTCTCTCTCAGGGATTTAGAGATATTAGTGATTCAATTAGGTCTGTTCAGTCACAGATTATCTGTCACCAGTATTTTAACCCTGCTTTCAGTGGGATAGCAAGAGAATGCTCCAAGGTGTCTACTCTCCCTCATGACGGGAGTACAGGTGAGCTCTCAGGACTGTCACCTCAGATGTTTTCACAATGGGAGTTAGGTCTGCAGACCCAGGCCGCTGAGGATCTACACTCAGAGAAGCAGTCTGTCATACGTCTATCCTAGGACTCCGTAGCCCTGAGGACCATTATAAAGGTAAGTAGCTATCCACATCACAGGCCCTCAGCTAACACTTACAAGTGTTAGAATAGGGAAAAAGAGGTATTATAAAGGCATACGGGGTAAGCATGATGGTGATTCTTTGGTTATTGTTATGAAATTTGTTCAAGACTTTTTTATTCGTTCATGGGGTGTGGGCATCGCTGGCAAGGCCAGCATTTATTGCCCATCCCTAATTGCCCTTGAGATGGTGGTGAACCACCTTCTTGAACTGCTGCAGTCTGTGTGCTGAAGGTACTCCCATAGTGCTGTTAGGGAGGGAGTTCCAGGATTTTGACCCAGCCACAATGAAGGAACGCGATATATTTCCAAGTCAGGATGGTGTGTGACTTGGAGGTGATAGTGTTCCCATGCGCCTGCTGCCCTTGCTGTTCTAGGTGGTGGAGGTTGCGGATTTGGGAGGTGCTGCTGAAGAAGCCTTGGCGAGTTGCTGCAGTGCATCTTGTAGATGGTACACACTGCAGCCACGGTGCACCGGTGGTGGAGGGAGTGAATGTTTAAGGTGGTGGATGGGGTGCCAATCAAGCTTTGGCCAGAATGGTGTCGAGTTTCTTGAGTGTTGCTGGAGCTGCACTCATCCAGACAAATGGAGAGTATTCCATCATGCTCCTGACGTGCCGTGTAGATAGTGGAAAGGCTTTGGGGAGTCAGGATGTGAGACACTCGCCGCAGAATACCCAGCCTCTGACCTGCTCTTGTAGCCACAGTATTTATGTAGCTGGTTCAATTAAGTTTCTGGTCAACGATGACCCCAGGATGTTGATGGTGGGGGATTCGGCGATAGTAATGTCGTTGAATGTCAAGGGGCGGTGGTTAAACTCTCTCTTGTTGGAGATGGTCATTGCCTGGAACTTGTGTGGTGTGAATGTTACTTGCCACTTATCAGCCCAAGCCTGAAGGTTGTCCAGTTCTTGCTGCATGCGGGCACGGACTGCTTCATTATCTGAGCAGCTGCGAATGGAACTGAACACTGTGCAATCAGCAGCGAACATCCCCACTTCTGACCTTATGATGGTGGGAGATCATTGATGAAGCAGTTAAAGATGGTTGGGTACACTGCCATGAAGAATTCCTGCAGCGATGTCCTGGGGCTGAGATGATTGGCATCCAACCACCACAACCTTTGTGCTAGGTATGACTCCAGCTATTGGTGAATCTTCCTGATTCCCGTTGACTTCAATTTTACTCGGGCTCCTTGATGCCACACTCGGTCAAATGCTGCCTTGATGTCAAGGGCAGTCACTCTGACCTCACCTCTGGAATTCTTTTGTCCATGTTTGGATCAAGGCTGTAACGAGGTCTGGAGCCGAGTGGCCCTGGCGGAACCCAAGCTGAGCATCGGTGAGCAGGTTATTGGTGAGTAAGTGTCGCTTGATAGCACTGTCGACAACACCTTCCATCACTTTGCTGATGATTGAGAGTAGACTGATGGGGCAGTAATTGGTCAGATTGGATTTGTCCTGTTTTTTGTGGACAGGACATACCTGGGCAATTTTCCACATTGTCGGGTAGATGCCAATGTTGTAGCTGTACTGGAACAACTTGGCTAGAGGTGCAGCTAGTTCTGGAGCACAAGGCTTCAACACGACAGCTGGGATGTTGTCGGGGCCCATAGCCTTTGGTGTATCCAGTGTGCTCAGCCGTTTCTTGATATCATGTGGAGTGAATCGAATTGGCTGAAGACTGGCTTGTGTGATCGTGGGGACCTTGGGAGGAGGCTGTGATAGATCATCCACTCAGCCCTTCTAGCTGAAGATGGTTGCGAATGCTTCAGCCTTTTCTGTTGCACTCACGTGCTGGACTCCACCATCATAGTGGATGGGGATGTTCATGGAGCCTCCTCTTAACTGTTAGTTGTTTAATGGTCTACCACCATTCACGACTGGATGTAGCAGGAGTGCAGAGCTTTGAACTGATCCATGAACTAAATGCTATATTCACCACCGCCGCCACCAGGGCACTGTGTTTACAGTAACTGCTTTCTACAGGATGCACTTTAGCAACTGTCAAGCTTCAACAGCACCACCCAGCCCTGTGACCTCATCACTGAAAAGAACAAGAGCAGCAACATCATTCCTTCAACCTCGCTGGACCAAAATTCTAGCATTCCCTACCTAACACCATCATGAGAACATCGTGACAACAAGGACTACAGCAGTTTAAGGAGAAATCCCACTGCCACCTTCTCAGGGCAATTAGGGATAGGCAATAAATCTGGCCTTGTCAGTGTCACCTGCATCCATTAAAAAGTAAAACATCTCAAGGCACTTCAGAAATGATGGCTGGAAAAATTAGACACAAGAGTTAGAAGAGTTGAGAAAATGACCAGTCATGGTCAAAGAAATAAATTTTGAGGAGGTTTTTGAAGGTGGAGGAGTTCAGGAACAGGATTCCAGAATGCAGGGCTGTGATGGCTTAAAGTTCTGCCACCGATGGTGAGGGGAGGAGATGCACAGTCGGCCAGCACTGGACGAGGGGAATGTACAATCTGGTTTGTGAACTGCTCATAAGCTATGCTGTTGAGATGAAAACTCAGCTGTACTATTTAGTTCTGTTGGTCCTATATACTGGCATGGATTGAAAATTGGTTAACAGGGAGTAGGAATAAATGGGTCTTTTTTGGGGTGGCAGGCAGTGACTAGTGGGGTACCGCAGGAATCAGTGCTTGGGCCCCAGCTATTCACAATATATATCAATGATTTGGATGAGGAATCCAAATGTATTATTTCCAAGTTTGCTGACGACACGAAACTAGGTGGGATTGTGAGTTGTGAGGAGGATGCAAAGAGGCTTCAAGGCGATTTAGACAAGTTGAGTGAGTGGGCAAATACATGGCAGATGCAGTATAACGTAGATAAATGTGAAGTTACCCACTTCGGTAGGAAAAACAGAAAGGTAGAGTATTATTTAAATGGTGATAGATTGGGAAATGCTGATGTACAAAGGGTCCTGGGTGTCCTTGTACACCAGTCACTGAAAGCAAACATGCAGGTGCAGCAAGCAGTTAGGAAGGCAAATGGTATGTTGGCCTTCATTGCAAAAGGATTTGAGTACAGGAGCAAGGATGTCTTACTACAGTTGTACAGGGCCTTGGTGAGACCACACCTGGAGTACTGTGTGCAGTTTTGGTCTCCTTACCTAAGAAAGGATATACTTGCCATAGAGGGAGTGCAGCGAAGGTTCACCAGACTGATTCCTGGGATGGCAGGACTGTCGTATGAGGAGAGATTGGGTCAACTAGGCCTGTATTCACTAGAGTTTAGAAGAATGAGAGGGGATCTCATTGAAACGTATAAAATTCTGACAGGACTAGACAGACTGGATGCAGGGATGTTTCCCCTGGCTGGGGGGTCTAGAACGAGGGGTCACAGTCTCAGGATACGTGGTAGGACATTTCGGACTGAGATGAGGAGAAATTTCTTCACTCAGAGGGTGGTGAACCTGTGGAATTCTCTACCACAGAAGGCTGTGAAGGCTAAGTCACTGAATACATTTAAGGAGATAGATAGATTTCTAGACACAAAAGGCATCAAGGGGTATGGGGAGAGAGCGGGAATATGGTATTGAGATAGAGGATCAGCCATGATCATATTGAATGGCGGAGCAGGCGCGAAGGGCCGAATGGCCTACTCCTGCTATTTTTCTATGTTTCTGTTTCTATGAAGAAACAGATGTCTTAATCATTGTCATATTGAGATTTTTGACCATTTTTCCTCAGAATGGATTTGCAAAGTAAAAATGTTACTTTTAATGTTGGCTTTTTAAAACAAGTAAAATAAGGCACCTAAACAAAAGGTACTTAATACATCAGTAATCAGTTTGTTAGGCTGTCTCGATAATCAATAAATATCTCACACCCTGTGTGTTGGAAGGTTTGATCCTTTTCCAGCTTTGACTAGAGGAAGTCAAAACACAGTGAAACAGGAAGGCAGTCAGGCTTTTAAAGAGAAAGCTGACCATCAATACTAACAGGCAGAAAATCACGGGTGCGTGCGTCAGCACCACAGAAGTGGAATTTTAACCCATGGTGCTCATCAACCCCTCCCAACCATTTTAATCACTTTGGCTTTCCTTCGTGCATTTCTTAATCCTCTTGCTCCATATATGGGCAATTTCTCTGGTTATGACTCACATAAGGCAGATAATGTGAAATAATTTTAGAATTCTACAGGCCATTTCTATTATGCCACCACCTTTCTACTCCACTATTTTGTAAATCGACAAATACGGTAGCGCAAATCAGATCCAGGTGGAACATACACTCCATATTATTATTTCTAATTTAGTTTTTCTGCATTGCTGCTTTCACCCACGGTGTCATTTCACAAGCTTCTCTTAGATGTAGCTTTATTTTAAAAATGATTTTCCTGGTTGGTGGCTTGATGTGGTGCTACATTGCTCCAATAGCTTGACTCACATGGACCTTTGGGAGGGAAAAATCAACAGAAATTGCATTGCCATAAGCCTCCATGCCAAGATGCTACTCTACTTCTTTGCCAAGAAATCAAAATAATGAAGCCCTTTATATGTATCTATATTTAGACTATTAAAATGAAAGATCAAATATATGTGTAGATCATTTCTGAATAACAATCTCTTTTTAAAAGTGACCTACTCTCTATTGTCTCTGTGCTATATATTCAATGTAATAATGTAGTTATATACCAGCTGAATAGTTTTCTGATTAGTCAAGGTATGCTGTATAATTCTTTAAAATAATCACTCTTTTACAGCTGTAGTGATACCCATTGTGATAATACTAATCTGAAAAGACCTGGGATCAGGTGGAACCTAAGTGTGGGCCCAGAACAGAGAAACAAAGCTGGAAGTGCAAGTTAGAAAATTAATCAGCAAAACTAGTAGGGAGCAGAAATAAAGGCCAACAGTAAAGAGGGTCAAAGTGCAGAAAAATATTAAACAGGCAAAGTTGAAGGCACTTTATCTAAATGCACATAGCATTCGCAACAAGGTGGATGAATTAATGGCACTAATAGAAGTAAATGGGTATGATGTAATTGCCATTACAGAGACATGGTTCCAGGGTAACCAAAGCTGGGAACTGAATGTTCCAGGGTACTCAACATTTAGGAAGGACAGACAAAAAGGAAAAGGTGGCGTAGCACTGTTAATAAGGGATGAGATCGGCATGGTAGAGATAAAAGATCTTGGCTTGGCAGATCGTGATGTAGAACTGGAATCAGTTTGGGTGGAGCTAAGAAACAGCAAAGGGCGGAAAACATTGGTGGGAGTTGTGTATAGGCCACCAAACAGTAGTGGTAATGTAGGGCACAGTATCAATCAAGAGATTAGAAGTGCATATAACAAGGGAAATACGGTAATCATGGGGGACTTTAATCTACATATTGACTGGGCAAATCAAATTACCACTAATGGTGCGGAGGACGAATTCTTGGAATGCATGCGAGATGGTTTCCTGGTCAGTATGTGGAGGAACCAACCAGGGAACAGGCTATTCTGGATCTGGTACTGTGTAAAGAGAAAGGGCTAATCAATAATCTTGTGGTAAAGGGGCCTTTAGGGACAAGTGACCATAATATGATTGAATTTTATATTAAGTTTGAGAGTGATGTAGTCCAATTTGAAACTAAGGTCTTCAATCTAAACAGAGGAAACTACAAGGGTATGAGGGACAAGTTGGCCATGGTAGATTGGGAGACTACACTAAAAGGTATGAAGGTGGACATACAATGGCTAACATTCAAGGAAATAATACATAATTTGCAACAAACATATATTCCTCTAGGGCATAAAAACCCAAAAGGAAAAGTGATCCAACCATGGCTAACAAAAGAAATTAAAGCTAGTATTAAGTCAAAGGAGGAAGCTTATAAAGTTGCCAGAAAAAGCGGTCAGCCTGAGGATTGGGATCTTTTTAGAAATCAGCAAAGGGGGACCAAGAAATTGATAAAGAAAGGGAAAATGGAATATGAGCACAAACTAGCGAAAAATATAAAAACGGATTGTAAAAGCTTCTATAGGTATGTGAAAAGGAAAAGACTGGCGAAGGTAAATGTAGGTCCTTTACAGTCAGAGACGGGAGAATTTATAATGGGGAATGAGGAAATGGCAGAGAAATTAAATACTTTATGTTTCTGTTTTCACGGAGGAAGACACAAAAAACCTCCCAGAAATACGAGAAAACCAAGGGTGTGGCGAGAATGAGGAACTTAAAGAAATTATTAGTAAAAAAACAGTACTAGCAAAATTAATGGGACTAAAAGTTGATAAATCTCAAGGACCGGGGTGACCTATATCCTAGGGTTTTGAAAGAGGTGGCCATTGGGATAGTGGACGCATTGGTTGTCATCTTCCAAAATTCTATAGATTCTGGACCGGTTCCTGCAGATTGGAGGATAGCAAATGTAACCCCGCTATTTAAGAAAGGAGGGAGAGAGAAAACAGGGAACTACAGACCTGTTAGCCTCACATCAGTAGTTGGGAAAATGCTGGAATCTATTATAAAGGATGCAATAACTGGGCACTTAGAAACTAATAGTAAGATTGGGCAGAGTCAACATGGATTTATGAAAGGAAAGTCCTGTTTGACAAACCTATTGGAGTTCTTTGAGGATGTAACTAGTGGAGTAGACAAAGGGGAACCGGTAGATGTGGTGTATTTGGATTTTCAGAAGGCCTTCGATAAGGTCCCACACAAGAGGTTGGTGAACAAAATTAGGGCACATGGAATTGGGGGTAATATGCTAGCATGGATTGAGAATTGGTTAACAGACAAAAAACAAAGAGTAGGGATAAACGGGTCTTTTTCAGGATGGCAGGCTGTGACTAGTGGGGTACCACAAGGATCGGTGCTTGGGCCCCAGCTATTCACAATCTATATCAATGATTTGAATGAGGGGACTAAATGTAACATTTCCAAATTTGCTGATGACACAAAGCTAGGTGGCAGTGTCAGTTCCGAAGAGGATGTGAAGAGGCTTCAAGGGGATCTCGACAGGCTCAGTGAGTGGGCGAGAACATGGCAGATGGATTATAATGTGGATAAATGTGAAGTTATCCACTTTGGTAGAAAAAACAGAAAGGCAGAGTATTTCCTAAATGGTGAAAGATTGGGGAATGCAGAAGCTCAAAGGGACCTGGGTGTCCTTGTACATGAGTCACTGAAAGTGAATGTGAAGGTGCAGCAAGCCATTAGGAAGGCAAATAGTATGCTGGCCTTCATTACAAGAGGATTTGAGTACAGGAGTAAAGAAGTCTTACTCCAATTATATAGGGCCTTGGTGAGACCACAGCTGGAGTACTGTGTACAATTTTGGTCTCCTTACCTAAGGAAGGATATACTTGCCATAGAGGGAGTGCAACAAAGGTTCACGAGATTGATTCCTGGGATGGCGGGACTGTCGTATGAGAAGAGATTGAGTAAACTAGGCCTGTATTCTCTTGAATTCAGAAGAATGAGAGGGGATCTCATTGAAGCATACAAAATTATTACAGGGCTTGATAGGGTGGATGCTGGGAGAATGTTTCCCTTGGCTGGGGAGTCCAGAACCAGGGGCCACAGCCTCAGGATAAAGGGTAGGCCATTCAGGACTGAGATGAGAAGAAATTTCTTCACACAGAGGGTGGTGAATCTTTGGCATTCTCTACCCCAGAGGGCTGTGGAGGCTCAGTCATTGGGTATATTCAAAACAGAAGTCGATAGATTTCTGACTAGTAAGGGCATCAAGGGATATGGCGATAAGGCCGGTGAATGGAATTGAGGCAGAAGATCAGCCATGATCTCATTGAATGGCAGAGCAGGCTCGAAGGGCCGAATGGCCTACTCCTGCTCCTATTTCTTATGTTCTTATGCTGAAACTGAGCTCTATATCTCCACCACCTGTCTCGACCCCTCCACTGCTTCTGTGTTGTTAGATGGGTGACCGATGAGCTGCAATTTCCTCCAGCTAAACATTGGGAAGATTGAAGCCATCACCTTCGGCCCCTGCTACAAACTTAGTTCCCTCACCACCAATTCCATTCCCCTCCCTGGCAGACTGTTCACAACCTTGGTGTCATATTTGACCTCAAGCTGAGCTTCCGGCCCCGTATCCTCTCATAGGCATAGAAATTTACAGCACAGGAGACCATTCGACCCATCATGTCTATCTAGCCTAATCCCACTTTCCAGCTCTTGATCTGTAGCCTTGTAGGTTACAGCACTTCAAGTGCATATCCAAGTACTTTTTAAATGCAATGAGGGTTTCTGCCTCTACCACCCTTTCAGGTAGTGAGTTCCAGACCCCCACTACTTGCGAGTGAAAAATTTTTCCTCAACTCTGCTCTAATCCTTTTACCAATTACTTAAAATCTATGTCCCCGGTTATTGACCTCTCTGCTGAAATAGGTCCTTCCTATCCACTCTATCTAGGCCCCTCATAATCTTATACACCTCAATTAAATCTCCCCTCAGCCTCCTCTGTTCCAAAGAAGACAACCCCAGCCTATCCAACCTTTCCTCATAGCTAAAATTCTCCAGTCCAGTCCTCTCTATCACAAAGACCACCTAATTCCATCTCTGTAACATTACTCGTATCCGCTCCTGCCTTAGCCCATCTGCTGCTGAAACCTTCATCCTGCTTTTATCATCTCCATACTCAACTATTCCAATGCTCTCCTGGCCACCCTTCCATCCTACACCCTCCAAAAACTTCCAACTCATCCAAATTTCTGCTGCCTGGTAACATATCCCACACCAAGTCCTGCTCACCCATCACCCCTTGACACTGACCTACATTGGCTCCCTGTCCCCCAACGTCTCAAATATAAAGTATTCATCCTTGTGTTTAAAATCTTTCATGGCCTTGCCCCGCTCTATCTTTGTAACCTTCACCAGCCATAACAACCCTCCGAGAAGTCTGCAGCCTTCAACTCTGGCCTCATGCATCCCACTCTCTTTGCCCCACCATTGGCACGCACCTTCAGCTGTCTAGTCCCTACACTCTGAAATTCCCTCCCTAAATCTCTCTGCTTCTCTCTTCTCCTTTAAGGCCCTCCTAAAAGCCTACTTCTTTTGAGAAAGCATTTAGTTACCCCTCCTAATATCTCCTTCTTTGGCTCAGCGTCAACTTTTGTCTGATTATGCTTCTGTGAAGCACCTTGGGATATTTTTCTATCTTAAAACACTATATAAATGCAAGTTGTTGAAAATCTTAGAGAATGAGTACAAGTATAGTTTATTCCCAGACAGAAACTTTTTATCGATGTTCCAGTCATATTTAAGGGAGTTCCTGAAACCATATCCACCCAGGTTGTGCAATAAGATGAACCATCATGACTTGCATCATCTAATATTTTATTAGTTTATTCGTTATAAGATTTTCATTGGTTAATAAGACAATAGGATAGAGAAACCTCTCATCTGAAAGAATCATTCTTTAATATGTTAAGGTGATAAAACATGATTGGGTATATTTTCCACAGTATGCTAATTTTAGAGAAATAGTAAATGAGTATAGAGCAGAGTTCTCCACATTACAGTCATGACTGTGTTGACTAATTTTAGTAAAAAGGAAGCTTATGACATTCTGATATAAAAAGAACAAATTATACTTAGTCTTAATGCATTTTATTTTGTATAATGTAGATAGTGTCCATTTTATCTTGTAAATGGAATTTATGTTTTTAACAAGAAAAATATATAACTTGGAAATTCTATTGACCACTTTCATCTCGGGTGCAGTTCAATGGTCTGGTTTACTCAAACTGCAATAGATGTAGTCTTCCTCGAGTACTTGAATGTGCAAGACTCAAGGTTTTTGTGGTGATTAATAAATCCATTTCTAAAAAGTTAAAAAGATACCAGTAATCTAAATACATACAAATATATATTGACAGGTATATTGCTCTTAAAACCAAGATTTTTTTTTTTAAAAGGTCAAAATTAATTGCAAATGCTATACACAAATGATTCAGTTCATAAGATATTAAATGAACAGACAAGCCAAAGTTAACATTAATGTTAATAAAGTTTATATAACTGCATCTTTTATATTTCTATATATTTTAAGAGGTCACAGATATGAGATCTAAACCTCGACAGAATCTCTAGGGACTTGCTTCACTTGCAGTCTGACTTCATATCCTTATTCAACTTTGCAAGAGCAGCTAGACACGAGTCTCTCCACTGTCTTCGTGCATTGAGGTTTTCTGGATTTGGTGGAGTCCTTTGAGACATTGCCTAGGTTGTTAAAAATTATTCAAGGCGGTTACATACATGTTGAATGTGAAGAATAAAGAGAGAGAAAAATCGTCCATTTCACTAAAATAATTTCAACCTAATAAAACTTTTCAGAAACTTCACCAAATGTAATTTCTACTTGTAGAAGTTATTTTGCATATAATTAAATGACCTCTTTTGGTTTACTTTCCATATTTTCTGACCGGTTTACTGATGCTGGTTTTAACAGATTTATTTCAGTCTCAAACCTATTTTTCAAGCTTTTCCAGCATTTTCAAAGTTATATTTTTCTCTCTTTTAGGGTTATCTCCCTCACAAATTGCACCAAACTGCAACAGAACAGGCAAGTAGCTGACCTGCTCCTAAACTGCTGCTATTGCTGCTCTGAAGATGGCTGCTGGAGCGTGTGCAAGGGATACCAGAGAGACTTGACCTCAGATTTTCCCCCTACTTTCTGGGAAAGTAAGTTACTTATGTGTTTTCCTGATGGAATGACTGTGACAGATGGGGAGCTCTAACTTGCATATCCATATATTATTAAAATTGGTATGTCTGTCACAAAGTACACTGAAAAGTCCTATGTAAACATCTTCCTATAAACTTTCCCACGTTAAATGTGTCCACATCTACCTGTTAAGACTGGATGTAACCCTTGCCTGTGACACCTGTACATGGCACTCGAATAGGATTTCCAGTGTTAATCTGAGCCCCGAGTCCTGTCATAGGGCTGGATTTTGATACTGGGGTCGGGTTGGTGTCGTGAATCCCACATTTTGGGTTGTAGACCCGCCTCCATCGAGATGTGGCAAACCCACTGTATTTTCCCTTGATTGACCTTGTTGAGCCCGCCCAGTGGGCTCAGCGGGCCAATTAAGGGCCACCCGGCAACAGGTGACGTCACAGATTGACATTTCATCTGTCAAGAGCTTTTGACAGATGAAATATCAGCATTTGACAGCTCTGTGAAGCTGTCAAATACTGACAATATGATTTCTAACTTGAATCCTTCCTTTCAGGCTGAGTTAGAAATCATTCCAGCACAGAAAACAGAAGGCTGCAGTTTTTGACAGCACCACGGCTTTTCTGCTTTCTGTGCCGGTGAGATTTCTGACTCCCGAGAACTGAAGGGCTGACACCTGCAGGAGGAAGTTAAGGTAAGTAAAACTTTTTCCCACACTTAGCACTTACCTTACACACTTACCTCTGCACACGTGCACCCATCACTCACCTGCCCATCGGACATATCGACCCCTCCAACCCCTGCAGACCCACGGTCCGCCCCGATAACTTGGCGTGGTTGCCATCTGTCGGGAAGCCCACATTTCAGCCGTCAAAATAGGGATTAGGCAAAAAACTGCCTGTTAACAGGCAGTTAATTGTAACTAATCCCTTCCCGCCTCGGGGAGTCGGGTGCCAGCACAGGTCGGGTACCCGCCGCCAGCGAAACTGGCATGGAGGCGGGTTGGAGGCAGGATGGGGTCGGGACCCCCGAATCTGCAACTTTAACCCCCCACACGCCTCCAAACCCGACTCCACGGGTCAATGAAAATCCAGCCCATAGTATTGAAATGCTTTGAATCTTCAGCTTACAGTTCCAGCTCACCCACCACTGGTGGTACTGAAGGGCAATTGCATTTACCTACAAGTTGCTGGCTCCATCTCGCTCTATAATTTAAAAAAAAAAAAAATGTATTCAGTGGCTGCTATTTCTTAATCATGCCCCCTACATTGATGTCTAAATCAAAAATTGGCCGTGTGGTTGGTGGTGAGGAAGAAAGCTGAAGACTACAGGAAGATATCAATGGACTGGTCAGGTGGGCAGAAAAGGGGCAAATGGAATTCAATCTGGAGAGGTGTGAGGTAATGCATTTGGGGAGGGCTAACAAGGCAAGAGAACAGACAATAAATGGTAGGATAGTGAGAAGTGTAGAGAAACATAGGGACCTTGGAGTGAATGCCCACAGATCCCTGAAGTTAGCAGGACAGGTAGGTAAGGTGGTTAAGAAGGCATACGGGATACTTTCCTTTATTAGCTGATGCATAGAATATTAGAGCAGGGAGATTATGCTAGAACGCTATAAAACACTAGTTACACCACAGTTAGAATACTGCGTACAGTTCTGGTCACATTACAGGAAAGATGTGATTGCACTAGAGAGGGTAGAGAGAAGATTTACGAGGATGTTGCCAGGACTGGAGAATTTTAGCTATGAGGAAAGACTGGAGAGGCTGGGGTTGTTTTCTCTGGAACAGAGGAGGCTGAGGGGACATTTAATTGAGGTGCATAAAATTATGTGGGGCCTAGATAGAGTGGCTAGGAATGACCTATTTCCCTTAGCAGAGAGGTCAATAACCAGGGGGAATAGATTTAAAGTAATTGGTAGAAGGATTAGAGCAGAGTTGAGGAGAAAGTTTTCTCACCCAGAGGGTGGTGGGGGTCTGGAACTCACTGCCTGAAAGGGTGGTAGAGGCAGAAACTCTCATTGCATTTAAAAGTACTTGGATATGCACTTGAAGTGCTGTAACCTACAAGGCTACGGACCAAGAGCTGGAATGTGGGATTAGGCTGGATAGCTCTTTTTCAGCTGGCAGACACGATGGACCGAATGGTCTCCTTCTGTGCCATAAACTTCTATGATTCTTTGATATGATTTCCCCTGTAGTAAGTTTTTAAAAAAAAGTCAGCGCCTTCTCCCAAGGATTTGGCACCTAGGATTGCAGGCCTCCATCCTGTGCCTCAGGAAACAACTCACCCGCCGCTTGATCTCCATAATTACTGCTTGATGTGCACTGCCTCCAATCTGCACTGATTCCCCTTTGCCTGTGACTAGATATGGGTCATATTTTTGTCTGCTTGCGAGCCTCCGACTGGTACTCATCTTAATGTTAATCTTTTTAGGGCACTATTAGCAGCTTAAAGAAGAAAAACCTTCCTAAGGCTTAAGAGCCACAATTTTTAGAACTATTAATATATAGATAAAGGTTTAAGGAACACATTTGTTGTTTAAATTCATTAGAGTTAGCCGATGGGAGTTTCGGGGATCACTCAGATAAGTGGGATGGATGATGAAGGAGAGAAGTCAGTGGGGTTCAGGCAAAGAGAGGGGATAAGGAATGACATGATGCATGATGAGGGATGGGTATTAACATGAAGGGGTGTGTGAGCAGAAGAGAGGACGCCAAGGTTGGTGAGCTGTTGAGGGGCAACCAGATGAGGTGGACAGGAAGATATAGCAGGTGAGCCAGTAGTGTTAAGTCGAAGCGATGGCAGCATGATAGTAATACAAGGGGCAGATGGTGATGAGAATAAGACACATGTGTGCACTGTAGCCTGCCAAATGGGGCAGATGTCTCCCGGGGTGGCTTGATAGTCTCATGTTGTGCTAACCTTCACTTTTACAGGAAGAGCCATCCCTAACCCAGACGATGAGTGCAAATGATTGGGCAGCAAATGGCACAACTCTGTGGTAGATTGTCTTGTGAAGTAGAGTTGGCAAAGATGGGACTCCTTGGACATGTCCCAAGGTAGCAACAGATGTGACAGGAATGCCTCAGGGGTTGTTAGACCTGCATTACCTCACAAATACTTCTTTCTCAGTGCATTACTTTATTCAACACATTTGGAACTCCCAAAGGAATACCCATCCTTACTTCTTTGTAAAGTGCCATGTAAAAGCTAGAAGAAAGCAAGAATAATGAAGAAACGCTTGGTGGAGGATAAAAACCTAAAAAGGAGGCAGGCACAGCAAAACGAACTAACGCAAAAAATGCAGCCAAACGCAGCAGAAATGGGAAAAAACTGTTGAAAACTTACCTTCTATTCAGAAGGTACACAAAACAGGCCACACTGGTAATGCGCCCAGTTTTTATGAGCAAGGCTCGTGCTATGGGCGGAGCCTCGCCTGAAGTCAGAAAATCTAAAGGTCCTTCAGAACCTAATTAATATGATTTTGAGGCCTGCATATGCTAAAGTACAGGCCTCAAAAAAGCTCCCAAAAGTGCTGCTGGAAAACCAGCATGCGGAGCACATCCAGCACACAAGATCCTGCGTCTGATTTTCTGGCACCACCAGCTGCTAGTGTGGTCTGGCAAAATCACTCCTTAATCACCAATTCCAAACAAAGGACTTTCCACCTACCTGGTTAATTTTTTCCATGACTTCACCGGAAAATTCAGGAACAGGTCCAAAAGATGATAAGACTCTTTTCATACCCACATCATAACGTTCACAGTAATTCTCGAGACCTAGCAAATTAATAAACTAATTAAGATTACAATATAGTCACGTTTCTGGCTGTTTCGATTTACTACATGCTCCAAATAGGGAACATAGGACATTCAGCCCCTCAAGCCTGTTCCATCATTCAATTAGATCATGGCTGATCTGTACCTCAACTCTATTTACCTGCCTTTGATTCATATTACTTGATACCCTTACCTCATGAAATTCTGTCAATCTCAATTGATTTCAATTGACCCAGCACCCACAGCCTTTTGGGGGAGAGAATTCCACACATTTCCGTTACCCTTTGTGTGAAGGTGCAGCCTGATTTCTCTCCTAAATGGCCTAATTCTAACTCTAAGATTGTGCGCCCCCTTGTTCTGGATTTCTCCCACCAGAGGAAATAGCTTCTCTGTATCTAATCTATAGAATCCTTTTATCATTTTAAACAGAGGTACGGTAGCATAGTGGTTATATTACTGGACTAGTAATCCAGAGGCCTGGACTAATGATCCGGAGACATGAGTTTAAATCCTCCCACGGCAGCTGAGGAATTTAAATTCAGTTAATTAAATAAATCTGAAATTAAAAAGCTAGGAAACTGCTGGAGTGTCATAAAAACCCATTTTGTTCACCAATGTCCTTACCTGGTCTGACCTATATATGACTCCAGACCCACAACAATGTGGTTGACTCTTAACTGCCCTCTGAAATGGCCTAGCAAGCCACTCAGTTGTACCAAACCACTACAAATAAGTATACTACCTTCACCACATGGACTGCAGCGGTTCAAGGCGGCGGCTCATCACCACCTTCTCAAGGGCAATTAGGGATGGGCAATAAATTGCCAGTGATGCCCACATCCCATGAACGAAAAAAAAAAAATACCTCAATAAGATCACCCTTCAACCGTCAAACCTCAAGGGAATACAATCCACATTTATGCCAAGTGTCCTCATTATTTAAATCTTTAAGCCCCAGTATCATTCTGGTGAATCTGTGCTGTACTCCCTTCAAGGCCAATATATCTTTCCTGAGGTGCAGTGCCCAGAACTAAACACAACATTCCAGATGGGGTCTGAGCAAGGCTCTATAACAAGTGAAGCATAACTTCCTCCCTTTTGTATTCCATCCTCTTGAGATTCTATTAGCCTCTTTGATTACTTTTTGCACCTGTACACTAGCTTTTAGTGATTATTTGTACCTGGACACCTAAATTCCTTTGCTCCTCCACAGTTTCTAGTCTCTCGCCAGTAAGAAAATATTATAATTTGCCTTTCTTGGATGCAAAGTGTATTACCTTACACTTCCCCACACTGAACTCCACCTGCCACAGTTTTGCCCAGTCACTTAATCTGTCTATGTTCCTTTGTAACTTCCTGCTCCCAACTACACAACTTACTGTTCCTCCTACCATAAAACATGTAACACTGATTATCAATCAGGTAAGTATAAAGTTACAAACAACAAAACCAAAATCAGTTTTGGTTCAGTCTCTACCCATCATCTGCAACTGCTGTAGTCAGGGATTAATTTAGGAGCTGAGCAACATTTGATGAGGGTTTTTACTATAATGATCAATATGGATATGGAGCTGTTTGAATGCAGTTAAACAAGCCTGGAGACACGAGCTTGTCAGCTATCCTGACAAAGTTTGGTGGTTTGGAGATATCTAAATAACCCCATTTAATATCATGAACAAAGTGTGAATTCCACATACTTTGCCATAATACAAAAGAGGGAGAATGAAGGGCATACAAAGAGATAAATACAATCTTTATAGGGGCTTTAAGCACATCAGTTGGTAATTCCAATTGGATTAGTCAATATCAAAATCTTCTTCAGGTGTTTTGTATGAGAATGGTCACAAAATGGCTGATCCCACCTGCCACCTCTTATACCAATGTCACTGGTGATGAGTAACAAACAGAGTGGAGTTTAGGATTACCAACACCTCACCCCCCTCAAGGATTGTCCAGGAGTCTCCCAGAATGGAAGATGAATCTCCTGGAACTTCTCACATGACAGCTGCTGGCACAAAGCCATGAGCAAAGGCACTCAACTACGGGGGACCCAACCGCTATAAGGTAAATCCAGTAACATTTGCAAACTGAGGGTAGGCGTCACTGATCAAACATCACCTGATCACGCATTATGTGATCAAACCTCCAGGAATTAGTAGGTTTGGAAGTCTAAAGAGCTGTCTTCACTTAAAATGGCTACAATATGCTTATATGAAGAATATTAACCTGGGTTGGCTGTCATTCAAAAAATGTAGGGAAATGAGGCCTATTCCACAAAGTTTGAGACAAGGTAGAGTACAGCTGGCCGCCCCTAAAATAAGCACCCTCATTCTCAAAAACTCAATCTGGAGTGATAGTGTTCTTGTGGGTGGGGGGTGAGAAGATTTCTGTATAAATTCAACTTAATTAATATTTTGTTCCTTACTTCTATGGGGTTTCATTTCAGCTTAATTTTATGCTGTTTTCTATCTATTCCATGCTTTCTTGGGCTAAGTTTGAACAAAGACTATCTTCAGGCATTCTCCAACTTGCTAATTATTTTTTTCTTAAACCTATTTTCTTCCTTCAATTTTGCATTTTTCCCCCCTTTCTTTTGACTGTGGACCTCTGCTTCTGGCCTTTTCTTTAGCTTATCCTTTCAGTCATTCTAGTTTTGTATTACACACAATCATTGATCTGACTCAGGGAAAGCAAGTAGACAAACCAGAAAGGTCCAACCACCAACTTTCAACATTCAGAAAGGCCTTCAATCTGGTTCCAGTGATATTTGAGCGTTTTTAAAAAAATTCACGTTGATAAATATCAACATCATAACCTGACCCATGTTCTTTAATGTTATCAAAACCTTGATCAGCTTAACCTTTTCTCTGGCAAAGAAGAATAAGAACATAAGAAATAGGAGCAGGAGTAGGCCATTCAATAAGATCATGGCTGATCTTCTACCTCAACTCCACCTTCCCGCACTATCCCCATATCCCTTGATTCCCTGAGTATCTAAAAATCTATCGATCTCTGTCTTGAATATACTCAATGACTGAGCATCCACAGCTCTCTGGGGTAGAGAATTCTAAAGATTCATAACCCTGAGTGAAGAAATCTCTCCTGATCTCAGTCCTAAATGGCCAACCCCTTATTCTGAGACTGTGACCCCTTGTTCTAGACTCCCCAGCCAGAGGAAACATCCTCCCAGCATTTACCCTGTTTAGCCCCTTAAGAATTTTATATGTTTCCATGAGATCACCTCTCATTCTTCTAAACTCCAGGGAATATAGGCCTAGTCTACTTAATCTCTCCTCCTAGGACAATCCCGTCATCTCAGGAATCAGTTTAATGAACCTTCGTTGCATTCCCTCTAAGGCAAGTATATCCTTCCTTAGGTAAGATCAAAACTGTACACAGTACTCCAGAGGTGTGACCTCACCAAGGCCCTATACAATTGTAGTAAGATTTTTTTGGGGGAAAATTCGGTTGCTTAGCGCCTCCCGTTAGCGCCTCCGAGGGGGGGGCGCTAACAAGTTAGCGCCCGAGCTCGGCAATGTTAGCACCGCTCGCGAAATTGACCAGACATTTTGCGGCGGCGTTAAACACTACCGCCACGATCTCCTGCGCCCGCAGATCGTGACATCAGTCGAGTGTGCAACGCCCCGGACCGGATATTGAGTCGCACCCCCTGCCTTTCCGCCTGCCGCTAGCAACGACAGGTAGAGGGGAACGTTTTGCAGTCAGGAAGGGGTTGGGGGAGCGCTATTTAAAGGCGGCCGCTTCCTGCCTTTTTTTGTCGGCGACATTTTTGCACCACGCATTCTGAGAGGGAGAGACTTCTGGAGAGATTCAATGCTGTGTGAAGGAGTTTTGGGTCCTGAGCAGCACTTTGCAGGTTCATTTTGATTTGACCTTCATTGCAGCGATTTAGAAGAGCTTATGGGGGCTGCACTGAATCGGGGCGTCGTCCTGCACCTGCAGAATCGGAGGCAGCAGAGAGAGAGTGGCAAACATGGTCAGAGGGCCAATAGGCCTCTGCACAGGAGACCTTACCCTCCGAGGGTATTCAGGGAGCAGTTCTCATACCTTCATTTGTCTGAGGAGCAGTGTTTGCGCAGGCTGCGCTTCAGCAAGGAGGTGGTCACTGAGCTCTGCCACCTGCTGCAACCAGATCTGCAGCCTCAACTGAGGACCAGGACGTCTCTGTCGGTGGAAGTGAAGGTGACGGTGGCTCTGAATTTTTATGCCAGCGGCTCCTTTCAAGCTTCTACTGGAGACATCGCCAATATCTCCCAGTTCGTTGTCCACTGTTGTATCCGGGAGGTGACAAATGCCCTCTATAAAAGGAGACGCCAGTACATCTCTTTCCCCATGACCCGGGCCAAACAGCATGAACGCGAACGTGGCTTTGCTAGGATAGCGGGCTTCCCCATGGTGCAGGGCGCCATTGACTGCACGCATGTGGCATTGCGGGCACCGCATGAAAATGCAGAGGTATTCCGAAACCGCAAGGGCTACCACTCCTTAAATGTGCAGCTCATACTCACCGGCAATGCCCGCTATCCTGGCAGCAGCCACGATGCTTTCATCCTGCGCCAGACTGGTGTGCCAGACCTTTTCCAGGCACCGCATCACCCAAGTGGATGGCTCCTCGGGGACAAGGGTTATCCACTCTGCACCTGGCTGATGACACCGCACCGTAACTTCAACACTCCTGCCGAGCCGCGGTATAATGAGAGCCATATCGCCACCAGGAACATAATTGAGCAGACAATCGGCTGAAGCAACGGTTCCGCTGTCTGGACCACTCAGGAGGAGCCCTGCAGTACTCTCCCGAGCGGTCTCCCTGTTCATAGCTGCATGCTTCACAACCTGGCAATCCTGAGGACCCAGCCAATGCCACCAGGGAGGAGGAGGAAGAAGAGGAGGAGGAAGAGGAGAAGGATCAGCAGCAGCACCAATGTGGGTGGGAGGCGCACAATATTGCCAGTGCAAAGGCCGTCCGTGAACGGCTGATAAGAAGCCGCTTCCAGGCCCCTACTCAGTAGATGGCTTCCGGCATGGAGAACAACATCATGAAAAGCAAACCGCACCCACTATTGCCGGCCAAAGCTGGAATGATTCCAAAGGCCAAAAATGTAAATTTTGAATACAAAAACTTTTTTCTTTAACAATCTCTTTGTGTGTCATTTATTCAGGACAAACAATTAGAAACCAACACAACAAATCATGAACTAACAGAACTCGTTCTCAAAAGATGGAGATAAACGACAAAACAGTAAACAAATGTAATCACACGAACCTTGACCTTTACCACAAACATTCCCACCATTTATTTAGACGACCTACTGTTTGCCCTTCGAGGGTGATCTCCATCCCCTGCGCACTTCCCCCCTTCCCACCCTACTGCTCCTCCGTAATGGGGCCCCCCAGTGGCTGCAGTTAGGTTGGTGGAAGGCTGCTCAATGCTGGATCCAGACACTGCAGATTCCCTTGAAGGACGCCCTCGACCAGCTCTGGGCCTGGAGGCCCCGGCTGCAGACTGCACCAACTCTGCATGGGCAGCAGCAGTCTGGGTTGGGTGTGTTGCAGGCCGTGGCAAGTGCAATGTGGAAGTGCCAATGGTGGGAGCAGGAATGCTGTCATCCTGAGAGAGGACAGCACCTTCCTGTTCGACCGACACACTGGCACTCCCAAGGGGCAGTATTCTCAGCATCCAGAGCAATCTGCTGGAGCACAGATTGCTGGTCTGCTGCGGCACCGTGAGAGCCCCGGGACAATGTGGCCAACCCAGCGAGGGTGGCAGCAGTCAGTGCTTGCGTGACATCAATCTGAGACTGCATGAGAGCAGTCTGAGACTGGATGGCACCAGCCAATGACTGAATTGCAGCAATAAGCCGTTGTGTTGCGTCGGCCAGTGCTGTAGCGGACTGCTCCACATTCCTAGCAAGTCCATCCATGCTTTCGGGCACCCTTGCCATTGCACCCATGAGCACAGTGTGCATGCTCAAGGCCTGGCTATTCATGGCCGCGATGACACGGTCCTCATCGGAGTCCTGTGCAGCAGGACTCGCTTGCCTACTCGCCCTCCGGGGAGCTGGCCTCCGAGCTTCCCTACCCCCATGGCGTTGCTGCAGCCCGCTAGGTCCCGGAGCTTCGCCCTCATCAGACCCTACCCCCCTGCTCCCCTCCAGGGAAGGCGGGGTTTCAGTGTCGAAATGGGCTCCCTCGGGAGACGCAGGCGGTGAGGCTCCGGCTTCCTCTTCCTCCTCGCCTGGGGTGTCGCTGCCACTGGTAGGTTGAGGGACAGGCTGGTCAGCTGGTGGTTCACTATCTGAAAGCAGGGAGGTACAAGAGTGCTTTTAGCGTCAGGACAGGGGAGCAGTAAGGGAGCCAGGACTGGAGACATTTAGTAAGTTGGATTGAAAGTGTAAAAGGCTGGTGTTGTGATGGGCAAGTGGAATGAGAGGGGAGAGAAAGCTGATGAACATACCATTGCTGTCCCCAAGTGGGTCGACCTCTCCAGCGGCCACAGCACCTATGACCTGGCTGGCAACGATCCTGTGCATGCGCACCTCCAAATCGGTGAGGGTGTGTAGGTCAGCTGGTCCTCCTCCCATGCGTTGCTGCTGCTGCCTGTTATGAGAGAGCTTGGCCTGCAAGAAAAAGGACGGCATCTGAGTGAATGTGCAGCCATGTGCTTGCCTGATGTGCCTCCCATAGTTGAATAGCCCTTAATGTATGCAAGGTGTGGAATGTGCGTGTGTGTTTTATGAGATGGCCATAGGTCTTGGATGAGTGTTGGGAATTTGGGGTTTTTAAACCCTCTGGGCACAGAGTGAAGTCGAGATGGAGGGATGCGGAGGTATTGAAAAAGCAGCCACTCACCCTGACCATCCGAGTGAGGTCGTTGAACTTCTTACAACATTGGGTGTGGGTCCTCGAGGAGACGTGCTGAGCAACCTCCCTCCAGACTCTTCTGTATTCACGGGGCAATGGCCGCCTGCCACTCTGTGGGTAGAGCACTGCCCGTCGCCGCTCCACAGCGCCAACCAGAGCCACCAAGGCCCGGTCGCTGAAGTGCTGAGCTCTTTCCCTGGGCCTATCCATTGGTGGTTCCAGCACAATTGCTTTACAGGTCTCTCCAAGCCGAGATTCAAGGCTGCAATGAGCAGGGTGTAGCTGGACAGCAACATGGACCCTCCCCTTTAAGAACTGGCCGGCGCCAGTCTGTCTGTGTTCCATTGCTAACTGACATCACCTGAGCTTCGGTAGCGCTCTGAGGTAGCGCCTCACTCGACGTTAGCACCTTAAGACAGGTGTGTAGCGCCTGATTTAGCGCTCAAATCATCTCCAGGGGCGATAGAGGCCAAGGTTGCAGTCGGAGGCGATAATTAGCGGCGGGCGCTAAACTTTGTGCCCGGCCGATAATAGCACCCCAAACAGGGCAATACCGAATTTCTCCCCCTTTTACTCTTATACTCCAATCCGTTTGTAATAAAGGCCAACATACCATTTGCTTTCCTAATTGCTTGCTTTCCTGCATGTTAACTTTCAGTGACTTGTGTACAAGGACACCATCTGAATACCAACATTTCCCAGTTCCTCACCATTTAAAAATATACTGCTTTTCTATTTTTCCTACCAAACTGGATACCTTCACACTTCTCCATATTATATTCCATCCCCCATATTCTTGCCCACTTACTTAACCTGTATATATCTCTTTGCGTCCGCCTCACAGCTTACTTTCCCACATAACTTTGTATCAACAGCAAACTTGGATACATTACACTCGGTCCTCTCATCTCAGTCATTAATATAGATTGTAAATAGCTGAGGCCCAAGCACTGACCCTTGTGGTACCCCGCTAGTTACAGCCTGCCAACCTGAAAAAGTCCCCTTTATTCCTACTCTCTATTTTCTGTCCAATCACCAATCCTCAATCCATGTTAATATATTACCCCCGATCCCATGAGCCCTAATTTTGTGTAATAACCTCCTGCGTGGCACCTTATTGAATGCTTTTTGAAAATCCAAATACACTACATCTACTGGTTCCCCTTTATCTACCCTGCTAGTTACAACCTCAAAAAAACTCTAACAGATTTGTCAAACACGATTTCCCTTTCGTAAATGATTTTAGTGTATTACTGTAGTACCTTGGTGCCAACATACCTTGCTACAGTAAACTGGGCTATACCAGCACTCACCTTCTGCATTGAGATGAATAGTTTCAAAAGGTCCCATAAAAGCATAGCGCATTCCTAAACCTGCAGACATCACAAGGTCTACATCCTCGGGTGAGAGTACACCATCCTGATGAAAAGCAAACAGAAGCATTGTTATACAGATTAAGGAATGTAAGGGATAACTTGCCAGCCACACTGCCATCAGAAGCTTCACCTGCTCAAAGCACATATTAGAAATGTGGACACATGATTTTCTGACCATTAAAAAGGTCAGAAAATCAAGCATGGTACATGCTTGAATTTCCAATATGTGCTTCTGGTAAGCAAGGCTCCCCACTGGCAGATGAAGTTGGAACATGACACCTGTAGAGCCAACGTCACCCTAATTCCAGTCGTGCATAAAACAAAAGATCACTTACTATTATGGGGGATTCTTTTGTGTCTTTCAGCAAAGCTGCTGGTGGAACACTGGGATTTTTAAGATCACAGTATTCCCGTTGTGGAAATCAGCAACTAAAAATTGTAGTGAATCTTTTAATTTTAAAATCTGTCCCAAAAGACTTACCACATAATGAGACAGTCTGAGACTCATTCATAGGAAAAATGTTGTGTTGTGACAAGTGACTTATTATTGCTCGAATACCACATTGTCACTGCCACCAGGACTGTTAATGTATAATTTTGGCACTCCTGCAGCAAATCACTATACGTTGCAAGTGTAGAAATTCACAAGATACGTTGAGGAGCAGTGGTGCCATATCATATCCACTTAATACCAGGTCTTGAGGTCTCTTGGAAGCTAAAAATGGCAATGCCTGAGCTTGTTACCAGGGAGCACCAGGTGCTGTTTTCATCAAAGCAATTAGTCATGCAAAAAAATAACCAGAACAATGTGCCAGCACTTCCCTGGTCCGAATTGAATGCTTGCTAGAAAATAAATGAATACCAAAGAGACAAAAATTCAAATCATTCCTGCCAGCATTTTGTCACTCATTGACTATTTTTGGTATTCAACTGTTCCAGGTACCGTATCACCCACCTACAAGAAATTAAAAGGAACTGTTTTGATTTTAAATTAGAATGGATAGTTTACCATCACGGAGGATGTACAGGATCTTCCAGGATCAGAAACAGTGACATATATTATATTAAAACTTAGTACAAGCAACTTTCCTCAGGCTGTTCTAGATAGTCACCTTTCAGCACAGTCACATTGATAAGTGTATGATGTGAAACCTATAGCATTCTACTCCTACCAATCAGTATCAGCAAGTTTTGGTATAATTTCACACATTTGAAATATATAGTTTCAAAAGTAGAACTTGTTGGGAGGGGGGGGGGAATGTCAGGTGACAAAAGAAAAGAAAGACTTAAGGCAGGCTAAAAAAAAAAAAAACAGAAAAACAAATTGTCTTGCAAGTTCAATAACTTCACAATACTAGATTCTAGTTGTAAAGAAATCTTCAAGTTTTGCACTATACATTTTTCTGATGTTTGAACTATAAACAATCAACCAATCCAATTAGTAGAATTTTAAACAAAAGTTATGGAAAAAAAATTGCTGGATTAATTACTTCAGCTGAGATTGTGATCGCCAAATAATAATTAACTCATAGTATTTGAGTAAGTCAGATCGTCATGCCTCTGTGGCCCATGTCACACTGCTTACACATTGGCAAAATAGATTAAAGCTGCAGTGCCCACAATTGCTGCAATCATTTTACTTGGATTTAAGTAAATCTATTTTAGTTTACCCAATTTGAAACAAGAAAGAATTCACCACAGGGAGTTTTTTTTGCAACCTGGTTTATTTAAACTTTACCATATTTAATTAACCTTTAAAATGTAGTATTTGTGGGATATTGTAGTTTTAAATATTCAGTAACTCAACTTTCTGCAGCAGTCCAGTTGCCAATTCTGATTTAGGACACTTCTCCCACTTCCACTGGGATTGCTTCCTTGCCTCCAATGCTCTTTTTTGCCTCGAAGTCTCAAATTACAAGACATTGCTATCTCTGCTGCTGGACTCTATCCAAGTTGCTCCACTGGTTTCCTTGGGTTGAACTCTTGCTGTTCAATAGCCCCTGGGCTCAACTCTGCTGGCTCCAGGGCTGAACTCCACTTTCCCTTTGGTTCCTGGGCTGAACACCATGGTTCTGCTGTTTTTCTGGACTAAAGGGGCTGGATTTTATCAGCCCTGAGGAGATGGGTTTGGAGGCGGAACTGCTGGAAAAAATTTTTTAAATGGGAGCGGGTCCCGAACCCGCTCTCAAACCAATCTTCCCGGGAGTCGGGTACCCGATTTGCACAGGGACCCGACTCCTAGCGGTGGGAAGAGGATTATAGCCACTTAACTGCCTGTTAACTACCTGTTAACAGGCAGTTAAGAGGCTTTTTCCCATTTTGAGCCTTCTGCTGCAGGCTTCCCGACGTTGGGGAACCCCGCCAGGGTAAGTGAGGTGTGCTGTGGGTCTGTTGTTATGTTGGTGTTTGGATGACAGCTGCAGAATTGGTGTGAAGGATGCACAGTGACAATGGTTAGTATCAGAGGTAAGGAAATGTTATGAAAGTAATGTTTAATGGCCCAGAAATTGGATTTCGATGGTTGCCGCGGGGGTAAGGATCCCCCGCGATATCGCACTCCGCGCCTACCTTTATGGTTTTGGCCCACACGAACTTCAGTTCCTGGGCCTCTCCCTGGTGCCAGCGCGCAGTGTGTGCGTGTCCCAGAGGCGCAGTTAGTTCGATGCTACCTCTGGGATCACGTGGGCCAGATAGAGCCAATGGCAGCACACCATCTTTCATTCATAGTTTTGACAGGAAGAGCTGTCAAAACTATGAATACAACAAGCCCCCAAAAGAACAGCTAAACCTCAATTAAATTTTAAAAAAAGCCATCACATTAGTAAAATAACTATAGTTAAATAAATTAACCACTTTAAACAAAAATGTAAATTTTTGAAAAAATTTAAATTCTTTTTAAAAGTTATAAAAATAAACTTACCTTTCTTTAAAGTCTCTAAAAAAGATAAACCTGTTGAAAAAAATTTAAAATACTTAATTAACTACTTACCTTGTTAAAAGGGGGTCTTACGCCTGCTTTCTTTATGTGTAAAATCTTCAACACTTACCTGCGCGTTCAAACCTGAAAAAAAAACTAAGTGCGCTGCGTGCGCACAACCTGTAGCGCGCACGCGGTTCACTTAGGAACCGCCCCCTTCGCAATACCCGAAGTGCTGGTTTCCCGCGCATGCACAGTGCATGCAGGAAACTGGCACTTCGGGACCTAATACGCTAGAGTACACAGTGCGTAATCTCCCGTATTAGGTCTAATTTTCGGGCCAATGTGTTTAGATGTTTCTGCAGGTGATAAGCTGTGAAGTGTTTGTGTAGCCTCATCTCATCGGGAGAAGTGACAGGTGGCTTCTGCAATCTCAGCTGCAGCTGCCATCTGTTTTATCCTAAGGAGAGAGTAATTGGAGAGCCTAGGTGCAAGGGCTCACCTTTGGACAATGATTGTTAGTGTTTGACAGCACCTCAATGCTGTCAAACACTGTCAAATCATCTGTCAAACAAGTGTGGTGCATATGCCTTTAAGAAAACCGGCAGATGAAGCGTCATCAACTGACGTCACTTGACACCGACTTTCCTGTAATTGGCCGGCAAGTCCGCAGGGCGGGCTTAACAAGGCCAATCAGGGCAAAATAGCGTCAGTTTGTCAGACGTCGCTGGGGGCGGGACTAGAACCCGGAAGGCAGCAGTCCCACCCCCAGTTTGTCTCGGTAAGTAAAATCCAGCCCCATTTGTTTATCCATTGTCTCTTGAGCTAGACCCCACTCTTGCTTTCCCAGGCTTCATGTTCCTCCGCTGGTTCATTGGATCAAATTCTGCTTTTCCCCGGTTCCTGGATAAAATTCTGGTCTTTCACTAGCTCCTGGTGCATACTCAGATCCTCTGATGACTCCTGAACTGGACTTCACCCCCTTTGCTGGATGCTGACCTGAAGATTCCCCTCAAGACATCTCTCAAGATACTGGATTAGTTACAAACAACCTCTATCCTAAGAATCTTCTTTGCCACGTCAAGCTTTCTGAAACAATTTTAACCCTGCCCAACTGGCAAGAATAGGGCGAGCAGACTTAAAATTGCTGTCGAGGACCTACCGCTCCTTTCCCGCCGGCTGCCATTTTAGTTGGTCGAGGCACCCGCCAGAAGCAGTAGGTGCCTCATGAATAAATGCAAATGCAGCTGCAGGTAATTGAATCAGAAGATCTGTGTGTCATTGTGCCAGGAAAGTTTACAGCTACCAGATTGCTCCTTTCTCACAATTTTTGCCTACTTACTCTCAGTAAGTTCTATCTACTTATCATTAGTGCTTTTATTGTCAGTTTCATCTGGAGGGAAGAACAGTTGGAAGAAGAGGAGCAGCAGCCTCAGCAACCAGTATGAGCAGCAGCTGGGCCTATTAGAAGACAATAGGTGAGGGGGGCTGCTTTTAGGAGGCCACATCCAGCAAACAGGGTGTACCAGGCCAAGTCACTTTCTTGGATCTATCTGAAGAGCAGTGCATCAGAGGCTGTGCTTCTCCTGCAGGCTGTTGCAGACCTCTGCAGCCACCTGCAACAAGACCTGATGTTTGCTGGACTTGGGGCCATGCTTTGCCAGTGGCTCTCAAAGTTACCACAGTACTCAACTACTTGCATAGGAATTTACGGCACAGGAGGCGGCCATTTGGCCCATCGTGTCTGTGCCGGCCGAAAAAGAGCTATCCAGCCTAATCCCACTTTCCAGCTCTTGGGTCCTTAGCCTTGTAGGTTACGGCACTTCAAGTGCATATCCAAGTACTTTTTAAATGCGATGAGTGTTTCTGCCTCCACCATCCTTTCAGGCAGTGAGTTCCAGACCCCCAACAACCTCTGGGTGAAAAAAATTCTCCTCAACTACCCTCTAATCCTTCTACCAATACTTTAAATCTATGCCCCCTAGTTACTGACATTACTTTGCCATTGTCTCCGTCCAGTCTGCTACAGGGGACATCTCCTGCATCTCTCACTCTGCAGTGCACAACTGCATTAATCAATTCAACAATGCTCTAGGCTTAAAGGGTTGCATTATGAGGACAGGTTGCAAAAATTGGCTTGTATTCTCTTGAGTTTAGAAGACTGAGGGTTGATTTGTTGATTAATTGAGGTGTTTAAAATGATAAAAGGGTTAAATAGGGTAGATACATAGAAACTATTTCCTCTGGTAGGGGAATCCAGAACAAGGAGGCACAATCTTAAAATGAGTACAAGGGCATTTAGGAGTGAAATCAGGAAGCACTTTTTCACAGAAAGGGTTGAGTAGAAATCTGGAACTCTCTCCGCCAAAAGGCTGTGGATGCTGGGTCAATTCAAATTTTCAAGACTGATATCAATATATCAGGGATATGGATCAAAGGTGAGTAAATAGAGTTGAGGTACAGATCAGCCATGTTCTGACATGAATGGTGATTCAGGCTCAAGGGGCTGACTGGCCTACTCCTGTTCCTATGCTCCTGCTCGCCAGGGCTAACCAGTACATCACCTACTCCATTGACCTCAATAATCACCATGACAGAGCTTTGGGATTTGCAGCAGTGGCTGGCTTCTCTCGCATCCAGGGCATCACTGACCGCACACGTTTCCATCAGGGCACCTGAACACCAGCCAGCAGTATTCGTGAATAGGAAGGGTTACCACTCCATTGATGTCCAGCTTGTCTGATCACAGAAACAGAATCATGCAAGTTTGTGCAAGGTAACCAGGCAGCTATCACAATGCTTTTATCCTGCGACACTCAACCATCCCCTTAATATTCAACTGTTCCTCTAATGTGACAGGATGGCTGCTGGGAGATCAGGAGAATCCCTGTGGCCCTGTGGAAATTCCACCCCAGATTCTTCAATTTTACTTTTAATTTATAGAACAAAATCTATCTAGGGTGTCACATTTTAAGATTACTGGCTATCTGACCTAGGAAAAATTATGGGTAATTTTTTATCAAGAAGTTGCTGTTAAGTTGAGTTCACCACATAATGGATTAGATTCAAATAAACCAGCTGGAGAAATTGGGGGTGGATTTTCAACTTGCCGCCTGGGCATAAAATTGGCGTTGCGGATCGACCATCATTGTAGTAACTGCCTGATTTTCACTTCCATTGCTCAGGCAGCAAGTTGAAAATCTATCCCATGGTGTTTCCCATATACATCAACTTGAGACAACAGGGGTTCGTTAAGACAGTCTATTAAATATTCACACATTTTGGAATGGCTCCATTGAACTAAGTCCAGTGGTCGGGGGCTGGGGCATTGTAGTTGCCAGGAATCCACACCTAGGAAAGCAGTAGCAGCTTTAATTGTAGCTTGACTGGCAAGTCCCCAGACCAGGAGAGTGGAGGGTGGGTCAGAAGTCAAGTCTTTGGCTCGCCATCTAACTGGGACAATGGCTGTCAAATAAAAACCTGCTGTGGAAGACAGACTCAGAGGGAAAGATAACCTATCTCCTTAAGGTTAGCGCCAACTAACTTCAGAGATTTACTGGTTATTAAAGTAAATTTAGCTTGCCACCAGGAATAGTGTGGTATGCTTTAGTTATTTTCTGTTACGAGGAATGTTATGAAAGTTCAACTTTTTCCCCACTGATGTTCATCTTTTTTTTTTAAAAACGCAGTAAAAATAAATCTGGAAAAACATGAAAATCGTTTTTTTAAACTGGCAATAGAAACTGACTATAATTGTCCTTACCACTAGTGCATGTAATTCAAGGTCTCCAGTGCCCACTCCAGAACCAAGTCCCCCATCCCATCTTTTTTTTGGCTACTCCCTGGCCTTGCCCTGCTTCTTCCTCCTCCTCATCTCTCCTGCCATGCCCCCTTTCAGCTCTCTCTTCTCCAGTATCATGCCCTCCCGATCCCCTCTCCCCACTTGATAGTAGTCCTCAACTTCCTTTCTGTCACGTTGTTGTCCCAGGCTCGAGTCTTCCTTGCATGAGCCTCCAGCCTCCCTCTGCTCCTCGCCTGATATTCTCCTCCACACCCAGTCACTAGCCCTGCCAGAGCAGCAGCTCTCTCATCCTCTGTTCCCAGTGACCATCCTGCCCAGATTTCTCCTCACCATCCCTCTTAACTCTTCCACGTCCTTCTTTTTTACCCTACCACTGCTGGTGTCTCCTCAGATAATCCAGCTGCTGGAGAATTTACGATGCGGGGACTGCAAGTAAGAGCCTACTTAGTATTTCTACACAGTCGAGATCAGATACTCAGTACTATTAGGGAATCACAGGCACTTTCCCAGCATCTAATCATGCTATAGTGTTGCTCCAATATCTTAGCCCAGACCTATAATATTTATCAATGTCTGCTATTATAAATCAGTTTAAGTGCAGTCAGTAAAAATACTAATCTACCACACACTTAAACTTCACATTTTTGAAGATTTAAGAAGCTTATTTAGGGCTCTTCAACTCTATTCAATCCTAATGTAGAACCCAAGCTCCTCTGGTAGCTGACACTGAACATGCTTCAGTTTTGTCTGGTGTCATGCTTTGGTGTCCAATTTAATTACTGTTTCAATACCATTCTACAAATTTTGGAGTTTAATAACACTGAACCGATTTATGCCCAACTGCAATTTGAGGGTGTAGAATTGCTGTTCCAATTGTTCAATCCAAGAACTTTTTATCACTGGCAACAATGAGGTATTGAGATCTACAATTCACTTGAGTGAGGATAAAAAGGTCTGCATTACATGGAATGTTAGTATTTTTCCACACAAATCCATCACCTGACAGGATTATATGGGCGGACATGTGCTGATGAAATTTAACGCAGAAAAATGTGAAGTGATACATTTTGGTAGAAAGAATGAGGAGAGGACATATAAATTAAATGGTACAATCCTAAAGGGGGTGCACAAACAGAGACACCTGGGGGTATATGTGCACAAATCGTTGAAGGTGGCAGGGCAGGTTGAGAAAGCAGTTAAAAAGGCTTACGGGATCCTGGGCTTCATAAATAGAGGTATAGAGTACAAAAGTGTGGAAATTATAATGAACCTCCATAAAACACTGGTTCGGCCCTAACTGGAGTACTGTGTCCTCCAATTCTGGGCACCACACTTTAGGAAGGATGTGAAGGGCCTAGAGAAGGTGCAGAAATGATTTATGAGAATGATTCCAGGAATGAGGGACTTCAGTTACATTGATAGACTGGAGAAGCTGGGGTTGTTCTCCTTGGAGCAGAGAAGATTGAGAGGAGATTTGATAGAGGTGCTCAAAATCATGAGGGGTCTGAACAGAGTAGATAGAGAGAAACTGTTCCCATTGGCAGAAGGGTGGAGAACCAGAGGACACAGATTTAAGGTGATTGGCAAAAGAACCAAAGGCGACGTAGGAAAAAACTTTTTTTACGCAGCGAGTGGTTAAGATCTGGAATGCACTGCCTGAAAGGGTGGTGGAGGCAGACTCAATCTTATCTTTCAAAAGGGAGTTGCATCTGAAGGAAAAAAATATGCAGGGCTGCAGGGGAGTGGGACTAGCTGAGAGTCGGAACAGGCTCGACAGGCCGAATGGCCTCCTTCAGTTCTGTACCCATTCTATGATTCTATATTAAAAAATCTGAAAAATGTATTATTATAAAAGATGGGATGAAGAGATCAAAAGGACAATTGTAATACTCAGTGCTATAACAACATTCTTCTTCAGTCATTACAAGCATGTCAAATGCCATCAGTTAAAACAAAAACAACAAAGTACAGGCTGCGAGTGCACTCTTGCAACACACCACTGGTCACTTTTTACTTCCAACTTCTATAACACCAGAGCCTCCATATCCTGGAATCTGAGCTGCGCATCATCTTCAATTTAACTTTAACTTGGTCAGAAGGATTTTGTGATAATGATTAATTTGAAAAAAAATTCTGAGCAAACAGCTCAGCTAGGTGCAGATTTTAGTCAGTGGGTAAAGTTCAATAGGAACTGTTCTAGTGACCTTTAGCATTCCTTCTGCCTCAGTCAGCATTACACCTTTACTGTAGAGTCAACGTTTGGGAAAATGTGAATCTGTTAAAATCCAAATTTTGGTACATATTAACATTTTATTTCAAGTTAACAATGAATTGAAAACAAATTAAAAGCCTATGCCTTAGGGTGCATTGAAATTCAGTGTTGTAAGCCTGCCTTAGTTTGAGGAAGTTGTAAGGAGGTAAAGGGATTGATGTTAGACTGAGGCTTAGTAGAGAAACTCCATAGAGAATTTAGAAAATATTTTTTGCCCACATACAAGCTTGGCATCACCTAATCACTTGATTTACCAAGTCTTTCCCAACTTTTTTCAACCTACACTGTGGGGTTTGGCCCTTCATTTAGGTTTCTTGGCAACTAAAATAAGTGTTTCAGCCCTCACCACAAACTCTATCCTTGCCACTGATTCCATCCCCCTCCCCGGCCACTATCTCAGGTTGAGCCAGACTGTTTGCAACCTTGATGTCCTATTTGACCTTCCCACCCCATACACTCTTCATCACAAGGACTTCCACCCAAGTAATATTGCCCGCCTGAACCCCTGTCTTAGCCCATCTGTTGCTAAAACTCTCATCCATGCCATTGTCACCTCCAGACTCAACTATTACAATGCTCTCCTGGCCGGCTTTCCATCCTCCACCCTCCGTCAACTTCAGCTCATCAAATCTCTGCTACCCGTATCCGAACCCACACCACTCACCCATCACCTCTGTCCTTGCTGAAATACATCGCTTCTTGGTCCCCAACACCTCCAATTTAAAATGCTCATCCTTGTGTTCAAATTCCTTCATGGCCTTGCCCTACCTTTTATAACCTTTACACCCCATGAACATAAAAAAAAGATGAAATTTTTGCAACATTGGCCTGGAATTTGCGGTGGGTAATAACAACAAATGAACAACGTTCACTGTTATTACCCCTTTGAAACTGACTGCAACTTCAGGATTTGCACATCCTAACGTGGAAATTCTGAAGTTGCGGTCAGTCATTCACTGCTCTGACACTGGTTGCGCTGTGCCCCTCCATCCCCACCACTCCCCATTGCTGGCAATCAGTGTAATCAGGGAAATCAGCGAAACTAACAAAAACTCGGGTTTTTCCGCGGTAATATCGCTGTTAAATACCCCATTAAAAGTTAGACCTTGTTGGATTAGCTGTAACTGGGGTTTCAACAGCATATTGACAGCTAAACAAACATTATGGCCCTGAAAAACTAATTTTAATTTTGTGGAGTGCCAAATTTCTCCATTATAATAAAAATTACAATGTTTAAGAAACTTTAAAAAACAATTTTTATATATTTTTTAAGTTTGTTCATATATATTTCAGGTTTACCTTTTCCCATGTGAGACCCCAATTTTTGTTTTACTCTTTATAACCTATTTAAAAAGTCAGAATAAAAGGAGCTTCTTCACTTCCTGGTTTCGTCTGTCTGAGAATTCTGCATTGTGATTGGCTGCTTAGACAGCTTGTTGACGTCACAGCAGCTTGCGCTGTGGAATTCCCACTACACTACACTGATCTCAACTGCACGTCGAAAAAGCCAAATTCTCGCCACAGAGATCGCAAGATCTTTGTGGGCAGCTTTCTTCGGTCAGCGGCGAATGCCTTTGCTTTGCCGCTGACCGCAAATTACTGGCTAATGTTTCGCTCCACAGCGCAAGCATTCTCCCTGGGCCTGAGCATCAATTTCTTTGAGCAACATTTTTTGAGAGCTCGCACTAGTAGCAAGGTCTTGAATGCAACAAGTGGCTTATCAGAATATTACGAGCTCTGAAGCAGTTCATAGCCAATGATTTACTTTTTTGAAGTGCAGTCACTTATTACATAGGCGAAGTCAGAAGAAGGGGGGCAGGCAGGTAGTCAGGAAAGCCCCAGAGTGCATCTCACTCAACAACCGTTTTTCCGTGTTGGAAAACGGTGAAAATGACGGTTCCTCTGGGGAGTGCAGCCAGAGCCAAGTTCACGGCACTGTGGGTGGCTCAGCTGCACAAGGGGGGAGGAGTAAGAATGGAAGGGCACTAGTGGTAGGAGACTCAATAGTGAGGGGTACTGACAGGCGTTTCTGCGGCCGCAGACGTGACTCCAGGATGGTATGTTGCCTCCCTGGTGCCAGGGTCAAGGATGTCACTGAACGGCTGCAGGGCATTCTGAAGGGGGAGGGCGAACTGTCAGAGGTCGTGGTTCACATTGGTACCAACGACATAGGTAGAAAGAGGGATGAGGTCCTGCAACAAGAATTTAGGGAGCTAGGTAGCAGATTAAAAAGCAGGACCTCAAAGGTTGTAATCTCTGGATTACTCCCGGTGCCACGTGCTAGTGAGTATAGGAATAGGAGGATAGAGCAGATGAATGCGTGGCTAAAGAGTTGGTGCAGGAGGGAGGGCTTTAGTTTCCTGGACCACTGGGTCTGTTTCTGGGGAAGGTGGGACCTGTACAAGTCGGACGGGTTGCACCTGAACCGAACGGGACCAACATCCTTGCGGGGAGGTTTGCTAGTGCTGTTGGGGGGGGGGGGGGGTTAAACTAACTTGGCAGGGGGATGGGTTACAGAGTGGAGCTATAGTAGGGGGTGATGCACAGCCAAATATAGAGGAAAAAACAAGTCAGTCTGGAAGGCAGAGCAAATATGTAACGGCACAAGGGAGTATGGCAAGGCTGGATGGCATTTATTTTGATGCAAGGAGTCTTACGAGTAAGGCAGATGAATTGAAGGTGTTGATGAACACATGGGAGTATGATATTGTTGCTATCACAGAGACATGGTTGAGGGAGGGGCAGGACTGGCAGCTCAATATTCCAGGGTATAGAATCTTCAGGCGAGACAGAGGGGGGTGTAAAAGAGGAGGGGGTGTCACAATATTAATCAAGGAGTCAATTACTGCAGTAAGGTGGGATGATATCTTAGCAGGTTCCTCTAATGAGGCCATATGGGTAGAACTTAAAAACAAAAAGGGGGGCAATCACTTTGCTGGGAGTGTACTATAGGCCCCCAAACAGTCAGGGGGCGATAGAGGAACAGATATGTAGGCAAATCTCAGAAAGTGTAGAAATAATAGGGTAATAATAGTAGGGGATTTCAACTTCCCCAATACTAACTGGGATAGTCAGAGTGTGAAAGGCTTAGAGGGTGCGGAATTCTTAAAGTGCATCCAGGAGAGCTTTTTGAGCCAGCATGTAGAAAGTCCTACAAGAAAGGGGGTGGTACTGGGCCTAATTCTAGGGAATGTAGCCGGGTAAGTGGTAAAAGTGTCAGTAGGAGAGCATTTTGGTGACAGTGACCATAATTCGGTGAGATTTAAGGTAGTCATGGAAAAGGACAAAGATGGACTGGAAATAAAGGTTCTAAATTGGGGGAAGGCCGATTTTAATATGATAAGGCAGGATCTGGCCAAAGTGGACTGGGATCAGCTACTTGTAGGAAAATCCACATCAGAGCAGTGGGAGTCATTCAGAAAGGAAATAGAGAGTACAGCGCCAACATGTTCCCGTAAAGGTCAAGGGTGGGACCAACAAGTCCAGAGAACCCTGGATGTCAAGGGATATACAAGAATGGATTAGGAAAAAAAGGGAGGCTTTTGGCAGATACAAAGGACTAAAAACAGTGGAAGCCCTAGAGGAGTATAGAAAGTGCAGGGGGATACTTAAACAAGAAATTAGGAGAGCACAGAGGGGGAATGAAAAAACACTGGCGGGCAAAATAAAGGAAAATCCCAAAGTGTTTTATAAGTATATTAAGGGCAAGCGGATAACCAGGGAAAGAGTAGGGCTCATTAGGGACCAAAGTCGCAATCTGTGTGTAGAGCCGGAAGATGTAGGTGAGGTTTTAAATTAATACTTTGCATCTGTGTTCACTACGGAGAAGGACGATGTAGGCATAGAAATCAGGCAGGAGGATTGTGATATTCTTGAACAAATTAGCATTGAGAGGGAGGAGGACTAGCGGTTTTAGCTGGCTTAAAAGTGGATAAATCCCCAGGCCCAGACGAGATGTATCCCAGGCTGCTGTGTGAGGCAAGGGAGGAGATTGCAGGGGCTCTGACACAAATTTTCAGAACCTCTCTGGCCACAGGGGAGGTGCCAGAGGACTGGAGGACAGCTAACGTAGTACCATTATTCAAGAAGGGTAGTAGGGATAAACCAGGGAATTACAGGCCAGTGAGCCTAACATCAGTGGTAGGGAAATTATTGGACAAAATTCTGAGGGACAGAATTGGTCTCCACTTGGAGAGGCAAGGATTAATCAAGGATAGTCAGCATGGCTTGGTCAGGGGGAGATCATGTCTAACCAATTTGATTGAATTTTTCGAGGGGGTGACTAGGTGTGTGGATGAGGGTAGTGCAGTTGATGTAGTCTACATGGACTTCAGTAAGGCTTTTGACAAAGTCCCGCATGGGAGACTGTTCAAGAAGGTAAGAGCCCATGGGATCCAGGGCAATTTGGTACATTGGATCCAAAATTGCCTTAGTGGCAGGAGGCAGAGGGTGATGGTTGAAGGTTGTTTTTGTGACTGGAAGCCTGTGTCCAGTGGTGTACTGCAGGGATTGGTACTGGGTCCCTTGCTGTTTGTAGTGTACATTAATGATTTAGATATGAATGTAGGAGGTATGATCAGTAAGTTCGCAGATGACACGAAAATTGGTGGAGTGGTAAATAGCGAGGAGGGAAGCCTCAGGCTACAGGACAATATAGACGGGTTGGTCAGATGGGCAGAACAGTGGCAAATGGAATTTAACCCTGAAAAGTGTGAGGTGATGCATTTTGGGAGGACAAACAAGGCAAGGGAATACACAATGAATGGTAGGACCCTAGGAAGGACAGAGGATCAAGGACCCTAGGAAGGACAGAGGATCAGAGGGACCTTGGTGTGCATGTACATAGATCCCTGAAGGCAGCAGGACAGGTAGATAAGGTGGTTAAAAAGGCATATGGGATACTTGCCTTCATTAGCCGAGGCATAGAATATAAGAGCAGGGAGGTTATGATGGAGCTGTACAAAACACTAGTTAGGCCACAGCTGGAATACTGTGTGCAGTTCTGGTCGCCACACTATAGGAAGGATGTGATTGCATTAGAGAGGGTGCAGAGGAGATTCACCAGGATGTTACCTGGGCTGGAGCGTTTCAGCTATGAAGAGAGACTGGACAGGCTGGGGTTGTTTTCCTTAGAACAGAGAAGGCTGAGGGGGGACCTGATTGAGGTGTACAAAATTATGAGGGGCATAGATAGGGTAGATAGAAAGGAACTTTTCCCCTTAGTAGAGGGGTCAATAACCAGAGGCCATAGTTTCAAGGTAAGGGGCAGGAGGTTTAGAGGGGATTTGAGGAAAAACTTTTTCACCCAGAGGGTGGTTGGATTCTGGAACTCACTGCCTGAAAGGGTGGTAGAGGCAGGAACCCTCACAACATTCAAGAAGCATTTAGATGAGCACTTGAAACGCCATATCATACAAGGCTACGGACCAAGTGCTGGAAAATGGGATTAGAATAGATAGGGCTTGATGGCTGGTGCAGACACAATGGGCCGAAGGGCCTCTTTCTGTGCTGTATAACTCTATGACTCTAAAAGCAGCAGCCAATTTAAGCACAGTGAGATCCCACATATAGTAAATGAGATAAATTACTAGTTTTAATGGTGTTGGTTGAGGGATGAATATTGTCAGGACATTGGGAAAACTCTTCTTCCAATAGTCCGTGGGATTTTTATGTTCACCTGAACACACAGAGAAGAGGTAGATGGGGCCTTGCTTTAACATCTCATCTGAAAGACTAAATGAATGGAAAAGCGCAGGCATTGCCCTTGGATGTTCTGATGAGCCACCCACTGCATGTGAAACCCTGCCAGTGGCACAAGGTCTCAGAAAATGTCAACCTATGTTCCTGGTAGGCTGTATCATCATCATCATTGCTGATATGGAGGCTCAACCAGGTAGCAGACTACCAACTGATGCAGTTTGAGACTGCTATATTCTACTCAAATTGGGGAGGGCAGGAAGAAAGAAGAGACATTCTTTCAACAAGAAGGTGTAACATCTCTGACAATGGAAATATCTTGCTGTCGGTCATCTAAAGGCACTTCACAATTTTCTGAATAGACAAAGAAGTACATTTCTCCCAGATAGAACCTTCTGACTGCAAGCCAGATTCAGTAAAAACAATTCTCTTAAAACAGTTGTCTTGATTCCCTTGTCCCTGTCATTAGTAAACAGGTAAGTCCTGTAGTAAAGCAGACTAGCAAGCAGTGGTTAGTGTTAACTTTAGTCATTTGGTAGTATTCTCACCTCTGAATCAGTGGATTGGAGGTTCAAGCCCCATTCAAGGACTTGGGCACATAATCTGGGCTGACACTTAGAATCATAGAATGGTTACAGCATGGAAGGCGGCCATTCGGCCCATCGATCCCATGCTGGCTCTCTGCAAGAGAGTGCAGTACTGAGGGAGTGCTGCTTTGTCAGAGGTGGCGCCTTTCAAATGAGATATTAAATCGGGTCTCCATCTACCTGCTTGCCAGCTCCAGGCCGGCACAATATCAGATGGCCTGGTGGCTGACCCAGCCAAGGAAAAGGTAGGTCTGGGGGGGGGGGGGATGGGGGTTGTGATCGCGGGGAGGGGAGACTAGGATGGCAGCGATCTACATTATTATTGTGGAGTCCGAAGGTACTTACCCTTTGAGCCTCTTCTGCTCAGGTTTTACTGAGTGTAGCATCCGTCCAGTAGGCAAAGAGGAGTCAGGAGCAGGAGAAACGGCTGACCACTCATGGAGCAGGACAGAAAAGCAGAGAGAAGCAGGAAACCATTGTGCCTCTTAAGCTGTCTAATCGTTATACAGTGCTGAAAGCTTCTGATGAGGACAAGATCGGTGATACAGGGGAGGGTAACCATAGCAATACCATAGTACTGTAGAGCAAGTGGTTAACCAGTGGAACAAGAAGAACGAGGAGAACAGGGAAATGGTAGTTGAGGGAGATTCAATTATTAGAAGGATAGACAGCTTTTTTTGCAGCCGTGATCGTGGATCCTGAATGCTGTGGTGCCTCCATGGTGCTATAATGGAGCAAGTGGAAAAACTTCTGAAAAATGAAGGAGGAGCAGTTATGGTCCAGTAGGAACCAATGACATAGGAAAGAGTAGTATAGAGGTCTTGCGAAGGTAGAATGAGGAGTTAGAAACATAGAAACATAGAAGATAGGAGCAGGAGTAGGCCATTCGGCCCCTCGAGCCTGCTCCACCATTCGATGAGATCATGGCTGATCATCCAAACTCAGTACCCTGTCCCTGCCTTCTCCCCATATCCCTTGATCCCTTTAGCCTCAAGAAGTATATCGAACTCCTTCTTGAATATATTTACTGACTTGGCCTCAACTGCCTTCTGTGGTAGAGAATTCCACAGGTTCACCACTCTCTGGGTGAAGAAATTCCTCCTCATCTCAGTCCTAAATGGCTTACCCCTTATCTTTAGACTGTGACCTCTTGTTCTGGACTCACCCGCCATCGGGAACATCCTTCCTGCATCCAGTCTGTCTAGCCCTGTTAGAATTTTATAAGTTTCAATGAGATCTCCTCTCATTCTTCTAAACTCCAGCGAGTATAAGCCTAATCGACCCAATATCTCCTCGTACGTCATTCCTGCCATCCCAGGTATCAGTCTGGTGAATCTTCGCTGCACTCCCTCCATGGCAAGAACATCCTTCCTCAGATAAGGCGACCAAAACTGCACACAATACTCAAGGTTTATAGAGTTTATAGAGTCAAGGTTTAAGAGCAAGACCTCAAGAGTGTTAATCTCAGAATTACTTCCTGTACCATGCACTGGTCAGGTTAGGCAAGAATAGATTAGATCCATTAATGCGTGGCTTGAGAGATAGTGCAGGAAACCAGGAGTTCTGTGACAGGGGCAAGCTGCTCAGGAGGGATGGACTTCACCTGAACGGAAGAGGTACCAATCTGCTTGCAGAAAGGATAATAAAGGCAGCAGGGGTGGATTTAAACTAATATGGCAGAGGGAAGCACAACAGGTTGCAGGTTAAGAATAATTAGGAAAGAATAAGTAAGAATTATTAAAGGATAATCTGAATTGTGCTAATATTAATGAAAGGAGTATACAGATTAAAATGGGTGAGCTAAAATTGCTGGTACATCGGGCGGAAATAGATGTTGTAGGAGTGACTGAAGCCTGGTTGAAATCAAATGATGATTGGGGAGTTAACTTGCAGGGTTTTGTGTATGTTTAGGAAGGACCGGGGACGTAAGGCAGGAGGGGTGGGTGGCATTATTTGTTACAGATGACTAGTTACAAATGGAGATAGACGTTGAAAGTGGTATGGAGTCTCTTTGGATAGAAGTAAAAGACATTGAAGGGAAAAAGTTAGTAATAGGAATATGTTACAGGCCAGCAAATAATTAAAGGGACACTGATATAGTTTTGCTGGAAATGAGAAGACAGATGAGTGCCAAATCTTCAGTAGTATTGCTGAAGGATTTCAATCTTCCTGATATTGACTGGAATGCACAAAGGGAACAGTCTGCATGCAAGTGAAAATTTATTGATATTGCCATTTAAAACAGTATGTTAAGGAACCTACAAAGTGTAATGCAGTATTGGTTTAGTTCTAATTAATGAGGAGGGGAAAATAAGCAAAGTAGAAATAGGGAAACATTTGGGATCTAGTGGCCATAATGTTCTCACATTCAGGGTAGACATGAGGATAGAAAACAAAAGGATGCCAATTAAAAGATAGTGGTCATGATGCGGAGATGCCGGTGTTGGACTGGGGTGGACAAAAATGATAAGTCGCACAACACCAGGTTATAGTCCAACAGTTTTATTTGAAATCACAAGCTTTCGGAGCTATCGGTCGCCCCTTCCTCAGGTGAAGTAGAGAGATACAGAATCGCCAAAGCATATATAGATAGAGAACAATGCATGTGTTACTTACAAAAAGCAGACGACTACATTTAAATCACCCTGACTGCCTTTTGTCACACCTCGGCAGATAAACAATCAGGTCACATCAAAGACATAGCAAGATACAACTGAGACAATGAGGTGGAGCCACAGGGGGTCCAATGTGTCAAAAGCCGCAGTATGGGAAACGATAAACTTTAAAATTTTTACTTTTTTACTGGGAATCACATCTGTTAACAAGCCAACGACGACTCGAGTCTGGATCACGTCATGTATCGTGACATAAACCCAAGATCCCGGTTGAGGCCGTCGTCATGAGTGCGGAACTTGGCTATCAGTTTCTGCTCGATGATTTTGCGTTGTCGTGTGTTTCTAAGTCCGCCTTGGAGAACGCTTACCCGCAGATCCGAGGCTGAATGTCCTTGACTGCTGAAGTGTTCCCCGACTGGGAGGGAACACTCCTGCCTGGTGATTGTTGCGCGGTGTCCGTTCATACGTTGTCTCAGTGTCTGCATGGCGAGACCATGCAGACACTGAGACAACGTATGAACGGACACCGCGCAACAATCACCAGGCAGGAGTGTTCCCTCCCAGTCGGGGAACACTTCAGCAGTCAAGGACATTCAGCCTCGGATCTGCGGGTAAGCGTTCTCCAAGGCGGACTTAGAAACACACGACAACGCAAAATCATCGAGCAGAAACTGATAGCCAAGTTCCGCACTCATGACGACGGCCTCAACCGGGATCTTGGGTTTATGTCACGATACATGACGTGATCCAGACTCGAGTCGTCGTTGGCTTGTTAACAGATGTGATTCCCAGTAAAAAAGTAAAAATTTTAAAGTTTATCGTTTCCCATACTGCGGCTTTTGACACATTGGACCCCCTGTGGCTCCACCTCATTGTCTCAGTTGTATCTTGCTATGTCTTTGATGTGACCTGATTGTTTATCTGCTGAGGTGTGACAAAAGGCAGTCAGGGTGATTTAAATGTAGTCGTCTGCTTTTTGTAAGTAACACATGCATTGTTCTCTATCTATATATGCTTTGGCGATTCTGTATCTCTTTACTTCACCTGAGGAAGGGGCGATCGATAGCTCCGAAAGCTTGTGATTTCAAATAAAACTGTTGGACTATAACCTGGTGTTGTGCGACTTATCAATTAAAAGATACATATTAAACAAGCTGATTTTAAGGGTATGACAGAATGCATGGGAATGGTAAAATGGGGAGAGATACTGGAAGGAAAAGATGGGGAAGGAAAGTGGAATAGTTTCAACGGAATAGTTTTTAAGACGCAAAAGGAATTTATTCTTGAAATAGGTCAGGAACAGAATAAGAGAGTAAAAATTGTTTGGCTTACTCAGAAGGGAGAAAGAGAAAGTATATATATGTTTTAAGTGTTCAGAGAAGAAACAGGATGGGGAGATCTATAAAGATTGGCTGAGTAATGCTAAGAAACAGATAAGGGCTGCAAAGAGGGATCGTGAGAAAAGCATAGCTGGAAACATAAAGCAGGAAAGTAAAGTATTCTTCAAGCATTCCATGAGTAAACAAAGGGCGAAAAAAATGGGTTGGCCCACTAAACATGACATTAAAAAACTGGTATTTGAAGAGAGAGAAATTGATGAAGTACTTAACTATAATCTTTCAATAGTGTTCACAAAAGAAATGGGGGGGGGGGAGAAATGCCAGAATTGGGGGTATAGTTTAAAGGTGAATGGAGACTGAAAAAGTTTTAAATCAAAATACAGGGCATATTGGGAAGGTTGTTGAAGCTCAAGGGAGATAAGATTCCTGGCTCTGACAACTTTTATCCCAGTGTTCTGAAGGAATCGGCTCAAATGATTGCTGATTGCTTGTGGATATTTTTCAAAGCTCATTGGACTGCAGGTCAAATCCACGAAGATTGGAAAATAGCAAATGTGACTCCCATCTTCAAAAAAGGGGTGAGGGATGAACCATCAAATTATAAACCTGTAAGCCTTACTTCCACTGTTGGGAAAGTGTTTGAAAGTATTATGAGGGATAGTATAAGGAAGCATCTCGAGGGGTATTAGCTTATCTGAGACAGACAGCATGACTTTAGGAGTGGGAGGTCATGGTTGACTAATTTATTAGATATCTTTGAGATGACAGACATAATACACAGATTCAGGTCAACAAATAAGAACATAAGAAATAGGACAGGAGTAGGCCATTTGGTCCCTCGAGCCTGCTCCACCATTCAAGAAGATCATGGCTGATCTTCTAACTCAACTCCACTTTCCTGCACTATCCCCATATCCCTTGATTCTCTTAATATTCAAAAATCTATCGATCTCTGTCTTGAATATACTCTCAACGACTGAGCCTACACAGCCCGCTGGGGTAGAGAATTCCAAAGATTCACCTCCCTCAGAGTCCTAAATGGCCGACCCCTTATTCTGAGACAGTGACCCCTGGTTCTAGACTCCCCAGCCAGGGGAAACATCCTCTCTGCATCTAACCTGTCATGCCCTGTAAGATGAGATCATCTCTCATTCTTCCAAACGCTAGAGAATATAGGCCTAGTCTACTCAATCTCTCCTCGTAAGACAATACCCCCATCCCAGGAATCAGTCTGGTGAACCTTCGTTGCACTCCCTCTATGGCAAGTATATCCTTCCTTAGGTAAGGAGACCAAAACTGTACACAATACTCCAGGTGTGGTCTCACCAGGGCCCTATATAACTGCAGTAAGACATCTTTACTCTTATACTCAAATCCTCTTGTAATAAAAGCCAACATACCATTTGCTTTCCTAATTGCTTGCTGTACTTGCATGTTAATTTTCAGTGATTCGTGTACAAGGACACCCAGGTCCCTCTGAACACCAACATTTCCCAATCTCTCACCATTTAAAAAATACAGGAAACTCTTTGTTAACCGGCACCCAAATATCCGGAAATCTCTCTTAACCGGCAAAATTCTTGAGTAGGTAACCGGGGTTTTCCTTCATCTCTCGTTTAAGATTAACTTTAAAAAAACGCCGAGGCGTTTGCCTTGTATCGGAGCGTGTAGATTGGGAGGGGAATGTGCAGCCCGGGTAGGCAGCGGACACAACAGATGGTCAGCTGGTGGTCCCCGGGGAGACGAAGCTCCGAACGCAGGCGCATGTCAATGTGTACGGGGCTCTCGTACGTTGGTAGATATAACTCTCCGTTATCCGGACTTTTTGATTAACCGGCACCACGCCGGTCCCGGTTAATAAAGAGTTTCCTGTACTCTGCTTTTCTATTTTGCCGACCAAAGTGGATAACTTCACATTTCTCCACATTATATTCCATTTGCCATGTTCTTGGCCACTCATTTAGCCTGTCTATATCCCCTTGAAGCCTCTTTGCATCCTCCTCACAACTTATATTCCCACCTAGCTTTGTATCATCAGCAAACTTGGATATATTACATTTGGTCTCCTCATCCAAATCATTGATATAGATTGTGAATAGCTGAGGCCCAAGCACTGATCCTTGCGGTACCCCAATAGTTACAGCCTGCCAACCCGAAAATGACCCGTTTATTCCTACTCTCTGTTTTCTGTCCGTTAACCAGTCCTCAATCCATGCTAGTATATCCCATGAGCCCTAATTTTGTTTAATAACCTCTTGTGTGGCACCTTATCGAATGCCTTCTGAAAATCCAAATACACCACATCCACTGGTTCCCCCTTATCTATTCTGCTAGTTACAACCTCAAAAAGCTCTAACAGACTCGTCAAACATGATTTCCCTTTCATAAATCTGTGTTGACTCTGCCCAATCCTATTATTATTTTCTAAGTGCCCTGTTACCACATCCTTAACAATAGATTCTAGCATTTTCCCTACTACTAATGTCAGACTAACTGGTCTGTAGTTCCCCGTTTTCTCTCTCCCTCCTTTCTTAAATAGTGGGGTTACATTTGCTACCTTCCAATCCGCGGAAACCATTCTAGAATCTATGGAATTTTGGAAGATGACAACCAATGCATCCACTATCTCTATAGCCACCTCTTTCAAAACTCTTGGATGTAGGTCATCAGGTCCGGGGGATTTATCAGCTTTCAGTCCCATTAATTTCTCCAGTACTATTTTCTTTTACAAATACTGGCCCAGAAATTCGGCCGAATACGGGAGAGTACGCACTGTGTACTCACCCATATTTGGTCCCAAAGTGCCGGTTTCCTGCATGCACTGCGCATGCGCGGGAAACCGGCACTTCCGATATTGCGAAGGGGGCGGTTCCTAAGTGAACCGCGTGCGCACTACAGGCTGTGCGCACGCAGCACACTTAGGTTTTTTTTTCAGGTTTGAACGCGAGGGTAGTATTGAAGATTTTACACATGAAAAAAGGAGGCGTAAGACCCCCTTTTAACAAGCTAAGTAGTTAATTAAGTATTATTTTAAAAAATTTTCAACAGGTTTATCTTTTTTTTTGAGACTTTAAAGAAAGGTAAGTTTATTTTTATGACTTTTAAAAAGAATTTAAATTTTTTCAAAAATTTACATTTTTGTTTAAAGTGGTTAATTTATTTAACTATAGTTATTTTATTAATGTGGTGGTTTTTAAAAAAATTTAATTGAGGTTTAGCTGTTCTTTTGGGGGCAAGTTGTATTCATAGTTTTGACAGCTCTTCCTGTCAAAACTATGAAGATGGTGTGCTGCCATTGGCTCTAACTGGCCCACGTGATCCCAGAGGTCACATCGAACTGCGCCTCTGGGACACGCACACACTGCGCGCCGGCACCAGGGAGAGGCCCAGGACCAGAAGTTCCTGTGGGCCCGAACCATAAAGGCAGGCACGGTAGGCAAGATCGCGCACGATCCTTACCCCCGCGGCAACCATCGAAGTCTAATTTCTGGGCCAATAATTTCTTTCAGTTCCTCATTCTCGCTAGACTCTTGGTTCTCCAGTATTTCCGGGAGGTTTTTTGCGTGAAGACAGACACAAAGGCCGCGATTTTGTCATCGGTGTCGGGTTGGGTGCAGGTCAGTTGGTTTCCGGCTTCCAGTCCCCCCCCCCAGCTGCTTTCGCTCCACAGACGTGATTTTACCTTGATTGACCTTGTTAAGACCATCTTGCGGGTTTGCTGGCCAATTAACAGGAAGCGGGTCTGATGACGCGTCATCTGCCAGTTTCCTTAAAGGGACCACGCACAATTTTATTTTGACAGTTGATTTCTCAGTGTTTGACAGCATTGAGGTGCTGAAAACACTGACAATCACTGCACAGATTGACCTCTTGCATCCAGACTCTCCAATGAATCCCTCCATAGGCTGGAATAGATGGCAGCTGCAGGTGAGGTGACAGAAGCGATCTGTCACTGGTGAGAGAGGTTCTCCCAATGAGGTGGCATTGGACATATAGTTGGATGTAAAAACTTGTAAGCTAAAGAAATCTGTAAATGTTTTAAAAAATGCAGTACCCAACATTTTCTTTGCTCTGAAACTCACCATGTGCAACATTGGATCCTTCACACCACTTCTGCAGCTGTCATCATTCCACAAACATTACAGCAGACTCAACACACCACACTTACCTGGCGTGATGTCCGGACGTCGGGAAACCCGAGCCAGAAGCGGCAAAATCCAAAAACAGGCTGAAAACTACTGGCAAGTACCTGTTAATAGGCAGGTAATTGCCTTTAATCCGCTTCCCGCCGCTAGGTGTCGGGTCCATTCGCAAATCAGGGACCCGACACTTGGGAAAGCTGTTTGGAGGCGGGTTGACGGCGGGATCGGAACCCGCCATCAATCAAATCGAATTTAACCTCTGACCCACCTCCAAACCCGCCCTCTGAGCGCCGGCAAAATCGCGGCCAAAGTATTTGTTTAATTTCTCTGCCATTTCCTTATTCCTCATTATAATTTCTTCTGTCTCAGCCTGTAAGGGACCCATATTTATTTTTGCTAATCTTTTCCTTTTTACATACCTATAGAAGCTTTTACAGTCCATTTTTATGTATCTCGCTAGTTTACTCTCATATTCTATTTTCCCTTTCTTTATCAATATCTTGGTACTCCTTTGCTGAATTCTAAAATTCTCCCAATCCTCAGGCTTACTACTCTTTTTGGCAACATTATAAGCCTCTTCCTTGATCTAATACTATCTTTAACTTCTCTCGTTAGCCACGGTTGGACCACTTTTCCTGTGGGGTTTTTGTGCCTTAATGGATTGAGGATTCTTAGAAATGCATCAAGGAAATATGTAGAGAGGTGGGCTAGATGGACTGAAGGTCCTGCCTGTCACTATGTTACTAAAATGGCATTGGGGTCCTACATACGTCATAGATTAATGAGGCTCCTGCCTGATAGAGGTGGGCACCTCGGCTGCCCAGCTGAAAGCCCCAAGAAAAATGGTAGTGGGGCATGAACAGGGCGGTAAGTCCACCACCTCCAATTTAACTCTGCTACCGCTCCATTTCTGCCAGGCAGAGGGAGTTAAAATCTCCCGCCTTATCTGGTCATACATTCATTCATTCAGTTTGTGGGACCTTGCTGTATGCAAATTGGCTGTTGTGTTTGTCTGCATGAAGATGTTAAATGCGCTATATAGATGCAAGTTCTTTCCATCACCCAACAGATAGTAGTTAGTCTGCTTGGGAGGTCATTAGGAGCATTTTGAGTAACTAGTGGAAATTGTTTAGGTATGCACAAAATAAATGAGAGATTTTTAATAACTGTTCTAGTGAGTTATCCAAGTTAGCTTTGAAAGAAAACAATAAAAAAAACTCTTTTCTTTCATGATCCAGTGCTTTTAATTTAAAATTCTCTACCATGTCCCACAATTGTCCATTTCCTGTCTCCTACTCTGCTCCCCATGTCCCCCCTCCCACTATGCTCTGTTCCCTGAACTCCTACTCCCACCACCCTACTCGCCGGCCTGGCATCACGCTAAAGTATCATAACCATTCTCCAGACTATCTGTTAGCATGGGAGATCCACGATCATAATTAATAATTTTAGCTCAGGTACTGTATGTGCCATCTGTATAGCAAACCAAGACTTATTAAAATTTATCAGATGAGCAACTGCCCTACTACTTTACAGAACACCAGTAAATCTAGAGAAAAAAATGTATGTTTTTATTTCCTCAAAAAAAACCAAATTTCTTAGCCAATTGTTGCTCATTGAGAAGCAAGGCTACGTGATCATTATGAGTACAGGATGGGGAGCAGAACTTGGAGAGGTAAGCACAAAGGGATAACTTCCTTCAGCAGGGGTAGAAAAACAATGCCCATGATTCTGGGTGGACACCAGTGTCCCTTTTGTCTCCAAAAACTGCTCAAGTAAATTCCATGTATGATATGGTCGCTGCTTGCATTAGCCTGAGGTGACACATTTGTAACATGGAGAACTGCTGTGATGTTCAAGTTAAGAGGTTCACACTACAGCAGCAACTACCTTTACATCAACAGTTTTCTTCCATGTATATACACCTAAGCATCACCACCACCCACTGCTGCAACTTACACTTATGGTTTTGAAGGTGAATTCCAGGGGAGAGGGGCAGAGTGCCTGAATGGGATCTGATGGTGGAGCAAGGAACATGCAGTAATTCAGCATCTAAGGAATGGAGGGTGCAGTCTAGGACATGTGACTGCAGAAAATTCCCTAGATAATATTGACTGAGGCCATAGAGGGAGTTGAAGATGAGGATTTTGAAACTTATTCTTTGAAATTACTCAACCACTGTAATAAAACCTTTATGAAGCAACAATAGCAAATTAAACAAGTAAATATTTATGTGTAATAGCCACATTTTTTCCTGTCGTTTAGGCTTTTCCATACCACAAGCCACTCCCTGGAGAATAGGCAACCTGCTCTCAGATACCTAGTAGTGGCACTCTAATTGGTTCCTGGAGGATCTACAAGAGATACACGGTTCAGATTTTCTTTCTTTCCATGTGGGCAAGTGTCTGATCTCAGGAACTTGCAAGAGATGAAGCCTTGTGGCACAATATATTGAAGCACCAATACATCTGCTATCTCATTAAACGTCTGTACCAATATTTTTAACATTCAATTTATTTCGCTCTTAACCACACACAGACCAGGGTTTCCCTCTATACGCATGACTAATTGCAGTATCCAATAGTTGATTTTACTAATTGCATAATTGCTGTAACACTCAAAAATCCTCAAATATATAATAAATTGTAAAAGAAGGCATACATACATTAACAAGTCTCCATGACTCTCCAATGATCGCATATTGAATTCGATTCAAAACAAATCCATCAATCTCTTTGGTCAGTTTGACTGGCGACTGGCCAATATTTTTCATAAGTGCATAGGTTTGTTCCAGAACAGCAGGATGTGTTTCAGGATGAGGAACTAGTTCAACCAGAGGTACATAGTATGTTGGATTCACCTGAGAACATAAACACAATTTTTCTCCCAACTTTCCTTATTAAAGCAATTTTGTGCCATTGCAAACTTTGCAGATGGTGGCAAGGGACAGTAAACTACTGAGCTATCATATAATACCCATGGGTCTGCAACATCCCATAACCAACCACATCAAAAAAAACTCCCTTCTTTATTTTCTATATCTACACTTAAAAATAAAAAGACTGCATGCAAGTAAAATACTGCTGATAGAGAAAGGTGTGAATCTCTTCAATTCAAGCTGAAGTGCTGCTGCACACTCAAGAGAGGTCATTCTGCAAAGGTAATTCTCCAATCCCATGCTCTTAGCGGGAAGCCGTACTTGTAGGAGTCCAGGTCAGGAAAGGTTATTTCTCTAATGCAAGAAGCATTATTTTACAGTTCTTACATCCTGTAAAGCAATCACTATTTATTATCACCCTCAGACTAAATTCCATAAAATGTAGAGAAACACCTCAGAAATGTTAGGCCCTTCATCATTAGTTCAATACTCAATTACAAATGAATTATGCCAACACAGTATAGGAAAAATGATTGCTTATGACTTCATGTTGAAGTCAACTTAGAGCACAATCATCTTGAGCTGTCAGATAAATGCACTGTAAAACCATATAGATGAAAATCAGTTATATATTGGCTAATAACATAGCCGTAGCATTAACAGAATGAGCTCTAACAACAGAGGAACAACAAAGAATTATCCTAGAACCAATTTGTGCTAACATTGTTTGGTAATAGGCTTAACATTATTACCCAACAAAACAAACTACGTAGGGCAACTAGGAGTGGGCAATAAAGGTAGCCTTCCCAGCAGTACACACATCCTGAGAACCAAAAACAATGGCTATTGTAATCTGCTGCTGAAACCCTCATCCATGCCTTAGTCACCTGCAGACTCGACTATTCTGGTACTGACCTGATCAGTCTCCCATCCATCACCCTTCCTAAACGTCAACTTATTCAAAACTCTGTATCCTATCCCTCACCAACTCCCGCTCACCAATCATCCCTGTACTCGCTGACCTACACTGGCACCTGGTCCCCCCAATGCCTCCAATTTAAAATTCTCCTTTTGTTTAAATCCCTTCATGAACTTGCCCATTCCTATCTCTGTAACCTCCTCCAGCCCTACAACCCTGAGAAATCTGCATTCCTCCAAATCTGGCCTCTTGCACATCTCCCTCCTCCCTTTGCCCCAGGACAAGCAGCTGAGCCTTTTGCCATCTTGGTCCTATACTCTGGAGCTCCCTCCTTATACCCTCTTTAAAACCCATCTCTTTGACCAAGCTAACCTCCTTCTTCTCCATTTTTTGTCTGAATATGCTTCTGTAAAATATGTTGGGTCATTTTTCTATATTAAAGGGGTTATATAAATGCAAGTTGTTGCTGTTATTTAACTTCCTGAGCGAAGATGTCCATATGAACACAATCTTCCTGTGCCTTTCAGTTTGCATCTTTGTCCAATCTATCATCTCTAGTTTTCTACCTGTCTTCCTTCATAATTTTTCGGATAAGTCGTTAAACCGAGGCCCTGTCTGCTCTCTCAGGTGGATGTAAAAGATCCCATGGCATTATTTCGAAGAAGAGCAGGGGAGTTAACCCCAGTGTCCTGGCCAATATTTATCCCTCAATCAACATCACCAAAAGATTATCTGGTCATTATCACATTGCAGTTTGTGGGAGCTTACTGTGCACAAATTGGCTGCCGTGTTTCCTACATTACAACAGCGACGACACTCCAAAAAGTACTTCATTGGCTGTAAAGCACTTTGAGACGTCCGGTGGTTGTGAAAGGCGCTATATAAATGCAAGTCTTTCTTTGAGTGTCAGCCATGGCTCAGTAGTAGCACTCTCGCCTATGAGTCAGAAGGCTGTGGGTTCAAGTCCCAATCCAGAGACTTGAGCACAAAAATCTAGGCTGACACTCCAGTGCAGTACTGAGGGAGTGCTGCACTGTCGGAGTGTGCTAACTTTCGGAAGAGACATTAAGCCGAGGCCCTGTCTGCTCTCTCAGGTGGACGTAAAAGATCCCATGGCAGTCTTTCGAAGAAGAGTAGGGGAGTTATCTCTGCTGCGTTGGCCAATATTTATCCCTCAAACAACACCACTAGAAACAGATTATCTGGTTATTATCACATTGCTGTTTGTGGAAGCTTGTGGTGTGTAAGTTAGCTGCTGCATTTCCTACATTACAACAGTGACTACGGCCACTATTTTCTGCTTCGAGGCGACTTGGGAGCGGGTCAGCTGCCTTCCAGGTTCCAGTCCCACCCCCAACTACATCCGGCCCACAGACGTAATTTTACGTCAATTGGCCTTGTTAAGTCCGCCCTGCGGGCTTGCCGGCCAATTAAGAGGAAGCCGGTGTCAGATGACATCATTTGATGACGCGTCATCTGCCGGTTTTCTTAAAGGGACCACGCACAATTTTTTTTGACAGTTGATTTTTCAGTGTTTGACAGCATTGAGGTGCTGCAAACACCGACAATCACTGTACAAAGGTGAGCTCTTGCACCCAGGCTCTGCAGTGACTCCCTCCTTAGGCTAGAACAGATGGCAGCTGCAGGTGAGGTTACAGAAGCGATCTGTCACTGGTGAGAGAGGTTCTCCCAATGAGGTGGGACTACACATACAATTCAAAACTTGTTACCTACAGAAAAGTCTAAATGCATTAAAAATGAATTTCCCAACATTTTCTTACCTCTGAAACTCACCAGTGCACCATTGGATCCTTCACACCACTTCTGCAGCTATCATCAATGCATAAACATTACAGCAGACTCACAACACACCACACTTACCTGGAGTGGTGTCCGGACATCAGGAAGCCCGCAGTAGAAGTGTCAAAATTGGAAAAAGCCCGTTAACTAGCAGTTAAGTGGCTATAATTCTCCTCCCGCCGCTAGGTGTCGGGTCCATGCGCAAATCGAGGACCCGACACTTGGGAAGATTGATTGGAGGCGGGTTGACAGCAGGTTTCCGACCCGGTCAATCTTTGTGATTTTGCCGGATGTCCCGCCTCCAAACCCGCCCCGAGCACCGGCAAAATTCCGGCGTACGCTTCAAAAGTACTTTGTTGGCTGTAAAGCGCTTTGGGACGTCCCGAGGTCGTGAAAGGCAGTATATAATGCAAGTCTTTCTTTTATCTGTTCATTCTCGCAATTTCCTGCCTTAATATATTCAATATCCCTATTTCCTTGGCTTCTCTCAGCATGTTTCTCCTTTTCTTAGTGATTCTGCACTTCGTTGTATTTGTCCCTACTGCCAGTCCTAAATGGCTCGTCACTTCACTGACTGGCGGTGACTCACGTACCAAGTCTAGTACTATCCAGTTTTCTTCTGTTATCACTTATCTTACCCTGTAGATTCCTGTACCCTCGTATGGCAAGCCTTTCCTTTAGTTGTTTGATCAAGTTTTCTCATTTCTTCTCAAATCTATTATACCTGGCTTTCTAATGCGTAAATATCCCATAACATTCACATGTCAAGGTTTATGTTGTTCCCACAGACATTATCCTACTTAAAAGTTTAGACAGTTCTCTATATTTTAGGATCAGAAGATAACCTCAACCGTTGGCTAGAAAAACCTAGAATAAGCATTAATAAAGTTTTAAACTGTTATTTATATTACCTGGCTTCTTCAACAAATCTCCTTCTTGTGTGGTAGTTGCACTCCCCTTTTAATGTTACTTCTTTCAAGTACATCCTATTTAATAATTTTATACCTCTCAGATGTTCCCATTTTAAAACTTTATTTTTCTTAGGTTATTCCCGTTAGATTTTACTTCCATTGGGTGTTCCCCTTTAGATTTTCTTCTGCCTTTTGGTTCCCTTTTGTTAAGTGCTCCCCTTTTAATTCTTCTGCTTTCTCTTTAAATACCTTGGTAGCTGCTGCTCCTTCATGCCACTTGCTGAGAGCCAGGAGAATGAAGCTCTCCCAGCCGGATAAGTTATGTCTTTCACAAAAAACCTTTCACCTTCAAATACTGATGGCACTTGATGGAGTCTGACTTCCTCAGTCGATCTGCTGCTGTTTATTGTTCTTCAGTGTCTGTGTTTGGATGCCACTGGACTCATTTTGAAATTCAGAGCCCCCACCCCACCCAAAAAGTGTCCAGGCAATATAATCCCTTTCCAGTTACATCCAGTAATACAAAGGCTTTAAGGGTCTACTGTATGCCATCAGAAATTGCTAACAATATAAGCAAGCAGCATAGGAACAGGAGTAGGCTGTTCCGCCATTCAATTAGATCATGGCTGATCGGTATCTTAACTCCATCTACCCGCCTTGGTTCCATGTCCCTTAGTACCCTTGCCCAACAAAAATCTATCAATCTCAGTTTTGAAATTTTCAATTGTCCTAGTCTCAACAGCTTTTTGTGGAAGAGAGTTCCAGATTTCCACTACCATTTGTGTGAAGAAATGGTTCCTGACATCACCCCTAAACAGCAAGCGGAACTAAACATTCCTGGTTATAATGTATTCAGGAGGGATAGGGAAGGAAAAAAGGAGTGGGGTAGCAGTATGCAGCAAGGATAATATTACAGTTCTACAGAGGGATAATATACTAGAGGGTTCAAAGACTAAGGCTTAGAAATTCGAGTAGGCAGGAAACCTGCCGGTAACAGCACCGGCCAAGGCTAACGGCCGCCCGCAGAAAGAGAGCAAGGAAGCACCGGCATTTTGGTGCTGCCTGCTAATTTACATAAGCGGAGCAGAGAATCTGTGGTGCAACGCGCTCTTTCCACGCTAACCTCAGCAGGAGGCCGAAGGTCGTGTCTGAAGGCTCGGTGCGGCGTTCTCGGGCAATGTGCTGTGTCAGATCATTTGGTGACAGTTCCTGGATTTTGCCATCAAGTCCGCTGATGGCCCTTGTAGGGTTGGAGTATTGTGCGTTCTGGCAGAAGACGAGGCGTTTGTTTGTTCACGACTCCCCTCCTAATTTTGCGGATATTTCTCTGGGTCTTGTGTAGGGTCCAGAAATGGTTGCCAGACTGCCTGGTACTCCCACCTTCGCTGGCTGCCATAGCTCCACAGATCTTTCACCCAGATGGTTGCTGTGTGGAGGTTTGTGCTCCACCATGGTGCTGGAAGGAGAGGGTGAGGGGGATGAGGATGCACCGTCTTGCAGCTAGCAGTGACAGTGCACTAGCTTGCATATCGAATAGGGCATTCACTCCCTGGTGAGTGACTCTTAAAGCACAGGCTCAGATCTGGAGGGACTGTAACTGGAAACACCACATAAAGACTGTGTCACAGATGTCCTTAAACTGTTGCATGAGACATCAATGTAAATAAATTTAAAAAAGGGAACATGAACTCTTGGTCAGGAGTTCACTGGTGTAAATGGTGCAGAGGAGAGTCCAATTACATTTTTTTTTTTTAAACAGCAGCAGACTTTTGAAGAACTCTTGGTGAGAATATGCTGTCAAGCCTTTCCAAAGCAGACTTCCAAACTTTTTATATTATTTTATCAGTCCCTAAATTTTATAGATTGAGATTTTCTAGTTTAAGGAAATGCAGCTTTGATTTTTCCTGAGGTTATTACAACTGTAGTACAGTACAGTTTATTTTAGAAGTATTTACCTCCTATACTGTTTGACTGACCAGGGGAGAGATTTGATGCATCTCATTGGAAGCAGTTTTCACTCCAATAACTCTCCATAGTTATCCCAGCAGCTGTTTACTGTATGGGTTCTAGTTCACCGCCGCTTTCTCCCACCTCTCCACGCTGTCAACGGCTGCACGCACAGTCATGCTTTGGAGAGGGCAGTAAGAGTAGCGGCGAGCTCCAAAATAGATGAGTGTGCATCAATTCGGCGTTGCACTTCAGTTATGTGGAGAGATCAGAGAAACTGAGATTGTTCTCCTTAGAGCAGAGATGGTTAAGGGGAGACCTAATAGAAGTATTCTAAATTATATGGGGTTTTGATAGAGCAAGTAGGGGGAAACTGTTTCCTCTGGCAAGTAGGTCGGTAACCAGAGGTTCCAAATTTAAAAGAATTAGGGGGGAAATTAGGAGAATTTTTTTCAGAGGATTTTTAAAATCTGGAATGCACTACCTGAAAGAGTAGTGGAAGCAGATTCCATAAGAACTTTGAAAAGGCAATTGGGCTTGTGCTTGAAGAGGATTAATTTGCAGGATTATGGGGAAAAAGCAGGGGTGTGGGACTAACTTGGAAAGCTCTTTCAAAGAGCCGGCACAGGTAAGACGGGCCAAATGGCCTCCTTCTACACTTTAAGATTCTATAGAAGTCAAAATTGCACAATTTGGATAAATCTGAGTTAATCCAGAATTTCCCACATTCAGACCCCTTGAGTTCTGGATCATTTCCATTAAACCTTGCTTTGGTAGGACACAAGGAGCTATTTTAACCCACTCTGCCCCGCAGGAATGGGGTGGACGGGCAGTTAAAATCGTTTCATAGTACCCAATTCTTTCTCGCCATCCCCCATTTTAACCAAAAAGATTCTTTAGTCAGCCGAGGTGCCCACCAAAGACAGGCGGGGGCCTCATGAATACATGCAAATCAGGGTCTTATGATGTCATTAGATTCCCAACACGATTTTAACGCAAAATCGCGGAAATCCTGTCCAGCAACCAACCCGCGAGTAACACCAAGCGGGACTGGTCTCTCAGACACTGGAAGCACTATCTAAAGGGGCTCTCAGCTGAAGGTAATTGGATTAGAACAACAACTTGCAATTATATAGCGCCTTTAACGGAGCAAAAAGCCCCAAGGCGCTTAACAAGGGCATCATCAATAAAACAAAATTTGACACTGAGCCACAGAAGGAGATATAGGACAGATGACCGAAAGCTTGGTCAAAGAGGTAGGTTTTAAGAAGCATCTTAAAAGGAGGGGAGATAGAGAGGTGGAGAGGTTTAGGGAGGGAATTCCAGAGCTTAGGGCCTGGGCAGCTGAAAGCACAGCCGCCAACGGTGGAGCGATTAAAATCGGGGATGCGCAAGATGCCAGAATTGGAAGAGCGCAGATACCTCGGAGGCTTATAGGGAGAAGCGAGGCCATAGAGGGATTTGAAAACAGGCGTGAGAATTTTAAAACTGAGGCGTTGCCGGATCGGGAGCCAATGTAGGTCAGCAAGTACAGGGGTGCTGGGTGAAAGAGACTTGGTGCGAGTTAAGATATAGACAGCAGAGATTTGGATCAGCATAAGTTTATGCATGTGGATGATGGGAGGCCTACCAGTAGAGCTGGACCATGTATAGCAGGCACCTCAAAGCACTGGAGAGGTACCACCAACGCTGCCTCCGCAAGATCCTGCAAATCCATTGGCAGGATAGGCGCACCAATGTCAGTGTTCTCGCTCAGGCCAACATCCCCAGCATCGAAGCTTTGACCACGCTCGATCAGCTCCGATGGACGGGCCACATCGTCCGCATGCCCGATACCAGACTCCCAAAACAAGCGCTCTACTCGGAGCTCCGACACGGCAAGAGAGCCCCAAGTGGGCAGAGGAAACGCTTCAAGGACACCCTCAAATCCCCACCAACACCTGGGAATCCCTGGCCCAAGACCGCACAAAGTGGAAGAGAAGCATCCGGGAAGGCGCCGAACACCTTGAGTCTCTTCACCGGGAGCAAGCGGAAGCCAAGCGCAAACAGCGGAAGGAGCGCACGTCAACCCAAGCACCCCACCCACCCGCCCCTTCAACCACCGTCTGCCCCACCTGTGACAGAGACTGTAGGTCCCGCATTGGACTCAGTCACCTGAGAACTAATTTTTAGTGTGGAAGCAAGTCATCCTTGGTTCCAAGGGACTGCCTAAGAGAAGATTGGAATAGTCAAGTCTAGAGGTAACAAAGGCATGGATGAGGGTTTCAGCAGCAGATGAGCTGAGGCGGGGCGGAGTTGGGCTATGTTACGGAGGTGGAAGTAGGCATTGTAGGGATCTGTTCGCCATTGTGCTGTCTGGATTGGCAGGAGAGTTTCCAGCTTCCTTCTTCCTGAGATTTATTGCCTTACTTTCCATCGTCAAGCTCAAACTGCTGATCATGGGTGTCATTACTGCCAGTTTTATTTGAATGAAGAGGTTGAGCAAGAGGAGCAGCAGTAGCAGATTCAGCACCCAGCATGTGGGCCTATTAGAAGACAGCAGATGAGGGGGACTGCTCAAAGGGCTTACACAGCACACAGGGTCTATTGGCCAGTTTCTTAGGTCTAGTGCAGTGCAGGAGGTGGTCATGATTTTCCAAGCAGGCTGTAGCAGACCACTGCAGCCTCCTACAATAAGACCTGATGCGTGCTGGGCCAGGGGCGGGGCGGGGGGTGGTCACGCTTTGCCAGTAGCTGTCAAGTCACCACAGCTCTTAGCTTCATCATTGCCTCTGGCTCATTCCAGGCTGCTACAGGGACATCTCCCACATACCCAGTCTGCAGTGCATAGTTGCATTAAAAAGGTCCCCAATGCCAGGGCTAACCAGTACATCTCTTTCCCCATCGGCATCAACAGGACAGAGCTCATGGAGTTGCAGCAGTGGCTGGCTTCCCTCGCGTAGAGCGTGTGATATACTGCAGACTGCACACCTGTTGCCACCAGATCACCAGAAGACCAGCCATCACCCTTCGTAAATAGGAAGGGCTACCACTTAATTAATGTGCTACTTGTCTCCGATCACATTAGCAAAATAATACAAGTTTGTCCAAGGTTCCCAGGCAACTGTCACAATGCTTTTATCCTGCGTCACTCAACTATCCCCCAATATTCGACCCTTCCAGGAATGTGACAGGATGGCTGCTGGTGGACAAGCAATAACCCCTACATACATGGTTCACCAATACCCCTTTACATCCCCACCATGCCTGAACAATACAGGTATAATCAAAGCCATGGGACCACCAGGATCATAACTGAAAGACCATAGTACTCCTTAAACAAAGGTTCAGATGGCTGGACAGGTGTGGGGGCTCCTTACAATTTGTCCCACAAATGGTCTCCCATTTATCGTGGTGTGTTGCATCCTGCACAAGCTTGTCAGCCAGAGAGCACTACATTTGGAGGAAGCACAGAAACAGCAGCAGTCACCATCGGACGAGGAAGACCAGGTAAGGTAAGGAAGAAGCAGAAGAGGGCTACTTCAGCTCTTTGCAGCTAGAGATGCCAGGGATGAGTTCACTGCACAGCAATTCCGCTGACCTGCTCATTCCTCTGCCCTGAAACCTTACACAAAGCCCCTCTGAATGAACAATCCATGTTACATCCTTCACCACACCCTTCATCCTGCATCACGGAACATTGAAACCATTCAGCCAACTTCGATATCAATCACATACTGACAATGCAGACTCTGAAGCGGCTATAAAACTACAATGCAGATTAAATTTCCAAATGTGATAAATGTGTTTAATCCCATATACAATAATTACCTTGAATTTATTGATCACCCATGTCAACCCATGATGCGTTTCTTAAGAGAGATTTTACTAACTCTACTACTTCTACGAGGCACTCCCCTAATAACCTCAGTAAAGCTTGTTGGGACCCTTGAGATGCTTGTGACCGGGAACTTCTGGCTGTTCAAAGCTGTGAGGACCCGGCTGCAGACTCTTCACCTCAGCAGCTGTGGGGCAGTCTGGCTCAGCTGACTTCCTGGCACCATGGTAGGTGTAGATTCAGGGGGTGGCGAAGGAGCAGACGTGCTGACATCCTGAGAGAGGACAACAAATACTGCCCCCCGAACGCCGCTGCCACTCCCATAGGGCTAGGGCTCATCACTCCCACTAATCTGCGGGAGAGCAGACTGCAGGAGATGATTAACACCTTGAAAATCCCTATTCATGTGATCCATCATTCTCTCCAATGTGGAGCCCACAGCCTGCATGGCAGCCGTTTGAGCTTCCACCAAAGCTGCAAAGGCTGTGAACATTGGCTTGTGTTGTGAGGACCCGGTTGCAGCGTTCCTGGAGGTGCTCCCATTCTCCAAGATAGACTGGGGAGTGCTGATGCCATTCAAGATGACACCATACAGAAGGCGGCCTTCGAGACACACGACAACGCAAAATCATCGAGCAGAAACTGATAGCCAAGTTCCGCACCCATGAGGACGGCCTCAATAAGGATCTCGGGTTCATGTCACGCTACAGAACGTGACTCGACATCATTGTCTGCCTTTCCAGTTTTAAAAAAAAAACACCAAAAAAACCCCCAAAAAAAAAGCAAAAAAAAACCAAAAAAAGTTAAAAGCTCAACTGCAGACGGCAACATTTGACACGTTGGACCCCGTGACCCACCTCATTGTCTTAGCTGTACTCTGAGGTGTCTTTGATGTAATGCCTTCCTAACAGATTGTATCTCTGCAGACAAATTGCTCTCTGTGTATATATACTGTGTAATTGATTTGTATTCCCTCACTGTACCTGTACCTGTACCTGAAGAAGGAGCAGCGCTCCGAAAGCTCGTAATTTTAAATAAATCTGTTGGACTATAACCTGGTGTTGTGCGACTTCTCATTTTTGACCATACAGATTGGAAGTGGACTCCTCCATACTTTCAGCCATAATGTTGAAACTCCTCGGCAGGCCTTCCAATACATTGTATAACTACATGCGTGAGGCAAGCAGTTTTCTTTTCATAGCTGGATCCCTGAAGTCCTCAACTCTGTCCTGCTCAGTAGAGCTGAAAAGCTCTCGCTTGAGCTGTCCCTGCCAGTACCTGCTGCTGCTCACTGGTGCAGGGTGTTTCACCACGTGCAGACCCTCTAACTCAGTGTTTCTCAAACTGGGGTCCATAGACCCCTGGGGGTCTGTAGAGACTTTCCAGGGGATCCGCAACCGGAGGTAATTTCAAGCCTGCTCCTCTTTATAAAAACCGACACTGATTCACGTTCTTGTGAATTATTCTCAATGGCTGTGCCCGCCTCCTCACAGAGGCCCACAGCTCTCACTCACTTTGCAATGAGCGCACCCTGCCGGTCAAGCCGATTCCTCTCCCTGGCGCCGTAACCCTGCACCATCCTCCCGACATGTGATCAGAGCGTCTGCTGGGCCCTTCAAACACATGCCTGAACGTGTTCACGCAAACAAGTACAATCCCACAGTGCAGCTGTTACAGATCATGCCAGTGGGATAGTATGCTTCCAGCAGAATCCCAGCATATGCATGGGATGGGTGCTCGTGCCCTCAGTCAAAAGTTGTCCAGCACTAATTGGCTAATAGTGGCCATCTGTCGCTGCGGCATACCCAGAATTGGTGTGAGAAGCAGACTCACCCATCTCACTGATTACTAATCAATTTGAAAAGGGGTCCTTCAACCAAAAAAGTTTGAGAACCACTGCTCTAACTCACTATCTAACCCACACGGAGTGCCAATCTCTGTGCTGGTGCAACAGAGGGATGAAGCACATGATGGTGCATCCTCAGGGCATTGTCCTCCTCTGAGGGGGCTTCTGCAGGAGGCTCTTGCTGCTGAGAAGGACCTAGAGGAAAGAGAAAAGGGATACAAGTTAGCACTGCACTGACAGGCTGCACATTAGCACGTGACAGTCTTCAGAATGCAGCTTGACGTTGTCTGAATGTGCAATTTGCTGAAGTAAATGAATGGTTACAAGTAATAAACAGGCCTTCTGCTCCAACAAGCCCCCAGCATCGCCTTCCCCGATACTCAGGGGTTTTGCCGGGCCATTCATTTCCAGGGAGCCCTGCTCCTTTTGGGTGTTCCTCCCCGGTCTTTCTCTCCCTGGCATTATGTGCTGTGTTGTCCTGCACAAAGAGAGGGTGAGTTAGTGAGTGGCTATTGAAAAGGAAAGCGAAGATGTGTTGGGTTTGTGCATATAGTGCATCTGCTGAGAGCTGGTTAAGAAATGATATAGAATGAAACTGGGGAGGTGATGAATGGAAAGGCAAGTGTGTGACATGTGAAGTGAGGAAGGAGTCCCGAGAGGAGCTGCTGGTTCTGCAAGTGTTAGGATGCGAGAAGAGAATGTTATTAGTGTCAGGTGTGAAAGCAGAAAAGGAAGAGATGTGTGTGTTTGGAATGAGGAAGAGAGGTGGTTCAGTGTACCCTTGTCATTGGAGGGGAGGGGGGTGAAAGGAATGTTGGGAGGTATTATTGAGAGAGATGGATAGCGGAACTCACCCTTGCTGCTCGTGTGAGATCATTGAACCCAAGTCCTGAGTTGATGTTGCTGGCACTGACATTCTCAGTCATCTCTGTCCAAGCCTGTTGGATATTAGGCCTGGGGATCTTCCTGCAAGTGCTGGGGAACAGTACCTCCCTCCTTGCTCTGACCTACTCCACCAGAACTTCCACAGAGGCATCAGAAAATCTGGGAGTAGCCCTGCGACTCATGATTTCTGTTAGAATTGTGTTAACAGTGTTGTCACAAAATCTGAATGCAGGGAATGCAACCTTACTTTAGGAGGTGCAGTCCTGCTTTAAATAGGCCTCGGGTGGCTGCCCGATATTGTACCATGAAAATGGGCAGACTGCCCGTTTCCCAACGTGATCGGGTGGGCAGTCCTTCAATCATAGTAAAATGAAGCACAGGAGATAAAAATCGCCTGAGCCTGACGTTGGCAATGCATAGGATGGTTTGATGCTCCGCCCGCCCGATTCTCGCTCCAGGTTAAAATCGGGCTGCAGTTTATTATTTTTTCTGACTAAGTAGGAATGATGCAAGTTGAGATTTGGAATTTTTGGAACCTCAGTCAGAATGCAAATCAAAGGCTTTCTTCATCTCTAGTTTACAAGTATAGAATTCCTGTTGATAAACATTAGAAACTAGAGACTTTTGCTGCTCAAAGATCAACTTGTGGAGTGATAATACTCATGGCAGCAGCAACAGATTAGGTCCACCGTGATTTCTACAGTAAACAGTTTGGAAGTTTCAGTATGTTTCATATATGCATGCTTTGCATCGGAATATTGTTAAAATGACATTTATGCAAGGGAATATTTTCCACCTTGGTTTTGTCGGCACAAGCCATTAGTGCCGATCAGGAGATTTCACAACCCCTAGCTTGTGGTTTTCTGGCCATTCATTTTAATGAACTGGAAAATTTACCTTTATTTACTTTACAATGGCAGTAAGGACCTCCTGCTTGCATGATATACGAAGTTTCAACTCAGTATTCGGATACATTGTTCTGTAATCAAAACCTGTATTTTCACCATTTTAAATACAGTACTATAATTTTTACATAAGATAAAGATTGTTAAGCAATCTTAAACTATCCTCTTGTAAATCCGAAAGGATTTCCAAATAAAATGTTTTTGCACTGCTGTACACTTTGACGTATTCTTAGATACATAATCCTGATAAGTATATGTAAAGTGTGAAAGTTTGGTAACCATGCACTGTAGATTTTCAACTAATTAAAACCAGTTATCTTTGAACAGCCAGATACAAACACTGTCTACTTTAAGTATCATAGCTGCGTACTACATAAATACTTACAGGATGGGATACAATGCACTGTTTAACATGTTTAAGACCGCTGAACAATTTCGAAGGTAAAAGGCAGGAGGTAGAACTGCTGAGAATCACATCGTCATTCATAAGGTCATCTAGCTCTTGAAAAAGCTTCCTCTTCAGTTCCAAGTTTTCAGGAATACATTCCTGCATCACAAAGACATGAAATATGATCAACATCACTTACTACTGTGCATGCTGCAGCTATGGGAGCTAGAAAGATGTACAGAAAAATAATCTAATGAACATTTTATGAGTGAAAACATCATTAAGAGTAAACTCAGATTTTTTCCACTTCACCACATCCGGGTGACAAGAGAGTTGAGATGTTAATTCACTATCTAAAGTAGAATGGCACTTCCCAAAGAAAAGCAGGGAGTTCTTCAGGTGCCTGTTTGAAGACAGCAGGTAAAGAGGGCTGCTCGTAGAAGGCCTTACCCAGCTCACGGGGTCTATGGGCCAAGAATTACTATCTTGGATATTTCTGGGAAGCAATGCAGGAGGAAGCTGTGCTTCACCAGTCAGACTGTTGCAACAGGATCTGCTGTCTACTGGACCGGGGGCCATGCTTTGCCAGTGGTTGTCAAAGTTACCACTGTCCTTAACTATTTTGCCACAGGCTGCTCCCCCCCCACCCCCCCGTCCAGCTGGTACAGGGGACATCCCCCATAATCTCCCAGTCTGCAGTGCACAGCTACATCAACAGGTCATCAATGTTATCCTTGCCAGAACAAACAAGTACATTGCCTTCCCAATGGGCAATGAGAGCGCTCTGGGATTTGCAGCAGCGGTCAGCTTCCCTCATGTCCAGGGTATAATAGACTGAACTCATGTAGCTATTCAGGCACCAGATGACGAGCCAGAAGCTTTTGTCAACAGGAAAGGCTTACACTTAATCAATAATCAAATTATATGTGATCACCGCAGAAGAATCGTGCCGGTTTGTGCCAGTTTCGCTGGCAGCTGCCACAACGTTGTCATTCTGCGACAATCCATCTCCCCACATTTCCACCCATCTAGGAATGTCAGAGGGAGAGCAGACTGCAGAAGATGAGCGATGGTTTCAAAGCCCCTATCCATTTGCTCCATCAATCTGTTCAAGGTGGATGACTGCCTCTCCAAGGCGGAGTGCAGGTTTGAGCCCAGAGCCTGTATGGCAGCTGAATAAGCTTCCACCAAAGCAGCAAAGGGTGTGAACATTGATTCCTGGTGTAAGGGCCCGGCTGCATAGTTCATGGAGGAAGCCACACTCTCCAAGCTAGACTGCAAGCTGCTGATGCCATGCAAGCTGACACCGCATAGGCTGGAAGTGGACTCCTCCACACTTTCTGTCATGGTGGTGCAACTCCTTCGCAGGCCTACCAATGCCTGGAATAACTGCTTGTGTGAAGTAATCAGTTTTCTTCTCATTGCTGGGCTCCTGAAGTCCACACCTTTGTGCTTGTCAGCAGGGCTGGGAGAGGACTTCACCCTCCAGTGAGCTGTCTCCTGGGCTGTCCCCATCACCAGGTTTCCCAATGGGTCAATGAAACAAGTGGAAAACCCACTGGTGAGATTATAATGAGGCCCAGGAGTTAAAATACCCTAAGCCTGTTTTCTGAGGCAGCTAGTGAGTTCTGCACTCACCACGCTACCCATCTGTCCAAAACCTGCCCAGAGTTAAAATTGGTGCTTGTATTTCAGAAGTAATTCATTGCATGTGTAACGCTTAGAATTTTATTGAGAGATATGGTAAGGTACTATTATAAATGCAACCTTTTTTCTCCAACAGAACAATCATAAGGATCAATTTGCTAGCTAGAAGGAACCCTGTTTACACTCAGGAACAGATTATACCCCTGAGGTTAGCTGTTGAGAAAACGCAAGAAAAGCATAAAAACAGGTAACAAGAGCAGAACACCTGCTGAATTTGCAAGCCATAAACAGGCCATGATTGTTAGCTACAGGAGTGCAGAAAAACGAGTGCAAGACAAAAGGGAATGAAAATAAAACACTCGGATAGAAGCAGAACTACGGATGTGTGAAAAAGAATATGAGGAGGGCACATAATATTGAGGTATGAAACATAGAAACATAGAAACATAGAAAATAGGTACAGGAGTAGACCATTCGGTCCTTCGAGCCTGCACCGCCATTCAATGCGTTCATGGCTGAACATGCTACCTCAGTACCCCATTCCTGCTTTCTCGCCATACCCCTTGATCCCCTTAGTTGTGAGTGTTATATCTAACTCCCTTTTGAATATATTTAGCGAACTGGCCTCAACAACCTTCTGTGGAAGAGAATTCCATAGATTCACCACTCTCTGGGTGAAGAAGTTCCTCCTCAGCTCAGTCCTAAATGGCTTCCCCTTAATCCTTAGACTGTGACCCCTGGTTCTAGTTTTCCCTACCATTGGGAACATTCTGCCCGCATCTAATTTGTCTAAACCAGTCAGGATTTTAAATGTCTCTATAAGATCCCCCCTCATTCTTCTGAACTCCAGAGGATACAAGTTCAGTTGACCCAATCTTTCTTGATATGTCAGTCCGGCCATCCCAGGAATCAATCTAGTGAACCTTCGCTGCACTCCCTCAATAGCAAGAATGTCCTTCCTTAAGTTAGGAGACCAAAACTGCGCACAATACTCCAGGTGTGGCCTCACCAAGGCCCTGTACAACTGTAGCATCACCTCCCTACTCCTGTACTCAAATCCCCTTGCTATGAAGGCCATCATTCCGTTTGCTTTCTTGACTGCCTGCTGCACTTGCATTCCCACCTTCAGTGACTGATGTACCATGACGCCCAGGTCTCGTTGCACGTCCCCTTTCCCTAATCTGCCACCATTCAGGTAATAGTCCGCCTCTCTATTTTTACCACCAAAGTGGATAACCTCACATTTATCCACATTGTACTTCATCTGCCATACATTTGCCCATTCACCCAACCTGTCCAAGTCACTCTGTAGCCTCCTAGCATCCTCCTCATTGTTCACACTGCCTCCCAATTTAGTGTCATCCGCAAATTTGGAGATATTACATTTAATCCCTTCGTCCAAATCATTAATATATAATGTAAACAGCTGGGGTCCCAGCACCGAACCCTGCGGTACCCCGCTGGTCACTGCCTGCCATTCTGAAAAGTACCCATTTACTCCTACTCTTTGTTTCCTGTGTGCCAACCAGTTCTCAATCCACGTCAACACATTACCCCCAATCCCATGTGCTTTAACTTTGCTCACCAATCTCTTGTGTGGGACCTTGTCGAAGGCCTTCTGAAAGTCCAAATACACCACATCTACTGGTTCCCCCCTGTCCACCCTATTGGAAACATCCTCAAAAAATTCCAGAAGATTTGTCAAGCATGATTTCCCTTTCACAAATCCATGCTGACTTGGACCTATCATGTCGCCACTTTCCAAATGGTCTGTTATGACATCTTTAATAATTGCTTCCATCATTTTACCCACGACCGATGTCAGGCTGACCGGTCTATAATTCCCTGCTTTCTCCCTCCCTCCTTTTTTAAAAAGAGGGGTTACATTGGCCACCCTCCACTCCATCGGAACTGATCCAGAGTCTAAGGAATGTTGGAAAATGATCGTCAATGCATCCACTATTTCCAAGGCCACCTCCTTAAGTACTCTGGGATGCAGACCATCAGGCCCCGGGGATTTTTCAGCCTTCAGTCCCATCAATTTCCCCAATACCTTTTCCCGACTAATAAGGATTTCCCTTAGCTCCTCCCTCTTACCAGATCCTCTGACCCCTTTTATTTCCGGCAGGTTGTGTGTGTCCTCCACAGTAAACACCGAACCAAAGTACTTGTTCAATTGATCTGCCATTTCCTTGTTCCCCATTACGACTTCCCCTGTTTCCGACTGCAGGGGACCTACGTTTGTTTTTACTAACCTCTTTCTTTTTACATATTTATAGAAGCTTTTGCAGTCCATTTTAATGTTCTCTGCAAGCTTCCTTTCATATTTTATTTTCCCTGCCCTAATCAAACCCTTCGTCCTCCTCTGCTGAGTTTTGAAGTTCTCCCAGTCCCCGGGTTTGCTGCTACTTCTGGCCAATTTGTATGCAACTTCCTTGGTTTTAATACTATCCCTGATTTCCCTTGTTAGCCATGGTTGAGCCACCTTCCCTTTTTTATTTTTATGCCAGACCGGGATGTACAATTGTTGTAGTTCATCCATGCGATCTCTAAATGTCTGCCATTGCCCTTCCACTGATAGCCCCTTAAATATCGCTTGCCAATTTAACCTCGCCAATTCACGCCTCATACCCTCAAAGTTGCCCTTATTTAAGTTCTGGACCATGGTCTCTGACTTAACTGTTTCCTTCTCCATCCTAATGTAGAACTCCACCATACTATGGTCACTCTTCCCCAGGGGGCCTCGTACCACAAGATTGCTGATTAGTCCCTCCTCATTACACAACACCCAGTCCAGGATGGCCTCCCCTCGAGTTGGTTCCTCAACATATTGGTTTAGGAAACCATCCCTTAAACACTCCAGGAAATCCTCCTCCACCGTATTGCTTCCAGTTTGAGTAGCCCAATCTATATGCATATTAAAGTCACCCATGATAACTGCCGTGCCTTTTTTGCACGCACCTCTGATTTCCTGTTTCATACCCTCCCCCACCTCACTACTGCTGTTTGGAGGTCTGTACACAACTCCCACTAACGTTTTCTGCCCTTTGGTGTTCTGCAGCTCAACCCATATTGATTCCACATCCTCCAAGCTGATGTCCTTCCTAGCTATTGCATTAATCTCCTCTTTAACCAGCAATGCTACCCCACCCCCTTTTCCTTTTATTCTATCCTTTCTGAATGTTGAATACCCCTGGATGTTCAGTTCCCAGCCTTGATTGTTCTGGAGCCACGTCTCTGTAATCCCAATCACATCGTATCCATTAACATCTATTTGCACAGTCAATTCATCCACCTTATTACGGATACTCCTTGCATTAAGACACAGAGCCTTTAGGCTTGTTTTATTAACATCCTTTGTCCTTTTAGACTTATGATTTAGTATGGCCCTTTGTGTTTCTTGCCTTTGTTTACTCGGCCTTCCCCTATTGTTTCTCACCCTTCTAACATTTGTTTCTGACTGCATATTACTTCCCCCTGTTTCGCTACATAGGTTCCCATTCCCCTGCCATATTAGTTTAAATCCTCCCGAACTGCTTTAGCAAATATTGCCCCGAGGACATCGGTTCCAGTCCTGCCCAAGTGCAGACCGTCCCTTTTGTACAGGTCCCACTTCCCCCAGAACTGGTTCCAATGCCTTGCCAAAGATTGAGAAATCTCAAAAGTGGAAGTTTGGGAGGTGGGATTATGGATGAGAATGATGCAGAACATAGGAGGCAGCAATGAGCAAATTTAGATAGAAGGGGTACAAAGGCAAGAACCGAAAAAGTTTAAGTATTTTCAATTCAGGGCTCAATTAGTTAATGCACTATGAATTTGGAAAAAGGCATGAAAGGGAAGCAATGTAGTGAAGAGAATGTAGTGAAGCGAACCAATTAATTCTTAATTGACATGGCATTTGGAAGATGGTGCACATACTTAAACTGAGGTGAAAAAATACACCCCCCCACCCCCCCTGATGGCTCAGCCAGTAAATGTACTGCCCAGTGTGGAGCTAGGTCAGCATGGTTCCAGATTTAATTCTGAGCTGGCTGATCACAGCCAGGGCAGAAGATGGAACGCTATAATTGGTTTAATGACTGGGCTATGGTGGGATGGGGGTTTAGGGAACACCTTGGGTTCCTGCTCCTAACTACCATCAGTGACCACTTCTGGGAAGTGCACGTACATGTCAGGTGAGGATAAGATCTATAATACTAAACACTCACTGCCTACTTTCACAAATGAATAATGTCCACTTGGGTAAGGTACTAGAGGGTAACTGGCGAGTCAGGCATGGTGCAGAGAAGGAAAAACAAAGGCAAGGAATTAACTTGTATGGAAGTTTCAGGGGCTGGCGGTAGCAAGAATGACAGGGGTAAGAAGGAATTAATTTCTTTTGTTTATTGAAGAGAACACAAAAAGTTAAAGAATCAAGTTATTTATTAATTTATTGAAGGAAACACAGTAGTGTGAGGAAAGAGGTTTAATTTAGTAATGGTTTTGTGACCAAAAGTCAGGGTCTCAAGTGATTAATTATTGGTCAGAGGTGAAAGGAACTGTTCAATTATTCTTGAAGTCAATGAGGGTGATGTAAAGTATTGGTTCATTTTTACTTGAGTTACATCACAAGAAAAACAAATTATTCAAATCAGATATTGTTTTAAGTTGAGTGCTGAGGCAAATGCTACTTACTTAATTGTTTATTAATATTAATTGAAGGTGTGAGGCAAATATTTATTGCATCAAATCAGAGCGAGTGAAACAATTTATCTAATTATTGAAAGCGGAATTGAGTGGGTTAAGAGAAATATTTTATTTAATGAGTTATTGGTTTTGAACAAGGAAATGCAGGAAAGTATTAATTTTTTTATCCTCGATGTGTGTGGGAAAATTATTTGTATAAGTTGCAATTGAGACATGAGCAAAAGTATGGATTTGGTAAATTAGAATTAAGATGTACGTATAAGAAGCATTCAGTTGAATCCTTACTTAAAATTGGGGCATTGATGGAACGGGATCCAATGTAGGTCTAAAGAACTTTGAATTTCCTCACTGCTCATTCAGAAAAATTGGAACAAAAATTGTCCCTCTCTTCCTGAGGTTGCCGATCTCGTTCAATGTTGCTCTCTAATTTGTCCTGTGTTATTTCCTTGGTCTGTCTGTCTTCAACTCTTTTCCTGTCTCTGTATGACTATCATACTCTTTTCTCATTATGGTACCTATCTCTCTATTGGCTCCAACTCTTGTTCTGATTCTTTCAATCTTTGTGTAAGTCTCTGGTTCCCTTTGTCTCTCCTCTAATCTGTATGTCTCCTAATCACTCTGTATAGCAGTCACATATGTCCTTTTACTTATACTTAATTTCTATCTCCTACCTTTGTTTCAAAAAATCAGGGTACATAGCAAGGTGATAGGTACTGTGTACCCAGTCTTGGGGTGGGAACAGTGTGTTAGCAAATCTTTGACCACACTCGCTCAGCTCCGATGGACGGGTCACATCCTCCGCATGCCCGATACAAGACTCCCAAAACAAGCGCTCTACTCGGAACTCCAACACGGCAAGAGAGCCCCAAGTGGGCAGAGGAAACGCTTCAAGTGCAACATCCCCACCGACACCTGGGAATCCCTGGCCCAAGACCACACAAAGTGGAGGAGAAGCATCCAGGAAGGCGCCGAATACCTCGAGTCTCTTCACCGGGAGCAAGCAGAAGCCAAGCGCAAACAGCAGAAGGAGCGCACGTCAACCCAAGCACCCCACCCACCCGCCCCTTCAACCACCGTCTGCCCCACCTGTGACAGAGACTGTAGGTCCCGCATTGGACTCATCAGTCACCCGAGAACTCATTTTTAATGTGGAAGCAAGTCATCTTCGGTTCCGAGGGACTGCCTAAGAGAGAAGAGGAGCAAATAATGGAACATGCTCGAGGGAATGTGGCTGAGCCTGACAGTACTTTAAGAGGATGATGTCTAGAAGGTCTGGAGTAAGGATGTGCTTGAGTTGGGGCAGAGTCTGATGCCGGTTGTTGGTTCTACCTTCTCCTAGGGACTCAACTGCAGTCTTCCCAACCCTATACTTCCCTGATGATGCCAGATTAGTGCAACTATATTCAGTAAGTATAGCAGAACTGTGCTGATCTTTCATGAACTAGTAACCTTTAAATATTACAGTTCTTAAAAAGAGTGTTCCACTCATCTAAAGCTCTATCTTCTCAAGCCTCTCTTTTGGGCTGTAACCCCTCATCCCCGATAACCTGCTCATGAATATACATTGCACTTTTTTAAATTGCTTTCATAACCTTCCTATAATTGGGTGTCCAAAACTATACTTAACATTCCAATTGCAACCTAACAAGTTCAATATTACCTCCTTGCTTTTGTATTCTATGCCACTGGATATAAAACTAAGGATTCTGTTTGCCTTTTTATGGCCTTATCTACTTGTGCTGCAACCTGCGTATCTACACACCAAGATCTCTCTGCTCTTATACTTCTTTTTAAATCTGATCATTTAAGATGTACTTCCTTCTCCAATTCTTCCTTCTAAAATGTACTACTTTATAGTCCACTATAATGAACTGTATCTGCCACTTATATGCCCATCCTGCTCGCTTATTTATGTCCTCCTGCAGTTTTTCACAATCCTCAACAAGATTTGTCAAACCACAATTTAGCATCATTAGCACATTTCAATATTGTTCCCTCAACTTCTAAGATCATTTATAGCAAAATATCTCAAATACAACACATACACAGCACAGAACCCTGGTCTACTTCGCTATCACCCCAACACCCACTCCCCTTCCCACGGCACTTTCCCATGCAAGCGCAGGAGATGCAACACCTGCCCTTTTACCTCCTCCCTTCCCACCATCCAGGGCCCCAAACACTCCAGGTGAAACAGCGATTTATGTGTACATTTTTTCCAATTTAGTATACAGTATTCGCTGCTCACGACGCGGTCTCCTCTACATTGGGGAGACCAAACGCAGATTGGGTGACCACTTTGCGGAACACTTCCGTTCAGTCCGCAAGCGTGACCCCAAGCTTCTGGTCAGCTGTCTTTTTAATTCTCCGGACCACTCCCACTCTGACCGCAGCCTCCTACACTGTTCCAATGAAGCTCAACGTAAGCTCAAGGAACAGCACCTCACCTATTGATTCGACACTTTACAGCCTTCCGGACTCAACACTGAGTTCAACAATTTCAGATCATAACCTCTGCCCCCATTTTTCTGGATGGCAGCTGTTGTTGATGATTCTGATATTCCCAGTTACATCTGCTCTACTCATCTTTTGTTTATTTACTTGTCCCATTGCCACCCCCTTTTCTCTTGCACAGTCATTCCTTTTGTCATTTAATCTCTCCTGCCTTCCACCTGATCACAGATCTTCCCTACTGTTCTTTCCTCCTCTTCCCCCCTTTCCCTGCCTCTGTACTTGCTTAAAACCTGTTACATCGCTAACCTTTTCCAGTTCTGACGATAGGTCGTCGACCTGAAATGTTAACTCTGTTTCTTTCTCCACAGATGCTGCCTGACCCGCTGAGTACTTCCAGCATTTTGTGTTTTTATTTCAGATTTCCAGCATCCGCAGTATCTTGCTTTTGCATTGCAGAACTTCTTTTGCCAACTTTTTCCAAGTGTAACACTTTTTCGTTAAGAAATACAAGTTTGCTTCTGTTAGAAAATAAAAGACGTACACAAATAACATACAAGGGTGCCATTAGAAACATTTATGCAACCAAGACAATTACTAACATAAGACAAGAACAAATTCAACCTGTTCGACTTTTGAAACTCCAGTAACCAATGGGATCTCAGTATGTGTCCTGTGTTTTTCTTACTCAAATCTATTCAGACTATGCGCTACATTAAACTGGCTAGATGAGTCAGATTTCATTTAAAAGTTAACTGCTACAAAGCCTATGCCTATTGTTTTTTCTGAGAAAATATGAAGCTACAGTGAAGTGCCAAGTAACTTTACCAAAGTATGACCTTGTGTTTCAGAAGTTAATAAAAACGAATGCTATAAACACACCCAAAGCATAACTCAGTACTGGCAGTCCTACAAGGATGAACTGTTATGTTCACCTCATACAATGCCATATGCGTCAGAGTAAGTAGAGGCTATGGTTTATCTTGGTACTAACAAGCTAGCTTGAGGCAACAATGTAACGAGGTAAAACATTTACATTACACCATTGTTAATCAGTAAATGAGCTCTATAACTCATTCCAATCAGGGTGATAGTCTACTATTAGGTTTGTCTCTCTATTAACAACAGTTGTACTGTTGGTAAATTAAAAATGGTCACAATTCCATAAGTCTTTTGTGTTTTTCTCTTTCTCTCTCTCACTTATTGCTTAGATAGGATTGTGCCTTGCATGGCTGCATAGGATAAGAGCATAGATTTTATGAACTTCCCAAAACATTCTGCTAATTGAGACAGTTAACCTAAAATAAGCACATAGAATTGCATTCAATACTCTTGAAGCCACAGGGAATAAATGTACATACTGGTGTGACAACAAAGCATAAAGACCGGGGGAAATTTTGTCTTTGCCATATTGGCAGTAATCTGGCAAAGCGGTCATCCAATCTGTTATAGAACCCGTCCGATTTTCATTCCATTTTTAAATCAATATTGCTGGGAACGGCAATAGTTTTTTACGATAAAGTGCGAGCATGAGTTGGTCACCTTCAACACATTTTTCTGCCAAGTTGACAATTATACAAACCATCCTGGATGCATCCTCGACTGGAACTGGAATCTGATTGTGACATAATTGGCAGGCAACATAACTAAGAACCGCAGCAATGTGTGGAGTAATACACTAGAAGGACCACAGTATGATGCACTCTAAGCTATTACTGAGAGTGTAACCACTTTGTCAAAAAACTGTCTCAAAGCCCATGAAGTGCTTAAATGTGAAGTGGCTGAAGGACCCAAACAACAACTTGGATTTATGTAGTACCTTTAACAGAGAAATGTCACTAGGCACTTTACAGTGAGGGGAGGGGCGAGGGAGAAAGATAGAAAATCAGTAAGATAAAGAAATGGACACTGAGCCATGGTTGAAAAGTTAGGAGGGGTGACTGACAGATTTAACAAAAAGATTGGTTCAAAGTGGCTTTTATAGAAGATTTTACAGGCTAAGGGTTTTAGGGAGACAGTTCCAGAGAGAAGGACTGAGGCGGCAGAAGGCTCTGCTGTCAATGATAAGGTGGGAGGGAATGAAAGAATTCGCAAATGGCCAGTAGAGGACCGAATGGTGTGGGAGGAGATACAAAGCTAGAGGAAGGAGGGAGGCTGTGGAAGGATTTGAAGACAAATATAAGGGGGTAGAAATTCGTCTCAGGCGGTGGCACAAAACAGGCAGTATCGCATTGGCTGCCCGTATTACACAGCGCCTGATATTCAGTTCCATTGCAGTCATCCGATACCACCTGTTCTGCACCACCGCCAGAGACGAATTTTTAGGCTGAGGATTTTAAATTCAATGCATTGGGGAGCAGGCAGCCAATATAGGTCAACAGGGTTCTGACGAAGGGTCATCGCCCTGAAACGTTAACTCTGTTTCCCTCTCCACAGATGCTGCCTGACCTGCTGAGTATTTCCAGCATTTTCTGTTTTTATTATAGGTCAACAGGGAATGGCTTGTTAAGGGCCTGTACTTCATTGCAGGACAGGATTTAGGTGTCTGAGCTTTGGAAAAGTTGGAGTTTATGGAAGGTGGAGGGTGAGAAGCCAAGAAGGAGGGCATTGGAGAGGTCAAATCTAGAGGTGACAGAAGCAGGGATAAGTGTTTTAGCACCCAGTGGAGGCTGACGTCATATTGGACACCATGGTTTTGTGTGGTCGGTACAGCCTGAACGAGTGGTTAGAGTGGGTGTGGAACCAGTGGGAAGCGGGTAGAGTACATGTTGGGGGCCAAAAATTATGGCTTCAGTCTTCCCAATGTACAGTTGGAAAAAATTCTGACTCATTCATGACAATGTCAGGCAGACAGTCTGACAACACAGAGGTAGTTGTAGGGTCATGGCATATGGGGGAGGGAAAGAACTAGGGGCTAAAAATTGGATAGCCCCCAAAAACGGACGCAGGAATCACGGTGCGCAATTAACCCGCGCCCGTTCAAAGTAATGCAGGAAGCATTCAAATTTCGCGCTGCCTGCCAATTATAATGATAGTGGCGTACAGCCCTTCACTAAACATGCTGCTGAGCGGCTGCACGCTCAGCAGGGGGCCCAAGTTCGTGCGAGGCTAGCACCAATTAAAGCTAGCCTATAGTTCTTAAAGGGGAGGTGCATTCTAGCTGCAGCAGGTACTGGAAGTCGTTGTAGAGGAGTGTGACCCCTACAGGAAGAGTGAAGATGGCGCAACATGGCAGAGAGAGGGCTCCTAGATTTTCTGATGCAGCACTCGTGGCCCTAGTGCAGGAGGTGAACAGGAGTAGAGATGTCCTGTATCCACAGGGGGCCAGAAGGGAATGGGCGCCGACTGCCGTCGCTGTCAATGCAAGCGGTGAAGCCCCGAGGACCTGGATGCAGTACAGGAAAAAGTTTAATGACCTCACACGAGTGGTCAAGGTCAGTGAATTCATCCTCTAATGCCATATCCCACAAACTGCACCACTAGCCTCAAACGCTGCTCAATTCACCACATCCCCATTACTCACCTACCAACAATCATGACTCATACCTCACATTCATATGCTCCATCTCACCCTCACGCGCTTAGCACTGCTGCAAGCTACACACCCACATCTCACAGCTTGCACACACTGCCAGCTATTCAACATCAGCCAAACACAGTGAACCACACTCAGTGACACTTCCCCCTCTCTCGCAGGACAAGGTGGCGCACAATCGTAGGCAGCAGCAGCTAACTGGAGGGGACAGGCGCACCTCCATATTCTGACCCCGCTCGAGGAGACAGTGCTCGCCATAATTGGGAGTGGCTGGGATTTTGAGGCCGTGGCCAGCAGCGGCACTGAAACCATTGACAATGACGGAATGCTCGTACCTAATCCTCCTTCTCACATCCCACTTCCCCCTCATCCCACAATCTCTTCTGACTTACAAGCTGCAGACGGTGTAAGCATGCACCTCTTGCTTTTCCCCCTGCTCCCCTCACCATAACCTTACCCATGTGCCTTTCTCATTTCATATATCCAACCAGGCCAGGCAGTGATGCAACAGGAAGAAGAGTGATGGTGAAGAAGAAACACAGTCACTCGATCTGACAGTCGCAGCCACCAGCTCAGATACTGGCACTGCACGGACTTTAGAGGGTTGCTTAGAGGAGGGATCTGCACGTGGTGAGTCACCTGGCACGAGTGGACTGCAACCAGGACCGGGGGAAAGGGTAGCGCAGATACCAGCTCCCCGGAGGGTGAGGTCGCACATGGGTTCTGCTGCAGAGAACTCAGATGAGGACTTTGATGGGGCAGCCTACAGAATAAAGCTGATGGGTATGCACAACAAAATGATTGGTGCATTGGCAGGCCTGCCAGAAAGCCTGAATGCAATGTCAAGGAGCATGGAGGGGTCCAGCTCCAACCTTGAACAGGGCTTTGCTCAGAGCTTGGAGCCCATCCTTTCCAGTGTGGAAGAGGTGGGCAGATCCATTAGCGCACTTGTGGACCCAACGATCATGCAGCGTCTGATGACCAATGTCTCAGCTTCCATTGCAGCACAAGCACAAGCCACCCAATGTCTGAGTGCTTGTGCTGCAATGGAAGCTCAGACTCAAGTCATGCAAGCTCAGACTGCTGCCATTGTGGCATGGTTTACCAGTGCTGAAAGGGGCTTGCAGAGTGTCACAGCATTCCAGCAATCTGTTTACCAGCAGATTACTAGAAATGCTGAGGCGCCACCCCGGGGGAGTGGCAGTGTCTCTGTGGAGCAAGAGCCTGCTTACCTCTCTCAGGAGGACAGCATTTGTCCTCCCACCACTGCCACTCTGCCAGTGCCCTTGCTGTTGCCCGTCAGCCAGCCATCCCAGATTGCTGACGCCTATGCCGAGGTGGTACAGTCCGATGCCGGGCCTACTAGGCCCAGAGCAGCTCAAGTTTGTCCTCCAAGGCAATTGGCAGTCTGCACCACTGAAAGTCAGTAGTCTTCCATCAGCCATGCTGCTGCCACTGGGGTAGCACTGCGTAGCAGCACTAGGACAGGCAAAGGCACACTAAAGACAAGCATTAAGGGAATGCACAAGGGTGATTTGCTGACTTTTGAATGAATTATTGTAATGGTTTGATTCATAAAATTGGTTTGGAAGGTTTGTTTTGTGGTGGCTTTTATTGTAGCATTGTGGTCAGTAACAGAGGGATGGTAAGGTGTGTGACTATTGCTGAATGGGGAATTGGGGTTGCTTTCACTGGTACCACAGTCGGATGAGTCAACTACGGACAGCCCAGGCAGAAAGGGACTGTCTTGGTTGCCTCCTCCCTTCAACTTCCTCCTCTTCCGCTTCCTCCTCCTCTTCTGCTTCCTCCACCTCTTCCTCAGCTGGTTGTGTATGCCTGGTGGCAAGGGCTGTGCCCTCATGATGGCGAGGTTGTGGAGCATGCAGCAGACCACGACAAATCTTGAGATGTGCTCTGGTGAGTACTGCAGGGCTCCTCCAGAGTGGTCCAGGCAGCGGAAGCATTGTTAAGGACGCCAATGGTCTGCTCTATCAGATTCCGTGTGGTAGCATGGCTTTCGTTATATGCACGCTGCCCACGTGTGCATGGGTTGTGCAGCGGAGTCATGAGCCAGGTGGTCAGTGGATAGCCCTCGTCACCCAGTAGCCACCCTCTGGTTTGTCGTGCTGAGCAGACCCCTTGCAAGTCAGTACCAAGTCTTTGAGCACATGCCACTCCTTGTAGACTTTAGGCCACTTTAAAAGTCTAGAAAGCACCAAACACTTCTACAAACTCAGCAACAGCTAGTAGAAATCAATCAGCAACTAACCTAAGTAGGTAAGATCCCTTTAAATAGCACTGGTGGTGGGTCCTTCCTGCTGCTGAACACATGTTTAGCTGTACGAGGTTAAGAGAGGGCATTATCTCCAGCGTTGAGGTCGAAAATGGCAGTGCTGAAGTCAAATCAGTGTTACATGCTGGTTGACATCGGGATCTGCGTACTCTGCATACTTACGGCGCACACTCCCAGCGCTGACGCTAACGCCCTCACCAAAATGGCATCCGGCGCGGCCCGCACCAGATGTGCGCATGCACTGCTCAGATGCCATTTGAGCTAAATCGGCACCCGTAGCACCCAAACAACGGGTGCTATGCAATCGAATTTTTAGCCTTAGGTGCTATTAGCATAACTGTGGAAGCTGGTCCAGTGCCTGCAGACGATATTAGCAAGCACATAGACGAAGAGGAGGAGGGTGCCGAGGACAGATCCTTGAGCAACTCTGGAGAAGTCAGTGCTGTAGATGCACTGGCTGCATTCAGATAGTTATGAGTGGAACAACAGTGCTTAAGTAATGGAGGAAGTTGCAACAGTTGACTGTGTCATAACACAGCTGAGAGGTCAAGGACAAAAGCCAAATAGACGAGATTCAAACTGGGACTTTTGGGACAAATGAAGACAGATCTGGGCAGATGGGTTGAAGGTGGATTTTCTGAGAATGGAGCAACAATGATAGTTTTGAAAGTGAGAAACACGGTAGCAGAACAAAGGAAGCCATTAATGATACTGGCCAACATAGGGGTAAGGAAAGAATAGTTCCGTGGGAAAAGAATCAAGGGGAAAGGGATATTTCTCAGAAGAGATAAGCTTAGAGAGTCAGGAGGGAAGATGGAAAAATTTAGGGATTGGAGCTCGAGTGGATGGGAGAATAGGAAAGGTCAACATAGGGGATCCCCACCTTTGGTCCTGACTATTCTGATATGGCTGGCCTTGTAAAGGGGAAAAGTGGAGGAGAGGGGAGGGAAGGGGAGGGGCGGGGAGGGATCCTCAACCACTTACACGGCAAAGTGGGATTTCCCAACTGAGGTTGTGACCTTTCTCCGAGCTGAACTCATGACTCCTGCCAGAGTTAGTGAGCCCGACGAAACAACGGAGGAAATTCGGCCCCACTATTCCACTTGCCACAGTACAGCACAACACAAATACAGATGAATGAAAACATTATTGTGGGACTCTTGTTGCAGCTCAGGTCTCACAGGAAAATTAGTACAACGCAGGCATAGAAACTGTACTGAATAGATTTTTCAGAAAAACACAAAAGTGGGGGAAAAACAATTCCAGGTTCAAAGACAGACCTGAGAAAAGCTGACACTTGATGTGCATAGTAAGCTTCATAATTAAAATTGTTTAAAAAGTTGAAAGAATTGTCAGCTCAAAAAGGAATCCATTCATCAGGAAGATTTCTAGAGCCAAAACTGATTACACGCAGAGATAAATGAGTCAACTGACAAAGAATGGTGTCAAACAAACTCAATTGCCTGTCCCCAGCAGGTTAATGACACAGCAGCGCGTCAGATTTCCAAAATGTAAATGTTCCCTATGTTATAAAACTGACCTACTGCAGGTTTAAATGAAAGCATTAAGTTCCAAGGAACATACATAATTCTAGCTCTCCTCTGAAGTTCAACTCTATAATTTACCCTTCACAGAGAATTTTTGTTCTGAGGTGAATGATTTTTTACAACCCATTTCTGATAATAGACAATAACCTCTCTCACCAGGTGATATTACACTGTTTTTTTTACACAACACAAGGAATATTAAGATTTTTGACTTTGCATTCCTTATTCTTTTACTGTAGTGTAATGCAATATATAATTTTCCTTATTCATTTACCCTCCAAACACAAATAAATTACGTCAAAGTGATAAAAAAAAAGGAGGTGGGGTTCTCTATGACTTAATGCAGAGGCCAAACTGGAGTACCGCAGCATCAAAGTGCTTGTTGCCATGAGTCGTCAGATCAAAACAATAACGCTTTGTGAAAGCACGTAAAGTACACCACATAGATGCGATGCAGGTGTTGTTAAGAAAGAACAGTTACATATTGGCTAATAATGTGGCCAAAACATGAGAAAATAAATTAACTTTTTCCTGGTAGATCAGTCAGCTAAACAGTAACAGAAAAATCACATTCCATTACTCAATCATCTAACCCCTTCTTAGTGATTAATTAGTTTACCCAAGATTTTGCTACCAAACAAAACAGCTGTTTAGATTAACAAAAATCCTTGGCTCTAACTACATTAAATGCCAAGGCTCTGTAATCAGCAGATAAAATGGTACTTCCGTTGTAATGAGGAATCATGCGGCAGCAGATAAAGGTTTGGCATTGTTATTTCTTAGGATAAGTTTTACTTCAGTTGCTGTTGCAATGATCAGTTGCCAGATCGGAGTTACACTTGTGGCTTGCACGGAACTCAGCAACAACAACGTTCGGCATACCTGCTTGGTTATTGCCACAGAGCTCTGATCTCTGGTTGGCTAACTTTTAATAAAATGGGAACATAGGCAAGAGTGACACCTCTCTTACAACATTAGAAAATAAAATGTATTAAGTTTCTTAACCAGCTGAGCACTTTTAAAATGTGGTTTCGCACCAGGCTAGGGTTACCACCCAGCATAAGACTACCCATTAAAGGTGCCACATACTCTTTCTTTAGTAGAGGTCAGATCCCAGACCTGAATTGCAAATTATACTTCCACTTTCTGACTGCTTTTGCATCAATGCAAAAGTTGTCTTAGATAAGCAGAGATAAGCTGCACTACCCTGTCTGCATAGAAACAACATAAGATGCCGCAATAAGAAGCTCGAAAACTTGAGCTGAAGTAAAAAGAATTACCTTCTTTAAAGAATTAACATTCAAATGTGTCCAACAGAGCTTTGATTTTTTGTGTGTAGACTTATGAACATGTATATCGCAGGATGTTGAACTAAATTTGCTGTCAAAAAATAGAAGTGGCTGCCATGTGAACCATCATTAAACCAGATAAGTGATTCACAAACATATTCAGTGCAAACCACCACCAAAAAAATTCTCATAGCCTCTCGCAACTCATAAGCTATCGATACAGGCATCAGTATGTCTGATCATCTGAGAGAATTTAGAAGTTGTTCATTTAAAATCAATTTCGGGGGAGTGGTGAACTGCATAATCCTTTGTAAAAACAAACATGACTTGAATATCAATGTTGTAATTTCAAAAAAAACCTGTACAATTGCAAAATGCTGGAAGCCTGTTTGGCCCAGTGGTAAGGGCATGATATAGTTAAACCTAGAAGCACAGACACACCTGTGAGTTTTAATTTAACTTTGGAAAAGACATTTACTTTGGATAGGTGATTTAACAGTGAATAGGTGATTTAACTTTGGACAATGAGACTTCGTGTTTTAATGGGTTTCGATGGATCTTCAATGGATAAGACAACTATACCAGTTTCGCTGGAACAATGGACTTCCTGGCCTCAATGGAAAACACTTTAACCTTGGGCAAAACACATCAGCAGTAAGACTAATACGATAGCAAAATACTGCGGATGCTGGAAATCCGAAATAACAACAGAAAACGCTGGAAAAACTCAGCAGGCCAGGCAGCATCCGTGGAGAGAGAAAGAGAGTTAACGTTTCAGGTCGATGACCTTTCATCAGAACTGGGAAGAGCCGGAAATCAAATAGATTTAAGGCCAGGGTAAAGCTGGGAAAAGGGGGAGGGGATAAAGGAACAAAGGGGGAGATGAAGAGACATTAAGAGATATGCAAGGCTAGAGGTGGTGTTAATGTGACAGATTAAGGCTGAATGAAGTGTGAAATCCACTGGCAGAATGAAGGACAGCTGCCAGCTTCTAGGAGGAAAAAAAAAGGTGGGGGGGGGACAAATAAAAGGGTGGAAAAAATAAAATATAAATGTGATTGGAGCTGAGGTTATGATCTAAAATTGTTGAACTCGATATTGAGTCCAGAGGGCTGTAGCGTGCCTAAACGAAAGATGAGGTGCTGTTCCTCCAGCTTACGCTGCGCTTCCGTGGAACAGTGTAATAGGCCGAGGACGGTGAGGTCAGAGTGGAAGTGAAGCGGTGAATTAAAGTGACAGGCCACCGGGAGCCCCTTACGGACTGAACGGAGGTGTTCCGCAAAGCGGTCACCCAATCTGCGTTTGGTCTCCCCAGTAAGACTAAATCACATTAAATATGTATCACAGGGGTGGGGGGGTCCATCCCTCAGCCCTGTACATATCCTGTGGTTTGGCTTACTAGGTGTGTATTGGAAAACAAAAGTTGGGGGGGAAGGGCCCAGACTCAAAAAGGCGTGACGGAAGAGCTATAAGAAGGAACCACACCACAGCTCTCTCTCTCTCTCTCTCTCTGTCTCGGAAGCTAGCTCTGACTACAGCAACTGCCAGGTGTAAGGAGGAAGGGAAGACGGTCATCTCCAGCTCCCAGCCTGCAATCGACGTTGGCCACGACCAGCCGTACAGGTGACTGTAAGTATCAGTTGACTCTACATGGGGTTTGCACTGTGTAGGCAGCTGCAGTCAGATAAAGGAGGATGGGGACAGGTCATCTCCGATCCAGGCCTACAATCCACAACGGTAACGACCGGCCGGATGGGTGATTGTAAGTTTCAGCCAAATCTCAACAGGTTTTTGTCCGTGTTTTGTTGGTTTTAATAAACTAACAGTTTTGGGTTGAACCTAAACCTTTGTGTCGTCTACCATTTTGTTCCTGTAAAACCCAGAGTCAAAGAACCCTTGTAAGGACGAGGAAACCAAACACCTTACAGCAGCAGGGGCTCATAACCTCCCTCTACCAACAAGAGAGAATTCATTTTTATCTTTCCATCAGTATGGAATTTACATGACACATCCGGAGACGCGAGTTCAAATCCCACCACGGCAGCTGGGGAATTTAAATTCAGTTAGTTAAATATATCTAGAATAAAAAACTAGTGTAAATAATGGTGACCATGAAACTACCGGATTGTCGTAAAAACCCACCTGGTTCACTAATGTCCTTCAGAGAAGGAAATCTGCCATCCTTACCTGGTCTGGCCTATATGTGACTCCAGACCCACAGCAATGTGGTTGACTCTTAACTGCCCTCTGAAATGGACTAGCAAGCCACTCAGTTGTACCAAACCGCTACAGAAAACAATAATAAAACCGGACGGATCACCCGGCATCGACCTTGGAACTGGCTTCGGACACGACAAAGGCACACCCAGCCCAGTCGACCCTGCAAAGTCCTCCTCACTAATATCTGGGGACTTGTGCCAAAATTGGGAGAGCTGTCCCACAGACTAGTCAAGCAACAGCCTGACATAGTCATACTCACAGAATCACACCTTTCAGCCAACGTCCCAGGCTCCTCCATCACCATCCCTGGGTATGTTCTGTCCCACCAGCAGGACTGACCCACCAGAGGAGGCTGCACAGTGGTATACAGTTGGGAGGGAGTGGCCCTGGGAGTGCTCAACATTGACTCCGGATCCCAAGGAGTCTCATGGCTTCAGGTCAAACATGGGCAAGGAAACCTCCGGCTGATTACCACCTACTGCCCTCCCTCAGCTGATGAATCAGTACTCCTCTATGTTGAACACCACTTTGAAGCAGCACGGAGGGTAGCAAGGGCACAGAATGTAGTCTGGGTGAGGGACTTCAATGCCCATCACCAAGAGTGGCTCTGTAGCACCACTACTGACTGAGCGGGCCGAGTCCTGAAGGACATTACTGCCAGACTGGACCTGTGGCAGGCGGTGAGAGAAACAACACGAGGGAAAAATCTACTTGACCTCGTCCTCACCAATCTACCTGCCGCAGATGAACTGTCCATGACAGTATTGGTAGCAGTGACCACCGCACAGTCCTTGGTAGCAGTGACCACCGCACAGTCCTTGTGGAGACGGAGTCCCATCGTTTTGTGTGGCACTACCCCCATGCTAAATGCGATAGCTTCAGAACAGATCTAGCAGCTCAAAACTGGGCATCCATGAGGCGCTATGGGCCATCAGCAGAATTGTATTCCACAACAATCTGTAACCTCATGGCCCGGCATATCCCTCACTCTACCATTACTATCAAGCCAGGGGACCAACCCTGGTTCAATGGGGAGTGTAGAAGAGCATGCCAGGAGCAGCACCAGGCATACCTAAAAATGAGGTGCCAAACTGGGGATGCAGCAACACAGGACTACATGCATGCTAAACAGCGAAAGCAGCATGCTATAGACAGAGCTAAGCAATTCCACAACCAACGGATCAGATCAAAACTCTGCTGTCCTGCCACATCCAGTCGTGAATGGTGGTGGACAATTAAACAACTAATGGGAGGAGAAGGCTCCATGACCATCCCCCCATCATCAGTGATGGAGGAGCCCAGCACGTGAGTGCAAAAGACAAGGCTGAAGCATTTGCAAATATCTTCAATCAGAATGCCGAGTGGATGATCCATCTCGGCCTCCTCCTGAGGTCCCCACCATCACAGCAGCCAGTCTTCAGCCAATTTGATCCACTCCATGTGATATCAAGAAATGGCTATGGGCCCCGACAACATCCTGGCTGTCATGCTGAAGACTTGTGCTCCAGAACTAGCCGCGCCTCTAGCCAAGCTGTTCCAGTAAAGCTACAACACTGGCATCTACCCAACAATGTGGAAAACTGCCCAGGTATGTCTAGTCCACAAAAAGCAGGACAAGTCCAATCCGGCCAAATACCGCCCCATCAGCAAAGTGATGGAAAGTGTCAGACAGTGCTATCAAGCAACACTTACTCACCAATAACCTGCTCACCGATGTTCAGTTTGGGTTATGCCAGGACCACTTGGCTCCAGACCTCATTACAGCTTTGGTCCAAACATGGACAAAAGAGCTGAATTCCAGAGGTGAGGTGAGAGTGACTGCCCTTGACATCAAGGCAGCATTTGACCGAGTGTAGCATCAAGGAGCCCTAGTAAAACTGAAGTCAATGGGAATCAGGGGGAAAACTCCCCACTGGCTGGAGTCATACCTAGCATACATAGATACATAGATACATAGAAGATAGGAGCAGGAGTAGGCCATCCGGCCCTTCGAGCCTGCTCCGCCATTTAATGAGATCATGGCTGATCCTCCAATTCAGTATCCCGTCCCCGCCTTCTCTCCGTAACCCTTAACCCCTTTTGCCTGTAGAAATATATCTAATTCCCTCTTAAATATATTTAATGAGCTGGCGTACACTGCCCTCTGTGGCAATGAGTTCCACAGGTTCACCACCCTCTGAGTGAAGAAATTCCCCCTCATTTCTGTCCTAAATGGTTTAGCCCTTATCCTTAAATTATGTCCTCTAGTTCTGTTCTCACCCGCCAAGGGAAACATTCCTTCTGCATCTAGTCTGTCTAGACCTGTCAGAATTTTATACACTTCTATGAGGTCCCCTCTCAATCTTCTAAACTCCAGTGTGTACATCCCTAAACTACATAGTCTCTCCTCATAGGTCAATCCCGCCATTCCTGGTATCAGCCTGGTGAATCGCCGCTGCACCCCCTCCATGGCAAGAACATCTTTCCTCAGATGAGGCGACCAAAACTGTACACAGTACTCGAGGTGTGGTCTCACCAGTGCCCTGTACAGCTGCAGCAAGGTATCCCTGTTCCTGTATTCCAACCCTTTTGCTATGAAGGCCAGCATACCGTTTGCCTTCTTGACCGCCTGTTGCACCTGCATGCTCGCCTTCAGTGACTGGTGTACAAGAACACCCAGGTCTCTCTGTACTTCCCCCTCTCCCAATTTATTGCCATTTAAATAATAATTTGCCCTCCCGTTCCTGCACCCAAGGTGGATAACTTCGCACTTGTCCACATTATAGTGCATCTGCCATTTATCCGCCCAATCACCCAGTCTGTCCAAATCGCTCTGGAGCTTCCTGGTCTCCTCCTCTGAGCCCACCCCCCCTCCTAGTTTAGTGTCGTCTGCAAATTTGGAAATGCTGCATCCGACTCCCTGATCCAGGTCATTAATGTAAATTGTGAACAGCTGGGGACCCAGGACAGATCCCTGTGGTACCCCACTTGTTACTGCCTGCCATTCAGAAAATGAGCCGTTTATTCCAACTCTCTGTTTTCTATCTGACAGCCAGTTCTCTATCCACGTCAATACTTTCCCCTTTATCCCATGAGCTTCAATTTTCCATGCTAATCTTTTATGTGGGACCTTGTCGAAGGCCTTTTGGAAGTCCAGGTACACCACATCTACTGGCTCTCCCCCATCTATTTTACCAGTTACTCCCTCAAAAAATTCCAATAGATTAGTCAAGCACGATTTACCCTTTGTAAATCCATGTTGACTCTGTCCTATCCTGTCCCCATTTGCTAAGTGCTCCGCTATTTCATCCTTAATGATGGACTCCAGCATTTTGCCCACAACTGATGTAAGGCTTACAGGTCTGTAATTACCTGCTTTTTCCCTACCCCACTTTTTGAATAGTGGGGTAACGTTAGCTACCCTCCAATCCATGGGCACTGTTCCCGAGTCTAATGAATTCTGAAAAATCATACTTAGTGCATCCGCTATCTCTAGGGCCACCTCCTTCAGTACCCTAGGATGCATGTTATCAGGCCCTGGGGATTTGTCCGCCTTCAATCCCTTTAGCTTCCTTAACACCATATCCTTAGAGATATTGATTTGCGTCAGTTCCTCCTTTGCCAATGTCCCTATTTTTCCCGATATCCCAGGGAGGTTTTTTAGCATAAAGGAAGATAGTTCTGGTTGTTGGAGGCCAATCATCATAGCCCCAGGACATCGCTGCAGGAGTTCCTCAGGGCAGTGTCCTAGGCCCAACCATCTTCAGTTGCATCATCAATGACCCTCCCTCCATCATAAGGTTAGACATGGGGATGTTCGCTGATGATTGCAGTGTTCAGTTCTGTGCGCAACTCCTCAGATAATGAAGTAGTCCATGCCCACATGCAGCAAGACCTGGACGACATTCAGGTATGGGCTGGTAAGTGGCAAGTAACATTTGCACCACACAAGTGCCAGGCAATGACTACCTCCAACAAGAGAGTCTAACCATCACCCCTTGATATTAAATGGCATTACCATCATCGAAACCCCCACCTTCAACATCCTGGGGGCCACCATTGACCAGAAATTTAACTGGACCAGCTACATAAATACTGTGGCTACAAGAGCAGGTCAGAGACTGGGTATTCTGTAGCAAGTGTCTCACCTCCTGACTCCCCAAAGCCTTTCCACCATCTACATGGCACAAGTCAGGAGTGTGATAGAATACTCTCCACTTGCCTGGATGAGTGCAGCTCCAACAACACTCAAGAAGCTCCACACCATCCAGGGCAAAGCAACTTGCTTGATAGGTACCCCATCCACCACTTTAAACAATCACTGCCTCCACCACCGGCACACCGTGGCTGCAGTGTGTACCATCTACAAGATGCACTACAGCAACTCTCCAAGGCTTCTTCGACAGCACCTTCCAAACCCGTGACCTTTACCACCTAGGAGGACAATGGCAGCAGGCGCATGGGAACATCATCACCTCCAAGTTCCCCTCCAAGTCACACACCATCCTGACTTGGAAATATATCGCCGTTCCTTCATCGTCGCTGGGCCAAAATCCTGGACCTCTCTCCCAAACAGTGCTATGGAGTACCTTCAGCACACGGATTGCAGCAGTTCAAGGCGGCGGCTCACCACCACCTTCTCCAGGGCAATTAGGGATGGGCAATAAATGCTGGCCTTGCCAGTGATGCCCACATCCCAGGAACAAATTTAAAAAAACTGTAATACTAGAGCAAGAGTTCCAAAAAAAAAGGAAAATATTAAATTGCACTATTTGAATCTTCAACAGTCAATAAGAGTGGTGCTTTTGTGTGTGCATATTGCAGGACAGTACAGAAGTAATTTAAAGTGGAATAAAATGATCAAGTAACGTTACAAAATTAATGTAAATTTGCATATATTTGGGCAAAAAGACATTTCCCTCAGGTGTTGACGTGATTTTTTTTCTGTTCTTAAATCTGACAGATTCGCAGTCAGTAAAATAGATTTGGGTGGACAGAAAAATTCCAGTAGATTTTTACCTGCAGCTCTGTTGCGATTTAAATGCTACCAGTATCAGTCACAGTGCAAGATGCTGCTTACAAGATCCATTTAGCACTGATCATTTCATATGTATTGGAGCAGAGCTGATGGCCATTCATTCATTCCAAGTAGGACTTCCAACTAAATTAGATCTTTTTGGCCTGGTTAATTTTTTAATTAAAATTTGATATACAATGTCGCCTATCTTGAGTTTTCAGTAAATGTTTTGCAGTGTATGGTCTCAGTTTGCTTGTAAATTATTTTGATAGCCCCATTTGAAAATTGTTTCTACTCAATACTTCCCACGGAGGTTGATATCACACCTATCAGAGGTGCACTAGACAACAGATACCCTTCGTTAATCAATAAACACCCCCATTAAGGATGGATATTTGGGAATATTATCCTGGTTCCAATTCCTGGATATTCCTTTAGTATTCCTGGAAATCCTTGATAAGTCATTTTTATTTAGTGTTGTAAGCTTTTAGCCATTGCAATTTACTTGCCCGAATAAATCATCCATGAAAAGAAAAATCCAAACAATTTGGCTGGCCCTTTCAATAACCAAGCTGTAAGATAGAAACTTTTGAGAACACTGCACTGTATCTGACCCTTCATCTGAGACAAAATTCCTGCCTATATGAAATCTCTCATGGGTCAAAATTCAGTTCCAGGAAGTCCAACAAATCACTTTTTCTCCTTCAGTATTGAGCTCATCGAAATTACTGCTGTCTTCTCTGTTTAGATCTTGTGAATGATCCTGGGCATGCTATGTGAGGAAATGGTGGAAAAGCGTGAAGGAGAACATTCAAAACTAAGAGTAAACCACAGGAGAACATCCAAAACTAAGGGTGAACTGTCTTAGCTCTGTAGCATTTAGAATTGCTCATATGATTGATTTACTATTAGAGAATGTCACTTGTCTCTCGATGAATAACCCAGTACATGGTTGGCCCTCGCCCCCATGCTCAAGTCTGCCCCATAACAGTCTAAACCGCAATGAAGCGTTGCAGAATTTCACAGAATCCCCACAATGCAGATAGAGGCCATTTCGGCCCATCGAGCCTGCACCGACACATATCCCACCCTATCCCCGTAACCCCACGTATTTAATACCCCTAACACTAAGGGTCAATTTATCATAGCCAAATCAACCTAACCCGCACATCTTTGAATACAAATGATGAGGTTCTGAAAAATCGCAATGCCATATCTGCAATACATTGAAACACAGGAGTTAAAAATAACTTCTTCCTGGTTTTCTTCGTGTTCGAATACAGTGGTGTTGTCCATCTGAATTTATTCCTTATAGAACACTAGAGGCTGCCACATTGCACAATACTCAAGCCTGTTTATGTGTACTGACACAAAAAGGGGAAGATAATATAGCCTGTGAGCAAGTAGTCTTGCTAACCACTCTGCCTGGGATTGGAATGTAATTGAGACACCTAAACAGGGAGAGAGAAAAAAAGTCCAACCTGCATTATCCAATGAAAGCACTGCTCCCTTTAAAGCCCTTTTGACCCGGTTCTTTGTAAAGTTCTGCTCTGCCTCAAGCAGCAGTTCTAATGCTGCAGGAGGCACAGCACGAAGAAAACTGTTGGAGGCATAAAGGAGAAAGAGGAAAAGAAGGGGGAGAGAAAGAGGAAAAGAAGGGGGGGAGAGAGAGAGAGAGAGAGAGCATGAGAGGCAGAGAGGAATAGAGAAAATGTAGCAGGGGGAGAAAGGGGGCAGAGAGGGAAAGGCACAGAGAAAGAGATCTACAATAAGATACACACACACACCAATGAAAGAAGCATTAGGAACAAGATACTGGAATTGAAGGCTGTTGTGGCAGTAAGAAACTCGAATGTGGTAGCAACAAATACAAAATTGAGGGATATACGGAGTTCGGAAAACAGTGGACAGAAAAGAAAGTAGTGTAGCCCTATAGGTCACATTTCCTGTGTAGGCGTACTCAGCAAGTTACGCTTACATTTTACACAACATTCACTCCCATTTTGCCATCGGCAATTTACATTGAAATTTCCTGCCAATCACATTACCATTACTGGAATGTAAAAATTGGCGTAAATAAGCAAAAATCAGCGCAATCAGGGCCTGAAGAAAGCACACCATATATTCCTTCGTTAAGTCTGAAAATTAAAGTTTGAGGCCATCTAACCATCATTTAAGCACATTACGTACAGCGTGTTTAAAAAATGCTATTGTGAAAGCTTTTCAATTTTTAATGTGACTTATTCTGATGCCATAAAAATGCATTCAAAGAAAAAGAAAATACAGTGCAGGCCTGAGTAAGGAGAAAAAAAGACGACCGAACCAGCATTATTGCAGGAAATTTATGGTTTCCACTCTTTCGCATGTGGAAGGATCGATGTTAATGAGCAGAGGAGGATCTTGGTGGGGGTTTCAAAGAACCGATGCAGAATATCGAGGAAATTCGGGCTTAGAGCGAGAACAGGAGTACGTCATTTTTGCCTGAATTTTCTCAATGTTCTGCGCCAGAAATCGGCATTGGGCCGCTATTATACATTTGTTTGGGTGAAAATTTACAGAAAATTCTGGGCCCTTTAATACGAAAAAGACTCCAGGGGTATACTACAGACCGCAAAGTCAGAAGGAAAACAGAAGATAGGAATGGCATGTGAGAACAGGAAAGTTATTTGAACTGGAGAATTGAAATCACCCACATATAAGTTGAGAATACCCAAGTGGTTTAGTATCGTATTTGGTAAATGTTAATGCACGACTGCTTCACGATCCCATGCATCAGCCATAGGAGGCAGTGCACATCTAGACCTGGTATTTTTAAGTGACTCAAATAACACACAGGAAACAGAACTTGTGATTAGGAGTGTTTGTTCAACTACACTCGAGTAGAGATCGAGTGGGACACCTTGAAAAGAGTAATGTTGTACCTGCAGGATAAATACATATCTAGAATCAGCAGGCATTGATTAAATAAGCATGAGCATAAATTAATTATCAAATTAATCAGAAGTGGAATAAGGAGGAAGAAAGACTCTACAAATCCTGCAGGGAGAAAGGATGAATATGCAGAAATGTAATAAAAAGGTGGCGAGGGGAACAGAGATACCTAAGCAAAAGCTTAGCTGCAGACACAAACATGAGTCTGAAATTCTTTCAGTATTTCAACAGTAAGAGGGCAGTAAGGGAAGAACCATAAAAGACGCAAATGGGGCCTATCTATTATTTTTTTTCTTTGAGTTAAAAGAAATATTTTCTTCATACAAAACGGTACTGAGTTGAAAAGCACCTAAGTGAGTATTAAATGCTCTTAGAAAATCTCTGCTTTGATGACCTAGACTGAGGTGAATCAAACATTTGCTTGTGGAAAACTTGGCCTGTACATAAGTAACCATTTGAACACTGACCTGGATGTGAATGGCGCCCTCTACTGCTTGCGCAAGGTCACTACAGGCACTGATCAGCAGCATTTGTTCCTCAGGTTTGAAGGTTCCTCTAAGCATGCCAGTCCTCTCAAGTTCATTCAGCCGCTGTCTAAATTAAAAACAGAATATATGTTACTATCTATGTGACAAATAGGGAGTTTCATCACCTTTCATATCCTAATATTTTTAACGTTGATCAGATCTGGCTTGTCCCATTTAAATTTTACTTACTACTAAAAGCCAGCCTAGATGTTTGTATTACAAAGTTTCAGAAGTTTTATTATGAGGATGGCTTGATTGCAATCTTGACTCCTTGTTTTCTTTAGGTAAATGGCCAGTTAAATCAAATGGATTTTGAAAACAGGTGGCAAATGGATTTGTCTCCAACATCTGTTGACAATACAGGCATCTCCGCATCATGACAATACAGGACACAGTTCTGCGAGCTGCAAACTGTTTCCATAGGAGCAGATCTCAACTTTGTGTAATAGTGTAAAACAGGTGATAGGAAGTCAGCAGCCCATTTTACATCTCTTCGATTTTTATTTCCATTGAACTCAATGGGGGAAAAATTTGCTCGCGCCCCGAAAAAATTAGCACCCCCGCGCCGTAAAATGAGTGGTAGCACCCCAAGCAGGAGGCGGGGCGCTACTGGAAGCACTCCCCCTCCTTCCTGTAGTGCTACCATTCAATATCGCGGCGCTACGTACAACAGCGCCACGCTCGTCGGCACGTAGCGCCGCGGTATTACAGGCCTCCCTCCCCTGATTAAAGGGGAGGGGCACCGAGGCCCTGCTGAACCACCGGGGAGCGGGAAAACAGCCCGACACTCAAGTGTGCTGGGCTGACCGATCGCAGCCAGCACCCCGCATGAGGGAACGGAAAGGGGGCAGGTGCTGGCAGGCGGCCCAAATAAAATGGCCGCCCGGCACCTGCCCTTCAATTAGCACCGCCGCGGCTGCAAAAACGCCACCCTGACCCTGTCGGACATATCGTTCGGCAGTAAGTCAGGGGGCGTGACCGAAGTTTGCAGCCAGGGCGCGAGCGGGGCGATGCCAATGAATTTCGCGGGAGGCGTTAGCTGCGCCGCGCCCGGGCACTAGGTGCTTTGCGCCTTGTTAGTGCCCCCCCGGGGTGCTAACGGGAGGCGCAAAGCAACCCAATTTTTCTCCCAATTGTTCTAACCAGGAAGTGGGTTTTAAAGTGCATTGGGGGGATTCCGAATAGGGAACATTATGCAGTGGTCACAGGAGGCCAAGGTGCACAATGAAAGCTGAAAGCAGCGGCAAACTCTCGAAGATTAGGCAGTAGGGCAGAAGACCACATAACAGACGGAAGACAACATAACGGGCAAGAAGCAAACATTGGTGGGAGCGGAGGCCTTGGTTCCGGTTGCAGGCTAGAGGTTGATATGCTCAGATTTGGGAGCAGGGGCAGCCTATAACAGGAGCCAGAGTTAGTGAAAACTATGGCTAAAGTCATGAAGATTAGGCAGCTGGAGGCGGTTGGTTAGGCAGCGTAAGGGACAGGGAGAGACCTCAGATTGGGGTACAGGCAGGCAACAGACGCCTTGGATCATGGAACAGGTTTCCCATTGGGAATTGCCCTGTATCTTTCCTCTTTTTTGGAATGAGAGGTGCAACAGAAGTTGGTCAGGTAGCACTGGAATGGCACCACCTCTTGGTACTGCTGCTCCAGGATACAACAGCAGAGGTACACTTACTGCATTTACGGAGACTTTGCTTGGCCGACGAAGCATCATTGAATTATGCCACAAGGCATGTAGACATATAACCCACCTCCACCACAGGCACCACCCTGGCAATGGCTAGCAAGATTACAAACGTACTTAACTTTTATGCTACAGGGTCATTTGCTGGAGATGTCAATCAGTTCTGTACAGATACATTGCTTGCTAAAGCAAGCCATTTCATCTCCTTCCCATGGACAATCCAACTGATCCCTGATCTTATGTACCTGTAAAGGAGGAAAGTACCACAACCTGCCCCTCTCTTATCCTCTGTCATTTGAGTGACTGCTCCTGGCTTGCATCTATTACTGGTGCAGACTGTCAGATCACCCAGCACCCACCTCGCCCCTGTGGAAGTGCAGTTTACTTTTAAGATACAAACAAAATGGCTTCTCTGAGAAAAGAATTTTTAAAAAGGAATTCAAAATGGCCGACAGTAGGAGTCACCATAATAAGTAAATCATTCTAATTAGCTACAAGGATGGGACAACTCAGAATTCCTTATCTAAGAAAAGCTTAGCAAAATAAGGCATCAATTAGTTCTAACCAGCTCAGGATGAGATAAGGTAAGCCATCAACCCACAGATTAGAGAATGAACATTGAACAAAGGGATCCCACAAGGAAGGTCTGGTTATCTGATCTTTAAGGAATTTCTGCTCGTTATTATAACGAAAACCTATGCAATAACTCACAAGTTTGTGCATCATTAAATAGGATGTTTAATGCTATGTCATATGGCCTGTTCTGTGTTCTTTTTGTATAAAGTATGTTCAAATCTTGTAAGATTCGAAGCATTCTGACATAGCAACTTGACTGTGTCAGAACCTTCCCTTGTAACAAGTAAACTTTATTAAAAAGCCTTCTTTGACACGATTCTATGTTTAAAAAGAGTTCTACTCGGCATGTAAAACTTCGACAGTTTCTTGGAGGTTCCGCCGAGATCGCTTGCTACCTCTCGGTAAGTCACGGACAAAGGACACTATGAATTTCTAGTGACAAATCCTAAATGGCCAAAGTGATGTTTTATCACCTAAAAGGATTTCTCACTAGATACTGAATTGGTGTTAGTCTGTTTCTTCCAACAGAAGCACTGCGATCCTGTTTTAGAATGGAGTTGAATCTTGTAACTTTTGCTTCTTTTATTTTAACGTTAAAAGGAGAAGAATTCTGACAGCTCAAGTCTCAAAACTATCGGGCAAAGAAGGCAAGAAAGAGAGTCGGCAGGGTTGCGTCCCGGACTAAAGGTACCAGGTTGTGAAAAAGCGCTAAAAGGTTAAAACTGCAGTATCAAGGGTGGGTCCCTTGAGCCGGAGAAAAGAGTCTCGCGGCAGAAAGGTTTAGAGAGAAGCCTTCACTTAGAATATAAGTTACGTATAAAGCATAAGTTAAATGTTAAGGACTCAGTTTGTAGTGGCGTTCAACGCAGGCTGAGAATTGACTATTTGTTTAGTTTAAAGTATAAGATTAATGTCTGATTACTTGATTTGTTTGCCTGTTTGGGCTTTTGCGTTACTTATCATTGTCTTTATTGTTGTTAATTCTTGTTATTGTTTGTCACTTGTGGAGCTCCGAAGGGTTAATAATAATCGTAAAGGGGTAAAGGGTGAAATTTGCAATCCGGAAGAAGAGTGCCTAGTATAATTAAAACTTTACTAAGAATAGAAGAATTACATGTCTAGAGGACTGTCTCGCAAATAGAGACCCACAAAGAAGAGGTAAAAAGTCAATAAATTGGTCAGCCTTTTCAGACTGGAAAAAGGAAGCAGAAAGGCGTAAGGACCGTAGTATACAAGCCAGTAGATCTGACATTAAAAATAAGAGAAAAGACCCTGTGAGTAAATTGGCTAAACAAAATGAAGTTAGACAAATAGGGACCAAAAGAATAAAGTTTCCCTCTTAATGGAGCAAGCAGCTTCCGCAACACCGACGGACCAGAATTGAAATCTGAAACTCAAAGCAAAAAAAAAGGGATTTGGAAAGCCAGGAAAAGCTGCTGAGAAAAGTTTTACCGGCATGGAAGTTATTAATGTCTGTGCCGAGATAAAAAGCTAATATACAAGATTTGTTGAGTGAAAGGAATCTTAAAAGGAATACTGGGATCTCAGTTGTGTGAAAAGTGTGAAAAATTCCTGATTGTGTGAATGTTTAAGTTTGTTAAGTTACAGTATTATTTTGTCCCTGGAAAAAAAAAATCTGCCTAAAAAAAGTGTCTGTCATTTTGTTTATGTTTTAGCTCCACCCACTCTTTTGTACAGAGAGCTAAAAGCTGTTTTTAACTCTTTGAAGACCTGTCTTGAATGACAGACAAGTGTGTTGTTTTAAGTTTGTTAATTGTTTTACAAAAGAGGTATAAGCTTCAGCCTTGAAGTCACAGTTGCCAATGTGCCTGGAAAGAAAATGACAATTAATTTGAATGTTTACAAGGCATGGTAATTGTTTCTTTGTTAATGTGACGATGGGTTCTTTCTTTTCCAACTGACACTGGTTAGTTTAAAAAAAAAATTGATCTGGATTGAATTGGAATTATTGAGGTTAATTAACCTATTAAAAACCAGACTTTCATTGTGCACGGTGAAATTCTGGTTGGTGTAAATTTGTGTAGACCGCATTGAATAAGATATTTAATGGTCTGAAACCAGATTTTGAAATATTTACAGTCTTGGATACAGAACGGGTTCTGGTCCATACCATTGGCAGAGGAATCACAAGGAAATTCGCCTTTACTGTCAGGGATAGACAGGAATTTTATATCAGACTTTGCAGGGAAAGCATTGTGCCAGAGGAAAAAAAAACTAATTTGAATTACAATTTAAGTTAAGCTGGTGTGTAAAAACTGAGAAGAACAAAAAAAAAAAGTTTGTTTAACAAAAGATTAAGTTTCGGTCTAAGATTTAACCTTGGAGTTGCGGTTGCTATGGTGAAATCTTCCAAAGCACTCTGATTTGATTTGTTTAAATTCAATGTTTTTACAGTATTTTGGAAAGACATCTGAAGAAAGGACAATAAGAAATATGATGTAATTTACTAGTTCTGCAAGCATGTGCTAGTCTGTTTTGTTTTATCTGTTCTGTTCGTGTTCAGTTAAAGTGTGAAAACACAACTGCTTTTTTGGATCGGGAAAGTTTTTTTTTTAATTTACGTGAAGTGACGCAATTGCGTGCGCCTGATAATGTTTCGCTCCACCTTCTTAAAAACCTGCAAAGGAGTTAACCCTTTCCACTGACAGCTGATTAAGTTCATCAAGCAATAACTTCAGTATGACATTTAAAGATATTGGACATTATTATTTTAAGTTAATATTTCCCCACAGTGACAGAAGGAAAATTATGATTTGATAAATTAACCCCTTGGGCTCTAAGCAGAGTCACAATGGATTCTCTTCTTTCTTTTGTTATATGGAAGTTACCTTGTAAACTAATTGCAGCACTTCTGTCTCTAATGTTAAAACACTGTATAAACCACCTAGCCTGGAAATCATTTGTTTCTGAAATTGGAAATGGAAGATAAATTGATAGAAATGAAATTGAACATAGGTTTTGTCAATCAGTTCAACAGTACTGCTGTTTGGATTTTGGGATAATTTTGTAATAACAAAATAGACTCAGGCACTATATATATATATTGGGTTACTTTTGGGAAAATAAAAGATCCTCTAAAATAATGATAAATAAAAAGTGTTAGTAACTTGGACCTAGTGAGAATGTTTGATCTATGTTTTCAATCTTAAATATTGTACTGGACAGTAAAGTTACTCCAGGGCTCATGAATGAGATATGAATGGTAATTAATGGGATGTATAAAATTGAAACAGGAGAAATTACACTGCTGAATGGGAATTTTAAAAACTTGCTAGTGAAAGTCAGGAAAGTGCAGTTAAGAATAGTAAATTGATAGCTTTCTCTTGGAGACATTTGTGTCCCTGCCTATAATGAACTTTTAAGAAAACTGAATTTGATAGCCTGGCCACTATCCAAGATATCGGGACCATGCAGAGGAAGATGAACAAAGACAATCTTTTGATAAGATACCTGAAAGCCCGAGAAAGGCACATGTGGCATGATATTGAGATACCGGTATGAGTGTGCAAATGTGATTTGTTACGTATGAAGCGATTACCATCTGGGAATGTATGGTGAATCTGCACTGAAGAACGGGTCTCAGACATGCTCAGTTACTTGACAACAGCAAGACATGAAATGGTTAATGTGGCTCAGGAGAGCGAGACAACTTTTAAAGCATTGACACATACTCCATCGAGAAACTATCTAATTAATGAAACAATCAGAATAGAGTTAAACACACTGGTACCTGTTAGAAGGATTGAAATTGAAGTTGAAGTGGAGAGTTACCTGGAATCTGAATTGGGACAATTGAGGGCTAAGGAGAAATCATGTTTAGTAAGAATTATCCACAAGATGGATATGAGTAAAAGAGAGATCTGGAGAATCTTTTAAGTCCATGATTTGTTGATTAGATGTTAAACTGTAATGTTGCTTGAAATGATTGTAAGACTGAATTTAACTGTGACTGTAATAATTGTGTTTTGTAGGTAACAGAGCGTGGGAAAAACCAGTGCGAATCCAGTATGAGGTGGTTTTGGTGGTGCCTCCTATGTCACTACTACCGCAACTACCATGCGTTACGGGTCTAACAGGACCTGTCCCGTTAACCAACACATTTTACATAATATCGAAACCTATGCTCAAGTGAAACTGACAGTAAATGAGGTACTTAAGTATGAGCTGCACAATTATGTGGCATAATTCGGATATGACATTCCCCTGTTGTCTAAGGTTATCAGTGAGCTCATGATGCGACTGAACTCCTCCCTAAAGCATTTTTATGTTCTGAAGGAAGACAACTCGAGAATAGATATTGAAATTGACAGCATAGGGGACAACTCACACTGGTGGGATAATTGGGCTTAATATATCAGCACACACTTAGATTTGTATTATTTCACACGCTCTGGTAGTTCTCCAACTTTTAATGATAGTACATTTGATATATGTAACCTATGTAGTAAGATACACAAGCCAATTGGGTACTCATGCCCATGACTAACCAGCACTAACAAATTGAGCACACCGAAAGAGAAGATCCGAAGCAATGTAGAGGAGACCCCAGGCGGGGTAACATCAGGAAGATAGAAGAAACAGAGGATACCCCAGGCGGGGCAGAATTGGAACACCGGAATGGACTATTAGAAGGGAGAAATCTTCAAGACTCCCTACTAACTAACGCCCAAGTTGAGAGAGAGCAATAAGAACTAGCTAGATTAGTCAAGAGCCGATTGTGAGAAGTCAATAAGGGTTATTTCCTTCTCAAAGAAGGGAATTGTAAGAAATAGCTGTTAGATTCAAAGATGGGTTTTAATTCTTAGAACAGAAACTGACAACATGCAGCCAGGAATAGATAGCAGAAATGCCAGCAAGGTTGAATATCAAGCATCAAAAGACAAATAGAAGTGATAAGGGAATCGTAAAATGCAAAACAACACAGGGTGGGGGGTAATAGACAAAAAAAAAGTTAAAAAAAATTAAATTTTGAAGGACTTATACGTGTTGGTAATCATAGATATGTTTTCAAGATGGGTTGAAGCTTTTCCATGTAAAAAGAATGATGCTGTAACAGTTGCGAAGTGTTTGCTAAAAGAAATCATACCAAGGTTTGGAATACCTATGCAACTTTCATGCGACAACGGATCACATTTTACTGGAATGATCATAAAGGAACTATGTAAGGCTTTGCAGATTAATCAGCATTTCCACTGCAGTTATCATCCGCAAGACTAGTAGAAAGATATAACGGAATGCTGAAGAATAAACTTTCTAAACTTTGCAATGAAACTGGACTAAAATGGGTTGAACTGTTACCCTTAGCATTGATGGTAATGCGAGCAGCAACTAACAGGACAACTGGACTGTCGCCACATGAGATTGTTATGGGACAGCCCCAAAGGCTGCCATTCTCAGCACCCTTTACGGTTAAACAAATGGACATTCATAAAATGGATGAAAATATGCTAAACTACTGCATTGCATTAACTAGATGTATTTCCAGCTTTCACCAACAGGTAAAGGAAGCTCAAACGGAACCGGCCGAAGGAAAGTGCCATAACTTGGAACCAGGAGATGACGTCTACATAAAGGTCTTTAAGAGGAAGAACGGTCTGCAGCCACGCTTTGAAGGGCCATATCAAGTACTCTTGACAACAAATACAGCTGTAAAGGTCAAGGAAAGACCTACCTGGATCCACGCATCCCATTGCAAGAAAGTATCAGATAAGGACAGTTGAATTTGAATTTGAAAAGACTTAAATAATGAAGCTGTTATTTACGTTTTACCTACTAATCGGACTGATATGTATAGCCTGCCAAGGGAGAAGAAAAGAACCCCGAAAGAAACGAGAATTACATATGAACACCTTTTTGTATATGTCATAAGTATGCCAAAAAAAAAGTGGGATAAACGCCTGTTGGGTATGTAGCCATATTCCTACCCATGTGAAAGGAGGAATACCCCTGCGACCGATACCCTTGAACCTCACAGATATGGCAGAATGGATAATTAATAAAAATCATACGAAACAGAAAAATACCACCCTATCCACCTTCGGAAATAAATGGGAACAAAAGTGGTCTAGCCTAAGAAACGAGTTTAAGGGGGGAGGATATTCGTTAGAAAATTTTAAGGGATGGTACAAGCCGACGTATGATTATACGAAAGTACCTCCTTTTCTAGCCCTTACCAATGATACAGAAAGAAAGAAATGACGAAGAAGAAAAGTATGGTCCCTTCGGGGAGGAACTGAGGCGATTGAATAAAATACAATTTTAAGGATTAGACAACCTAGACAAGATATATATATATATATATACACACACACACATTTTGCATGCTCCCCACTTTCGGTAAAAATATTCTTCCACCCAAATGGGATCTGCAGGCTAGGGAAAGAGAGAGGACTCCTTTCAACTGCCGGTGACGTCGACCTTGTATACCACTTGGTCCGCACTCTGGAGGCTCACGTAGAAGCACTTGTGCTTTGGAGAACCCCACAGGTTAGGTATAAACTGTGTGGGTCATGAATCAGCTGTAGTTCCTTTGGAGAACCCCACAGGTTAGGTATAAACTGTGGGGGTCATGAATCAGTCCTCCTCTATAAGCTGCAGTTCCCTAGGAGAACCCCACAGGTTAGGCATAAACTGTGTGGGCCATGACTTAGAACTCCTCTATGAACTGCTGTACCCTATCTCCTTAGAGGGTGTATAGCAACACCCGAACTGCAGGCTAGTATAAGCTGCAGGAAAAGTTAGAGAACAGCAGACTAATGAACCACAAAAGTACGCCACAGTCACCAAAACACAACTAAAACCCTACAAGAACATACACCCAAACACCGAGAATAGACAGAGAAGAAGGACGATCTTAGATAAGGTCAACCATCAATACAGGTATATCCCGGGGATGGTTACAAACAGAAAAGAAGTCGGTATCCTTGACTAGATTTTAAGTTAGTATAAGGACCGATAGGAGAAAACTATGTTGTCCTAGAAAGGACAAAAGGGGAAAATGTGGAAGTGCAGTTTACTTTTAAGACACAAACAAAATGGCTTCTCTGAGAAAAGAATTTTTAAAAAAGGAATTCAAAATGGCCGACAGTAGGAGTCACCATAATAAGTAAATCATTCTAATTAGCTACAAGGATGGGACAACTCAGAATTCCTTATCTAAGAAAAGCTTAGCAAAATAAGGCATCAATTAGTTCTAACCAGCTCAGGATGAGATAAGGTAAGCCATCAACCCACAGATTAGAGAATGAACATTGAACAAAGGGATCCCACAAGGAAGGTCTGGTTATCTGATCTTTAAGGAATTTCTGCTCGTTATTATAACGAAAACCTATGCAATAACTCACAAGTTTGTGCATCATTAAATAGGATGTTTAATGCTATGTCATATGGCCTGTTCTGTGTTCTTTTTGTATAAAGTATGTTCAAATCTTGTAAGATTCGAAGCATTCTGACATAGCAACTTGACTGTGTCAGAACCTTCCCTTGTAACAAGTAAATTTTATTAAAAAGCCTTCTTTGACACGATTCTATGTTTAAAAAGAGTTCTGCTCGGCATGTAAAACTTCGACACACCCCCCACCCCGGAAGTCTCCACCCCATTTCCTGTACTTAGCACCCAGGGACTATGCGTTCCTTGGCACTAATCATGGGAAAACCAATCCAGTTTATTAGATGCTACTGGATTTCTCATCTTTAGTGCAGCTCTAGCGCACCTGACAATTCTTCAACCTTGGGCTCAATATAATCATAATTTTCTTTAGGGTGTTCCAGACCCTTACCTTCCACCTACATGCCCTCATCGGAGAATTAATTATGCTGCATGCAGCACCACTATCAATTCAGATATATTTTCAGGGCTGTACAACAGACCTATCCAAGCATTAGAACCTTTACTTCACTATACTTATAGTACATGCCATTTGTATTCTTGTAGAGGCATAGGCCTCATATTTTCTTTCAGCTGTGGTTTATGGATTTCAGAGCCTGACTCAAGATAATCCATCTATTTGGAAGACATATATTCCAATAAATAATAATTGCAATGTTGACTGCTGTAGTTCAAATGCGACATGGCTGCTTTCACCTGCATCTCTACATCATTGTCTTCTTTAATTGGATCTTGAAGAATGGGATGTGTCACAAATGTTTTAGTTGCTTATTGTGTTTTTAGTTAGAATAGAGTGGTTTGTTTCACTGACTGATGGAAGCTTATTAACAATGTTTTAATCTCTAGAGACAGAAATATATTTTCTACTGTACAAAGTTCAAATGCTGTCCTCTTTCACACTCACAATGTACATTTTTGGAGCACTGTCAACTGTATTTATAAAAATGTTAATTTTCTCTGAGAAACTCGGTGGTTAAAAGCTGAAGTTTGCATCAGTTTAGGAATTCATCTAAATTCTGCTATGCAATCAGACAACTTTCTATTGCATAAAATGTTCCACTCCTACAAAACATCAGATCATTCCTTGCACTAGCCAGCAGAGAATGATTTCATCACATCACATAATAGCATAGATAACTTAATTTGTTCATTTTATCATAATTCACCATATTGTCCCCATCTAGAGAGGTTTATTGGAGAGTTTTACTGCAATGGTATCAGCATGCCTCCACATACTGCTCTGATCAAACTGATGACCCTTGAAAATTACATGTGCTTTATATCCCACTCCATCTATGTCCCCAAAAAGGTAAAACCTCTTCTCTCTTGTGGGCGTGTTATTTTTCACAGGTAAAGTCCCATAGATGAATAAGTGGAGGGACTTGTCCCATCTTGCAGAACACTATCAAAACGTAGAGTAGGGAAAGTGAATCAAGTAGTAATGATTAGGTGACACTAGGCTGGGTTTTCAAAATGCCTGCAGATTAAAGGAGGCAGAGATATAGAATTCTATAGCTTTGCAGTCCTGGAAAAAAAATGAGTAGGATGCCATATTTGGAGCTTATGAGGGAAAAAAAATTGATTTTTTTTTTACACCACCTTAAAACATGTTCGCTGAAACGTCTGAAAGTACTTCACAGATAATTATTTTGAATTGCAGGGACTGTTACATAGTCAAATGTGGCAACCATTTTGCAAACATCAAGAAGATGAAACAAGACAACTAAAGATATGCCAATATATGGGGTTGAAATTCCATTCCTTTGCGCTAGCCGTGCAGGTGGCATTAGCTGCTAAGGGTATGCAAAACTGGGAGCAGATGACGTGCCCAACTTGCATTTTAATTTTGGGGCATGTCCTTGTTGCCCATTAATTCCGACATGTCACATCACTGTGTGCCTGTAAAACTAAGCACACAGCACAGTTCCAAAGATACTCAGCCACCGCATGTAACTTTTGCTCTGGTTAAAGCTAAGGTTCCTACTCTTTTGGAGTAATTTCAGAGACCTGAACCAGATTTTAACCTGGAGCGCAAACCACGGTGCGAGGTGTTGATGGGCATCAAGCCCCCACAACGTTTTCGATGCGAGACCAGGGCCACTTTAACTTCCAGTCCTCATTTTAATAAGATTGACGGGCTAGACACACGATCACGTGGTGAGTTCGCTTCCAGCCTGTGTGCTATCATCTCACATGTCATTAGCACTCTGTAATCAACCATGGAGAGTGGGGTCACCTCCAGGGACGCTGCAGCAGGGCTCTCACAACGGAAGTCCATGTATACAGGCTTTGTAGCTTTGGTGGTAGCTCAAACGGATGCCATCCAGGCTCTAGGCTCCAACACGGAGAGATTGGTGGATCAAAATAATAGGGGCTTTGAAGGAGCAACTCATTTTCTGCAGTATGTTCTCCCGCAGATTAGTGCAAGTGCTGCGCCACAGACCCACAGTGCGCCATTGGCAGGATGGAAGCAGTACGTCATCTGCATTTTGGCCATCCCCTCAACCAATACCTGCTATGGTGTCAGCAAGTCAGATGGGCCTTACTACCCTGGCAGCAGCCGAGGTGCAGCAGTCTGCAGGCGGGCCTTCACGAGAAACAGCAGACTTCCATCAGTACTGTCAGTGTCATTGATATAGAAGCTGTCCGAATGGTTTGAATATTCTTTAATGCAGGATTAATGGAGTGGTGAAGGATGTATCAAGGCCCGTTAATCAGAAGGGCTCTGTGCAAGTTCTCAAAGCAGGGTTATGATTAGCTCAGCAGAATCACTGAGGAATGAGCTGTTCCCTCACAGCTCTTTCTTCTGCCGATTTCTCCCCTTCCCCCTGGTCTTCCTTGTTCGCGAGAACACTTGGTGCTGCAGCTGCTGTTCTGCCTCCTCCAAATGCAAACCTCTCTGATATGTAAGTTTTTGCAGCATGCAGTACACAACAATGCAGGAGACTTTAGCTGGGGCATATTGTAGTTAGCCCCTTGAGCGGTTGAAACACCTGAATCTCTGCTTCAGCACCCCTATGGCGTGTTCTATAATGATCCTGGTGGTTCCCTGGCTTCGGTTCCATCGGTGATGATGGGGTCTGGTGGGATTACGTAGGGATGTTAGTAGCCACGACAGGCAGTATCCCTTGTCCCCCAGCAGCCATTCCATTATGTTTCTCAAATGGGTCAAATATTGGGGGGGGGGGGTAGACTGTCTCAGGATAAATGCACCATGGCAGCCCCCTGGGTGTCTTGCACAAACCTGCATGATGGTGTTTCTGTGATTGGCCACTAGCTGGACATTAATGGAGTGGTAGCCTTTCATATTCACCAATGCTGCTGGGTGGTGTTCTGGTGCCCTGATACCAACATGTGTGCAGTCAATGACGCCTTGAACACATGGGAAGCTAGTCACTGCAGCAAATCTCTTGACTGGCAAATGTGCTTGATGCAGCTGTGCAATGCAGGCTGTGATATGCTGCTGATGTCCCTTGTAGCAGCCTGAAAGGATCCAGTTGTGAAAAAAAATTAAGGGCTGTGGTGACTGGCAAAGAATGCCATTCAGTCCAGCAGGCAGCAGGTCCTGTTGCAGGAGGTTGCAGGTCTGCAACAGCCAGCCTGGAGAAATGCAGCCTCCTCCTGCACTGCTCTTCAGATAGGTCACTCTTGACCCTACCCTGTGTGTTAGAAATGGCCTACTATGAGCAGCCCCTCTCACCTACTTTCTTCTGAGGCCCAGCTGCTGGTGGTGATTGCTGAGGCTGTACTGCTGCCGTTCCCCCTCCTCCAACTGTTCCTCAATCCAGAATAGAGAAGCAACAATAGCCCCCATAAATGCAGGTAAAGCCTGTGAGTGATAATGGCAGAAAATTGTGGAAAAAAAGCAAGCTGTAAGCTGGAAAATCTATCAAATCAGACAGCAAAAAGATCATCTGATTCAAGACCTGCAGCTGAGAGCACCTTTGTATACACCTTCAAAAGTTTCCCTGAAGATAAGAAAATTCATAGGTAAACCACACAGTTGCAGAGCAATATTGGCCAGGCAACTGAGGAAGCAAAGGGAAGAAAAAAAAATATTAAAGATTCAACATTATTCCCTGTAAATGGTCCAATAAACTCATTGTTCCACATCCCTGTTACATTATTGTTCTCTGTAAGTCTTTGCCATCCAAGTTTACTTGTTGAGAACTTGCTATTTCTTACTGGGATAAGATACCAATCAAAAATACTATTCAGTAAACATAGAAAACCACCATGCTACTGTATAGGTATCCAGTGTGGGAACTACAGGGATGGTCTGCTCAAGTAGATGAGATTAGGTTGCAAATAAATGTTTTGCAGCAAGATGGCACAGTAGTAGAGCACATTTTAAAGACATGGGCCTCGATACTAAACCCCCACGACAGGCGAGGGAGCTTTAAAGACTTAAATATGGGGAACTCATCTCCAACACGCCACACACACCGCCTTTTCTACAAGGGCGGATAGCATGCCGTCCCAGCAGCCCGCCATGGAGAAGTGGGACACTTCATTAACACATTTAAATCGGGCTCCCACTGTGCAAGTGGGAGGCGAATTTAAAATTAACCACTGCTGCATGAGTCTCCCAGGTGTTGGAAAACCTGGCAGTGAAAGGGAGGAGGGAGCTGCCGGCTCCATAAGGTAAGTGTCCTTTGTCAGCACTCCTTGTGGGCCAGGAGGCCCCTCAAGGAAGCCGTCGGCCTCCCTCTGCTGATCGCAGCTTCTCTCACCTGCCTCCCAATCACGACCTCTCCCCATCAGCCCCGAAGTCCACTCTCTCACCCTCTACCGCGATGTCCGATCTCTCCCCCTCCCCTCCAAGATACGATGTCTGACCCCCCCCACCCCCCAGATGGCCAACCTTCCCCCCTCCAGATTGCTGGGGTCTGTCCCCAAGGGTCCCTGGCTGCGACCTCCTGCCGCTGGTTTTCCCTCCCGGCCACCAGCCATGGTGTCAATTTGGCCAGCTGCCGGGCAGGAAACAGATCAAAAAATTATAATGTCATTAAATTCGGCAGGACCTCTGCATCCGTGGCCTTGCCGGGTTCTTCGGACGTTTTCGGCCTCCCCCGCACCCACTTCGCCTCCCCGTAAATGTCGGGGCCAAGGAGATTACCAATTTCCACTGACTTGCTGTAGACAGATTTCTACATGGAGGATTTTACCTCATCATTGAAACACTACATATTACATACTTTCAAGTTCAATAAAATAATTCTTTTGATCCAGCAGTTTAAGATTTTTACACAACCAATACCTACAAAAGAAAAGAAAACACGAGTTATTTGACTTCTTTCCTTTAAAATTTTTCCATACTTCATTTGAATGCTGCATTGAATAACTTGGAAATACTGTTTGTCATGAGAATGTCTTTAAACCTCTCAGTAATCTGATGAATTACACATTATCTCAATCATTTTATTTGAAAGTACAACTCTCAGACCACAATGTAAAAGTGCTGGTTTTTACTAGAGGTTCCTTTTCCTAGAACCAAAACTGCTGACCTAAAGTTCTTTCAGCAAAACCCGACAGATATTTCCTGACTAAGCCTGACTTTATTATATTATAGCAATCATCTACTGGCAATGGCATATCCTGATTTAAAGCTGCAATGCCAAACAATTTGTAACCCAAAATTGAACAGTGAAATATGCAACTTACCTATTTGACACAAGTGGAAACCTGCTCATTTAAAATACACAAGTTTAAAAAAAAATCTACACATTTTTAATCAGACCATAACGCACAAGTTTTCCAGCAGAGCAAGACAAAAAAAACCTTACGGAATTACACAACTATTTTCTAAGAATTATCTTGCCAAAGACACAACAAAACAAATGCAAGAAGATTATATTCTCAAGTTTAGAATTTATATCAGCAGCCAATTGTTACTTTTAAAAACCTCTCAGCCCTCACCCTTTCGATTGCTTCTCAAGGTTGGCCCTTTGTTTTTTCTAGTCATGAGGCTCCAGGCATCATGAGTGTGGGGCAGACTTGTTGGACCAGTTGGTCTTTTCCTGCCCACATTTTCATACTTTCGGAAAGCTATACCAGAGTTACATTCAAAGGACAATGAACACGTAATATTTAGATTTATCAACAGCTTGATGGCACAGTGAATCACAAAGAAGCACATTTGTGCCTGGGATTCCCCACACAGTAAACTTTCCATCTCAGTTCAGCCATCAGCGAAAATACAGGATTACATAGAATATACAGCACAGAAACAGAAATTTATATAGTACCTTTAACGTAATAAAACGTCCCAAGGCACGTGAATAACAAAAGCGTCTCTCTGGGTACAGTATTTGTGCGCGATTTGGGCCTCGCTGGGACTCGTTAAGTTTTGGGTAAACCTGCATCATGTGTGGTTCCCCTCCCCACAACCCCCCTCCCTCCCCACAATCCCCCTCCATCCCCACTCCCCTCCACCCCCCCACCACACTCCCCTCCCTCCCCACAACCCCCCTCCCTCCCCACACCCTACCACACTCCCCGCCCTCCCCACTCCCCTCACACCCTCCCACTTCCCCCCTCCC